>JAXFYN010000031.1:207072-807072 GCA_036172215.1 Camellia granthamiana | reverse complement strand
GTCATCCCCTCTCCTTATGTTTTGTATGCTAGTATAAATGGCTCATAATAGTAGCATGTTTTGGTTCCATTTCAGCAACTTTTTGGTGTTATTTTAGCATGCTTCAACTCTGCTTTAAGTTGATTTGATAGCATCTTGCATGCTTCACATACTTGTAGAGCAATCTTGCATGCTAGCATAACATGCATCATGTGTTTGGACCATCATTCTTGCATGTTTTGGCTCAACTCAAAGAAGCTTTCCCTCATATTTTACCATGCTTGAGCTCTGTTTGATGTTGTTTTAGTCATGCATGCATTGTTTTGTATAGCCATGGTTTAATCTAGCTTGTTAGCTTTGTGTATCAAGTCCACTAGCATGCATTGCTTGGACTATTCTCATGATTTGGCATCATTTGAAATGTTATTTCAATGCATGTTTCATGGTCATACACTTGCCTTTGTCACTCTTTTAATGCTTAGGAGGTTTGGTGTTTTATGCCTTAAAAGTGGGTCATTGTGCATGCCTCTATGCTTAGGCCTTTGGGCTATCATTTCAATGTATTTTTGGTCTTGTTTTACCATGATGCATCTTTGATTTTTGTTGTCAAAGTCATGCCATGTTTGGTTTTGATAGGTGTAGTGCGATCTCCTTTGTTGGCCTTACTTGCATCATGCCTTATGCCCTTCATGTTGGCTTGTTTTAGCTTTGGCCCATGCATGTTTTAGACTCATTTTGGCATGATCTAGGACTGTTTTGGTTGTCCTTAGCCCTTTAGGGTTTGATTCATGTGGCTTTGGTACAAGTTCCTTGGCTAGCCTTAAGCTTTGAACATCCTAGCATGCTATGCTTAGACCATTTTCATGATTTGGCATCGATTCACATGAGATTTCAGAGCTTACTTCATTGCCACATTCTCATGTTTGTCACTCCTTGCTCATGTTTGAGAGTTGTGTCCTTATGCCTAGGTGATGGGCCATTGCATGTGCATGCATTTTTCTCACTTTTCGTGCCATCATTTCATCATCTTGGCCATTGACTTGGGCATGATTGAGGTCTGTCCATTTTAGTTTAAGTCCGTCTTTACATGTTGTTGCATGCTTATTGTATTGCTTGGTACATTGCATGTTGTTGCATGCTTAGTACATTGCATGTTGTTGCATGCTAGTTGCATTGCATGGCATTGTTTCATGTTGTCACATGCTTGTTGTTGCATACTTATTACATTGTATGTTTGCATGTTTAGGTTGCGTTGCATTTTACATGCTTGTTACATGCCATGTTGTTCGCATGCTCATTATTTGCATCGTGTTTGGCATACCTTGCATTGCATTGTGTTTGGTTTGGGTATTAAGCCAAACGCGAGGAACGAGGGACGTTTCATACTTGAAGTGATGAAACGTGCCTCAATTCTCGGTCATCGACCCTCTTGATCATGCATGATAGAGTTTAAGGCATTTATGTGTTTTTGTGCATTTCATCCATATTGATTTGTGCAACTCGGCCTTTTTAGCCATCATGCATCGAAATGCGTGATTGATGGCTCGAGAGTTGAGCACTACACTCCGTTGAGTTTCAAACATGATAAGAGGTGTAGTTGCACAACATTTTCTTGCAAATACATTGCCATGCCTCTATTTGTGCTCTGCTGTAGCAAAAGGAGCAGTTTACAGGAAGAGATGGCCGATCGGCTATCTGGTGTGCCGATCGGCTAACAATATTTGGCCAATAGCTTCAAAACTGGTTGATAACCCTCATCTCTTGGCCGATGGCCTTACCTCTTGGCCGATGACCTCTTAGCATATCTATGAGGTGGATCAGAAGTGTTTCAGAAGTTGGCATAGTTTTTAGAAGTCAAAAACAGTACAAACAGAGGCAACATGAGGCATGGTAACGGATTTCCAAGCGACGTCGACTGAGCATGCATCTCTTCATCGCCCGCGAGGCTATTTTAGTATTCATGATTAGTTCGTGTAACTTAATCATTTGATTTGTTGTGTAATATTCCAATTAGCTTAGTATAGCTATTTGTTTCCAATTTGGTGTTGTAATAATTAGTCTAATTAGATTATTAGATTAGTTAGATTAGCTTAGCGTAGCTAGCTTGTATTATTCATTCGGACCCTCTGTCGAGAGGGCGAATTTTGTAATAAGTGTGCGTGCGTGTGTGAATGTCTTCCAACCCCACGTCTTTCTCCCTTTTACTTAACCGCTTATGATGGTTAGTTCTAGGTTATATTTCAATTAGCATCCTTATGCTTGCATGTTTGCATCCATTCATCTGTCTTGCATGCACCGGGTTCGGTGCATCATACTAACTGCATAGTATTTCAATACCGATTTGAATACATGTCATCAAGTTGCATTTCATATGCCATCTTAGAATAGCTGAGCCTATTTTAGTTGCAATTTTGCATGTGTTGCATTAGGCATCTTAACATAGCTAGGATCATGCATTGATTACTAACTAGTTGTTTTGGCTCGGAGTACACTGTAAGTGTTTATGTTTTAGCATCTTGCATGTGTGTAAGTGTTAACATGACAACATGCTTGCCATGAGGCTATTTGCTTAAATGATATAACTGCCTGAATGCCTGTGGGTGAAGGCTGGATTGCTTGAATTGGAACAATTCATTGAAATGCGAGTTTTAAGCCCACTTGAAAGTGGCAAAATCATGTTTTCTAAGCCCACTTGAGGGTGGCAAATCCACGTCTTAGCCTACTTGCGAATAACACCTTCAAACCATTTTCAAACAAACGAACATGAAATGTTTTGTTCCAACTTAGGCGATCTAGTCTATACTTGTATGCTATGTGCATCACATAGTAATTCTAGCTAATAAACCGGAATAAGAATACATGTGTTTTCAAAAATAAAATATCATGTTAGTACAGGCCGATCTTTGATCGGGCGAGCGGGGCTGCTCATTGCATGACCTTCCCCTCTCGTACCCAAGTTCCCGAGCCGAGGCAACTTTGGTGATGACGGACACGTGGCCTTAGGCACGAGTCAGGGTTTCCTAAATTTTCCCAAAATAAAATATTTAGGTGGTGACTCTGTATCTAGCAAAGCAGTCCATGTTTGGCACTTCTTTATAAAAAACAGTTTTCCAAAACGATTTGCCGGATTTGGACTCTTTGGTGATTTATCGATCTCACATTGCACTTTGTGAGATTAGATTCAGAATCGTGACATTGAGTCGGAACTGTAGTAGATAATGAACAAAACGGATTTCGCGCCTTCGCACACGGAGCCGGGACGTTCGGGCACGTCTACAGGATGTGATTATGAAAATAAATGGTGAGTGGGGATGGTGGGGTGTCATTATGAAAGTGGATGGTGAGTGGGGATGGTGGGTTATAATTATGAAAGTGGATGGTGAATGGAGATGGTGAGATGTGATTATGAAAGTAGATGGTGAGTGGGGATGGTAGGGTGTAATTGTGAAAGTGGATGGTAAGTGGAGATTGATGTGTAGGAAATTTGGTAGTGGAGATTGGTGAGTTTTGGATGAAAAATAATTTGGCAAAAAATGTGTGAAGATTGGGATTAAAGCTCAAATTTCATCTCTCTTACTGAAGATTCTGTGAGAAACATATTTTGATTGTCATAATCGGGTAATCAAAAGAAAGCACCCAAGTCTTAGGGCCGGTCAAAATGAGGTGTCTACAATTACCACCTTACTCAACTTTGTTCCAAGTATACAATCATTTAACATTATACGAGATAACAGAAAAATATAACATTCCAAAAGCATCAATTTCCAAGTCGCAATTTCAACACCACAACACTATCCATATGTCCCATACCGTGATTATTCACAAAATTCCAAGAATTTGAGGAAATTTCTAACTGAGTATCATTCTCTACTCAAATTCAAAATTAAGGTTTTAATAAATTTGGGGCTTTCTCTCAATTTTCATATATATCTCTATTCTCAACATTAATACTCATGTTACATGGAAAATTAGAGGAAACTTTAATAAAAGTTGAGTAAAATTTCCCTTTTTGTGAAATACCAAGTTTAATCTAACTCAATCTTTAAATTAAGGCATAAAGTCACAACAATACCATATAATCCTCTTCAAAACAAAGAGATACTAAGTTAAAAAGTAACCCTACCTCAATCAAAGAGTAAGAAAGCTAGACTTCTAGGAGAATCCTTCGCAAAGACGAAATCCAATTGGTAGAAAGAAAGATCTTCACTCATACTTCTCTTCTTACAAGCGATTTAGACTTAGTTCTTAGTGAAATGAAAAGTATTAAAGTGAGGAGCTTAGGGTTTTTTGGAGTGAGAGGGAGGGGAAAGAAGATAGAAAAGAAAAGATGGAGAAATGATCTAAAAAGTAACTTTTAAAGTTGCTGAATTCGCGCAGACTGCTCGAGCGGTCTTTTCATCGCTTGAGAGGTGAATAACACCTCTCAGTACTTTTGTCTACAAAATGAGATACTGGGAGTCTTAAATCTTCGCTCGAGCGACCCTTAGTTTGCTCAAGCGGTCCACCCTAACTTGCAAACTATTGGATGTTTGCAATCTTTACTCGAGCGGTACTTTCACCGCTCGAGCGGTCACCTAGAACAAAATGTCACAATCTTTCTTCCTTAGGAAATTTCGTCCCCGAAATAACATCAACTCTCAATACGATGACAAATATAGTAACAATAGTGTACTCATTGATCTTTAGCAACTCCAAATAGACAATTAATTAATTCTAAAGTAAGGAAAGAGAAGAACTAGAAAATATAAGTTACATCCAAATTGTCAAATATATGGAGAAAATGATGAAATGAACACATCACAGATTTGGAAATAAGTTTGGGTATTTCTCGTGGACTGCATCTTCATGCTCCCAAGTTGTTTCTTCCACTCCGTGATGGCACCATATTACTTTGACTAGTGGAATGGTGTTACCCCTTAACACTTGCTCCTGTGTATCAAGGATTTGGATCGGACTTTCCTCATAAGAGACATCTTCGTCAACTTCAATTTTTGTCCAATCTAACACGTGAGAGGGATCGGGTTCATATTTGCGAAGCATTGACACATGGAACACATTATCCACCCCAGAGTGTAACGCCCTCAAAATAATACATATAAGCCCAACATTCATGACATTCATAGACATAAGAGAATAAAGCATATTTCCATTTATCAAAGTATTAAGTACAAAAGTATTACATGTTGACAACAAAAGTAAATGCCCTACGTGCTTACAACTTTCCAAGTCAACACTTGGGTTCAACGAAAGAAGAGTTCTAACTCCTTATACAAAATAAGCCCTTCGCTTGATTTATATGTAATACAAAAAGATAACAACAAAAAGATCTTTTAGCCTCTAAGCCTCCCAAGCTACGTCCTTGGAGGTGGCATACCATCTGTACCTAAAAATGATGTCGCATAAAGGGTAAGCCAAAGCCCAGTAGAGATATACTAAACCAAGTATGAGAAATAACTAAAACATTAGCATTCGATAAATGGTTAACACTTGTAGACCAATTTACAACACTTCCCAGTTCCATGACAAATACACCTGTATTTCATTCCACTTTCCTTTACTTATCCAATTCAAATTCATAAACATGGCTCATTACCTAGCCAAACAATTAAATGAGACTACAACTTATATTAAAGCACTTTCATTTTCTCACAACTCAAATGAGACTACAACTCATATAAAAACATTTCAATACTTCAATTATCTACGTTATGCAAACGTAATTAGGGTTTCGGGACTTTTACCCTGAACACTCCGGCCAACTTAGTTATCAATGGAGTCCATCCCCTATCTCCTCCCAAACAAGTTTGAGAGTACATCCCCTATCTTCTCCCAAACCATGGAGTACATCCCCTATCTACTCCCAAGCCAGATACATATACAATGTATTTAAACAGTTTATCATATACAATGATCAACCCAGGCACATATTCAATGTGTTAATTCAACCGTCATATTCAATGACTTAACCATTTGATTAGTTTCAGTTTTCCCTAATCAACATACAGTGTCTACAACAATCAAGACTATCCTCCACCGATAGCCCAAAGCAGTTATCTCTAAACAGATAATAAATTCATCAAACAGATAAATTATCAGCATTTTCATACGTGAGTGATTAATCAATCCAACTACACTATTCAATCTCATAATTTCCCAATTTCATATTTTCCCAAATTAATTATTCAAATTAATTTATCACATCAATTAGGGCATTTCCCCCCTTTTTCAAATATTCACCCTATGGCTCAATTTTATCAATTTAACAATGATAATACCATTTTCCAAGGTCTCACATACACATGGAGCTTAACAATTTAAAACCCTCTTTTTATAACTTTAAATCAAACCCTAAGCTTCCCAAAATTTCCATAATTCACCATTTATACAAAATGACTAAAATCTATGTCAAAACTCATAAGTAGGAGTAGGGTATCCCTACCTCAAATGAAGAGACCAAAAGGAGAAGATGAAAAAAACTCAAGATGCTCCAAACCCAATGATTTTCGGATCAAAACGTAGCCCACACCAAGCTCCACCTTTCTTACAAAGGGATTAGGGTAGGAGACTCCTAGAACATGGAGTATTTGTAGAGAGAAGGTATGTAGAAAGAGAGAGAGCAGCCGGATCTAGGGTTTGAAGATAATAGATAATCAAAAGTGAGGAAGAAGCTGCTGCTGCGATCTGATATAATCGAGCCTCGCTCGAGCGAAGGAATGGTCGCTCGAGCGACCAGGCACAAAGAAACCTCGCTCGAGCGCAGAAAGCCTCGCTCGAGCCAACAACACGAAGCTTCAGGTCTGCAACCCAGAAACATGCTCGAGCGAAGAAAAACTCGCTCGAGCGAAGAAACCCAAAACATACAGCTCGCTCACTCGAGCGAAGGAAAGCTCGCTCGAGCCAAGAAACACAACCTTCAGGTCCAAACTTAGATGCAGACGCATGCTCAAGCGCAAGAATGCTCGCTCGAGCCAACAGACACACCAGTCAAATCTTGCTCGAGCGAAGGAACCCTGGCTCGAGCGAAGGAACTAAAACACAGAGCTCGCTCGAGAGACAAAAGCCTCGCTCGAGCGAAGACACCAAAAACTGGGCAGCAACAATTTGTTTTAAAACACACCCAACCTATTACAAACCTACCCAACACATCCCAAAACTCAAATACAAAGAATTAAAGGACGAAAATGCAACATATACAACAACAGACATCCACGGAACCAAGTCCGGAATACAATAACCAATGGAAGAAAAACCGGGATCGCTATATAGAGAGTTAATGTGGTAAAGCAAGATGATAAGCAACTTCTCCTATCTACTCAATAATGTCAAAAGGGCCGATAAATCTGGGAGATAACTTTCCACTCTTGCCAAATCTCATCAATCCCTTCCTCAGAGAGATCTTAAAAAATACATGATCTCCTACTTCAAAAGATAACGATCATCACCTTTGATTAGCATAGCGTTTCTAACAGCTTTGGGCCGTGATCAATCTTTTCTAAATAAGAGCTACTTTTTCCGTAGTCTCACGAACTAATTCGAGCCCAAGCATTCGTGAATCCCTTACTTCCACCCAACATAACGGTGATTTACAAGGATGTTCATAAAGAGCCTCGAAAGGTGCCATTTCAATACTAGCCTGATAACTATTGTTATAAGAAAATTCAACTAAGGGTAGATGTTTTTCCCAAGACTCTTTAAAATCTAGCACACATGCTCTCAACATATTTTCTAAAATTTGAATGGGGCACTCTGATTGCCTATCGGTCTGTGGATGATAAGCAGTGCTGAAATTCAATTGGGTACCCAAAGCATTCTGAAGACTCTGCTATAGCCTGGCTGTAAAGCGAGGGTCTCTATCGGACACTATACTCACTAGAACCCCATAGAGGCGAATAATCTCACGGATGTAAAGTTCAGCTAAAAACTCTATAAAATCTCCCATGCTCATGGCAAGAATGTAGGCTGATTTAGTAAGTCTGTCTACAATCACCCACATCGCATCATTACTTCTTTGTATTCTAGGAAGGTCTGCAACAAAGTCCATATTAATACGCTCTCATTTTTATTCAGCAACTAGGACAGGTTGTAGTAATCCTGCCAGTCTTTGGTGTTCAGCTTTAACTTGTTGACAGGTTAAACATTCGAACACAAATAAAGCTACATCCTTTTTCATACTCCTCCACCATAATTGTTGGCTGAGGTCATGATACATTTTGGTGCCTTCCGGATGCACTGCAAGACGCGAGTGATGAAAGTCCTGCAAAACTTCATCCCTCAAGGACTTCGACACAAACAATCAGTCAAAGTAATGAACACTAGAGTCAGTATATATGTTCAGGTCCCTCTCTTCTTTCCCTTTGGAAATTTTCTCTCTAATTTCATCCATCTCTGGATCACCCAATTGTGCTTCTGTCACTCGCGTAACAAGGGTGAGTTGTGCAACAGTGGTGAATAGGATGGCCTGTTCAGAAGACTCATGGAATTGCAAATCAAATTCACTGACATCCATCATCATCTTCCATTCCCTGACCACTAGGCTGTCTATTGTACTCACCGATTTTCTACTCAAAGCATCTGCTACAACATTAGCCTTACCAGGGTGATAATGTATTTCAAAGTCATAGTCCTCTAAAAACTCCATCCATCTTCGCTGACGCAAGTTCAAATCTTTATGAGAAAATAGGTATGTAAGGCTCTTGTGATCGGAGAATACTTCAAATTTCTCACCATACAAATAATGTCTCCACAGTTTCAAGGCGAAACAATAGTGGCAAGCTCTAAATCGTGCATCCAGTAGTTTCTCTCGTGTGGTTTTAGTTGTCACGAACCATATGCTACTACCTTGCCTTCTTGCATCAAAACACATCCTAATTCCTTAGAGGCGTCACAATATACAGTATATCCTAAGCCACATTCTGGAATAATGAGAACAGGAGCGGTAGTTAGTCTGAGATTTAGTTCCTGAAAAGAACTCTCACAAGCTTCACTCCAAACTAATTTCACTCCCTTTCCTGTTAATCTTGTTAAAGGTGATGCTATGGAAGATAAATTCTTCACAAATCGGCAATAGTAACCAACTAAACCCAGAAAACTATGAATTTTAGGAGCATTTTTAGGTGGTTCCCAATTCAGTACTGCTTTTATCTTTGAGGAATCCACCATAGCCCCATCTTCGGAGACTACATGACCCGAGAACTTCACTTCTGGAAGCCAAAACTTACATTTTTCATATTTCGCATATAGATGATGCTCCCTAAGAAGTTGTAAAATAGTACGAAAATGTCCTTCATATTCCTCTCCAGAAGGTGAATTAACAAGGATGTCATCCATGAAAACAACCAAAAATTTATCAAGAAACTCTCGAAAGATTCAGTTCATTAGATCCATAAATGTAGTTGGTTCATTAGTTAAACCAAATGGCATAACCAAGAATTCATAGTGACCATAACGAGTATGCAAAGCCGTTTTGGGAATGTCTTTCTACCTAACTCGTATATGATGGTACCCTAACCTTAAATCTATCTTTGAAAAACAATGAGAACCTTTGAGTTGATCAAAAAGATCATCTATTCTAGGCAAAGGGTATTTGTTCTTAACTGTAACTTGATTCAATTTACGGTAATCTATACACAATCTTAATGACCCGTCCTTTTTCTTCATTTTTCTTCGCAAATAAGGTCGAGGCTCCCCAAGGTGAGGTGCTAGCATGTATGAAGCCCTTACTTAGTAACTCCTGTATTTGTTCCTTCAGAACAACCAATTTAGCTGGAGCAAACCTATAGGGCGGCAAGGAGATAGGTGCAGTACCTGGTATTAAGTCTATAGAGAACTCAACCTCCCGGTGAGGAGGTAATTTAGTGACATCTTTAGGAAAAACATCAGAATACTCATATACTACCCTCAAAAACCCATATCGAACTGTACCATTTCCATCATCTAAAAATGCTACTAAAAGAGAACTAAATTCACCTTGGCCGCATGGGTAGTATGATGAGAGTAAAGACCTATCATTCTTATTTCCCAAAAATGTGAAACAATCACCGCCTGATGTGCATATTGTAACTCTCCCCCGATAACAATCTATAATAGCCCGATAAGAAGACAACCAATCGATGCCAAGAATAACATCGAAACTCGGCATTTCCAATAATACAAAATTAAATAGAAGTTGTCGACCAGCGACCTCAATTACACACCGATGACATCCCTGGTTCAAGCTAACCTTACCCCCAATAGGTGACTCTACCGTAAGTGCAGATTTTAGTTGCTTACTTTCTAACCCCAACAACAATGCAAAAGAAGTTACTATAAATGAATGAGATGCCCTAGTGTCAATCAATACACTAGCCCAGGTATTGAAAATGAGATATGTACCTCTCACAACCGATGGTCCTGAAGACTTCTTTGAAGCGGTGACAACATACACTCTTCCCTGTGATCTCTGGTCTCCCAAATCACCATCGTGGGCATAGGTCTGCTGTGTAGATTGTGCAGATGTGGCCTCCTGTACGACCTTGAATGCCTGGCCTGACTGGGTTGGTTGGTAAGACTATCTCTATCTTTGGCCCATCTGAAAACCTCCAGACTGGCGAGATCCGGTCACACTTGTGGACCCTGCTTTCTGTGGACAAAACTTCTTCAGATGCCCCAGTTGACGACACTAATAACAAGATGGTGGCTAACCCCTATTCTATGATGGATTCTGAGAACGAGCAGCTTGAGACTGTGGTCCACCTTTTTGTCCGCACTCCAAAGCTTTGTGACCAACCTGGCCACATTTATAACATGTACAACGAATTCGACCCATGCTCCTTAAACTTCCACCCATCACAAAGTCAGAAAATTTGGCTTGTTGTGAGAGTGACTGAAATGATGATGATGAACCCCTAGACTTCTTATAGGACCCCAACTCACCCCGGGACTCAGGATGTCCCGTCTTCTTCAATTTTTGTCTAGCCTCCTTTATTTCCACCATAACTTCTACATGGGCTGCAGATTCCACTAAGCGGTCATAATCATGAATCATGTTGCCCACTATTTTTATTAAGACTTTTGGCCTCAACCTCTTCTCAAATTCTAAGCATCGACGTCCTTCAGTAGCTACCAACTCTGGTGCAAAACGAGATAAACTTGTGAATGTGACTTCAAACTCAGCCACAAGTGTATCAAGTTGCTTTAACTCCTCAAACTATTTCCTCAGTCGCTTCCTAGCAGTAGGAGGGAGGAACTTTTCTGGGAAGGCATATGTAAACACTTCCCAATTGTGTTCTACTATACTCTTGACATACTTTCACCATTGTCCGGCCTCTCCCTTCAACTGATAAGCCACTAATGCCACCCTCAATTCGTCCTTACAGATGTCCAAGATCTTAAAGGATTTTACAATTTGTTCGAGCCACTCAACCGCTTTCATTGGGTCGGGCCCATCACTGAACTCGGCGGGATTCGAACGAAAGAACTCCTTTTTCAAAAAGGAAGCTTTAGTTTCCCCCTCGACTGCCCTAGCTGCTTGCTCAGCTCTAAGAATCTCTATGGACTCTCGGAGAGCCCCTGCCATCTCTCTGGCCAAAGCCCCCATTGCATCTTGGGCCGAAGGGATGGCCGCATCATTTTATCCTACTCCTTCTTCTTGGAGAGGAAGATCTTGTTGAGCCAGGATGTCCTGGCCACCCTTACGAGGTCTACCATGACCTCTTCCTCATCTAGACATCCTATAAGAGGTAAAAAGAGAGAAATCAACTCACAATCCATGCACCATACACTAACTCACACGTTATACACCAATACATGAATCTCTACCATATACGACAAACTGCAAAATCACATAAGCACATAGAGCACAAATGAGTTACTCTTCTATGATACTGACTAGTCCCTTGGCACTCAAAGACCTCCTAGTGGAAAGAGCATTGATCGGATGCATTTCCAAAAGGATTTCGATGAATGCAATAGGCGCAAGTTGTATCCTAGAAGCTTAACCCCATACCAACATAACCACATAAACATACATGACATGCAAAGCACATAAGCACCCCATCCTAACCTAGTAAACCTATTGCGACAAATGTCACTTCCCACGAGCCCAAGGTATTCAAACCTGGCTAGCTCTGATACCAATTTGTAACACCCCGAAATTTCTTACAGGAATCTACCACAACCATGCACAACATAATACAATAAAGTCCTCTTTCTTATTGAACTAAGGTTCAATATTTACAATTCCAAGCTTACACATTAATCTCAGTCCATGCCTTTGGGTAAGTTCAATAAGCTAGAAGACCATACAAAAGAAATTTGCCATTAAGGCATACAAAAGTTTTTAAGTTTTCATCTAATACAACGAAACAGATTTACTGTGCTTGACACACAACTCTACACTTCTACAATTAAATCTCTTGGGCCCAACTTCCCAGCAGAATACAAGTGCAAGCTTTAAGTCACTGCGAAGGTGTCTGACCAATTCCTGAAAAATCAACTAGGTTTGAGCTGTGTGCCCAGTGGGGATACACTTAACTAAGTATTTAATCATTTGAACAAGCACATGGCACCGTTATAACTAAAACAACACAAGATAATTAATATTGATAAAGAAATCAACTAGGTAAATAAGTTGATAAATAAAATAAAAACATTTTAGTGCACTGCTGTCCAACACAAAAACGTTCTCAACTGTTCTCAACATTAGAAAGAGGAATGCACCAAGAGTCCCTTACAAGAGTTCAAATCACTTACGTAAGTCACTTCTATTTAATCCCATCCCCACATTTACCGACTATTATACAGCAGGACGTGGGCACCCAAGAACATCCGTTTTTTTTTTCACTTTTGCTGACTACAATACGGCAGGACCAGTGGATTGCCAACAATATTTTCCCACAATCGTCCAGCGATAAGTGCAAATAGGGCAATTGGGCACCTTGACTCCCCGTGCAGGTACCAACACAACACCATATTCTCAAAACAGACTCTTAACCCGGACTCCTATTCATATTACCACCTTACTCAACTTTGTTCCAAGTATATAAGCATTTAACATTATATGAGATAACTAAAAAATATAACATTCAAGAAGCATCAATTCCCAAGTCACAATTTCAACACCACAACACTAGCCATATGTCCCACACCATGATTATTCACAAAATTCCAAGAATTTAAGGAAATTTCCATCCAAGTATCATTCCCTACTCAAATTCAAAAGTAGGGTTTTAATAAATTTGGGGCTTTCTCACCATTTTCATATATATATATATTCTCACCATTAATACTCATGTTACATGGAAAATTAGAGGAAACTTTAATAAAAGTTGAGTAAAATTTCCTTTTTTTGTGAAATACCAAGTTTAATCTAACTCAATCTTCAAATTAAGGCATAAAGTCACAACAATACTTCTCTTCTTCACTTATACTTCTCTTCTTACAAGCGATTTAGACTTAGATCTTAGTGAAATGAAAAGTATTAGAGTGAGAAGCTTAGGGTTTTTTGGAGTGAGAGGGATGGGAAAGAAGATAGAAAAGAAAAGATGAAGAAATGATCTAAAAAGCAACTTTTAAAGTTGTTAAATTAGCGCAGACCGCTCGAGCTTTCTTTTCATCACTGGAGTGGTGAACAACACCTCTCAGTACTTTTGTCTACAAACGAGATACTGGGAGCCATGAATCTTCGCTCGAGCGATCCATCCTGACTTGCAAAACTACTGGATGCTTGCAATCTTCGCTTGAGCGGTCATGTGGAACAAAATGTCACACATTTGCCGATTCTGATTTTTAGTTTGGGGTAGTGATTTCTTTATTCTAAGTAATATGACGTTCATGGATTTATATGTGGTATTTTCTTTATAAAACTTGTAGTGTTGTGTAAAGATTTTCATCATGAGTTGTAGATACTTAAAGTTTGACCAAATGTTGGTTATTTCTCAATATTTTCTTATCAAATGCATTTTTCTAAAAAATTATCTTAAAAGTATGCTTTAAATTTGAGAAGGTCCTAAATTTCAAAACCCTAATTTGTGAAATTTGAGCAATTGTGACAATGGTGATGATATCTTGTAATTGAATGAGTTCCTTCTATTTATGACATATGGCTTTTGTTAGAAATCTTGTAATTATTGACAATTGGTGAATAATTGTATTGTTGTACAAATTATCAACCTTAGGTGAATTCAAAAGCATTTCGAGAAATGAAAAATGAAAAATGTTGAATTGTTGAGATTGAGAAAATCCATTGGTAAATTGTTGTTATTGTTAGAAAATGATTTGAATGTTGAGAAACTTGAATTGAACATTGATTTGAAATTAAAATTTTAAGTTGAGATAATAATGATGAATCCAAGTAGAGTATAGAAATGATGATAAATTGGGTTGAGACCCCACGGTGAAAGACCAAAAACCCACGTGGTGAAGATATCAATTTCTTTTTAGTTAGCAATCGGCAAAGTTGAATGCTTTGGTCGAACTATGAAAAGTCGAGATGATGATTTAAAACAAAATTGGATTTTGAACTCGACTATACATATGACATAACATGATGACCATTGACCATACACGTGTGAATTGATATTATTGGAATTAAAGATCTCTCTACTAGACTATATGTTTATCTTATGTTGTTACATTTTTTTTCAACTAATAATGTTGAGTCATGACCCTAAAGTCGATGTGAGAATGTGGATGTGAGCTAGAAGAGCTCCTTGATATGTTTGCTTAGGGCCTTTGTATTTGTAGGTCGAGTGTTATTGTCGGTTGAACCCTATCTTTTGTGTAAGCCCTTGGTCAGTTCTTTAAACATGTTGATTTGTTTTGATTTACATATTGCATGTTCATGTCACACAGATGATGAATATATGATGTATGTAACGAATATAAAATATGATTTGAATGATATTCATATATTTATATAGTCTAAAATATTCTTATAGGTTCAGATTTTGCAAATCCAAAGTGTGAAAAAAATAAACTTATTCATATATTCGGTAAAACTGACTCCGTTGATTTATAAAAATTGAACCCTCTACAAAGAGTAATAAAATTTTAGGAAGTTTCAATCTAGTTGCGTAGGTAGATAGCATTTATCTATTGCTTTTATCAGTAAAGATTACAATAGTAGAAAGAACTTTTTCAAAGATGAAAATCAAAAAAACTAAGGGCAAATTATAGCGATGGTTCTTACATTTTGTCCCTTGTATCATTTTGGTTCCTCTATTTTTAATTGACTCCATTCTAACTCTTAATTTTAAATTTTGTGTCAATTTAGTCCAATTGATAATGTCGTTAGTGTTTTTGATGGAAAATAATTACTGAATTGGTTGAGATTAATTCACTGGATTTAATAAATTTATAATTTTATTATAAAAAAATATGACCCAAACCACTTATATACATATTTTTCATAAAAAATGCTAAGAGGTATAATCGATTAGACTAAATTGAAACAAAATCATAAATTCAGAATTAAAATCAAGCTAATTGAAATTATAGGTACCAAAATGATACAGAGACTAATAATGCAATTTACCCAAATACTAATTGCCTAATCACATGAGAGATTAGTAGAGGAATGATTATCTAATCACAAATATTGAAAATGAGACCATCATGCAATGATTCCAAAATAAGTTGCGACACACAAATGGAAAAATTATACAAAATGGTGTGGCTTTACAAGTATGCCACTGCCACCTTATTGTGGAAGCTAATTCTGAATAATAATTCTTGTAGATAAGCATTTTCCTTCCAGAATATGATAAATTTAGAACGCAATGTGAAAACATATATTTGCAATTGGCGCTCCCTTCGTGTCATGTCGATTAGGACGAATAAGGGAGGTGGCGGGTCAAACAAGAGTAGACAAAAATGAGTTTATTTTTCTAACTTTAGAAATGAAAAAATACTAATAAAAATAAAATGTAATACAGTAATGATAGAGAACACTAAAATTAAAATTCTAATATCAACTTTAGCGATGTGGTAATATATTAAAAAAAATACAAAATCACAAGTCAAAATATCAAATCATAAAGTAGAGCCTACTTCTAGAGCTCCTTCTAGAACTCCTCATTTCGAGGTCTAAAACATTTTTAAAGATAATATAATATATTACTGACAATAATTTATAAATGAATAAAGTTAAAAACTGAAAGATGTGAAATAAATTTTTTTCTTTTTTTTTTTTTAAAAAAAAGGTTTTTTTATTTTTTTACAAAAAGCACATGGCTCTAAAATAGATTTTTTATTTAAAAAAATCTATAAAATAGATTTTTATTTTTTAATTTAATTTTATTTTATTTTATTTCTTTTGCGACGAAGAAAAAGCACATGGCTCTACTAGGCTTGAATGTAGACAGTTGAAAATGACTGGGTCCAAGCCTGTCAAGAGTATAAGCAAAACTGGTCCGGGCCCACGAATGAAAGGGTGGACACCACCAATTTTATACATTGTTTGAAATTATTCGGTTGGTTTGGCTTCATTTTTTTGAATTTAATTTTTTTTAAAATTGAGTTTTTTTATTTTTCGTATTTTTTTTTATTTTTAGTGAATATTTTTAGAAATTTAAGTAATTTTTTTATTTTTTTAGATGCACCTTATTTAGATATATCTAAATAGTAAAATATTTGTGAAAAAATATTTTAAAAAATTAATAAATATACAAAAATATAAAAAATGTATTAAATTTTCATATTCTTTTTAATATATTTTTGATATTTAGTGAATTTTTTAAAGATTTTTTTCACAAATATTATATTTTTTAAGTGTATTTTAAGTGTCTAAAAATTTTAAAAAATTATTTAAATTATTAAAAAAAATTATTAAAAACAAAAAAATAAGAAAAATAACAAAGTAAAATTTTCTTAAAAGTTTTTTCTAAAAACCAAAATCAATAATTGTGATAGAGACCCCCACACATACATGACCCCTACAACCCCCACTCTAATCCCAACCATTCATAATGTGGGGTCCACACATACATGAGTGGACCTCACACCCATATCAAGGATCAAGATCAAATTGGGAGTCATGAAATTCCAAAAAAGGGGTCCCAAACATTTTTGAATCAAACAAATTATTAGTAAAGCTCCAAAAAAAAAAAAAAAAAAAAAAAAAAAAAATATTAGTAACTAAAACACTAGTAGTAGTAGTAGTAGTAGTGAATGTAGATGTACTAGTAGGTGGAAGGAAGAATGTAGAAGCTTAGAGTTTGTATGGTGTGTCTTGTCTCTATTCTCATAAAAATACATAGAGATTTCCATTGCGATTACGTCGTGGCAGATAGATAGATTAAACGACAGTTTGAATCTCTCTGGCTTCTGCTCTTTCGTACATGTAGACTAAGTGCCAGAAACATGCATCTTAACTTTCTCTCTCTATATATATAGGTGTACATAATACATGCTCTGCCTACCCATCAAATTAGCAAGCATATCCTCCATTGTAATTGTATTTGTATTCTTCGACATCTCTATCTGAATAATCAAGCATGGCGCTCATTCCAAGCATCTTTGGCGGGCGAGGAAGCAACATCTTCGACCCATTCTCCTTCAACATCTGGGACCCCATCTCTGAGGGGTCTAGGATAGCAGCACGGGACACCTCGGCAGCATCGACCATAGCGAACGCTAAGATAGACTAGAAGGAGACACTAGAAACTCACATAATAAAGGCTGATCTGCCGGGGCTGAACAAAGCGGAGGTTAAAGTGGAGGTGGAAGAAGATTGAACAGTGCTGCAGATAAGTGGGGAGAGGAGCCAAGAGGAGGAGGAGAAAACTGACAAGTGGCACCGCGTGGAGCATGTTAAAGGGAAGTTCATGAGAAGGTTCAGGCTGCCGGAGAATGTGAAGATGGATGAGATCAAGGCTAGCATGGAGAACGGTGTGCTCACTGTGGTTATTCCCAAAGAACAAGAGAAGAAGCCTGAGGTCAAGACTATTGACATCTCTGGCTGACTCTTAAGTGAAAAGAGTTTGTGAGGGTGGTTTGAATTTGAAGCTGCAAGTTGCTGTTCACAAATGTTTGCAATAATAATGAGCTAGTGGTTGTTACGCATACTTTTGCTTTTTCAGTGTTTATGTTTGTTTAGTGTTCTTTTCCTATTGAAGGGGCTAAATATGAAATGGGTCGGATTCAAGCCTTGGGTCAGTCCAATCTTCTAAACCCAAATCCAAATGGGTCAGATGAACGTGTGGGCAAGCCAACTAAGCCCAACTCCATTACCAACAGTCCACCCAAGTCCTCAAGCACTTGGGCCCAACTCGCAGTGGAAAGGCCAGTCCAGCCGCGATATTGGGCTGGGCCGAGCTGCAAAACTCAATCTATGGACCGAACTGATGGGCCGAACCCATCATCAGAACCAAAGTGGGCCGAGTCCATACAAAGATATCCGAATGGGCCAGTCCATCTCTACAATAGTCTCACAAAGGGCCGAGCCGAGGCACAACGGTACCGAGCTGAAGGAACCTCTTAGAGAAACATGGAAACTGTGAGTATATGCATATGCAAGTTGCCACCTCAGCCGGTCCCCTATATCTAGAATCACGGAAACAGTTAAACCAGAGGAATGTGGTTTGTTATCAGCATAACTACAATGAGTATATGCACCCCTTGACAACTACCAGATGGTCCCCCACTTTGGGCAATGCTAAAAAGAAACTTGGTAGCACCAGCGCTCCATGAAACCATCTTGGGCAACAAGTAAGGGGTTCTATATAAACTACACTAACTTCACATTGAAGGTAACTGATCTAAGCTGAACCCTACTTACTGAAACTCAACTCTCTACACTTAGAGAGCACTTTAATTCTTCTCCGATTACTCATTCCCACACCGGAGGGGTTATCTAGCCAACCCCAGCCGGGCAGCTCTTACCTTGCTTCTTGTTGTAGGGCCTCAATTCCTGGATAGTCCAATCAAGTGCGGAGCTCCGATTCACAATCATCTAGTGCGGTATTTGGTACGCACAATTGGTGCAGTGAACGTGGAAGCTTTGTCTCCGAGCTCTGTACTCAATTCCGGCGATGGGAATTGAGGACATCCCATCTTCGACACATACTCCACAGACGAATAAGACAAAGGACAAAGGCTTAGCACTTCCAATAGGCTTAGAAGAACAAACCGGAAACAATAACCGGACCCCCGAATCTATTGAGCATCGATTGCCCTTCGCTGGAGGTTCTTCTCATCACTTTCTTCTGGAAAAGGACTACAGAGATCGAATCATAGACTCCATGAAGATGAAGATACAGGAGCTGAAAGCGCAACTCAAAAGGGTGCTGGGTGATCTAACGGAGAAGAGGACTGACGCAGAGCCCTCTTGCCTACAATAGAGAAGCTTGTCCAGAGAACCACTGGTGAAGAAGATCCCCATAAATGAGTTTGGGCAGCAGAGCCAGCCAATCTTAGTATAAAGTAAGGTGGCGAGCAGCCAAACCCGTGGCTCACGCCGAAGAAGGGCTAAAAGGCAAAAGACGGTTAGCTAGCAGACTAAGTACCCTCCTCAAGACCTTTGTACTTGGCTGATTGGCAACAAGCAAAATGAGCAACGTCGAGATCACCTAGACCATACCATCCACCAGAGAGAGCACCGAACGTTGGATAGGCTTGTGTCATCCCCATTCTCTCCGGAAATCGAGGCCATGAGACCTCCCAAGAAATTCACCCCGCCAAAGTTCATGTCGTACGATGGGAAGTCTGACCCATTGACGCACATCAGCCATTATAGACAAATGATGTCCCTATAGAGCCGAGATGAAGCACTGATGTGCAAAGTCTTCCCGTCTAGCTTGGGAGAATCTAGACTTCGATGGTTCGATCGACTCCCCGTTGGATCAATTTATGACTGGAAGTAGCTCTCTGAAGAGTTCTTAGCCAGGTTCATCTCCAACACTAAGATCCCGAAAGAGCCGGATACACTGTTCAATCTCTGAAAGGAACAGAAAAAAACGTTGCACAATTATGCTAGGAGGTATTGGGAAGAGTACAATGACCTGGAGGAAAACGTTTGCAGTGAGCAGATGGCTGTTATGTCTTTCAAACATGGTCTGCTCTTGGAAAGTAAGTTGAGACAGTCACTTACCAAACGACCGGCCACAGCACTAAAAGATTTGTGTGCCAGGATTGAACAGTACGCTCACCTCGAAGATGACCAGATCCCCATAGAGGTAGCATCAATAGAACAAACAGCTCGGCACAAGAACAGAACGGACAGAGGGAAACACTGGAGACTCACGGTGAATGAGGTGGATAAGTCCAAATCTCACGAAGCTGTTGTGACCGTATTCAAAGAACCAATCTATCGCATTTTGGAAAAGATCAAGAGATAGCCCTTCTTTATTTGGCCGCCGAAAATATTGGGAGATCCAGCTCGGCGTAATCAGAAGCTCAAATGCACCTATCACCAAGACAGGGGGCATATGACTCAGAATTGCAGAGCACTGAAGCAACACCTGGAAGACCTAGTAGCAGTTGGACACCTCCAAGACTACATTGATTAGGATAAAGCTGTGGCCGAACAGGGGAACCCACCACCAGAACCGAATATCGAGCACCCACCTCGGCTGGTAATAAATGTGATCCATGGAACAACGACCTAGAAACGCGAAGAGGCATTAAAAGAAGAAATTGCTGAGCCTGTGCAAATTCAATAGGTCATGTCAGTAGGGCCCGCATCGAAAAAGGTACGCACAGTACCCAAGTCCCCCTTGTGCACTGTTTTGTTTACTAGAAAGGATTTAAAAGGCATTCAACACCCACATACTGATGCACTGATTATAACCGTGGGAATTGGGAAATAGTTTGACGTAAAACGAGTCCTAGTAGATCAAGGCAGTGTAACAGACATATTGTATTACGACTTGTTCAGAAAGCTCGGTCTCTCTGAGCAGCACCTCACCCCAGCAGCAGCTCCATTAGTTGGCTTCAATTCACAGCCAGAATGGCCACCTGGCATGATAGTGTTGCCGATTGTGGCTGGAATGAAGACCCTCTAGATAGAGTTTTTAGTCATTAATACATATTCTCCTTACAACGCCATACTCCGCCGTCTATGGATTCACCAAGTGGAAGCGGTCCCTTCAACCTACCACCAGCTCATCCGTTTCCCAACGGAACACGGAGTAGAGCAGATCTCAGGGGACCAAGTTGCGTCCAAACATTGCTTCATGGCAGCAATGAAGGCTAAACAACTTTACAACTAGGTGCAGACAGTGGAAGTGGCCGAACAGCCAGTCTTGGAAGATGTCGGGGGAGCCTCAGAGGAAAAGATATTAGAGGATTTGAAGAAGGTCCTGGTAAAGGAGGATGATCCAGAAAAGTACTTCCTTATCGGTACCTCGCTAGGCGTTGATAAGAAACTTCAGCTGCTGGAATTGTTGAGGGAAAATATGGAGGTATTCACATGGTCAGCGTATGATACTCCAGGGTTGAACCCAGAATTTGCTTGCCATAAACTCAACATTAACCCTTCCGCTCAGCCTATCGTGCAGAAAAGTCGGAGATCCTCAGTTGAGCACATTGAAGCAGTAATTGTCGAGGTCGAAAAACTCTTGGCATCGGGAGTGATTAGAGAAGTTCAGTACCCACAATGGCTGTCCAACACAGTTGTAGTAAAAAAGAAGAACGGAAAATTAAGAGTCTGTGTTGACTTCACCTGCCTAAACAGAGCTCGTCCGAAGGACAGTTTTCTTCTACTTCGCATCGATCAACTAGTAGATTCAACAGCAGGGCATAAGCGTATGAGTTTTTTGGACGCTTATAGCGGTTATCACCAGATACCACTGTTTGGCCCAGATCAGGAGAAGACACCGTTTATCACTCCAAGAGGCACTTATTGCTACAAAGTAATGCCGTTCGGCCTCAAGAACGCCGGGGTAACCTACCAGCGAATGATCACTCGAATGTTCAAGGACCAACTCGGAAGAACCATGGAAGCTTATATAGATGATATGGTAGTAAAAAGCATGCTCGCTACAAACCACCTTGCAAACTTAAGAGAAGTTTTTGGTATCTTGAAAAATCATCAGCTTCGCCTTAATGCCTCGAAATGCGCTTTCAGGGTAGGAATAGGGAAGTTCTTGGGTTACATGGTTACTCACAGAGGAATCAAGGCAAATCTGAATCAAATCAAAGCAATACAAGAGCTTGAGGTGCCAACAAAGGCTAAAGAGCTACAGAAGCTAGCTGGAATGGCAGCCGCCCTGAATCGGTTCATTAGCAAGTCTTCAGATCGGATGAAGCCCTTTTTCTAGTTACTGAGGAAAAAGCGTGCGTTTGAATGGGTTCCTGAATACACTGAAACATTGCAAGGCCTTAAAAGATACCTCAGTACACCATTTCTCATGTCTACTCCAGAACCAGGCGAAGAGCTGTACTTATATCTAGTAGTCTTAGATCACGCCGTAAGCACAGTATTGATTCAAGAAGTTAACAAGGAACAAAAGCTAGTATACTATGTTAGTAAGACTTTACTAGATGCCGAGACATGATATCTACCCTTGGAAAAGTTAGCTTACGCACTGCTCATCGCCTCAAGAAAGCTGCAACATTACTTTCAGGGTCACACCATCAATGTCCTCACTGAATTCCCCCTCAGATCTGTCTTCAACCAAGCTGATTTCTTTGACCGAACAGCAAAATGGGTGGTAGAGCTTGGTGAGTTTGACATTCGATATCAACCCAGGACAGCAATCAAGGCCCGGGTCTTGGCAGATTTCATCGCAGAATTCGTTCCCACCCAGAGTACCGAGCCTGAGAACTCCAGTTTGGCACAAGCACCACGCACTACCGAACTAGGAAAGCAATGCGCTTCTGAAGCATGGAAACTCTTTATTAGAAACATCTAGCAGCTCTACGGATCATCTAATAACCGAGGCTCGAGAGCAGGGGTAGTACTTATGTCATCAGAAGGGTTTATTTGGGAGCAAGCTCTTAGGCTTGGCTGGAAGGCTTCTAACAATGAAGCGAAATACGAAGCACTGTTGGCTGGTTTACGTAGTGCCGAACACTTCAGTATAGAGCAACTTCTTATTTTTAGCGATTCTCAATTGATGGTAAACCAGCTTACTGGGGTCTACGAAGCACGAGACGAAAGAATGGCTATGTATGCAGGCAAGGCCAAGGATTTACTCAAAAAATTCCGATCCATACGAGTGGAACGAATTAGTCGGGACAGAAACTGCCATGCTGATACTTTAGCCTGCCTCGGCTCATCAATAGATACCAAAGACACTAGAAAAGTTTGGGTTGAGTTCGTGCCAGAACCAAGCATTGCATCTCCAGTCCTCTGCAGCAACCTAGAGCCAAGTTGGATGGATCCAATACTTGTTTTTCTGAAATCTGACACTCTCCCGAAAATAAAAAGGAGGCCAACAAAATCCGACATAGGTCAGCTCGATTCGGGGTCTCACCATCTGGGAAGCTATACAGACGTTCCTATCTCGGTCTTTATCTTTTATGTGTGCATCCAAATCTGGTCGAAAATATTCTCTACGAAATTCATGATGAGATTTGTGGATGCCACGTTGGTGGAAGGTCATTAGCGCACCGAGCCCTCACTCATGGGTACTAGTGGCCACAGATGCAACAAGATGCATAGCAATACGTTTAGAAGTGCGATAAATGTCAGAGGTTTGCTCCGCTAATTCATCAGCCAGCCAAAACTCTCACTCTACTCACCAGTCCATGGCCCTTTACCCAATGAGGTCTGGATATTGTCGGACCATTGGCACGAGGCATTGGGAACAGGCGATTCTTCATCGCTGCAACTGACTATTTCACTAAGTGGGTTGTAGTCGAAGCACTGGCGAGTATCAAAGAAGCGGACAAAAAATGATTTGTCATGAGGAACGTCGTGGTTCGTTTCGGCATCCCGCGGGTACTGATTGTAGATAATGGGACATAGTTTGACGGAAAGATCTTCAGAAAGTTTTGTGCCAACCTCATAATTGAAGATCAAAACTCTTCTCCAGGCCACCCACAAAGTCATGGGCAGACAGAAGTGTCGAACAAAACGATCATCAACGGTGTAAAGAAGCGGCTCGAACATACAAAAGGAAAATGGGTTGAAGAGTTACCCCACATGCTATGGGCTTACCGAACCACAGCACGACGCTCAACGGGGAAAACACCTTGCTCCCTAACTTATGGAATGGAGGCTATTATCCCACTCGAAGTTGGTCTCCCAACCCTCCGATCTGAACTGTTTGAAGCACAAGTAATAAGGAAGCTCTTGCACAAGCACTGGATATGGCAGAAGGCCGAAGGGAAGCAGCACTAATCAAACTTGTAGCATATTAGCAGCAACTCACCAAGAGTTTTAACCAAAAAGTTTTCCCAAGGCAATTCACACCAGGAGAACTGGTTTTGAGGAAAGCTATGGACACCAAAAGGGTGCCTGACGAATGAAAACTTGGGCCTAACTGGGAAGGTCCGTACAAAGTCACAGTTGTAGCTGGAAATGGAGCTTACTACCTAGAGGATCTCAAAGGCAGAGCCATACCTCGGCCCTGGAATGTAGTAAATCTCAAGAAATACTATCAATAGAATTATCCCCCAACTTCTCTATCAGAATGTAAAGACATTTATCTTTTAACCAATGCAAATGCCTCCCCACTTCTCTCAAATTTATCAAATTTTTGTAATCAGCTTTGGTGTTCACCAAACGGAAATAGCTTTGATATTTATCAAATGGAATTAGCTTTGGTACTTACCAAACGGAAATAGCTTTGATGTTTATCAAACGGAATTTGCTTTAATGTTTATCAAACGGAATTAGCTTTAATATTTATCAAACGGAATTAGCTTTGATGCTTATCAAACGAACTTAGCTTTGGTCTTAACCCAAACGGACTTAGTTTCAGAACGATTGAACGGGATTTAATTTTAGTTAGCACTCGAACATGCCAAGTGGAATTGCTTGGTGTAAACCGCACTAACATATTTTTAATAAACATCTCTGAGTCCATAGAATTTCTTAAGTATCGTCACATTAACACTTCAGTATTGCTGCATACAAACAAAGTTGGAACAAACTTGGCTAAACTATCCCATGAGTAAACTTCCAATACACTTGTGCTATCAAAGTTACAACAGACTTAAGCAGTTCTACCTAAAGAGCACAGTCTTTAGCACCGATCTTACTTAGCTCCAGGTGGGGGCAAACAATTGTTTTTCAGAACCAATCTGGACCTAAGTAAAACCCTCTTCTTTCATTACAAAACCAAGCACAGCCATGCAACATATTCGTTAACTAGACCGAGCATCTATTCGGCCTTGAGGTCCCAACAGTGCTCGGCCAGGGGCAAATAGTATAGATAACATTCAGACATAAAAACAAGAAAGCATCAGACCGCAAAATCAAAAGGAAAATTCCATTATCCAACAAAGGCACAGCTAGCCTCACAAATAGCAACAAAAAAGAAGAAAATTGTCTAGGCAACCTTGAGGGGACAACTCGTCAGGAAGACCGAGCCGCAGTACATCAGAAACATGAAAACAAAAGAAAGTGAGAAAAAGCAAAAACTTCGAATCATTCCAAAGAAAACTTTTGCTTTCATCATCAGAAGGAACCTCAGGAGCAGCGTTCACAATCTTGTCCAGGCCATCTTGGGAAGGAAAAGTAGAGGCAGCTCCAACTTCTTGAGAAGTAGAAGCTTTCTTAACCACATCTCCCACGGCTTCAGTCTCTAGGGTTCCACCCCCTTCAACATTCACTGCCTTATTGACAACATCGCTCTCCTGAGTCTTAATTGTAGAATCAATTTTCGGGGAAGCCTTAGCCGGAAGAATTACAAGGGTAGCAGCAGTCTTTGGACCCAAGGACCTCGAAGGGACAGGGACATCCTGAAACAAGGAAGACCTTTCAGGAATCCAAGCAGCAGCCAGAGCACCTGACCAACCCTTTAGAAAGAGCTTGTCCCGTAGCACCAGCACATCTTCTTTGTAAGCAGCCCCAGCCTCATCCCAACCTTGTTGCCAATACTTGGCCTCCAACGCAGAACGTTTAGCGGCCATCACCGTAATAACAGCCTCTAGCTCTGTAACTTTCCCTTCAAGTTGGGCCTGTACCCCAATGACAGCTTCCTTTGACTTTTCAGCCGAGGTAACAACCTTGCTTAGACAGAACGCCTCTCTCTCCGCAATTCTGTGTCCTTCTTTCTCAGCCTCCAGGCTCACTGTCAATCTCTCAGCATTTATAGCAGCCTCCAGTATGGCCTTCTCCAGTTCCTCCGCTCTGGTGATTGACAGGTGCATCCTCTGAATACACTACGACGGATAACAAAGTATTAAAGGAAAAAAAAAAAAAAAAAAACAAACAAACACAACAGTAACACACTTACAGCAGTCATCATCTGAAGGGTCCCCTTCAGAACTAGAATATCGCAGGGCCCGTTATGATTAGCCATGTCCACTAGCATTAACAAGGTCTTGGTCAAGTCAAAAGCAAAATCTTTGGAAGCAACAACCGAATCTGAAGTAGAAATGGGCCTGCCTTGATGCAACATTGGCGGCTCCCATTTCTCAAACGGCTCATCCTTATAGGATCCTCAAAAGCCTTTCCAACTACCGTCTTGCCGGTCTCCCTCCTCATCTTCTTCGCTCTTGCAGCAACCGAAGCAGAGAGTTCGGCAGCAGTAGCATGAGTTCCAAAAGCCCCTACCTGTAATTTCACATCCATGAGGCTCTTTGTTTCGGCCTTCACTGAAGGGGCTTCCAAAGCATCAGAAGAGCCAAAAGCCTCTGCCTCCAAATCCACTAGCACTCTTCTTTTCGACATAGACCCACCCCCTGCGAAATTGGGGGTAGGAGAAGGTGTCCTCTCAGACGGCATACCCTGGCTTCGGCGGCGCTTCATAACCAGAGGGGTAAGGGATGTATCAGTCTCAGTGTCAGAATCCAGAAGAGATGCAGCAAGCCTCGCTTTCTTCGGAATGGTGGAACGATAAGTCGCTTGGTAATCCAATAGCTCCGGGGCGGACCTCTTCTTGTACCTCAAAATGGCTTTGATGGCCTCGGTGTTCTCTCGGTTCAGCTTGCGCTGAAAATGGGAGGCCTCTGCAGAAAAGAAGGGCAACATTAAAGCAACATTCAAAACAAGGCAAGAAACACAAAAGACACTAGAAGAAAGGACTCGAACCTGGGTAGCCATCCTTCTGGGGCATCCACTCGGATTGGAACTCAATCCCAGCAAGAAACTCCCAATTACCACCGACTTGTAGAAAATTGTCATTATGTTTGTCCAAATCAGGTAAACCAGTCACCAGATGACAATCAACTAAACGAACACGAAGGTAGTACGTGTTGTGATCCTTGTTGTGTGAAAGAGTACAGCAACCCAAAATGTCCCCAATGTCAAGATTCAAACCCAACCGCTTGTTAAGAGCGGAGACACCGTAGATGACTCGGAATGGATTAACAGATACTTGCATAGGGGTAAGTTGAACTTGGTGCAAGAATCGACGTAACAAAGGGTCGAGGGGAAATCGAACCCCTCCCTCAACAATGGCCGCAACTGGGAAGGCAGCAATACTTCTAGTGCCTATGCGCTTAGCGTTAACCTTCGCCAATGAAAGGGTCACATCATCAGGGATGCCGTAGTCTCTGTGAAACATGGCCATAACCTCAGGAGTATCAACTAATGATCGAAACTTCCCCATTAAGCAAACCTAATGGGACAGAGACAAAACTCAGACAACAAGATGCTGAAGACAATGGCGCAAGGGCCAAACAAGATGATTAAAACAAAAAAAGACAGGAAAAGAAGAGTCCCAGGGGAACTTACAGAGATTAGAATAGCAATGGCAAGTAGGCGGCACTGAAACGAGAACGGTAACGGAACGTCTGGGCAGAGCACCGATGAGACTGGCTCAGAGAAACAGAAAGGGTTTTGAACTTTCTAAAAGATTGAAAACAGACCAAGGGGTTTGGATTAATAGCTCCAGAGCATTTATTGCACCAGCCGGCATGAAGGTACATGAAGCACGACCATAGGTATGGAATCGGTGCACTATCTCTAAACACAAATACCATGCCGCTACGTGTCACCATGAAAGGACACATGCAGGGGGTGTATGTCAGGATTGAACCGTCACCAAGGCCGAACTGGGGCAGATCCGAAGTGACGCGACGCTTGGAGTACAGAACAATAGCTCCCTCTAAGGGGAAACTTAGCGCAAGCTAGGGGGCAAATGAATGTGCTAAATATGAAATGGGTCGGATCCAAGCCTTGGGCCAGTCCAATCTTCTAAACCCAAATCCAAATAGGTCAGATGAATGTATGGGCAAGCCAACTAAGCCCAACTCCATTACAAACAGTCCACCCAAGTCCTCAAGCACTTGGGCCCAACTCACAGTGGAAAGGCCAGTCCAACCGCAATACTGGGCTGGGCCGAGTTGCAAGACTCAATCTATGGGCTGAACCCATCATCAGAACCAAAGTGGGCCGAGTCCATACAAAGATATCCGAATGGGCCAGCCCATCTCTATAATAGTCTCACAAAGGGCCGAGCCGAGACACAACGGTACCGAACTGAGGGAACCTCTCAGAGAAACGTGGAAGTTGTGAGTATATGCATATGCAAGTTGCCATCTCAGCTGGTCCCCTATACCTAGAATCACGGAAACAGTTAAACCAAAGGAATATGGTTTGTTATCAGTATGACTACAATAAGTGTATCACCCCTTGACAACTACCAGATGGTCCCCCACCTTGGGCAATGCTAAAAGGAAACTTGGCAGCACCAGAGCTCCATGAAACCATCTTGGGCAACAAGCAGGGGGTTCTATATAAACTACACTAACTTCACATTGAAGGTAACTGATCTAAGCTGAACCCTACTTACTGAAACTCAACTCTCTACACTTAGAGAGCACTTTAATTCTTCTCCGATTACTCATTCCCACACCGGAGGGTTTATCCGACCAACCCCGGCCAAGCAGCTCTTACCTTGCTCCTTATTACAAGGCCTCAATCCCTAGATAGTCTAATCAAATGCGGAGCTCCGATCCACAATTATCTAGTGCGGTATTTGGTACGCACACTTATGTAATTTATGTAAAGTGTATATGAGTTTGTACTTGAAATCACTGTTAGGTTTTTTTGTTTAATATAAATATATATCGAGAAGGCTGTGGCTTTTTTCACAAATTATATATACATATATATGTGCAGAAATGATAGAGATCCTATTTTTTCTTGACCTCTACAACCCCCAAAGACACATGTCAGTGAATAATAGGAAGAAAAAAAAAACAAAAACAAAAACAAAACAAAACAAAACAAAAAGCAAAAAGTTAGTCAATCCCAATATATTGGGGGTGGTGGGGGTCAGCAAAAAAGGGGTCTCAACCTTTTTCCATATATATGTATAGGAAAATGTTTGGGAGCCCCTTTTGGGGACACCCCCACCACCCTCACAGTGATGTGGACCAATGATGTGTTTGTATTTTTTTTTTCTCTTTCTTACTTAGACCAATCACAAGTGAGTCGGGGTTATGGGGTGATGTTTTGTGGGGGTTTGAATCATTACTGTATATGTATATGTTTCTGGTCCCATTAAACCTCTTTTGTAGCATTTTATTTTTTATTTTGTTGAAAATTGAAAACTAAAATTTGTTATGTATTGTTTTGGTTTTTTTGTTTTTTTGTTTTTTGTTTTTTAAAAAAAAATCTAAACTTTAAAAAATGATATTAAATATTCTTAAAACTTTGTTTTTGCTCTCACTGTCTCTTCCTTTCATTATCTTTCCCTCTCTGTGTTTTAATTAATCATGATATTTCAATTATCCTTCAAAATTGATGTCCATACAAAATTTTAATGATTTTTTTGTAATTTGAATTAAAATGAATATATTATTTTATATAATTACGTAAAACAAAACATTACCTAACAATGTTAATTTTATTAATCAACGTGTCTTAGTATGTTTTTTTTTAATTTAATTTTTTTTATAAATAAAAGGTTCATGAACCACATCATTTAATTACTCTTACCAATTATATCAATGGGCAAGCACTCTCGACTAGATGGGTAAATATCAAAAAGGTCAATTTGTTTTAAATTTTTGCCATGAGTTTCAATTTGCTTTTTCATTATACGCTCCATTTTTCTTTTCTTTTTTTATAAAAATTATCTAAAAAATATTTTCCATAAGGAAAATGATATGAAAACCCGTTTTCGGGTCGAATTTGTAAGACCCAGTTACGTTTTGTAGACCCAGTTCCGTAGATGACTTATGTGCGTATATTTATAAAACACAAAGTCATATAAGAGTTTTGAATGTCTAGGGCTTCTTTTTTGTGGGATCCATCATCCATTCTAGGGATTCTGAGCTCCATTTCATCTTCGCCTAAAAATATTTCGAGGACGATGGAATCCTAACCCATTACAACATTTAGAAAAAAAAATCTTTTACAACATCGAGAAAAAATCGACTCTCCCATCTTCACCTAAAAATATTTCAAAGCCCGTTACAACATTTAGAAAAAGTCGTTTACAACACCCAGAAAAAATCGACTCTCCCATCTTTGCCTGAAAACATTTCAAAGACAATGGAATTCTAGCCCTTTACATCCAGAAAAAGCCATTTATGACATCAAGAAAAAAACCGATTCTCCATTTGGTTCTTCGATTTTGAGGAGCAAATAAGAGAGAGAAGAAGACATACACGAAGCCCAAGAAGAAGGTTAAGCTTGTTGTGCTTCAATTTTATAAGGTTGATGATTCTGGGAAAGTTTAGAGATTGAGGAAAGAGTGTCCGAATTAATGGTGAGTGTGAAGTGTGGTTCAGAGTTATGAACCTATTTGAACTATATGATCTAACAATAGTATGATCATCTCTAACTCTTTGGTCTCGTTTGAGAACAGATTTTTTTAATAATTTTTTAATTTTTTGACTAAAATATGATATAAAAAAATTAAAAAGATGTGTAAAAAGTAGAGAGAAAAAAGAATTTTGACTTTTTGGTATACATTGTTGACTTTTTGATTTTTTTAGTGATTTTTTGACTTTTTAACTAAAATCATCACCTACCAAACGAGGCCCTAATTAAAATTTGAATAAAAATTTTATTTGATATAAACTACTTTAATTGATAAACTTAGATTTTAGTATAAATTTTTTGAGTACAAACTTCACTAGTGGCTAACTGGCAAATTTCAAAGCCACAAAATAACATTAAAAAGTTTGAATAAACATTTGTGTCTTCTTTGATTTGGTTAAAATTTTGCGTAAAATGTATGAGCTTTCATATAGGTTTGAATCAAATCAAGGATTGGAGAATGACATCCATTTAATCAAAACTATTACCTTGTGTAGTTCTAGTGAAATAGTAGTTATACAGTTATGGGACCTGGTTTTCAATTTCATTACTAATTGGTCATTTTTCAATCAAATATAAAAAACTAAACAAAGTACTAATTTAGTAGAATAGTGAATTGTCCAGGTATCGTACCACGAGGACTTTGGGTTGAGTTATATTAATTCGAATGGTAATTTTTAATTTAATTTGAAGAAGAGAGGATGATTTGGTTTTTGCTAAAGAGAATTTAAATGAAAACTAAAATAATTGTGCGAATAAATAGAGTAATCTTAATATGGAGAGAGATTTAGGATTTTGAATCCACTACTAATCTCATATCATGTAATCAAAAATATCTAATTTTAGTAAATCAATGGTCCGGATAATAATAATGTATCGTGGCTACAAGCCCCAATACCATCGTCAATATATAAGATGAGTATATTCAAAACGTAGGCACGAATCATCTTAGGTCGGCACGAATCGTCTACACTAAACTACGGTTACAGCACGATTCGTCTCCCCTAAGCATGTCGTCTCACGATTTGTATATATAAGAAAGTAAAATAGTTGTATGATCATGAATTCTTAATCACAAAAATCGAATACATAAATTGAATGAAAATATTATTTGAATAAAAAATCTAAAAACAATCATACAACGATTATCCAATTCCAAAGACAAACTACAATTAAAATACAAAATTACATGATACTTGATTAGAGTTTCATCTCAATCCTAAGAAGAAAACTTAGCCGCTCATGGAGAGGTAGAACACTTTGAATGTTGAAGAAAAAGCCACGGATTGATAATTTGCTCTCATTCTCCAGCTTCTAGTCATCTTCTCTAGGGTTTCAGATACCAAAACAGGTCCTCAAAATCCCTTTTTATAGCCTCCATTCCATTAAGAGTAAAAAATACACACACTTATCGAGGCAAATACGCTAATGCGGATTGAGAATTCTGCTCAAGCAGATCCAGTCAGAGAGGAATGTTTCGTAGGGAAATCCGCTCGGGCGGATTTGTAATTCTGCTTGAGCGGATCTAGTCAGTGATGGACTTTTCACTCTTTTTGTCTCTTTTTGCAATCCTTTTGTCTCCGGAGTGATATTAACCTGAAAATGATGAAAAACACTTTATTGCATCAAATATCATATGCTCAAAAACTAATAACATAAGATAGGGAGCCTCAAAGTGTAACATTTCGGCTCAGATCAATTACCTTATACTTGTGGTTTTGAAACCATTTGGAGTTCTTTCCTTTCTCTTTCTTATATTATAGGAATGTCGTCCATGGAAGTGATTCAATTGAGAGTATTATGACAAAGACTACACTATAATTTCTAATTAGCACTGTGAACTAGAATCTGTTACTCCTTAGATTATTGTTTTTATGTTGGTGGATTGTCCTCAAGAAGAAGCCCCATATTGCAAATTTGGGCTATGAAAATTATTTGGATGTAGTGGCATTGTTATTGTTTTATGGTCAAGTTAAAAGGAAAGGACATTTTCTGCACTTTTCTACTGTCTATTTGAGATTGTTATGATTACTAGGAAATGACCATTATATCAATGTACCACTTTGTGAATCACATGCTTCAACAATATATAACTTCATGACTTTAATACAAATATGTTGGGTTTCAATGTTAATATGATAACTAACTTATTCTTTGATTTTGTACTGCGTCCTGTAACTTTATATTGTTATGCACCAAATCTTGTAGAATCTGGTTTGTGAAAGCATATGGTTAAGGAAATTGCTCCATTTACCAAAGGTTTTCATTGACCATTTGCATGCCATGTTCTTTAAAAATAAAAAATGAAAATAATAATAATGCTACAAATAATGTTCAATGGTTCATTTGTGGTCAACTTATCAAATTCCCTTATCTTTTGTATTCACTTGTAATAATGGCCTTCAGTGCATCACATTTTGGATGAACTTTAAAATAAATTTCAAACCAAAATTCGCATCTTGCAAATCGAAGCAAGCAATGCAAGAATTTAAAAACCGCAACTAATATAAAACAATCCAAAATCTCAATTCAAAATTTGTTATAAACCACTTTTATTCAAGTGTAACAAAGACATTGTTTATAGACCATTATCAAATAGGCGTAAGTTTAAGACTTCTGTCAAAAACACTACTTATAGACTACTGCCACCAATACATTAAGGTTCAACTAAATTATGTCCAACAAAAGCAGCCCAAACTAGCATATGATCAAAATAAAAGTAGACCAAATTGATGTTGATAGAAGCCACTCTAACCGACCTGCAAAAGCATAAAAATCAAATTAGTTTTAAAAAAAATCACACATTTATAAGCATATTATTTATAAATTTAAGTGGTAATCTACCAAGATACCTCTATAGTTATATATTAGGTTCAATATCACTCTGATCGGTAAAACAACCATCTCCTGCATTATTACACCCAGGGCATCCATAGTGCTGTAAAACATAGCTAAGATGAAACACAAACAAACTTGAGCACGGTAGAAAAACACATCATCCATATTTTTTCTTTTAACATAATATGAACAAGAACCTGCAAAAGATTGTTGAAGCTAATATTTTACTAAAGAATATTGCTCATTGGTATGTCATGATTTGGGTAAACCTGAATTTTGGTGGATAATAATAAAAAAAAAAACACAATAAGAACCGCAATTGCATTATTAAAAAGTGAAGGGAATTGTTTCTTTCTCACTTCTGATTGATGATCCATTCCATTCCAAATATGAGTTGGATTTATCTGGTTGACAAGATTTATCTAGTTGACAAATCTTGTTTTCAATTATTAAACCTCTGAACACTTCATAATAGTGCACTTACAATCAAAGTAATACTTGGCATTCTTTGGTAGAGGTTATGTCAATTATTGGAGAAGTAGTCAAAGGATATGGTTTTGGGGATCGGGGATCCCGCCCAAGACCTTATAGAAATCATACCAAGTAGAAAAACACACCCACACAGAAGGAGACACCATATTTAACGTGGTTCGGCCATAATGCCTACGTCCACGGGAGAGTAACCGTTTATCACTATAACAATAGAGAGATTACAGAAAGATTACAATAAAGGAGAAGCTCACACTATTCTCACTCACCCATTCACCCGTCTCCCTTACTCACACTGAGAGAGACGGTTTCTCTACCTCATATCTCTCACTCTCTTGGTTGGTTTACACTCTCTCATTCAACCCCTCCTCCTCACCTCAATTTATACACAATTGAGGGAGGATGTGATTGGTGACCACCTACCTCCTTCCACTCTCTGGTGGGTTGGAGTTGGTGAGCCACCCCTACCATTATCTAGTGGGTGCTCCATTGGCTCACATGGGTTGAAGATAGAGATATCCTACAAATCACCCCCCTCAACCCATGTGAGATGATCCACAGCACACACTGCTGCTAATCTTGTCACGCCCAAAAAACTAACAGAATTTTCATCTCCTCACTGAGACGCTGCATCCCCTGAAGCTATAGATAATACACCAGAGATACAAGAAGAGGAGGGAATCCTACATCCTCAACTCAACTGACACCACTCTCTGATTTGGAGAGAGCCTCTACTCCTATCTCCCACAGATCTCTTCCACGCTTCCTGTCTCAGATGTCTTCACCTGCTATGTTTGAACTTGCGTAACCAAGATATCCTGCACCCCCTGATTGCATGTCCTGCACCCCCTGATTAAGATGCCCAGCACCCCCTACCCGGGATGCCTTACACTCTTTTGAGTGCTCTGTGACACTACAGCTCTTCCCTGAAATGCCACTATCCTGCCATGTATCTCTTTGCACGGCCAAAACTGGAGCAACATAAAACTCTTCATTTGTCTGGTCAACGTTCCTGGTTTTCTTTGCTTGGAGTTTTCTCTAAACTATCCTGAACTTATCAACATTTGCCCTTTGCAATCCTGAACAACTTCCCAGCGTTTCCACACACTTGTTGTTCATGCCTTTTGCAATCCCTGATCTCCAGTTCAGCGATGCGCGTTACCTGCGCATCTTTCACTTGTACTACCAGATGATGGTTGACAGTAGCTCTTTCTTCCAAAGCAACTTCAACAGATCTGTACAAGTCACCAACTATGCAACACCTAGCATAGTACCCGCACCTATACTTCTTGAGTGCTCATTGTGGCTCCATCTCTCCTCTTGAGCTCAAGCTCGCCTAAGAGATCCGCAACTACTCTATTTCATTAAGAGGTGCGTTCGCTGCCACAAAATCAAAAACCGATACCATAACCCAGGTATCCAACCATTCAGTCAAAATTGAATGCTATCTGCTATACAAAACACAAGCGCTTTTCAAAAAATACCGTAGATTCCATTGCTCAAAATCACATTGAGCCAATGCAAAGAACATGTAGAACCAATCAAGCTAGCTCTTCGATTTTTTGTAACTCAAGTTCCACCATAGTGCCAAGTTCCGATTTCCATAGGCGTCAAACAAGTTATCCTTGACAACTCCAAACAAAACATGGTGAGCAACCCGCTTGAACCAATGCTGAGGAGACTAAACAAGAGAGGCTTCAAATTCTCCGTCAAAGCAACTTCGAAAGTGGTACCAAAAACATCATGTCCGATCAACCATCGAACACAATACTGCTCTCTTCAAGCTCGAATTAATCAAGAGAGCCAAACAAATGCTCCGAGAACTGAGGCAAGTTCTCCACCAAACAAAACTGGACTGTGGATGCAATTAGGCTCTAACCAGTTCGGAAGTATCGGAACAAACTTCAAATGAACTTACAAAATGCCAAGAGCCAAAAAAGTTCTGAAGTGTCGAGCAAACTCTAGATTCCTCTAACTGCAATTCTAACCGGCAGACACAAGATGATGCACCATCTTCACAGCTGCCAAAAACCGCCCAAAGGCGCGTGCACCGTAAATGCATAACTCCAATAGTCCCCGCTGACTCCACCGAGTCTGCAAATGATCTATTCCCTCCAAATTCAACGGCAGATTAAGGGATGGATCCCAATACATGAGATTCACAAAATCACCATCTTTACGTTTCGCCGAAACAATCTCTTCCAATCTTCAATGAACACCAATGGTCAGACTGCTTCTAGAAAAGCAAACACCCGGAGTCTGAATCGTCACCCAGACTACCAATAGCTGATGTCTTCGAATATGGAACAGATTGCGAAAATGAAAATCCACAAGAAGAAGGAACAATCAAGTCTCACAAACCAGAGACACCCCTGGATCTAATCAGACACGATCATAGATCCCAACTGTGATAATGAATCTTAATAAACCACGACTCTGAAAATTGCTTATAATCCGTGAAAGACCGCCAACAACAATGCCTCCAATAGACATTGAACAAAAATACCAAAGCTCCACCAAGATCTGAAGTAGATTGTCACACATTCTTCAAATCGACAAATGCAGAAAAAGCTCCACCAAGATCTAAAGTAGATTGTCACACCTTCTTCAAATCGACAAATACGAAAACCAAGGCTTCACCAGATGGGAGTCTTCCAACAACGATCCATGAAGGATCTTCAATGCCTCCACAGAGGCCAATGCCAATAAAGTACTACCATTTGGACTTATTACATATGCCAAATCTCCGTAGTACACTTTGCCAATACTGGTTCTCTCTATCCCCTAGAGAAAAACCCAATGAACTCTGAAGTTCTGTAACTAACCCAAGAGTCTCCAAAATGAACTGATAACTTCTGCAACTGACTCTGAAGGGTCTTCAATTGGCTTCCAATTGGCTTCAACAGGGTGAACAAAATTTTTCACCCCTATCACCCACATGGATGATAAAACACCGTTGTACAAATATGCCTCCATTCCACCGAGCATCTGAAGTGAATTTGCACCTCCTATTTAGAATGTCTTCAACCGCCACACATCATTCTGTATGGCTCGCACCTCTATCATCAGGAATGCTTATACTTTCCTTGTTAAGGTGACTCACCCAAACTCCCTGGGTGCCCGTCGCGACTTCACTGCCATGAACCAGATTCAGGACAAAGAAAAAAAAAATCTGTCTCTCACTGGCTGCGCACTGCAGCGTCTTATCCCTTTTAATTTCTCTGTCTGGAGCTTTCTTTTGTGAACTGGTTGTTGCTGCCAGGCCAAAATCCAGCATACTGCACCTTTGTATGACTCTGCTGTGTACTCTTGCACTGTTGTACGCCTACACCTTGTATGACATTCCTGTGTACTCATCTGTGCTATTGTGGCTACGTGCTCCTACACCTTATGTGTGCACTACTGCAGCTGTTGCCCTTCCATGTTCACATACTACCAGTACTTCTTGTATTATGTTTAACAGTAGCTCCAATTGCCACAACATTCCCCTGAGCCTGCACTAGTTGCCAATCATCTATCTATCGATGAAGTGGACTTTTGATTGAACCAGATCTTCCAATTACCTCAACAACTAGGAAAGTTCCCAGGAAAGACTGGTGGGGTCACAACTGGTCCCACGTAAGAACCAGTCTCCTTAAACAGTAAAAAAAACTTTTTGACAAAACTTTCCTAGACATTGTTGATCTTGAGATAATCATGTGCAATTCTCCTAATCGCGCCCTAACCAATCCTGATCTCCATTGATCTGCCATTTGATCAAGCCTGATCTCCTTTGGTCTTCAATGATCTATCTCGATCTGTATCTGGTTGTCCAATCTAGTCAGAATCTGCCCATTCTAACCTCTTCAGTGAATCCGCAACGTTCCACAATATCTGGCAACCTTCCTTCGACTATTAAAGATGACAAACTCCCATGTTTTGACAATCTTTAAAAACCGTTCAGCATTTCACCATTCTACCCTCGCGGTTGCGTCCAGAACGGTCCGTTTAGCTAGGACCAACCTTTGTTGCACTTCCAGGGACCTCACTGAAAAATTTCTCCAAAACTGGGGCAAAATTGCAAATTTCCCAAACATCGGGACCAAACTATAATTTCACAAACTACAGGGCCCAAAATGAAATTTTTCAAAAATTCAGTGACCAAATTATAATTTCTGAAAACTCTAGGGACCAAATTGCAATACACCAAACTTCCAAGGGCAATATGTAATTTCTTGAAACCTCTGGCCAACCTATAATTTCCAGAAGCGCCGATTTAAACATCTGACCGTACGGATGGGTTCAGAATACTCCAAATAGTTGGAAACCACTATTGGATCGTCAGAAACGGACTCCGAATGGCTCAGATCAAGCCAAAATAGTTTAGACGCTTCAGATTTGCCGCTACACCTCAGCCGCGTAGCACTGGATCACTCCTCTTGTGGCTACACCTTAGTCGCGTTGCACTGGATCCCTCCTCAGTGTGCTAACGTGGCAACCGACGTGGCACAACCGTGCTGGCGTGGCGCTGACTGGACTGCCACGTGTCAATGACGTAGATGTCACGTGCCTCTGACTGGATGGCCACGTGGCGCTGACGTCCATGCCACGTGTCACTGACATGTACTGATGTGGCTGATGACATGGCTCTGACGCGGCGCCATATGGCGTGCGTGTGGAGGACACGCGCAATCGCCACACATCTTCTTCTTTCAGCCGCACGTGTAGCGCGTGTGCGCGAGTGGTATGATGTGCCGGCTCTTCTTCACGGTGCGTGGGACGCGTGCTAAGTCTGGGCCTCACGTGCCAACTTCAAGGGGCACGTGACAGCGCGTCCGGGCTCCTCTTGAGCTCTGCTTTGTATTTCTAGACTCCTTTCGTCGAGCCCTTGCTCCTGGTATGCTCAAAACCTGATTTTGAGTAATTTGATTTCTGGGCAATTTCGAAAAGCACACTATTTTTGTTCCGAAAACAACCGACGAGGCTTTGATACCACTTGTTGGGGATCGGGGATCCCGCCTAAGACCTTATAGAAATCATACCAAGTAGAAAAACACACCCACACAAAAGGAGACACCATATTTAACGTGGTTCGGCCATAATGCCTACGTCTACGGGAGAGTAACCGTTTATCACTATAACAATGGAGAGATTACAGAAAGATTATAATAGAGGAGAAGCTCACACTATTCTCATTCACCCATTCACCCATCTCCCTCTCTCACACCGAGAGAGACGGTTTCTCTACCTCACATCTCTCACTCTCTTGGTTGGTTTACACTCTTTCATTCAACCCCTCATCCTCACCTCAATTTATACACAATTAAGGGAGGATGTGATTGGTCACCACCTACCTCCTTCCACTCTCTAGTGGCTTGGAGTTAGTGAGCCACCCCCACTATTATCTAGTGGGTGCTCCATTGGCTCACATGGGTTGAAGATAGAGATATCCTACAAAGGTACATGGAATCTTGAAAGGGCTCATATAATAATAAAATAAAATCTAAAAGTGTCGGAGTAATGAAATAAAAAATAAGTAAAGAAATAATGGACCAGAGAGAGAAGGAGTGGGTTGAGAAAGAAAGAGATTAAAAGTGGAGCATCTATGTTGTGCTACCCCATTATCAGTCTCATACAACAAAGGAGGAGAGAGAGAGAGAGAGAGAGAGAGAGAGAGAGAGAGAGAGAGAAAGAGAGAGCGTCAGTGCTCTAATGGCTTCTCAAGTTGCCTCTTTATTAGAATTAATGTATAAAGACATGAAGAGAATAAATTAGGTATGTATAGATATGTTATCTGTATTGAATGTGATCTGAATAAAGAGGTACACTCTCCATTATATAGGAGAGATAACCGCTTCTGTCGCCCTGGAGGCGCAACCAAGCGCCCCTAGACCGAGTGCAGCTACCTTTGCTCCGTTGAACTTTCTGATACCGTCAGTGGAGCAAAAAATGGCAACACAATCGGACATTGAGGCGAACCATTTTACGTTGAAGTCGTGCTTAGAGACAATGACTGCGGTCTCCAAGTTGTCACACTGGCTTTTTTTTAGTTTGTGTAATCATCTTTGGAGGATCTCGTTCAAGGTCCACAAAAAGGCAATTCGGTTTCTGAGTTTAAGCTTGACCTAACAAACTGCAAGCTCCTGAACATGTATCACATATATCATGTCTTCGATAACCATGACCCTCAGATGCTAAAATATGGAGGACTCCTTTTGGCTATGTTTGATAACTTCACAAAGTCATTCTTGCAGTTCAGGCATCTTTCCACCGTAGTCTACCATTACAACTGCTCTCATCCTTGAGCACAAGGCCAGGGAGAGAACATTACAAACATCATCATACCAAAAGTGGATCCACTAACCGAAAGTAAATGCACTAATCTAAAGCCTAAAGCACTAACATGAAATATATTAACAGCCCCCCTCAAACTCAAGGAGGATAAACATAAACCAACTTGAGTTTGGAGAGAGTAACAAAACAGGAAAATAAACTAATACATAAAATAGAATAGGATAGGAGACACTGTATGGTCGTGTCATACCGTTGGTGAAGACATAGCCTTTTCAAGATTCCATGTACCCACTCTCCCACTTTATTTTATTTTATAGATTATCCCAATACACCTCAGACACCACCTTTGATTTTTACTTTCTTGTATTTTATATATATATATGTATTTATTATAATATATTATCCCAACCCACCAAGCCTCTGAAATTTGTTAGATATCACCCATGTGTGGGATGATCACGGAGAACCCACTAGAGAAAGTGGAGGTGGCACTTTGGAGAGAGTGGGAGTGGCTCACCAACTCCAACCCACTAGAGAGTGGAATGAGGTAGGTGGCAACCAATGAGGTTCTCCCTCATTTGTGTATAAATGGGGGAGGTGTTAGATAGGCAAGAGAGAGAGTAAACCAACCAAGAGAGTAAGAGATGTGAGGTAGAGAAACCGTCTCTCTCGGTGTGAGCAAAAGAGACAGGTGAATGAGTGAGTGAGGATAGTGTGAGCTCCTCCTCTATTGTAATCTTTCTGTAATCTCTCCATTGTTATAGTGATAAATAGTTACTTTCCCATGGACGTAGGCATTATTGCCGAACCACGTTAAATATAATGTCTCCTTAAGTATGGGTGTGTGTTTATGCTTGGTATGATTTCTATAAGGTCTTGGGCGGGATCCCCGATCCCCAACAAGTGGTATCAGAGCCTCATCGGTCATTTTCAGAACAAAAACAGTGTGATTTTCAAAACTGTCCAGAAATCAAGTTGCTCGAAATCAGGTTTTAAGCATACCAGGAGCAAGGTCTCAACGAGAGGAGTCCAGAAATGCAAAGTAGAGCCCCAGAGGAGGCCAGACGCGCTCTCACGTGCCTCCTGAATATAACGCGTGAGGCCCAGTCGCAGCACGCGCTGCCACGCGCCAAACATTCAACCAGCGTGTCTGCCCAGTCACGTACACGTGCCCCACGCGCGGCGGAAAGAGGAAGACGAGCTGCGTGGCGCCACGTCATCGACACATCAGCGCCACGCCATCGCCACGTGGCATACGTCAGCCAGGGGCTTCCACGTGGCTGCCATGTCAGAGGTCCACTTAGCGCCACGTGGCCGGCCAGTCATGGCCACGTGGCAGCCACCTAGTGACACGTGTCAGCCACGTCAGCACCTAGTGCCACGTGGCTAACACGTCATCACCCATGTTGACCAGTCAACCAGAGGCAGATGAGGGATCCAGTGCGACGAGGCTAAGGTGTAGCCGCAGGATGAGTGATCCAGTGCTACGCGGCTAAGATGCAGCTGCAGATCTGAAGCGCCCAAACTATTTTGGCTTGATCTGAGCCATTTGGAGTCCGTTTCTGACGATCCAATAGTGGATTCCAACTATTTGGAATATTCCAGACTTATCTGTACGGTCAGATGTTTAAATTGGTGCTTCTGGAAATTACAAGTTGGCTAAAGGTTTTAAGAAATTACATATTGGCCCCTGGAAGTTTGGTAAATTGTAATTTGGTCCGTGAAGTTTTCAAAAATTACAACTTGATTACTGAATTTCTGAAAAATTTCATTTTGGCCCTTGTAGTTTGTGAAATTATAGTTTGGTCCTGGTGTTTGGGAAATTTACAATTTTACCCCAGTTTTGGAGAAATTTTTCAGTGAGGTCCCCGGAAGTGTAGCGACGGTTGGTCCTAGCTAATCGGACCGTTCCGGACGCAACTGCAAGGTCAAAATGGTGAAATTCAGAATGGTTTTTTAAAGATTGTCAAAACATGGGAGTTTGTCATCTTTAATAGTCGAAGGAAGGTTGCCGAATATTGTGGAACACTGCAGATTCACTGAAAAGGTTAGAATGGGTAGATTCTAACCAGATTGGACAACCAGATACAGATCGAGATAGATCATTAAAGAACAAAGGAGATCAGGCTTGATCAAATGGCAAATCAATGGAGATCAAGATTGGTCAGGGCGCGATCAGGAGAATTGCACATGATTATCTCAAGATCAACAATGTCTAGGAAAGTTCTGTCAAAAAGACACTGTTTAAGGAGACTGGTTCTTAAGTGGGACCGGTTGTGACCCCACCAGTCTTTCTTGGGAACTTTCCTGGTTATTGTAGTGATCGGAAGATCTGGTTCAATCAAAAGTCCACTTCATCGGTAGATAGATGATTAGCAACCAGTATGGGCTCAGGGGAATGTTGTGGCAATTGGAGCTACTGTCAAACATAATATAAGAAGTACTGGTAGTATGTGAACGTGGAAGGGCAACAACTGCAGTAGTGCACACATAAAGTGTAGGAGTACGTAGCCATAATAGCACAGATAAGTACACAGGAATGTCATACAAGGTGTAGGCGTACAACAGTGCAAGAGTACACAGCAGAGTCATACAAAGGTGCAGTGTGCCGGATTTTGGCCTGGTAGCAACAACTAGTTCACAAAAGAAAGCTCCAAACAGAGAAATTGAAAAGGATAAGACGCTACAGTGCGCACCCAGTGAGAGGTAGATTTTTTTTTTCTTTGTCCTGAATCTGGTTCGTGGCAGTGCAGTCGCAACAGGCACCCATAGAGTTTGGGTGGAGTCACTTCAACAGGGAAACAGTGAGCATTCTATTGGAGGATGCAAGTACCTGGTGATAGAGGTGCGAGCCATGCAGGATGATGTGTAGCGGTTGAAGACATTCCAAGTAGGAGGTGCAGATTCACTCCGGATGCTCAGTGGAATAGAGGCATATTTGTACAACGGTGTTTTATCATCCATGTGGGTAATAGGGGTGAAAATTTTTGTTCACCCGGTTGAAGCCAATTGGAAGCCAATTGAAGACCTTTCAGAGTCAGTTGCAAAAGTTATCAGTTCATTTGGAGACTCTTGGGTTAGTTACAGAACTTCAGAGTTCATTGGGTTTTTCTCTAGGGGATAGAGAGAACCAACATTGGCAGAATGTACTACGGAGATTTGGCATATGTAATAAGTCCAAATAGTAGTACTTTATTGGCATTGGCCTCTGTGGAGGCGTTGAAGATCCTTCATGGATTATTGTTGGAAGACTCGCATTTGGTGAAGCCTTAGTTTCCGCATTTGTCGATTTGAAGAAGGTGTAACAATCTACTTTAGATCTTGGTGGAGCTTTTTCCGCATTTGTTGATTTGAAGAAGGTGTGACAATCTACTTCAGATCTTGGTGGAGCTTTGGCGTTTTTGTTCAATGTCTATTGGAGGCATTGTTGTTGGTGGTCTTTCACAAATTATTGGCGATTTTTAGAATCGTGGTTTATTGAGATTCATTATCACAGTTGGGATCTATGATCGTGTCTAATTAGATCCAAGGGTGTCTCCGATTTGTGAGACTTGATTGTTTCTTCTTCTTGTGGATTTTCATTTCGCAATCTATTCCATATTCGAAGACATCAGCTATTGGTAGTCTGGGTGACGATTCAGACTCCAAGTGTTTGCTTCTGTGAAAGCGGTAAGACCGTTGGTGTTCGTTGAAGATTGGAAGAGATTGTTGCGGAGAAACGTGAAGATGGTGATTTTGTGAATCTCATGTGTTAGGATCCATCCCTTAATCTGCCGTTGGATTTGGAGGGGATAGATTGTTTGCAGACTCGGTGGAGTCAGCGGGGACAGTTGGAGTTGTGCATCTACGATGTACGCGCCTTTTGGGCGGTTTTTGGCAACTGTGAAAATGGTGCATCATCTTGTGTTTGCTAGTTGGAATTGCAGTTGGAGGAATCTGGAGTTTGCTTAACGCTTCAGAATTTTTGGCTCTTGGTATTTTGTTAGTTCGTTTGAAGTTTGTTTCGATACTTCCGAACTGGTTAGACTCTAACTGCATCAACAATCCAGTTTTGTTTGGTAGAGAACTTGCCTCGGTTCTTGGAGAATTTGTTTGGCTCTCTTGATTAATTCGAGCGTGAAGAGAGCAGTATTGTGTTTGATGGTTGATCGGACATGATGTTTCTGGTACCACTTTTGAAGTTGCTTTGACGGAGAATTTGAAGCCTCTCTTGTTTAGTCTCCTCAGCATTGGTTCAAGCGGGTTGCTCACCATATTTTGTTTGGAGTTGTCAAGGACAACTTGTTTGGCGCCTATGGAAATCGAAACTTGGCACTATGGTGGAGCTTGAGTTGCAGAAAATCGAAGAGCTAGCTCGATTGGTTTTGCATGTTCTTTACATTGGTTCTATGTGATTTTGAGCAATGAAATCTGCTGTGTTTTTTGGAAAAGTGCTTGTGTTTTGTACAACAGATGGCATTCAATTTTGATTGAATGGTTGGATACCTGGGTTATGGTATCTGGTTTTGATTTTGTGGCAGCGAACGCACCTCTTGATAAAACAGAGTAGTTGCGGATCTCTCAGGCGAGCTCGAGCGCAAGAGGAGAGATAGAGCCACGATGAGCACTCAAGAAGTATAGGTGCAGGAACTATGCTAAGTGTTGCATAGTTGGTGACTTGTACAGATCTGTTGAAGTTGTTTTAAAAGAAAGAGCTACTGTCAACCATCATTTGGTAGTACAAGTGAAAGATGCGCAGGTAACGCATATCGCTGAACTGGAGATCAGGGATTGCAAAAGGCATGAACAACAAGTGTATGGAAACGCTGGGAAGTTGTTCAAGACTGCAAAGGGTAAATGTTGATAAGTTCAGGATGGTTTAGAGGAAACTCCAAGCAAAGAAAACCAGGAACATTTACCAGACAAATGAAGAGTTTTATGTTGCTCCAGTTTTGGCCGTGCAAAGAGATACATGGCAGGATAGTGGCATTTCAGGGAAGAGCTGTAGTGTCACAGAGCACTCAAAGGAGTGCAAGGCATCCCGGGCAAGGGGTGTTGGGCATCTCAATCAGGGGGTGCAAGACATCCAATTAGGGGGTGCAGGATATCTTGGTTACGCAAGTTCAAGCATAGCAGGTGAAGACATCCGAGACATGAAGCGTGGAAGAGATCTGTAGGAGATAGGAGTAGAGGCTCTCTCCAAATCAGAGAGTGGTGTGAGTTGTGTTGAGGATGTAGGATTCCCTCCTCCTCTTGTATCTCTAGTGTATTATCTCTAGCTTCAGGGGATGCAGCGTCTCAGTGAGAAGATGAAGATTCTGTTGGTTTTTTTTTAGTATGACAAGATTAGCAGCAGTGTGTACAGTGGATCACCTCACATGGGTTGAGGGGGTGATTTGTTAGATATCACCCATGTGTGGGATGATCATGGAGAACCCACTAGATAAAGTGGAGGTGCACTTTGGAGAAACTGGGGGTGGCTCACCAACTCCAACCCACTAGAGAGTGAAATGAGGTAGGGGGCAACCAATGAGGTTCTCCCTTATTTGTGTATAAATGGGGGAGGTGTTGGATAGGCAAGAGAGAGAGTAAACCAACCAAGAGAGTGAGAGATGTGAGGTAGAGAAACCGTCTCTCTCGGTGTGAGCGAGGGAGACGGGTGAATGAGTGAGTGAGGATAGTGTGAGCTCCTCCTCTATTGTAATCTTTCTGTAATCTCTCTATTGTTATAGTGATAAACGGTTGCTCTCCCGTGGACGTAGGCATTATTGCCGAACCACGTTAAATATGGTGTCTCCTTAAGTATGGGTGTGTGTTTCTGCTTGGTATGATTTCTATAAGGTCTTGGACGAGATCCCCAATCCCCAACAAGTGGTATCAGAGGGTTGGAGTTGGTGAGCCAAGGTATCATGATTTGGGTAAACCTAAATTTTGGTGGATAATAAATAAAAAAAAAACACACAATAAGAACCGCAATTGCATTATTAAAAAGTGAAGGGAATTGTTTCTTTCTCACTTCTGATTGACAATCCACTCCATTCCAAATATGAGTTGGATTTATCTGGTTGACAAGATTTATCTAATTGACAAATCTTGTTTTCAATTATTAAACCTCTGAACACTTCATAATAGTGCACTTACAATCAAAGTAATACTTGGCATTCTTTGGTAGAGGTTATGTCAATTACTGGAGAAGTAGTCAAAGGATATGGTTGTTCAACGGTTTTCTTTGACAACAGTTGCATTCTCATTATCAGTTACCTAGAAGTGCAATATTTATTCATTTGTCAATCATAGAATTCAATCATTATATAGAAATACATATTTAAAAAGATGTACGGACAATGTACCATTTTTAGTTTTGATGAACGTGAGTTGCGTTGATTGGGTTGTTCCTTCATGTTTCCTTGACACACCTATATACAAAAGATTAAAGAAATAAATTAATCAAATTGATATGATTTGATGTATAAAGGCCTTCTAAATAATAAATGTACACATAGAAATATCTTTTTCTTTGCCTTTTTCTCTATGTTCTCTAGTGTGGATTCTCTCTTTTTGATGAGGGATGACCTTTAGTTCGTACTTTAAATGGACTACGCAATCTTTTATGTAAACTTTGTATCTCTTGCAATTCACTATCATCTTCAGCTGCAGACTTGAGTAGTTTGACTACTTTTGTGAACAAAGTCAACCTCGAGGAGTTTTTCTTTTGGCTCATCAAGTAATTTCATTAGAAGTTCACATTTAGCTTTAGACTCCATTCCAAGTTGTTGGACTTCAAACAATAATGGGGTTAGCTTCTTGTTGCGCTGTCTTTGTTCATCATTACCATCATCATAAACACTTTTCAGAGCAATGTACCCACGTTTGATGTCCTTTTGTCATCACTCAAAAATATAACGAGATCAAACTTCATTTACTTTTTTCCTAATCAACACTGAGATTGCATGCCTACATAAAAACCCCTTGAACTCAAACAAATGACATAAGCATTGCACTTCGCACTCTATCTCATTATGAAAAACCTTATAATTTATCTCCTTGAAAGGAGTTCCATCTTTTCCTAGCACACTTTCTATAACTTCAAATGTGGAAATTGATCCTTGTGTCTGAGAAAGAGAAGTACTTTAAAAGATCAATCATCTTACCTCATCTCGGAACCGCTTAAAAATATCATTTGTGTAAATTCTCTACAATTGTTTCTTAATAGAAAGACCAGTGATACGTGGAATGACAGTATTAAAAGAACCAAAATATGCATTGCTTTCTTTCTCAATCTTACTTTTAAGGGCATTGTCATATTGTTCGGCGAATTGCTTTAGTGTAGTTTTTGAGTGAACATACCCATCAAAAAAAGCATATTAATACTTTCACTTCTTTGGATAGTTGACATTCCAGCCCAAAAAGAAGATTTCACAAACACTGGAATCCAATGATGACGACCTGTATAAAGGGATTTAAGCCGTTCATTATCCTCAAGTTTATATTCCATAATCATCATATTCCAACCATCTTCAAAGTCTCCAGGTTTTATAGTCATACACAATATTTTTCAAAATCTTCTTAATTGCTTTATACTGGGCAAACCCTCCTAATTTCATATGAAGTTTTTTCATAATGTGCCAAAGGCACAACCGATGTTGAGCATTTGGAAACACTTCTACAATTGCACCTTGAATAGCCTTGCATTGATCTGCAACTATTGACTGGCATGACCCATGAAGCTGAATCAGTTTGATTTGCTATTCTTTAGGATTGACTAAATCAGTTTTAGTTGTTGCTATTCTTTAGGATTATGAAGATTTCCTCATGCTAATTTTTAGGCATTTAGCTGTTATGATCAACATGTAGCAGATTTTTCTGCAAATTCAGTTTTCATTATGCTGTATAAATAAACAGCTTGTTGCTCAGTAAAAAAAACATTCTGCAGTCTAAAAAATTAGCTTCTTTCATTATCCTTAGTTTTTTTTGATTTCCTATAAAACCAACAGATTGGTATCAGAGCTCTAATCTTGAGGGACCTGTGAGAGAGTTCAAACACAATGAATTCAGAAAATTCATTCACTACAATTGCACCTCCAGTGTTTGACGGAACAAATTATCAGGTGTGGGCTGTTAGAATGGAAGCCTATCTTGATGCTAATGCTCTATGGGAAGCTGCTGAACAAGTATATGAAGTTCCACCTCTGCCAAACAATCCAACTCTTGCATAAATCAAAAATCAGAAGGAGAGGAAGCAAAGAAAATCAAAAGCAAGAGCAACCTTGTTTGCAGCAGTCTCATCCAACATTTTTACCAGAATAATGACGCAAAAACAGCCAAGGAAATTTGGGATTTTTTGAAGCAAGAATTCAAAGGAAATGCAAGGATCAAAGGGATGCAAGTGCTGAATTTGATTCGAGAATTTGAGATGCAAAAGATGAAAGAATCAGAAACAATCAAGGAATATTCTGAAAAACTTTATGGCATTGTCAACAAAGTAAGACTCCTTGGTACTGATTTTTCTGATTCTAGAATTGTTCAAAAGATCCTAGTCACAATTCCTGAAAAGTTTGAGGCTACAATTTTATCTCTAGAAAACTCAAAAGATATGTCAAGCATTACCTTGGCAGAATTGTTGAATGCACTGCAGGCACAAGAACAAAGGAGGCTTATGAGGCAAGAAGGATCTGTGGAGGGTGCTTTTCAAGCCAAATCACAGAACAATAATGGTGGCAAAAACAAAAAAAGGCAGAACAAAAACAAGCAGCCTGGAGATTATGCAAGCAACAACAAACATAGCCAAAGCAGCAACACTCAAGCCTTTCCACCTTGCCCCTACTGCAAAAAAACAAATCATCCACAGCATAAGTGTTGGTGGAAGCCAGATGCAAGATGTCACAAATGTGGTCAGTTAGGGCACATGGAAAGAATATGCAAGACTCAATAGCAACAAGGAGAAGCCAAGGCTGCAGAGGATAAACCTCAAGAAAAGCAGTTGTTTGTGGTATCATGCTTTGCCACCAACAGCTCCACAGAAAGCTGGCTTATAGATAGTGGTTGTACAAACCACATGACTTACGATCGAGAGCTTTTCAGAGAGCTTGACAAGACTGCTATTTCTAAAGTCAGAATTAGAAATGGAGCACACATTGCAGTAAAAGGCAAAGGAACAGTAGCAATTGAAGGCTGCACATGTTTGAAATTAATTTCTGATGTTTTATATGTTCCTGAAATTAATCAAAATCTTTTGAGTGTTACTCAGTTGTTGGAAAAAGGCTATAAGGTGTTGTTTGAAGACAAAAACTGTGTAATTAAAGATACAAAAGGCATAGAGGTGTTCAAAGTTCAAATGAAAGGCAAAAGCTTTGCATTGGACTTGATGAAAGAGGAGCAGGCTGCTGTACATAAAGATGATAGCAATACAGTACTTTGGCACAAGAGATTGGGGCATTTCCATCATGCCGCTCTACTTTTCATGAAGAAGAACAATCTAGTGAAAGGCTTGCCTGAATTAGAGAAGGAGCCTCTTAAATGTGCTGCCTGTCAATATAGGAAGCAAACCAGGCTTCCTTTTCCACAAAACAAGGCCTGGAGGGCTACACAGCGGCTGCAATTAATACACACAGATGTGGGAGGACCAAAGAAAACACCATCATTGAATGGCAGTAAGTATTATATTGCTTTCATTGATGATCACTCAAGAATGTGCTGGATTTATTTTATGAAGCTTAAATCTGAGGTTGCTGACATCTTCTGGAAGTTTAAAGCTTGGGTTGAAACTCAAAGCGGATGCAAAATGCAGGTGATCAGGTCTGATAATGGAACTAAATATACCTCTGGAAAATTTAACAAGTTTTGTGAAAATGCAGGCATCGAACATCAGTTGACAGCACCTTACACTCCTCAACAGAATGGCGTTATGGAGAGGAAAAACCGGACAATTATGGAGATGACAAGGTGCTTGCTTCATGACAAAGGGCTGCCAAAGAAATTTTGGGCCGAGGCTGTAAATACAACAGTTTTTCTGCTAAACAAATTGCCAACAAAAGCTTTGCAGAAAAAGACTCCATTTGAAGCATGGTCTGGCTACAAACCTAAGTTGCTTAATTTGAAGACATTTGGTTGCCTATGTTTCTCTTATATCCCTCAAGTTAAGAGAGACAAGTTGGACAAGAAAGCAGAATCTGGGATTTTTGTAGGCTATAGCTCAATTTCAAAGGCCTACAGGATCTACTTACCACAAAGCAACAAAGTAATTGTCAGCAGGGATGTTCAGTTTCTTGAGTTAGATAACTGGAGTTGGGAGAATGACAAGAAACTTGAGATTTAGGAGGAGAATGATGATGTGGATGATGAACCTGTTAGAGGAACCAAATCACTCTCTGACATTTATCAGAGGTGTAATGTTGCGGTAATGGAGCCTGCAGCGTATGAAGAAGCTGCAACTGATCAGAAGTGGATAGCTGCAATGAAGGAGGAGCTAAAGATGATTGAAAAGAACCAGACATGGGAGTTGGTAGACAGACCTAAACACAAGAAAGCTATAGGAGTCAAGTGGGTTTACAGAACCAAGCTCAATCCTGATGGTTCTGTAAACAAGCACAAGGCAAGACTTGTTGTCAAGGGATATGCCCAGATGTTTGGGGTAGATTTTTCTGAAACTTTTGCTCCAGTTGCAAGGTTGGATACCATAAGGATGTTGCTGGCTCTTGCTGCACAAAAAGGCTGGGTTATACACCAAATGGATGTCAAGTCAGCTTTTTTGAATAGATACTTGGAGGAAGAAATTTTTGTGGAGCAACCTGAAGGGTTTGCTTTTCAAGGACAAGAGGAGAAAGTATGTCGACTGAAAAAAGCCCTGTATGGTTTAAAACAGGCACCAAGGTCCTGGTATAGCAGAATTGATGCACACTTAGTGAACTTAGGCTTTGAAAAAAGTCTGAGTGAATCTACTTTATATATCAAGAAGGCTGATGATGAAATACTTGTAGTATCTTTGTATGTTGATGATCTACTTGTTATAGGAAGTAGTAAGGAGTTGATTGACAAGTTTAAAGAAGAAATGAAAGATGTCTTTGAAATGACAGACCTTGGGAGGATGACATTCTTCCTTGGTATGCAGGTACATCAAAAGCAAAATGAAATTTTTCTATGCCAGCATAAATATGCAAAGGAAATCCTCAAGAAATTCAACATGCAAGAGTGCAAGCCAACTGCAACTCCAATGAATCAAAAGGAGAAGTTTTGCAAAGAATATGGAGTTGAAAAGGTGGATGAAAGGCTGTACAAGAGCCTAATAGGCTGTCTAATGTATTTAACTGCAACTAGGGCAGATATCATGCATGCAGTGAGTTTGCTATCAAGGTATATGCACTGTGCTAGTGAAATTCATTTTCAAGCAGCAAAAAGAATTCTTAGATATGTTAAGGGCACAATTGATTCTGGAATAAGGTTCAGTCAAGTTAAAAACTTCAATCTCCATGGTTATTCTGATAGTGACTGGGCTGGATGTGTTGATGATATGAGAAGCACCTCAGGTTACTGTTTTAGCTTTGGTTCTGGAATTTTTTCATGGTGTTCTAAGAAGCAAGAAGTCATAGCTCAATCCACAGTAGAAGCAGAATATGTAGCTGCTACTGTTGCTGTGAATCAAGCCCTTTGGATCAGGAAACTCATGACAGATTTGCATATGGAACAACAAGAAAGCACACAAATATTTGTGGATAACCAAGCTGCAATTTCAATTGCTAGTAATCCAGTGTTCCATGGCAAAACAAAACACTTCAAAATTACAGCTTATTTCAGCTTTCAGCTTAATTTAAGCTATTTTGATGTGTTTGGTTTAGCTTATAGATTATAGCTTATAGCTTTTTGGAAGTCAGAAATCAGCTTATTCTTTGAGTGGGGCAGGAGATGCTTTAAGAATAAGCTAGAAATCAACTTATGGTCATAGTTATAAGCTATAAGCTGTTTAGGCATAAGCTATAAGCACTTTCCCACAGCTCTACCAAACAGGGCCAAGATAAAGTTTTATCTGCTAAGAGAGGTGCAAAGGGAAGGAGAAGTGCAGCTGATCTACTGCAAAACAGAGAATCAAAGTGCTGACATCCTAACAAAGGCACTTCCAAAGATTAGATATGAATTCTTGAGGCAAAAGCTTGGTGTATGCAGCTCCAGAGTCAAGGAGGAGTATTGACTGGCATGACCCATGAAGCTGAATCAGTTTGATTTGCTATTCTTTAGGATTGACTGAATCAGTTTTAGTTGTTGCTATTCTTTGGGATTATGAAGATTTCCTCATGCTAATTTTTAGGCATTTAGCTGTTATGATCAACATGTAGCAGATTTTTCTGCAAATTTAGTTTTCATTATGCTGTATAAATAAACAACTTGTTGCACAGTAAAAAAACCATTCTGCAGTCTCAAAAATTAGCTTCTTTCATTATCCTTAGTTTTTTTTGATTTCCTATAAAACCAACAGCAACTATAGCCTTTGGAAAGTGCCCAAACATACAAGACAACCATGTCTTAAATAACCAAATATATGGTATCCTCATTTGATAACAAACCATAACCCAACAACAAAGATTGACCCCAACAAATAGTGCAAATGGCATGTCATATCTATTAGTCAAATATGTATTGTCAAATGAAATTACATCACCAAAAGATTCATATGCAACTCTACACCTTGCGTAGGCCCAAAACACATTTGTTATGCGACATTCCTCACCCACATCAATCATGTGAAAGAAGTTTAAATTCCTATTTTACATGCGATGAAAATAATTAAGAAGAGCCTCAGTATCTCCCGTCCCAAGTCTCAATTCTCTTGCTTTAGCAACATAGTTTCTACATTGTTTTTCATCAAAAGTTAAATTTTCAAAGCCACCTGCTTCTATAACAATTGAATGAATATTTTTATTCAATGTTATGCTAGCTAAATCATTCAATTCAAATTTTCTTTTGACACGAGGATCCAAAACCTTGTTACATCTAAAATGTCGTATTTTTCCTAGACTTGAGTCATGGTTATAATCGAAGTAAACACATGAGATAATAAGGAAATGGTAGTTACGCATATTTTTTGCGTTTTCAGTGTTTATGTTTGTTTAGTGTTCTTTTGTTATGTAATGTATGTCACGAGTATATGAGTTTGTACTTAAAATCACTGTTGTGTTTTGTTTAATATATAAATATATAAAGTGGCGGAATCAGAAATTTAATGTAGAGGGAGCACATATTAATCACAATATTGAATTTTTTTTCTCCCTCCCCATAACAAGTAACAACGAGATATTATTAAATTTATACATTTTTATTTTTATTTTTATTACAATTATCTTAAGATTTATATTAACGTGACTTATAAAACTACAATTAATAATTAAATTCTATTAACCAAATAATCAATAAGTTCAATTCTATCAACTCAAAAAAAGTCCCATAATGAGGAGAAATAAGCAACTAAACAAATTCCATAATAAGAAATGAATTATTAATTGATTTCTATTCTTGTCTTGACCTATAATTAAAAGTGTACAAGAATAATAAAAATAATAAAATACAAAAATTTTAAAATTTTAAAAATACACAAAATTTTACATAATTTAAGGAGGGTTACTATTAAATTTTATAAAGGATAAATAATATATAATCTTTATTTATATGGGTAATAATATAAATATTGAAAGTTTAGGGGGGACACGTGACCCTCCTAAGCCTTAGGTGGCTCCGCCCCTGAATATATATATGGAGAAGGCTGTGACTTTTGTTCAGAAATTATATATATATATATGTTTCCTGTCCCATTAAAAGCCTCTTTCGTAACATTTTCTTTTTCAACTTTTATTTTTTTGAAAATTGAAAACTAAAATTTGTTGTGTATTGTTTTTGTTTTACAAAAATATATATATATATTAATTAATTTCAAAATTTTTTAAAATGATAATAAATATTCTTAAAACTAAAGTTTTTCCTGTCTCTCTTCCTTTTATTATCTTTTTCCCCACTATCCGTGTTTCAATTAATCGTGATGTTTCAATTATTCTTCAAAATTGATGTACGTACAAAATTTTAATGATATTTTTGCAATTTGAATTAAAATGAATATATTATTTTTTATAGGTGTGTAAAACAAAACATTACCTAACAATGTTAACTTTATTAACCAAAGTGTCTTGATATGTTTTTTTTTTTTTTTTTTTTTTAATTTTATTTTGATAAATAAAAGGTTCATGAACCACATCATTTAATCACTCTGGCCAATTATATGGATGGGCAAGCACTCTCAACTAGATGGGTAAATATCAACAAGGTCAATTTGTTTTAAATTTTTGCCAAGAGTGTCAATTTGCTTTTTAATTATACGCTCCATTTTTTTTTTTTACAAAGAATTTAAAAAAATATATATATATATATTTTATAAAAAAACGCTTAATGTAATAATAATTGTATTATTGGTGGTAGAAGTAGCAACGGCTGGGTGGAGGTATTGAGACGTGATGGCGGTAGTGATGACAATAATAGTGATGATGATGGTATTGAGCCAATGGTTGATGGTGGTATTGAGTCTGTAACAGTGGATGTGATGGCAACAATGGTGATGATGGTGGTGACCATAATGGTTGATGGTGGTATTGAGCCGGTTGGTGGCGATAATGATGGTAGCAATAGTGATAATGGTGATAATGATAATAGTGATGATGGTAGTATTGAGCCAACAACAGTGATGGCAACAATAGTAATGATGGTATTGATAGTGTAGGTGCAATGGAGATATCAATTTAACTTTTAGTGTCAAAATTATTTTTTTACCTCTAAAAGATAAAATTATCATTTTACCTCTGAAAGTGCACTTTATCAAATCAACATTATGTGCATGTCACTGAAAATAAGTGTCAAAATGGCCATTACTCTTACCGTTCAGGATTATTATTTTATTCTTAATGGGTCAAAATTATAATTTTGTTAACAATATCACAAAAAATCATTGATTAAATTAATAACATAGTTAAAAGTATACTACACATCATATCATAACTAATATGACGTTTGATATATTTTTTCAAATCTCAAGAGTAATTGTATTTTTTTTTTTCTAATTCTTGGAGGATGTGAGAGTAATTTATTATTATTATTATTATTATTATTACTTCTTTTTTCTGAGACACTGTTATAGAGCCAAGAAAAAAATCAAAAAATTCAAAAATTAGTCCGATCCAGACCAAACTGTATGGTTTTACTTGATTTTGTTAATGCACAATTCGACCTTGGTTCTTAAAATAGGTGATCCATACTTTACGGTTTAGTTTGTGATTTTGTAGTTACAAATCCGATTTGAAACCAACCGGACCGTTTAAATATATGCATATATATAATTTGTGACCTACTGTGAACATTCAAATATTTTATTTGTATCAAATATATATGCATAAGTTGTGACATTTTATTTTTGCAAATTTATTCTTGTATAGTAGTAAAATTAGTTCTAAACAATTACTTACACAATTTTTAGATTGTGAATGATATTTTTGTGATCATATTATGAATGATGGAACTGTTTCTACAAATTACGGTTTCAAATTGAACTGAACCACTGGTTCAATATGGTTTGGTTCTAAGATTTGCATAGTTTGATTTGATTCTAGATTTCACGAAAAGATAATTAATAATTTAGTCCTGATTTATTCTTAAACTAAACCAATCTAAATCATTCTCACCCCACACCACACTGTTTGACAATTTGGGAAATGGAAAATGTCTTTGTATATGAGCTGATAAGATGAATCTAGTGGCATCAATCTGAGGGCTTAGCACAAAGCATGATTTTGAAAATTAGACCGGATAGACCGATTAACCCGTCGACTGGCCCAAGTTACCCACATAATCGTTTGTATTGCAAACTCGCCAGTTGAACCGGCAACTCGCTTCATCCCGTTTGAACCAAATCATTTATGCATCTATTGTTTTTAATGCTAAAACAATTGTATAATAAATTTTGAGTCTCTTTATTTTATATATATATATTTCTCTTGAACTTAATTTTTTTTTTTACAAATATATTATAAAATTATTTACAACATAATTATGACCTTACAATTTGATTCCGATTCATTCACAGTTAAACCAATGACTCATCTATCCGATCACTTTTCCGATTCACTTACTAGGCTAATTTTCAAAACATTAGCACGAAGGTCTTTTCGTGCTAGTAGTAGCTAACTTTGTTGTGTGTAATACTGGTTTTTAGCCTTGATTTTATAAATGCATATCTCCTAAGATGTAAGTTGCTCTGTATTTGATCAGTTTTGTTACTTATATGGAAACTAATTACAACATTAAACACAATGGACTCAGGTGGGTGGGCTGATACATTTAAAAAAAAAAAAAAATTAAACATGTATTTGGAGTATGAAATTTAGAAGAAATTTAAAAAGAAAAAAGAAAAGTACATAAAATAATAATAAAAAATTAATTTATGTTTCATTTACATTTCTTTCAATTTTTTTACTTTTCAAATTTATGACTCAAATACAATTTTAGAATTTTAATTCTCCTCAGTTGGACATCCAATTTCAATCGAAAATATATTGTTGGGCTTGGTAGGCCTCACCACAAGACCTATTTTAGCGATTTGAACTATTTTATTTTCATAAAATTGTTGAGCTTAGTATCCATGCCACCAAAAAAAAAAAAAAAAACAAACAAATAATTGGACATCAATAATCACATAATTGAATTACATTTGTTTTCAAAATTTTAAAGGTCTATTCTAGAATTTGGAGTCCATTGTTTATTTATTTATTATTACTGTAAAATACAAATATGATTCAATTATGTTGTTACTGATGTCTAATCAATTTTAGTTTTTGTATGAACAATCTTGCAAAAACTAAACTAGAAATGGTTTAACCATTAGGTGAGTAAACTTATCGCCTAAAAGCCATATCAACGGAGATGTTATTGAGTGGTCCAAAGACAGTGTTACGTGACACACCACATGTATTGTGATTGGTAGAGAATGTGAGACCCACAATTTTGTATTAGGTGATTTGAGAATATAAGGAGGCATGAGAGTTTGTAATTGGTCTGAGGTATAATCACATGGTGTCTCAAAATCAACCAATAATTTTTCATATCAATAACTTATATGCTTTGTATTCATTAATCATGATCGTAATAATTTTTACCAATAATCATAGACACATACAAATATACTCGTCAGTTTTGGGAGGTCCCCAAGCCAAGAGATGATAGGACCTATGAAGATTTGTGAGTAATAAATCAGTTAGTGTATCAATTAGTTTATTAGCGGAGAATATAACATAATTTTAGAAATTTTGAATTTTTATAATTTGTATAATGGGTGGAATTTATAATTTTAAAGTGACAATATCATAATTTATATTGAAACACTAATTACAATATCAATTAGGGCATGTAGCACAACTGTAAATATATTTGTGTGTATGAGTATTGATAGTTTATTTAACGGTTATAACTCAATTATTTTCATTAATAGATTGAATTATAAGAAATACAAGATTATTTATTAAAAAATATATTGTTTACATTGATAACATAACATTTCAATAAAGAAGTTTTTCAAAATTAAAATTAATAAATTCCTTATAAATAAAATTGAACAAAAAGATAAAATATAAGATATAAGATATGTCAAAAATTTTGAAAACAAAATTATTTGTAATTTTACATATCAAAAAACAAGCAAAATCAATTTTTAAACAAAAAAATATATATGACATAAAAAAAATATATATATATATATAAAATTACGTTTCAATAGAACAGCAAGAAAAAATTATATTTTTATGGTGAAACAACTCTTCTATGTGCATGGCGCAAATCTATTCATGTGTTTGGTATAAATTTTTTTATGTCAAAATTGCACTTAAAACAATTTCATTTATAGTGTAATTAGTTATAACTGTCCCGCATATTTACAATTTCCCCAACGAAAAAAAGAAGCCTCATTTATATTACGCCCAAAAATAGCTTGACCCGCCGCTCACAGAACCCAACACCACCTCTCCAATAAAATACCTAACTAAACAGAAACCACTTCCTTTCGGTGAAACTCTCCCTACAGGTATGATAGTTACACCACAAAAATGTCACATATGTCAAATTCAGATCTCCTTGATTAATCTAAAGTTTCATCCCCTGAACTCAATTGGGGAATGTCTCCAACCATCAAGTCTAATTCAGTAATTTGAATATTCTAGTTTTCTTTTTTTTTTTATACAAGGTCCTTTACTCTATGAACAAATCCATGTTTTAATATTTAAGGGTTATTTGGGATATCCTAAATAAATACACTTTTTAACTTTTTGGACTGAGAAGTTGAGAAGAAAAAAAGATGACTATTTGGGATAACTTTTTGACTTTTTACGAAAAACTGTGCATTAAAAAATTGTATAAATTAGTGTATAGGAGAAGATTGGGATATAATAGCCAGTACGATGGGATGTCCTACGGGGCAGCTTGTGTGCAGCTTACAGGCTAGGAGATGATTCCTTCCTTTTCGAGCATTGAATTGGACGGTGCTGTTTGGCCCGTCGGGGCCCACCACGAGTCCCGTTTTACTAATCGGAACCGTTCAATGTGTAGAACTCGAGTATTATATGCTTATAAAAAATCACGTTGATCGGATATCGATAGCTATCTGATCGGATTAGTTTTTTTTCAAATGTTAATTATAACACCATCCATTTTTTACACAAAACTGATTTGATCATGTAGTTAGCGATATCCGATTAACGTGATTTTTAACAGCATCTAGTACTCGACAAATTCTACATATTGAATGGTTCAGATTATCAAAACGGGACCCGTGATGGGCTCCCACGGGCCGAACATCACCGTGTTGTTTGTGCACCCCGTCTGTGCAATTTTCTCAAAAAAAGTCAGCTCTGTGTCTATGAGTCAGAGTTGTTTGTAATAATTTTGTGTAAAATTAATTTTTTTATATTTTTTTTTTTGGTAAATAGTGATAACTTTTAGCTTTTTGAATTTTTTGAGATATGTCAAACCAGCCCTTAATCTTAATTTTGACAGATTGGAGTCTGATTTTAACATTCAGTATTGAACACAAGATGAATCCAAACTATTGTGCACAATCCACATGAGATGAAACAAGAAGCACCTTATTAGCCAAAAAACATAAAACACTGCAATTTTATTTACTAATCACAAGTTTGGATATGACAGTAACTTTATTAGCTAGATAAACAACTAGCCTGCAGCACACAACTAAAGCAAACCAGTAGTACTTTTTAGTCATATCCAAGAGGGGACGACTTTTGTGGTCTTCAGTCTTCAAGGTGACTTAGGTAAGGTATAAGCTGCAAGACAGAATTCAGACAGCTTTAGGATTATACTACAGAAAAATAAAAATTTACAATGGTAAAAACAACATTGCATGGGTGAGAAAAGAAATCTCATAGCACCAACTTCCAACACCAGTGCTGGCATCGTGGAGGCCAGCCAAAACAGTGATCACCATCCTTTCTCGGTGAACCTTATTGATTGAGTTCGAGAGCACCACGTATGTGCATATGACTCAGTGGTGGTGCTATGAGAGTAATGAATAATTTTCCAAGAGAATAAATATAAGGGTGATTAAGAGACGGATGTTATTGGATATAACAAACCTCCACACTTATAACCAACAGGACGGTCAGAGAGGTTGCAGCGTTTGGGAATGGTTATGGCAATTTCAGGGTTGACTCCAGAGTTTTTAGCAGTGTTGGAAAGCATAACAGCGCAAAGGCATCCAGGGTTCTGGCCCAACTTCTTCACCTGAAGGCAGCAAGCACTAGAAGGTGTAGCATTTTCATCCTTTGCTGCTGATGCACAAGGAATCAACTTGAAAGCTTCTGTGTCTGGAGAAGCCTTTCCACATTCACCAGCCCCATTAACCCCTCCAAGCTCTGCAATGCCTAGAAACAAAAGAAACCCCAGAACACAAATGTACTTCTTTGGAGCTTCCATTTCTTTTACTGCTGTGTGTGTGTGTGTGTAGCTCAAACTCTTTGCAACTCCATGGGCTTTATAGAAAAAGATGACTGGATTACCAACTAGCAAGTAGGATCAACATAGTTGGTGGGTACACAAGAAAACCCACAAAGTCAGTGGAAAGAGCACTAGACCAAATTTTGTTGTTTCTATGTCAGCACTTGCTCCACTTAAGAAAGGGTTTTGAGGGTTATCTGGCAATTTTTAGCCAATGAACACTCAGATGCCTGCTAAAGTCATCACTCACACTTCATTATTTTGTTCATCCTTGAATATGCAAAGGGAGTTTATCACAAAAAACTGTCGGTGACAATGACAATAAACTGTCAGTGACCAATATTTAAAGATCACAACGCCACCCATACTCTAGAATTTTGTAATATCTGGTGTTGATTATTGCAAGCTAAAGCATTTCATCCCAACTTTTCGGATAAGTTACAATAACCTCCCATTTTGAAAAAAAAATAAAATAAGCCCCACAAATTTAAGTCACATTGGGCTCCTATAAAGTATAAATTCACATTACTCTCATTTCAATAGTAATTCATACGAATAGAAAATTTATATTGTCATCTTTTTTAAATCAAAATATATATTTTCCCTTATTTATTTTTGTGCTCTCTCACCAGATGTATGAGTTAAACTCATTTTAGCATTACTGAAAGAGATATCAGTATAATAATGTCAAATCTATAAGGTTTATTATATTTTCTCCAGACCTGAGGATAGGTTTATTGCATCAAACAGTACTAGCAACTTCAAAAATTAAAAGAGCGGTATTAGTTCCTGAAACTGCACCAAATGAGTAGTTGCTTCTGATTGTGCAACCATATCTTCTGATGTTGCGGATCTGCAACATTAGCCAACCCAGTGGTAATAAATGTATATATTAATGCAGAAAGCATTGTAGGTAACAAAGCACAAACCACAATCAGAGCTCAAAATGAAAATTAAGATCAATCTGCAACAATGCTATAAAATCTACGTGTAATCAAGTTCAAGTCCTCTGGTAAATTATGGCTTGCAATTTTTCATAGGAATTTTGAAGAGATGAGCTTGTTTGGTTTGAATTTTTAAGATTCACTTTTCAAAAAATTAAAATTTTTTATTTTTTGTATTATTTATTTATTTATTTATTTGTTTGTTTTCATTGATTTTTTTTTAATATTCTAAGCAATTTTTTTTAATTTTTATTTATACTTAACATAAATACACTTAACAAATATAATATTTGTAAAAAAATTTTTAAAAAATTCACTAAATACCAAAAATACAAATATATATATATATATGAAAATTCAATACATTTTTTGTATTCTTGTGTATTTATAAATTTTTTAAAAAATTTTTTACAAATATTTTACTTTTTCAATACATCTAATTAAGATGCATCTAAAAAAGTAAAAAATTTGCTTAAAGTTTTTTAAAATATTCACTAAAAATAAAAAAAATACAAAAAACAAAAAACTTAATTTCTAAAAAATTGAAACCAAACACACTTTCCTCCTATGATGTTGCTTACTCAATTTCTCTTATTTTACACCTTAGAGAGTATATTTAGATCTTGTATTCCTGGAAGGGGAAAAACAATTTTTATTCTGTCCCTTTCTTTTTCCTTTTCACTGCACATCCAAAATTCAAACACTCTCATCCCCACAAAACTTATCAACTGCCAATCCAAGGCACCTATCATCAAAGGATCAAATAGCAGTGGTGGGATGCTGACATATGGCACTATCTAGTTCTGGTTCTTTCTTTTTTTGGGACATCAATGTTGCAAAAACCATTTGGTTTACAAGCTTGGTGTTCTAGTATTTTAGAGCTAGAGAAACCTGTTTTAAGCAAGAAGGAAAATGAGCTTCACCACTATCTCAAATATTTTGACCAATCACTGCACAACTTAAGAAATGTCAAATATGTTATGCAATACATAAATTTGTATACACAGTCAAAGTTTTGACACAAATTAAAAGAGCCCATGCCAATTACGAATATAGGAAGGGATGTGCACTGCCTCCAAACCCACCAATTTTCATCGGCTCACAGGCTTACATAAGGGGTTAATGGGTAGGAGAGCACGAGCTTCCCCATCCTATTAAATATAGACTTATAATTTAACCTTAAAAGGTTAGTTATCCTTCATTTTGCAAAGACAGACCCGATAAAATTATGTTACAACCGTCTCTCTCTCTCTCTCTCTCTCTCACTTCCATTCATAAAACAAATAGAAGAAAACACACAATTCAGTCTCTAGTATGCCTCTTCTATCATCCACCTTCCTCCCAAAATTTTCATCCCTTATTATACCAAAGGTAACATAAGAAAAAAAAAAAAAAAACGTAATTTGACAACACAAAGATGACAAAGCAGACAAAGAATATAATGGAACTTGATCCATGAGGCCAATTGGGCAAACACACCCCTAAACTTTAAAAAATAATAATAATAAAAAATAATAAAAAAATAATAAAAAAAAAGACCCCAAAGATCAATAATTTTTTATGGTTTATCTCATCAAGCATCATATTATTGTACATATGAACACACCAAAAAATGTATGCATATGCATCAAGACACCCTTTAACCAGCAGAATTCTTCTCTTTCATTGCATCATCTTTCAAATAGTAACCAACAGTGTTATAAAATGTGCATCTAGGCATGCGCCTAGGAACAAGTCTCATCCAAACCCAAGGTTTTCACCTTGCAGTGTTCCAGGCTAAGCAACTTTGATAAGTTGCACGTAAGGCGTGTGACTAGGCCAAGGCGCAAAAAAGAGCAAGGCCTGCGCCTTGAGGGCTTCTTTTCATTTTTTATTTTTTATTGTTACTTTGATTGGTTTTGTTTAAAATCAAATCATTGATTAAACATGGTGCAACTATAAAAGATCCTTACTCTTAAGTACACATGCCAATACATTGGGCATTCAGTCACAAATCAACGATAGAAGAAAAATTTGTCTTAATTTCTAATCTTAGAAGAACACTTTGCTGCTACCTGCTTTCATTATCCAGTCCAACAGCTCCAAAAGTTCTTCTTCACGTTGCTATCTTCTTCTTACATTTCTCTCTCATTCTTTTCTCTTCTCTTCTTCTCTACATTGTTGTCTTCTCCACTTCTCTTCTCTACGTTTCTTCTTCTCTACATTATTTTCTTGTACAAGGTGCACCTCACTTCGGTAAAGCCTGCACCTCACCTTATGTCTTGCGCCTTGCACCTAGGCCCCAAGAGACCTTGGCGCCTCGGTGCGCCTACCGCTTTTAAAAACACTGGTAACCAAAATTCAAGGAAGCTATCTAATGGAGTGCTAGACAGACAAATAAATGCAAATACCTGACTCATGACAGATTTCAATAAGTCATATTATCAATAAGATAACAAGATTACAACATAATATTAACCAACAAATTATTCCCTTTCATTGCGTACTCTTGGAAATAAAAGAATTCAAGGAAAGTATCACCTAGAGGGCTAGATAAATAAATGAGTTGAAGGTACCTCATCAAGCAAGTTACTCTTATCTCCAAACATGACTCAATTCTTCACCAAGATTAGAGTAAAAATTGGAGCAAAATTTTCGGTGGATCTATAACATTATCACTATTAAACTTAAATTTTAGAATTAAACTCTCATCTATTCCTTGCAAATGGCTAATTAAATAATGCTACATGTCAACAAATAGTTAGAATTTGAGTTTGCAAAGGATCTCCCTTCATTTGGGTAAAAAATGAAAAACTCAATTTGATACGCGTTTAAGACAAAATGGAGGCTAGAGAGTGGTTTGGAGTGTGTTCTTAATCAAATATGAACTTGAGTCATAATTTGAGCAAAGACAACATCTCCAGTCCTTACTTTTTACCCATATCAAATTTAAATGGGATTATTGTTAAGGCACTAGATGGCAAATTCATTACACTTTGAGTTCATTAAATAAAAAAATTTCTTCTCAAGTCTACATATTAATAATCCAGTCAAGAACACAACTAAAAAGTCATTTTTAACCATTCCTCCTCCATTCTCCGACTAATGCCCCTAAATAGAGAAACTAACAAAAGGCAAGCAACTAAGCAATCTAAACTGGGGGGAAAAGTCCCAACAATCAAATCTGCAAGACTGCAAGAAAATGTTCAAAACTCAAATCCTCAATAATAGAACAATGCTCTTTTTTTTGTGGTGTGGTTCTGATGTGTTTGACAGTTGACAGATCAGACCTATATGAGCCCAATATATAGCACAAATCAATTGGATAGCACAGAAATCTTAGGGCTCACATCACATAAACAGAATTACCATGCACATGTATTACATGTAATTGATGCATATCAATCCTGGGAGTGGTTATGCTTGAAGAACTCAATGCTGAAGTAAACCATGTTGTCATACCCATTTATGGAAGTAGATAGAACAAGACAAAAAGGTGTCAGTAGAGAGATTTGTGTGATCCTTTTGCTCTACAAACCTGTTGAGAATCGGCAAGGGGAGAGAGAGAGAGAGAGAGAGAATGGGAATGGATGGACATTGGGCAAAAAAGACTCTTCAACCATATTTTTGACTGATGAATAATAAGTCCATAATATAGAGACTTTAGCGGAAATTTTTTAATTTGATGAATTTAACTCGAATAAATTTGTCATTTATTGCCTTAACTCTAATAATCCCAATTTCAGTAAAATCTCTCCAACCTTGCTCAAACTTGTTTTCTTTACACAAATCAAGAGAGATACTTTGATCTACCACTCCACCACTCACCAAGCTATTACCAAATTTCAGCTTGACCATTTTAGTACATTTAGTATTCTATATCAGATGACACACTAACTCAAATCCACCAGTGAACTCAGGGGCCTAAGGGTGGCTTGTGGCCACTGCTAAGGGCACAAAAATTGTATTAATTCTTATTGTTTTAGTTCTTTCTGTATAATGCAAAGGGTGCCATCCCTCTGCCACTCACCAAGCTTTTACTTCACCAAATTCAGTTTGACAATTTTAGTATTCTATATCGAATGTCATCACTATTATATCAAAATGAGTTAACAAAACACATCCAATTGTCACCACTATTAAATCAAAATGAGTTTTGAAAAGTTATGAAATTAGTGATGTTTGGTTACGATCCATTGATGTGTTTGCTCATTACTAATTGTGATTGCTTTCTGTTATGAAGTTAGTGGTATTTGGTTAACATGTAGTGGTGTTGGATATGAACCAAATGAATTTATATGCACTTTTTTTTAAGTGTGTACATTAGTCGTTTCCTAAAATTTTTATACTTTTAAAGCTCTAACGAACATCATGTTTCATACAACATAAAAGTGTCCATAAAATCATATTTTCTTGTTTTTTAAAATTTTATTTGTAGATTTAATGATAATCTTTAATTTTTATGTTTATATTTTGGAAAATTTACCCATAAATCCTATTTTCTGAAAAGTTGAACCATTTAGTCCTAAAAATTTTCTTATGCATCATTTAGTCCCATTTATACATCATCAACAAAACAACATCAAACATCACAACTTCATTATCAAAACAATATCAAACATCAATTAAACTCACATTCATCGCCTTCCTCCTGTTCACTGTGTTCCCCATCGTAACACTATCTAGAGGCATCATCACGTAAACCGGCACCCCCTTCCCCTTAACCTTCGCACCCCCCTCCTTGTACTCCCTCACCACCACCACCTCCTCAGCCGGCGCCGCCTCCATCAGCGCCTGGCACGCCACCAATAAGTCTGGCCTCATTAGTCCCATCCTAGGGCTCAGCGGCGGCGACGGCGATATCCTATCAATCTCCCTCGCCCTCGCCGCCACGCACCGGAGGCTCCTCGCCGGCGACCTCCACACCGCCGATGCGTTTACAGTCGTCGACTTTGGATCGGCGAAAACGGTCCCTGAATCCGCTACTATCGGCGTCCCCGACAGAGCTCCTATCTGCTGTGGCAAACTCATCGCCATGATCCCTACAATCAATAAAATCAAACAAAAAATCGAGAGAGGTTTTTTTGTGAATTGGAGTGGAAGTTTTGATATTGGAATGAGAGGAATCGTCAACGGCATCAACAGAAATTGAGCACGAAATCTGTCTCCTCTGATTCCGACTCCCTTCTCTACACCTACACCACCGCCTACCACGGCTTCGTTGCCTCTCTCGATCCCGATCTACTCCGCCACTCCGATTCAATCCTCGGAGTCTACAAAGACACCATCCACACCACTCGAACCCCTGAGTTTCTCGGTCTCGACACCCAGATGGGCTTGTGGGATGGTCACACACTGCAAGATATGATGTTTGAAACACCCACAAACATCAATGATTGTGATGTTAGATTAATTAATCTGATGTTTAAATGAATCTGATGTTTTGATGATGATTTGATGATTTTTTTTAAATGAATCTGATGTTTGAAACACCCACAAACATCAAAAACATCGGATGTTTGATGTTTGATAATGTTTTGTTAATGTTTGATGTTGTTGAGGATGTTTTGTTGATGTTTGATGTTGTTGTTTTTTGTTGATGTTTGATGATGTTTTTTAGTGATGTTGGTGACGTAGTTGACGATGTTTGTGTGATGTTTGATGTTGTTTTGATGATGATGTTTGATGTTGTTTTGATAATGATGTTGTGATGTTTGATGTTTATTTTGATGATGATGATGTTGTTTTGATGATGATGATGTTTGATGTATATGCATTCTATGGTCAATTTCCCTATAATGGGACCTTTCAGTCTATAAGAAAATTTTTAAGACTAAACAGTGTATAAGTTGTTAATTTGGGATTTATTGGTGCATCACCTTTATATTTTTTAGTTGAACTTAAATATAATATTTTCATTCTAAATGAAATGGGAAAGACTATGGTACATATATACCTTATAATTAAAGAAGAAAATGACATACCTTCATACTTTATGAGTTAGAACTTAAAAAATAAATAAATAAATAAATTATAACCAAACAACACATGAGTCATAACTAAAATTAGATCATAACTAAAAAAAAAAAAAAATTAATCATAACTAAAAAAGAAAATGACATAACTTAAGGGTGGTTCCGGTAGGGGATGTTTATAGTAGAATTTCCCAAATGAAATAATTAGAATTTTATTGTCAATTTTGAATAAAACTACGAGTGAGAGTTAAGATCAAAAACGGTAGAGGCCCATGACAAGGTCCAATTCAATTAATACATATGTATAAACAATTTTGATACTGAATGCATTAACAACAAATATAACAAGAATAAAGGTCATTCTAAAACACACCCTCTGTAAATTTGACTAAATTCTTTTTTGTCATAACTAAAAAAAAATTGAGTCATAATCAAAAATCATATAAATTATAATCAAAATAACATCACATTATGTCATGCACTAACACCATAATGAGTGATATGGTACACAGGTGTTTATTATAAAACTTTCATTAAAATTAAAATGGAAAAAAATAAATATATCTGAAGCAATCTAAGAAAGGAACATAGAAAGGAAACTAGTTCCTTACACTTAAAAAACTGATTCAGGGGAGAGACTGAGAGACTCTCTTTTCTCTCTCACTCATTTTGTGCCTCTGTCTGAACCGAACAGAGATTGAATATTCTTGCTCGGTCCGGTTATTCTGAAGGCATATTTATCTATATATATAAATCTTGTGTGTTGTATATATCTGTCTAGGTATATATATATATGTACACAAGCATAGATAAACATACACATCAACTATATTAAATTTGTGAGTGCATAAATTAGTAAAATATGTCCAAGGCTGCTTGGAGAACAACTGAGGGTGAAACAGAGAATCCTCTCAAAGAAGCCATAGAAGAAAACCCAGAAAGAATAACTCTCTCTAGGTCAAAATTAGTGTATGCCCCTTTGCTAAGCCAATCTATGAAATGTATAATTCATATGGCTACTCTAAGAAGCATTCCACATTAAAAGAAGAAATAAAAAACAAAAGAAGAGAGATTTACCACAGAAAACCACACCAGACCCAGACTGAGAGGGAGAGCTTACTGGAGGAGCTGCTAGAGGGAGGAACCTAGGGTTTTAAGCTGCCTTAAAATTCCTGAAAAGACCAAAAAATCCCTATCTGTGGCCGATGAATAACATTTTTGCCACAGGCAGTAAATACTACTAGCGCGGATCCAGTCTCCTCACGAGGAAAGCCACGTGTAAAGCAAAATTTAGAAATATATAAATTTATTTTATTTTTATATAATTTTTTGGATAAATTACAAACAATAGCGGTTGGTAACTCGAAAAAGTGTTACTCAAGAGTGGCTTGACACTAAAACGACGTCATTTTGGTGTTTTTATTTTTTTTTCTTTTTCGCGTTTTTCTGAAGAAGAAGAAGAAGAAAGAGTTGGGTTTGCTGCGCTGCTGGGTTTCATCAACATCAACAAAAAAAAAAATTTGTTGATCAACATCAACAAATTTTTTTTTGAACAAATTTTTTTTTGTTCATCAACATCAATAAGATCTGGGTCTGCAGATTTAGATCAACATCTTCATCAACAAATTGCAACAACATCATCATCATCATCTTCATCAACAAAAAAAATAAAATTCCCTGGATCTGCAGATCCAGATCAACATCATCAACATCTTCATCAACAAATTGCAACAACATCATCATCATCTTCAACATCATCATCATCTTCATCAACCAAAAAAAAAAAAAAAAATTCCCTTTCATCCTCAAATCTAGATCTACTGAAAAAAAAAAAAAAAAAAAGAGCAAAGAAAACAGAGGGCCACCGATCTTCCTTCTCTTCTTCCCTCTTCCTCTTCTTTTCTCTCTTCTCTCTCTCTCTCTCTCTCTCTCCCCTCGTCTCTTCCCTCTGTATTTGAACACACAGAGAACGAAAGAAAAGTGGGGAAAAAAAACCCCAAAACGACGTCATTTTGGGTATTCAGGTCAATTTCGAGCCAATAATTTCGAGCAACGGATCATTTTTCAATTACAAATTACTAATTAGTGTACCAATATATGTTATAATATTACAATCTTAAAACTATGGACTCTACCTATTATATAAAGAGAAAATTAGTCTAAGGTCTCTCTCCCATTTTTTATAATGAAGGAGATCCATAATATTATTATTTGATGTCTACGGTCCCTTATAGACAAATTTGATATATCTCACGCTCTCTCTATCTCTCTCTCCTACTGCTCTTCTCTCTCTCTTTCATCGATCTCAACTACCAATTCAAAACCCTATATCTTTCTCTCTCTTATTCCCTAGATCTATCCCTCTCCTCTTCTTCTATTTTCTCATCTTCTCTCTTCTCTATAAAGTCCAAAGAAGAAAAGTGTCTACTAACTCTTCATTCATTCTCCAGATCTCTTCACTTACTGTGCCACACACACACACACACAAATCACTTCCTTCAATGGTCGTCGCCTCCGTCTCCATCGTTGTAAGACTGGGTGACAGCAATCACAACCCTAATCAACAACTCGAAAGACAGAGTCTACGGCCTCTCTCGCCGCCGTCTCACCGGCCACTCTCACTTCGTCAAAGATGTCGTCATCTCTTCCGACGGCCAGTTCGCTCTCTCCGGTAGCTGGGACTTCGAGCTCCACCTCTAGGACCTCTCTACCGGCATCACTGCTCGTCGCTTCGTCAGCCACGGCAAAGATGTCCTTTCCGTCGCTTTCTCCTTCGATAATCACCAAATCGTCTAGGCATTAAGCTTGCTCGTTGCCTCAATTTCTGAGAAAGAAAAGGATCATCAAATTCTATCTGAAAAGGAATACACTGCTGCTATTTCTTTGGTATATGATATTAGTGCAGCTTTGGAGCCTTTGTAGCTGGAGTTGAGTACTTGTATAAGCAAAGTAGAAAGCTATTCAGATTCGCCACCTGATTTATCAAACAAATCCGTGATTTCACCATATAAACCATTTGGTGTAATACCTCCACTTTTGCTAGTATTCAGAACATCTTGCCATACATAGAATCATTCTTTGTGATTTGTGAAAAGTTGCAACCTGGGGCAGTCATCAAGTTGTGGATCTTAAGGTTGGGTCGTTAGAATCCATATTTTAGTCCATGAATTACAGAGTGTAGATTGAAATTAATAGGTACTGATCTCTGGATTGAAACTTTCTCTGAGTGTTCAATTTTCTCTAGATTGAAATTTTCTCTGAGTGTTCAATTTTCTCTAGATTGAAATTTTCTTTGGATCTTTAATTTTTTCTGGATTGAAATTTGGAATCCATGTTTTATTCCATGAATTACAGAGCGTAGATTGAATTAATAGGTATTGGATCTCTGGATTGAAATGTTCAATTTTCTCTAGATTGAAATTTTCTCTGGTTGTTCAATTTTCTCGAGATTGAAATTTTCTCTAGGTGTTCAATTTTCTCTAGATTGAAATTTGGAATCCATATTTTAGCATATTTTAGTCCATGAATTATAGAGTGTAAATTGAATTAATAGGTACTAGATCTCTAAATTGAAATGTTCAATTTTTTCTAGATTGAAATTTTCTCTGGTTTAGCTAATTTTTCAACAAAATCGAAATTTCTCTGGGTTGGAAAATTCTCTCGATGAAATTTCTCTGGATCAAATTGAGAGACCTTAGACATTATGAAAATATTAGACGTCTTTTATGTTATAAAATCTTAATACCACGGACCCTAAAAAAAACACCTCTTATATAAATTACAAAGATTCAAAATTAGTAAAATTATGTCATATCATCTATTAATATATTAATTGGTGTATCAATTGGTGTATATAGTTTTATTCATTACAAATACAAGAAGTATACTTAAAATACGGATTACTACCTATAATTTGAAAATTTTCAAATATTTCTATAAGAATTTTTTTTTAACACAATTAATCAAAAAAATGAAATTACTAACTGCTTTTTTATACAATAATAAAATTACCTAAATTATTAATTAAAATATATTTCTGACATTATTAAAAATTGTTAATTAACTTGATGATGTATTGATAAAATAGGTCATTTGTTATAAAATTAGAAACTTTAAGATATGTAATGTAATTTCTAGAACCACAGGCAACAATTCGTATTATAAGCAAATATTAAGAAATGTATTTGTAATTTATACAAATTTTTTTTTTTTTTTAAATGGCTGGTTGTCACAAACCAATCTTCCCAAACTCTATTAAATTATTGTAGATAGCAAGTATGAGTATTGTATCTATACGGACTATTGTGTATTTAAAAGCTATTCTAAATATTAATTTCTCAAATAGTTTAGTTGATAATTGGTGGTTTGTTTTTAAGAGAATTAATGAAATCCTAAATTAATAAACAATAAATTTGTATTAAATTAATTGGATTGGGAATTTAGGGGTCCGAACCCACCACTAGTTTAGTACTTGGATTTGCAATCAATGAAGCACATGAATACTTGATTGGAATAAACCAATTCCTCAAGTACAAGTCGAGAATTGGAGGAAAAGATAAAATTGCGTTCGAAGCATGAGTATGGCCTATCTCAACCAGTACAGATTGTCCACTCTAAACTAGAGTCCGTGGCACAATCCATCTAGTCATAGCATAGCCCGTCTCAAATTCCGAATACAATAACAATGAAAGAAAGAGTAAAACATTCATTCACCAATCACAGAAATCGAATGAAGAGTAAAGATAGAAGAATATGAAATTGAAGTCAAAAGTTTTACACAATTATTCCAATCAAAGCATTACAAGTGTAACTAATAAAGATTACAAAAATCAGTTACTTGACTAGGGTTTCATCGAAACCCTAAGTATAGCTTCTCTCTTCTAGCCCCTCAAAAGTTAGAACCCTAGAAAAGTCTATTTTTCTTCCTTTTATTCTCAGAAAATAGAATAAAATTTTCACACACACTTCCTAAGGTGGCTCGCTCAAGCGCCTATATTGGTCGCTCGAGCGATGGTGGACCGTACGTATGGAGGGTTGGCAGGCAGCGAATTTTCATTGCTTGAAACATATTGTCCGCTTTGGCGAGGTGGGCACAGGGCCTCGTCGGTTGCACAGTTTTGTTCCTCAGGGGAAAAGGCCTCTTGTAAGGTGGAGGGAGCCAGTACGCTTATAAGGTGAAGTCGGTCTGTCCCTCCCAGGCGACGTGGGGTTGCCCCAACATAACCCCCAGCGGACTGGGCCATAACAGTGGAGAAGAGACGAGCCCACCTTCTAGCACCAAATTTGCGTTCCTGTTCACTCGTGCCCCAATAAGATATTGGCCGCGCTTTGGCGAAGTAGGCACAAAGCCCTGTCAACCGCACGGTTTTGTTCCTCCTTAGGGAAAAAGGCCTCTTGTCTGGGTGAGTGCTGGAACAGCTCAGCAGGTAGAGCAAGATACTGTCCGCTTTAGGGTTGAGGGATGAAGACGGCTTTAAATGGCCTCTTGCAAGGTGGAGGGGGCCAGTACGCTTATAAGGTGAAGTCAGTTCGTCCCTCCCACGCGATGTGGGATTGCCCCAAACATAAAATTTGTGCCCGTCCACTCGCGCCCCAGCAAGATATTGTCCACTTTAGCGAGGTGGGCGCGGAGCCCTATCGGCCGCATGTTTTGTTCCTCCTCAGGGGAAAGGGCATCTTGTCTGGGTGAGTGCTGGAACAGCTCAGTCAACAGAGCAAGATACTGTCTGCTTTGGGGTTGAGGGACAGAGCTGGCTATCCCCCCTTCATGGTTTTAAAGGCCTCTTGCAAAGTAGAGGGGGCCAGGATGCTTATAAGGTGATGTCGGTCCGTACCTCCCAGGTGATGTGAGATTGCCCAACACAATTTATTTTTCTCATAGCATGGTCACATGAATAGGACCAACTAGGGCATTTGTCAGCTTGATTAACAAAATGTCAAAGTATTATCTGGACCTTATGTGTGTGAGGATGGACACAATTTCAAGTTTGCGGAAGCAATAGAACAATCATCTGTCTGTTTCTATTTAATTGTAGTCCTTAAATACATACATGTGGAAGTATATACATGTCTTACTAACACAACACCACATAAAAAGACACCCAAGAAATCCAGTAACAAAGTAAATGCTCAGTTCCTAAATAATTTTTGATCATATAATCACTTAAATGCAAGTTTTTTTTATTTTTATTTTTCGTATTCTCTTCCCCGAGAAAACCTTAGTGATCAATCTGATGCAACCTGATACCATTTTGAAGGGCTGATGGCTCCTCCTATCGCTCTGAACCTTCCATGCCAGTTTGGGATGCAGGCAACTCATCATTTTTGTGTGGAACAGTACCTGACCCTCCCGTTGGATTTCCCCAGTTCTTCACTTTTGCTTCACTGCCAAGATAATTTGTCAAGACTCCTTTTACCCCAAAACCACGACGGGGAGGCTTGTTGCTGTTGTCACCGAGGAATGGAGTTCTCTCTCTCCTTGCAGGACTATCCACCAGTGGTGCAGGTGAGAAGTTTGGTGTGCCAAAAGCTGTTTTGTAAGGGGTGCCCAAGACAGGCACTGAATATGGGATTGAAACTCTCTTGTGAGCAATCGTACTTACTGTTGGAACTGATGAGAGCTTATCAGAATGTCTAGTCAGGTCATCCACATATAGTAGATCATCAATACGTGCCATGATATTAAACGCCAAGCTTTCTAAAACTCTCGAGTAGCTCTCTAGAATGGATTTTCCAACATCCTGTAAAATAGGAAAAAACTAAAATAAAAAAGTACGTTCAACAAAACGTTATAGAGGTCAAAGAATGAAACTGGAAACACCAGAATCTTTTAATGTCTGGCATCTGAACCTTGTTGGACTGTATCTTGCTAGTATCCAAGGTAGTCTGGGTTAGACCAGGGAACCGCTGTTTCAAGCAACTCAGGAGATTTTCAGCTCTTCCTGCAAGCAATTCTTGTTTATCTCCATCAACCATTAATTCTTTGACTATATCCCAAGATGATTTTGCAGCGGAGTGGGTTGAATTAGTTATGGGTTTTGAGTGAATTCGTCTACGCCATACATAAATTGATGCCTCCACACGGTTTGCAATCTCCAGAGCAACATGTTCTGTGGACAGGTCAAGGCAATCAAGCAAGCACTCTGAGGAGAACTGATCTGAAGTAATGTACCGGTAAATAACCTCTCCTAGACAGCCTCTCCCATTCTAATATCAAGGGAGGAAAACAAAACAATGTAAGATGGCCTATTGATAGATTTAGGCACAAAAGAATCATGATTAAAGGAAAAAAAAAACACACAAGCCTGTTTGGGTGCCAAAAGCTATTCATACAATTGTCCTGTGGATTTAGTAGGATGTTATATGAATATTTGGCAGTATTCCATGATTAATTGGCTATAGATACTGATATTGACACGACTTTTTTGGAGAATTTTATGCACAATCTTGCTTCAATCACATGAAAATTGAATGTCAAACCTTTGGAAGTGCTTCGAAGTATGATTCAGGAACTTCCATTTCAGCTAAAGCAATACTGTTAATAGACATGCAAGCTTTTAGTATTTGATTTGCACATTCACGCTTGTGATGCAATTGCTTCCTTGTATCTTCATGGAGACCACCAGGAGAGATACGAGGCACTGGTAGCCACCATTTCTCCTCTTGCCGCTGAATGGGCTTACAGAAAGAGGCTGACTCATCAGCATCTGTAGCTATAATTCCTTGATCAACATACCAAAACTCTGTCTTGCTAAAACTATCTAGTATCTCCTGTGATAGGTTAAAAAATGACTTTTAGCTTCAGAAAGGCTTTTCAAAATAGAGTAGTGACAAAGGGAAGGAAAAAAGCAAGGTTGGGTCTTACAATGAGCATGTTATCTAGTTTACAAAGTGCTGGAAGGTTGATGGAAAGATCTGATCGCGGTTTGCAGGTCATGACCTGAGCAGCAAATGCAAAACCAATCATGAAACGTGTGATTATGATATAATCACCCAACAACCATCTTCTTTTACGAATTTCCCTACTGGGTTTTGCACATTTTTTGATCACTGATTTGTTTAACTTCAATGTCAGATTTTTAGCATGATTTTTCACTGAATATGACCTTCCAGCATAAACAAAAATTTGAAACAAAGTGAAAGGCCAACTTCGGATGAAAATTTCGAAATTAAAGTGGAAAGTGATCTAAAGTAAAGTTACAATATCAAGTCATTTTAGTTTAATATTGCCTTTTATTTCAGGCTGATCTAGAAAGGGAATTACAATTGAACAAAATAAAGTAACATTTCTTAGAAAACTAAAGTTCATTGTTAATTGAATTTCGAAATAAGATTGGAAGTACCTCAAGCTTACTTCCATCTGGAAATGTTTGCCAAGAAGGTGCTAACTCAACGATATGATCGCTGACACAGAGAAGGCATTCCATCTCTCTTCGCCACATTGATTTCTTCTCGGAAGGCAATGGTTCCAATCTCCATAGACGTCCGAATGCAGTAGCTACGACAAAGGTATAATAACCAGTATAATAACCATTAACCCTAAGCAGAGGAGCAAATTCAAAAGCAACTCTTTATTTTCTAAAAAGTGAGTTGGTTTAAGAATTTTTTCTTTTTGTTTATAACAGTTTTGAGAAACATTTAGCCAAAGAAGATGAGTGAAACCCAATCCACAGAGAGAGAGAGAGAGAGAGAGAGAGAGAGAGAGAGAGAGAGAGTACCACAGAGATTAGTGATGGCATTTGAAATGGCCAATGCTGTGGAAACCCCTTTACCACTCCCTGACATGTCTTCGCCAAGCAACAATTTTGAAAACCTTTCCTTCATCATGTTAATTTCTATTCAATTGAAATAAAAAGTAAAAAACCAAAAAAGTTAAATTACAAAATGCCTAACTCAACCACTTGATTTATCATTATTAATTTTTTTTTTCAAATTACAGAAACTGTATAGTTGTATATCAGTATGTGTGTTTGCAGCTATTTCGCTTTGTTGGATTGAATTACTCTTTCCGAATAACAAAGCGGAAGGAAGCACAAAACCCATATATCATTATTTTCTTTTGCCACTTTTCCTTACTTTCTCGGCAACCAAACGGAGGATTTAAAGCCACCAAAAAAAAAAAAAAACCTGAAATTTTCGAACCCACTTTCTTCAACTTGGAATCGTCCAAATAGGGTTTGTGTTCAGCTTCGGATACATCAGAAATCGAGCATTTTGGGAGATGGGCCTTGCGAATAGGCCAACTCAATCGAGCCGGCGAAGAACACACCTTAGCCTCCGGTTTGTGAGTCGAAGTTTCAGAGCTCGATCTGCTTGAACTTGTGGTACTGTCTCTGCAGTCGGATGCCCAATTGGTAAGCGATCCGGTTCCATCACCATTTCCAGCGAATGATTCGAGCCCATCTTTTCCCTTACTTTTCTCAGCTGAACTTTCCATATTGGGCTTATTTTACAAGAAAATAAATCGAGCTCTGCAAGAAAATCTGTTTGAAACCCAAAAGAAAAGACTAGTATTAGCTAAAGCTTCTTCTTTGATTCAGCCTGGGTAGACAAAGAAGCATTATCATCATCATCCACTGAGAATTCTAATCACTCTCTACTCTGTATCTGTCTGGGTCTCTCTCTCTCTCTCTCTCTCTCTCTCAATTTGAAGGGTAAGTTGGCAATTGCCGAATGCCAACGTCTCTGTCTTCTGTCTCTCTCGCTCGATCCCTATCCAAGATTAATTCAAAATTTCACATGAAGAGGGTCCATTCAAATAAAGATTTCACATGAAGAGGGTCTATTCAAATAAAGAATACAATAAGGAAATCTAGCCGTAGGGGCGACGGATATCTCAATACTAACGAAGTTACATTTTTACCCTCTTCGTTCATGGATCATCATGGATTAAAAATTAGAGGATGTTTGGGATGATTTAATTAAGTAGATTTTTTAATTTTCTTGCCAAAAATATGTATAAAAAAATATAAAAATAATGTGATTAAAAAAAAAATAAAAATAAAAATAAAAAGTGTATTTTTATAGGAAATGCCAAATATTAGGAAGGACATGCATGATATCATTATATTTGTTTGGCTATTTTAATTCGGACTAAAATAGTCATTAAAATATAAAATAAGTTAAAAATTTAATAAAATAAAATTTCACATCTAAATAATAATTATTTTATTTTTTCTCATAAAATTCAAAAAAGCCAATCCATTTTCCGATGTATTTAAAAAAAAAAAAAAAAAGCCAATCCAAAAGAACTTTTTGGTCCCAAGCTAAATAAGTCAACTAAAAAAGTATTTGTCAAATGACAAGTACAATATACAATTTAGATAAATTACAAATACAGTTCTTGAGATTTACTTAAAATATAAATTAATCTTCGTTATTTGAAAAATTACAAATACCCCTTGTCATAATTTTTTATTTAACAGAATTAACTAAGAAAATAAAATAACTTATTGCTCTTATATATAATAATAAAATTACTTAAATTATTATTTGAAATAATTTTATGATATTATTAAAAATTATTAATTGATTTTAAGATTTATTAATAAAATGGGTTATTTGTTATTAAATCCGAAATTTCAGAAGGTGAGATGTAATTTTTAGAACTACATAAAATAATTCACATTTTAAACAAATTTCAATGTGTGTATTTGTTGGCTTTTGAAGGTTAATGTAATTTTAAACGTGCCAGTAAGGATCAATTAGTCCTTACAGAATCTTAATTGCCAACCAATTATCAGACGATTATGTTATAGTTCTCTCAGCCTCAATGAAGATGACTTTTACTTATGGCTTGTTTAGGAGTAGGGATGGCAATGGGGGTTAATGGGGTGGATATTAATTCTCCATCCCCATTCCCCTATAATAAATTTTCCCCATTCCCATTCTCCTATAATAAATTTTCCCCATTCCCATTCCCTATGGGTATCACCCTCCCCATTTCTTAATGAGTTTGGATTTTCCTTAACCCACTTTAATCCCCATTTTTATTTTATTCCCCATTTCTTAATGAGTTTGGATTTTCCTTAACCCACTTTAATCCCCATTTTTATTTTATTTTTATTTTTTATATTTAATGTTAACAATAAATTTTTTTTTTTAATTTTTTTTTTATATAAAGGTTCACAACAAAACCTAAATATACCTTCAATCTTTTTTCTTTCTTTTTTAATATATTTAATGTTAACAACTTTTCTTTTTTTCTTTTTATTTTTTTTTAAGGTTTTAGCTAAATATACCTTCAATCTTTTTTCTTTCTTTTTTAATATATTTAATGTTAACAATTTTTTTTTTTTAAAGGTTTTAGCTAACTATACCTTCAATCTTTTTTCTTTATTTTTTAATATATTTACTGTTAACAGCTTATTTATTTATTTATTTTATTTTTTTTAAGGTTCACAACAAAAGCTAAATATACATTCAATCTTATTTTATTTTATTTGGTTCAACAACAAAATCAAATACACATTCATTAATTAATTAAAAAGTTTGTTTTGTAATAATCAAATATATAATTTTGAGACAATCAAATAAGTTTTAGTAATTGAAAAAAAATGTACCCATGCTTTCTAACCAATCACGACTCATGCTTGTTTCGATTCTCTACAATTTCCTTATTTTCAAATACATTCATATATATATATATGTTGTATAAATTGTGTGATAACATGAAACAAATAGATTCATACTTGGTAATTGAAATTTCAGAACAAGCAAACCATTCTGAAAATTACAATACATAACAAAATAAAATAACATAGAAAAGCAAACCGAAACCTGCACTAAACAGTGTCCTTAATTTTTTTAAATAAATTTAAAAAATTCTAGATATGCATAAAATTTGACAAGAATAATGTGACAATATTAATTAATGTGTATTTGATTTTATTGTTGAGCCAAATAAAATAAAATAAGATTAAATGTATATTTAGTTTTGATTGTGAATCTTAAAAAAAAAAAAAAAAAAAAAAAAAGGTTGTGAACCTTAAAAAAAAAAAATTTAAAAAAAAAAGAAAAGAAAAAAGATTGAATGTATATTTAGCTTTGGTTGTAAATCTTAAAAATTAAAAAAAAAATGGTTGTGAACCTTAAAAATAATAAAAAAAAATTGGATGTATATTTAGCTTTGGTTGTGGATCTTTAAAAAAAAAAAAAGAAAAAAGAAAAAAAGAAAAAAAAAAGAAGTTGGTTGTGAACCTGAAAAAAAAATAAATAAATAAAAGAAAAAAGATTGAATGTATATTTAGTTTTGGTTGTGAATCTTAAAAAAAAAAAAAAAAACATATGGGGAAATTAGTGGGTACCCATCCCCAACCCATCCCCTGTGGATATTTAAAGAATATTACTTACCCTACCCAATGGATAAGAAAAAAAAAGGAGAAAACCCATGTATTTGGGTTGGATCTCCATGGATATCCACAGGGTAGGTTATCCATTGCCATCCCTATTTAGGAGAATTTAGTAAATAACAACAAGTGAAGAACAATTTCAAAATCTGAATTTCATTAAGTAAAATGAAAACTTACAATGATTTGACCTAGTCTCGTAGAGGTTTACAGTAACAAGTGATTTGAAACTACTCCTAGAAAATGAAGTGTAGTACAGAAATTGAAGTGCAGAAATGTAAAGAACTGTAAAAACTGGAAGGTAAAATGAAGTAAATAAACTGGTTTTTTGTTCTGAGTCTGGGGGCTCCATTCTGGGGCCTTCTCTACTATTTATATTCTTCAATGACAACCATCGAAGTGGGCTTCCAACCGTCGAAATGTCCTCTCATTATTGCTGAACATGCTCTCTCACAGTCAGTCCCAATACGTCACTTTTGCAGTTAAGCTTCCCTCCTGATTTTGAATTTAAACTTTGTGAGTAATCGTTAAACCACATCATCTTGTATTTCTCGATTATTCCAGTGCTACGTAGATCCATTATTACTAATATGAACTGCCATGTGTCTAACTTTGGTTAGCAACTTGTATTAATTTCCCAAATTGCCCTCTTCGTGCCACGTGTTAAATTATGATTGGCTTTTACAAGTTATATAACCAGTATTACCCCCCGCATTAATATACCTAATACTTAGTGATATTAGTGAACTAGTGCAATCCACCCACATTCTAGGACGTGCATGGATTCTGTGTATTCTGGTAGTATAACCGCTTTTTGAATAAATGAAGCAGTGGATTTCATTAAATCCTTGTATCTTGCACTTCCATTCTTTGAGTATATGAAAAAATTGGTACATCCCCAATGGCCAATCACACATTCTCTTACATTGATTGAGCATACGAGGAGTTTATAGAAGATGATTATAGGCCTCGAAAGAACCTCAATGCATTTATTGGTTACACCTATTCGTCTCCATTTATACAAGTCATGAAAGCTTTTGCAAATTACCAACCTTTAGACCAAAAATTTGCCAACTACAAACCTTTGGACCAAGCATTTGCAAAAATGGATCTTAGAAGCTCCTCTTCTTTCCCACTACTCTTTGCATGGGACACAGTTGCTTCTTCCTCCTCCAGATCTATTGGCTGGGAAAGCTGGCCAAAACCTAATGAACCCAAATTAAGGGAGCAGATTTAGCATCGATTTGTTGAATTCGATGATCTCCTTTTTATTCCCCCTTATGCTCAGAGCTCAATGGTTTACCCTTATGTACCCATTGATTATCGATGCAGTCTGGAGGACAACTTACTTGTGGCATGGTACACGTCCTCCATGTCAACAAAGATAGTGCGAAGAACTCCTCATCCTGACAAAGCACTGGGATACAATCCGTCATTCTTGGCTAAAAGGGCAAAACTTTGCTCTTCTGACTGGCTCAAATGCGTGAATAACTTCCAGTTCCCCTCTTCTTTCAGGATGGATCCCTCTGCACCTCTTCTTCTTCAGAATCCTCATTGGATGGAGGAATTGAAACTTACTCTTTTTGAGAATCAGTTTCTTCCTTCTTACCAACCTCCAACTTTTCCAACTGCATTTGAACGATATCAAGCTCAACTTTTGCATGCTGCCTTCTCTTACTTGCCCTTCAATGTTCTTGGAGATGAGACTCCTCTCAAGAACTTCCAATGGGCCTGTGATATTTATGACTCAGGGTTATGTCCTCAACCCTATTGCCCTGGCAGAGCTTCAAGCTTTTTTGAATCAACTTCCACTCCTTCTTCATTGGTACCAAATTTCTTTGGCTACCAGTAACTCTTTGGACGAAATCTCAGCCAATCGAATTTAGGCTCAGTACGAAGGAGAGAACCTTATTGAAGAATATAATGACTTCAAGAATAAGGACTCAGCGTACTGGGATGATGTAGATATGGACGAAATGGAACAAGGCTTGAAAGAGATAGAGTTCGAAATGAAAGTTGAACAACTTTTCCACCAAATAAGAGCATATCAGCTGCAACAACCTAGCTTTGATAGAACAAAAGACAGAATAAAGAAATAACATAAGTTTATTGAACATTGCTGGGTCAAATTTAATGAACTTGTTACTTTTTCCATTTCTTATTTTTATGAAATCGAATTCATAGCCAAGTAGGCTTTCTAATGTAATTACTTACATATCAATAAAGCTAGGTTTTTCTTTCTTTATTTGGCATGATCTGGTTTTATGTTCCAATTGCATGCTTGTGACCATTTTATTCGCACAATTCAAATAAAATTAGAGCTTCGAATGTACCAATTTTTTTTTTCTTCGAAGCTTGATTTGAACATTTCCAATGGAATACTTAAAACTTGATTTGAATATCACCAAAATATGGAGTACAATTGACAATCTTTGCCTTAAATCTTTTCATTCCAATCGCATGGTCAACATAATTTTAACAACTTTGAATTGACCAACCTTTGTATCAAAGTTACTTTGAAGTACTTTGAAGTACTTAGTAACAATGTTGCTTTCCAAAAAGGTTTGCTTTGACCGAGAATCCCAAAAGGAATTTTTCATGTTCAGGCAGGTCCTTTTAGATCTTGATCTCTTACTTGACTTAGTACTAGCTCTGCAATTTTGAAGCCTAAAACATGAAATAAGAATCAAATTCCAGCTACAAAAATACTTCAAAGTTCACTTTGAAGGATTTCATTTTTCACAAGAAATCTAAGAGCAATTCTCCAATCCCTTTGAAGTAGACCAAACCTAAATATTCCTACATTCTCAGGAATAAAATGCGTTTCGAAATCAACCTCCTGCTCTTGGAGCCTTAGTTGGTTGATTGACATCTGGCTTTGGAGCCAAGTCTTGACTTTGAAGCCAAATATTTGTTTTTGAAGCCAATCTAATTGTTTGAGATACGTTTCCCACCCAAACAATCACCATTGAGAGAAACTTTTCACGTTGTATTTTCAGGACTCCTACGAATTTTAAGACAAAGTCTTAAACTCATATGGGTCCCAAAATCAGCCAAACAATTTATCTCAGGTTTTTGTACCCATTTAGAAAGATTGGGCATCTTTCGGACAGAAAGGTTTAAAAACCATTTCTCTTCGCGCTTTTAACTTACTTGCTCACCCAAAACACAAACCCTTCATTTCTATTGCTCTCTCCTCCTCTATACTCTTTTTTTAGCTTCATCCTCCGAAAACTCTTGTTAATGGCTTCTTCCTCTTTGAAAGTACCAGTCATGGAACGTGTGAGCCCATCTGTGGCTTTAAAGAGGTGTATCAACGAAGAGATATCCAAGCTTAGAGCTGGTGAACTGAGTACCATAGATAGTTGCCTCTTTATTCCTTGCCATAATGAATAACATGAATACGCCTTAGGACCTATCTTTAGAGAAGCCCCAGCTCAACTTCCTGCTTTATATCCTCGTCTAGAAGATCACTGTCTCCTCTATGAAAGGGGTTTTGATTGGGGAAGCTGGAGGATAAACCACCCATACAGTTGCTGGCCTATATTAAGGGTTGAATGAGAGGAATGGTATGATAGGGTTGTGCCTGCCAGAGAATGGGATCTGCAAGAGCTCTGTATCCTTGATGCCCTTTGCCTTTCCAGGTTCATTGTCCTTGAGGATCCTTTCTTGATTCCTACAGCCCTTTGTTTCTAGAATTCGGCTTTTAATTTTTTCCAATTTCGGTGTGGTATGATGGCCCCCACCGTTCTTGATATTTGCCATCTTTTAGGGCTCTCACTACTTGGTGCTCCCTTTACGCTTGGTTACCTAGACTTTCCGGTCAATTTCACCATTCCACCCTTGAACTCTTCCTTCAGTGATTTTGTAAAATTTGAGAACAAGAAGGTAGGTCCTGTAGATGACCGAGAGTTCTTTTCCTTCATACTATATTGGTTATGCAAATTTCTCTTTTGTACTTCATTTTAGCAGATTATGCCTGAGTTTGCCCCGCTTGCCAAGGCTCTTGCCTCGAAAGAAGAGGATAGCCTTGGCTCCTTATGTTTTAGGCCATGTTTAAAGGGCATGCTCCCAATTTTGCGAAAACCTTTGGATGTTAACCAAGGAGGCCCCCTCTAGGTATTACAACTCTAGCTCTTCGCATATTTCACTGGTCTACACTCTAAGTACTTGAGATTTTTCGTGCAAGAACCCATTACTGTAGACACCCCATTTTGGACCACTTTTAAGACTTGGGCACTACTGATTGGATCATTCGATCGTGCAGGCGATGCTATGCAAAGGTTCGATTTCTTCTGTAAGAGGAGAGTTAAATCCCAACTTCATACCCCTTTTGGACTAAAAGGATCTTGATCAAAAGATTTTAGACCTTGAAACCCTCTCTTTCAAAATAGTTTTTCAAAAATGATTTTACGAAGTTCTGACGCTCGCATTTTGTTAAATGTTGCGCTTTTCGGTAAACCGAGCAAGGACAAAGTGGAAATGAATGAAAGAGAGATGAAATCTTTGAAAAATCTTTCAAAACATCTTATTTAGGGGTTTGGAGTTGAAAAAAAGAGGAGAGGAGAGAAGAAACCAAGTTGGGGAAGAAGTTGGGCATGAATCATTGAGAGAGAGTCGAGCAGTCCTCGCTAAATCGGGCCTATCCATTTGTACACTTGGATTTCAGCTATGAGGCCACCACCGTTGGAAAGAAGATTTCCGGGGATTCATTTTGCAGTCAAGAATCTCCTAAAGCCGAGTTTAGATGAGAGAGATATGGCTGGTTGAAGTTGGGCATCAATCCGGTTGGACTGAAACTGAGCAGTATCCACTGAAAGAGGGATATCTCTTAGCATAGTTGGAATTTTGGTGTGAGGCTGCCATCATTAGAAATAATACTTCCGGGGCTTCAGTTTAGGCTCAAGAATGACCTGAAAAGGAGTCCAGATGAAGGAGTTACGCTTGCTTCAAGTCGGGAACCAGGACTGATTTTTGCTGCCGGCCTCTATGGGAGTGTGCCAGCCACAAATGGAGCATGCCGGCCATATGCCAGCCAAAAATGACCCTTGCCGGCCAGTTGAAGTGGCCAATCGGCCATAAATTTCTAGGAAGCCCAGAATTGGCAGATATTTCTTCTCCAGCTGTTGCACACTGTTTCAGATATTTCAAAATTGATATTTTTGACCAAGGCTCTTCTTTTTGCTATATATGGAAGCAATATCTATCATTTGAAGGGGTTAACAAGTTTGGGAGCTTCTCACACTAAAATCCCCTCTCTCTAGAAGATTTGTGAGCAAATTCTCCCATCTCTCTAGAATTCTCTCCCTCTCCTCTTGTTTTAGGCTTGAAAGTGAGAATTCCTTACATATTTGCATACACTTTATTAACCAAAGTTATATATCTTTGGGCTGAGGTCCCTTGAAACTTATTTTTGGGCTGTTGGAAGGTCATTTGAGCCAAGAAAGTGGCTATTTTGCTGCTGTGCTTCAAAGGTAATCACTTATCCCTCTTAGCTTGTTTTGCATACTAGCTTTGCCATAGTTTTCAACTACTTTGGGGCTGTTTTTTGGGGTGTTGTTGAACTACAAAAACCTCTGTTTTTCAGTCCTAAATTTGGTGGTTTAAGCCTTGTTTGGCTAGGGGGTGTTTCCCCCTCTTTGTTTCTTGGCTTGTAAAGCCTTTTGAGCCATCTCTCAAAGCATTTCAAACAACCCTTTTTTGGCCCTTTAACCACTGAATTCCAGAGGAATCTCAGTGGTAGAAAACTTGTTTTGAGGTCCCAAATAGGAGGGGGTGGCCTCCCCTCCTTGTCTCTCCATGTTATGCCTAGTTAGCCTTGTAAAGTAGCATGTTTTTGTGGCTAGTGTTGGCTTAGTTCGAGCATGTTTTTGGTATTATTTTGATATGCTTTAACTCTGATTTTGGTTGATTGGGTCATCTCTTGCTTGGTTTTTGTACTTGTAGTGCAATCATGCTCACCAGCTTTATATACTTGATGTTTTGGCCTTTTATTCTAACTTGTCTTGGCTATGCTCCAGCATGATTTTGGCCTTGATTTAGCATGCTTAAACTTCGTTTGGAATGATCTTGGCCCTTTGACGCTTGCCTTGTATGGCCATAGTGTAATGGCCTTTACTAGCCTTGTGTTTTAAGGCCCCTAGCATGCTTTGCTTGTGATGTTTGCATGATATGCATCCTTTAGCATATAATTTCAGAGCATATACCTCTATCACACTCTCACACATATCACTCGTTAAGTGCTTTTGAGAGTTGAGCGTTATGCCTTACTTGCAAGCCAATGAATGAGCATGCTTTTCTTGCCTTTTGTACCTAAGTTTCAGCATGATTTAGCCACTGTTTTGGCATGTTTTAGCTCTGTCTAGAGCTAGTTTGGTTGTTTGAGCCTTGTATGGCATGCCTCTAGTGTTGTGTCCTTCGATAGTTTCAATACCTTTGGCCTATAACATGTCTTGCATAATTTAGTGTCTTTTACATGCCATTCCAGTGCTGAAATATATGCTATTGCACTCCATTAATTCACTCTTTCATGTGCTTTGAAAGTGGTCTTAAGATCCTTGTTGGCTTGAGTGTGAATTGGAGGTCCTCATGCCCAATAGTTTTAACCTTCTCTTGAGGGTTTCTACTAACCAAAAGCATGAAGCTTTTTTCATGCCAAAGGTGCTTGTGGCTAAGGCCATTTTTCCAATTAGAGGGCAATCACATTGGACTTAACTGGTTAATGGACTAATCGGTAAGTCAAAATGAGTAAACAAGAAAAAGACCAAGTAAAACATGTGAAAGATAAGCATGTTGTTTGCATTGCATTGTGTTTGGATCGGACGTTAATCCAAACACAAGAAATATGGGAAGTTTCATACTCGAAGTGATGAAATGTGTCGCATTTCTTGGTCGCCAACACCCTTGATCATGCATGATGGGGTGGAGGCACTTTGAGTCTTATGTGTGCATTCACTAAGCTTGTACAAGCTTGGTTCTTTGGCCATCATGCATTGAAAATGCTTGGTTGGTGGCTTGAGAGCTGAGTGCCACCCTCTTTTGAGCTTAAGACATGATAAGGAGTGTGGTGGTACACACAATTCCCTGCAAAATACATTGTTGTGCCTCTGTTGTCCTCTGCTGCAGCAAAACTAGAAGCCTGGAATAGCAAGTGGCCAACCGGCTATTTCAAGTAGCCAACCGGCCACTTTCACTAGCCGACCGGCCAGTTAAGGTGGTCGGCAGCCACTTTTTGTGGCCGCCGGCCACCAGTCCAATTTTGTGCAGAAATGATCCTGTTTTGGAGCAAAAACAGTTTGGAGGTTTGGTTCAATGTTCAGAAACCAAGGCACATGCAAACAGAGGCAATTGACGGCAAAGTGATAGATTTTCGGGCGAAGCCAACTGAGCATGCATGTCTCCCTCCCCTTGAGGCCATTTTAACTGCTTTGCTTAGCTAGTTAATTTACCGGTTTTGTAATTAATTAGTTAATGTGCTTGGTAATTTAATTCATCTTTGTAATATTCTAATTAGCTTAGTATAGCTAGTTTTAATTTGGTTTGTAATTAATTAGCTAGATTAGTTAATTGGTTAATTTATAATGAGTAGCTTAGCTTAGCTTAGCATAGCTAGCTTAGCTTAGCTTAGCATAGTTAGCTTAGCTTATTTATTCGGACCCTCCGTCGAGAGGGCAAAATATTGTAATAAGGGTGCGTGTGTGTGTGCATGTCTTCCAATCTCCACTTCTTTCTCCCTTTTACTTATCAGATTTCGATGGTTAGTTTAGGGCATATTTCAATTAGCATACCTTATGCTTGCATGTTTACATCATTCATTTGTCTTGCATGCATCGGGCTCGGCGCATCATTCAAACTGCATTGTCTTTCAATACCTATTTGAATACGTGTTCCAAAGCATGTTATCGAATTGTTGCATTCATATGCCATCTTAGATAGCTGAGCCTATTTAGTTGCATTATTGCATGTGTTGCATTAGGCATTCTGTATAGTTAGGATCATGTATTGATTTCTGATTAGCTTTTGTTTTGGCTTGGAGTACACTGTATGTGTTACGCTTTAGCATACTTGCATGAGTGTGAGTGTTGCCATGACAGCAGGCTTGCCATGAGGCTATTTTCTTAAGTGTTTAATTGCATGAATGCCTATGGATGAAGGCTGTGTTGTTTGAATTGGGATAATTCATTGAATGTATGTTTTAAGCCCACTTTAAGGGTGGCAAATCATCATGTTTTAAAGCCTACTTGAGGGTGGCAAATCCGCGTTTTAGCCCACCGTGATGGTGGCATTTTCAAACCATTTTCGAAAAACAAACATGAATTGTTTTGTTCCAATTCTCGTGATTTAGTCTATACTTGTATGCTGCACGCATCACGTAGTAAGTTAGCTAATAATCAGACAAGAACACATGTGTTTATAAAAACAACATATCATGTTTAGTAGAGGCTGATCCTTTGATCAGGCGAGCGGGGGTGCTCATTTCAGGACCTTCCCCTCTTGTACCTAAGTTTCCGAGCTGAGGCAACTTTGGTGATGACGGACACGTGGCCTTTGGCACAAATCAGGGTTTCTTAAATTTTTCAAAAATAAAATATTTAGATGGCGACTCTGTAATCTGGCAAAGTAGTCCATGTTTGGCACTTTTTATTTAAAATAGATTTTCCAAAATGATTTACCGGATTTGGACTCTTTGGTGATTTATCAATCTTACATTGCACTTTGTGAGATTAGATTCAGAACCGTGACATGAGTCCGAACTGTAGTAGCTAGAACTCAAATCCGCACCCTCTCTGAAAAGGAGGGCGCGCGGAACGAGTTCGGGCTGTCTACAACTACTTACGGAGAGAAATTTGCCAGGAATTCCTTATACCCCTCCATCTTTGCCTATTATTTTACTTTCTTTCATCAACTCCCAATTTCTCCTCTTCCTTCTTTCTTTTGTCCATTCGAAACCAATACAGGACCAGCTTGGCTCAGGGTGTTTTTGGCTGATAGGGAATGCTCCAATTCTCTACACAAGGATATGTGGGCCTCTATCTTGTTGCCGAGGGAGCTCTTTATCTGTACTTTGAATCTTTGAGCCTACAAATGTATATTTGAAGTTTACTGTCCTTCCCAATTTGCCAGGCAATTTGGGCTTACTCAAGGAATTCCTATCTGTAGCCTCTTTAATACCAATCTCACAATCAGAGACCTAAAGGTATCCAAAACCAAATTGGAGTAAGCAACATTTAAATTGCTACAAGAGTTGAGTGAGTTTCAATTCATCCATTTTCTCCCACCTGGTACAGCTTTGAAAAGATTTCAAAGTTGGTGGACGGCCAATATGGAGGTTCTCTTGGCAATACCTCCCAAAGATCTGCTAGGAAGACTAGATGTGCCCTCTCAAGCCAAACCCAAAAAGGCTGGGACCACTATTACTGTCTCTACTGCCCCTGCTATCCCAACTCTTACTGCTGATGCCATAGAGACTGCTCCTGCTGCCTCTTCTCATCCTCCTAGAGTCACCAGGCTGCTTTGAAGAGAGGCATACATTTCCATCTCTCTTTTCTCTTTTCTTTATAATGCGTTGCTCATATACTTATAGCTTCCTTTTGATGCAGGAGCTTCACAAGTAGACTCTCCTCAAAGGGCTCAAGCGCTAAGCATTCTTAAAGGCAAGCAACTATAGCAAAAGAAGAGAAAACTTGTACTTGGTCCCGAAGAGGATGAGGTACCTGAAGAAACACCACTTACGAGGAAAAAGAAAATTATAGTCTCCCTTTCTGATTTCAATGATGACCCTACTCATCAGGCAGTCGCCAAGGCAGTAGAGAGGGAGCATTCCAAGGAATTGGTGGTTTTCTAGAGATATGAGAAAAGGAGGTAGCAGCAGATATTAAGGAATGAAACTGCTGCTGCTGATATACTTCAATGGGAAACTGCAAGGAGGCAACAAATTGCTGATCATTATTCTCTTCGCAATTCTCTAACCATTACCACTACCACTTTCGAGGCTGGTAATTTCCTTTAGTTTCCGTAGTAATTTCTTTTCCCAAGTTTTCAGCAATAAAACTTAACATTGCTTCTTATTTCTTGTACAATTACCCCACCTCCTCCTTCGATAATGGCTTCCTGTGTCTTATTTGAAGTTGAAAAACCATTAGAGGCATCCTCGAAAAGGAGGAAGAAAATCAATACCAAAGTGCCCTTAAGCGTAGAGTCTATCCAGACAATACTTTCACTTCTCAACTCTACATTTTCCATACTTTTTTTGAGGCAAGACATCCCTATTTCTTTATGCCTGGGCTTAACTCCATATCTACCTCATCTAACCTTTACCTCAGCCCAATTCACTCTTCTTACAGTTCTGGCTGCTCCTTCATCCCCTGAGACCCTAGTTGTCACCTTATCAGTGATAGCTGGTGCTCCTAGAGAAGATACTGGTAGCTTACCAATTTCTTGTCCACCACCACCATCTAGCTCCAATCCCTCTTCTCTTGATCTGCTGGTGGCCAAAACTATAGACACTGCCAGGAACACTTCAACCTCTTCTCCTATCCCTATGCAACTATCTTTTTCAAACCTCTCTGCACCTTCAATGTCAATGGAAGAGATGGACATTTTTTAAGCTCGGTTGGCTAGCCTTTTTGACACACCTTCAACCACTCCAGCAGCCAGCAGTGAAGCTGAATGATTGGCCCTTGTTGACTCTCTCTAGGAAATTTTTGAGAGCTTATCAACCATTAGTAGAGCTTCTTTGCTTCCATTAGACTTAGGCACTTGTTTGGAATTGCTAACATCATTTTTAAGGATCCCATTCGAAGCCTTACAAAGACCCATACTCAAGAATGGTTTCCTCTAATGCTGCAAAGTCATTGAGCAATCCAATATGGCCATTTCAAGCCACTTATCTCAGGCAGCAGTTACCATAGATTTCTATGTCAACATCTGCCACATTGCTTAAGCTGCAGAAGAGAAGCTGTTGAAAGACAAGGAATTTTTTTTCCACATATATACTAAGGTATCTGAATTGTAGGGACAACATTCTTCTGCTTTTCAGTTTCGCATCCAACTCTTGGAGAAAAAGGCTCAATTAGAAAAGGAGTTAGCAGCAGTTAACTTAGCCTTGGATCAAATTGCTACAAAATTACAGATCACCAATCAAGGGCTAGCTAACCGTAGGCAGGACATGACTACAGCCATTCAATTGTTCCTATTCCTTAGGAGTAGAGAATCAATTATAAGGGAACAACTGAAGCATTGTACTGATTTTTGGACCAATCTATGGCTGTATGTATTTAACTCTTTATGACATGAAATCCTTATTTATTACTTGAGTGTTTTCATGCTCCTTTTGTTTAGCATTTCTCACACTTATTGTGTTTCCCACACAGTTGGATAATAAGGCTTCAAATGCCTGCCATTGATTTTCTTAGGATATACATAACCATTTAGATTTTTCAGATGGTATGCTCCCCTAACTAAAACTCTATGGACTTGATATGGTCCTTCCCAATTCTTATTGGGAGTATTGTTTTCCACACCAAATCACCTTCATCAAAGCTAATATGCTTAACCTTCTTATTATAGCTTTTGGCTGCCTTTGTCTTTTGGAACAGAATATTGTTTAATGCTAGAATTCTAGCTTCATCAATATTCTCTAATTCCAAGAACATGCTCTGATGATATTGCTCAGAAGTTAACTGGTCCTAGTATTTCACCCTTAAGGACCCAATGTTAATCTCTACAGGCAACACTGTATCATGCTCATATACCAAAGCATAAGGAGTGACTCCAGTACTTGATCTTGGAGAAGTCCTATAAGCCCATAATACATCCAACAACAAGTTATGCCAATCCATAGGATTATCTTCAACAACTCTTTGTATTCCTTTTTTCAAGGACTTGTTGGATGATTCTGCCTGACTATTTGCTTGTGCATAATAAGGGGTGAAATTAATAAGACTAATTCTAAATTCTGCTGTGAAAGACTTTACCATATTTTCATCAAATACCGTCCCATTATCTATAGTTGTGGTCTGTGGGATGCCAAATCTATGAATCAGATCTTTAATAAATCCAATAACTTCAGTTTGATCTACAGCCTTATATGGTTTAGCTTCGGCCCACTTAGTGAAGTAATCTGTGGCCACTAGGATGAAACAATGATGCTTCGAAGAGGGTAGATGTATTTTTCCTATCATACCCATGGCCTAACCTCTAAATGGCCAAGGCTTCATAACTGCATACAAATCAATTATTGGTACATGTCTTATCATGCCATGCTTTTGGCATGCTTGGCAACCTCTAGCATACTCTATACAATCTTTAAGGATGGTTGGCCAATAGTAAGAATGCCTTCGAAGCAACCACCTCATCTTCACACCAGGCTGATGGGCACCACAAATGCCTTCATGGACTTCAGCCATGGCTGTTAATGCTTCCTTCAGCCCTAGACACTTCAATAACAACTCATCTGCTCCCCTTTTGTAAAGAGCATTTGTGATATTCCTGTTCCGTAATATGTTAATTAGTCCTTAATATGAGTATGATTATGTGTTTAATATGATTTTGTGTGCCATTATGTGAAAATATGTGGTTTTGAATTTCTATCTGTTCACCGTAGGAATATCTGTTTGATTATCTGCTTTGGAAATTAAATTGAAGGCCTTATCGACCACAAAACCCGAAATTGATTGCGCCATTGTGATTAGCGTAATTTTTAGCGCCTACGGTGAGATTTAATTGGAAATTGATTCGGATCAGATTAAATTGATTAAATTGGTAAATTGGTGCTCAATTATTTTTAATATTAAGGATTTTGATTAAAAGAGCTTTTAGTGGGCCACTTTCACTCAAACTCCCTCTTTAGTTTATTTTGGCTGATTTTTGACTCTAAGAGTAGAGAGAGGGTCGGCTAGGGGGGGTGAGAGAAGAAGAATTGTGTTTGGCTCAAGTTTGTAAAGAATTGGAGGATTAAACTCAAGATTTTGCTATAGATTGGGAGAATTAAACTCCTAGGTGAGTATTTCATGGATTCTAGTTGTAATTTTGTGTATTCAAGCTAGTTGGGTAATCAAGAGTAAGTTTGACATGAAATTGGGTTGGTCATGTTGAATTGAAGGTCAATGTATGCATGCATGTGTGTAATTGCTTTAAAGTTTGCATGTTTGAACACAAAATACATGATCCATGTAGAATGTTGGTTAAAACTCACGTTTGTAATCACAATTTGCACCATATAAGTTGAAATGGGAGTGATATCCCACATGCATGTACAAGTTATGAGAAATGAGTTTGAAAATACATGGAATTGTTATCATAATAGCAAGTTTGGTGTAAATTGGGACATGCATGTGTTTGATCCATGAAATTGAGCTTCGTAATGATGAAATTTGGTGTTTGTATCATGTTAGTACAAGTATATTTGAAGTTTAAGCTATAATATGCATGAAATGTTGATTGGAATGTTGAATTTGAGCTCAAAGAACAATTCTGTGTTTTCCAGAATTTTGATGTCCGCTCGAGCGGGGAACTTGCCGCTTGAGCGTGAAATATGTGCTCCCAGAACTTTTTGCAGACATGGTATCCGCTCGAGCGGGGGAGTTCACGCTCGAGCGGGGAGCCATGTAGAGAGGCCTTCCGCTCGAGCCCCAGAGTGCACGATCGAGCGTAAATTTGACATAGCCAGCACTTTTGCAGGCCTCTTGGGTCCGCTCAAGCGGGGAAATCCACACTCGAGCGGGGACCCTATTTTCTGAAATTTTGTTTATGCATTCTGTGTTTCGTTTTCCATCCTCTTTCACTTGTAAGCACTCTTAGGCATGCATTGAGCATTGTAAATGAGTTAAAGAGATAAGAATGAAGCCTAAAGAGGAATATGTGAATTAAGGAACAGATTGAATCGTTTGTGACCCGTATGTGCTATGTGATGTGTAGGGTCAAACTCCAGGGCAAACCAACCAACTGATTACTGTGAGTAATATCGATATTTTGAAGCTTGTCATTTGTCCAACTGCTTATTTCCTTATAAGCCTTATAAGTTTGCTAGTTTGAATTATGAACAAATGTTTGATATGAATAGTTGAATAGGCCGAAGGCCAGTCTGACATAAACGAACGAATGAATGGGCCAGAGGCCAGTCTGACATGAATGAAAGTTTGAATGGGCCAAAGGCCAGTTTGACATGAAAGTCTGAATGGGCCAAAGGCCAGTTTGACGAATGGAAGATAAATGGGCCAACGGCCAGTATGTTTGGAACCACAGTCACTTGACTTAAATTGTGTATATATATGTTAAATCGAAATACGAATTGGGCCCAAGGCCGTTTGAAGCATGTTGTTCTACGTATCATTTGTATAACTTCTTTATTTGATATTATTCACTGGGCTATCGCTCACGCTCATTCATGTGTTTGTAGGTGAGCCGAGAGAAGTCCAAACCCAGCCCCAGTGAAGTCTGTGAGGAACAATAGAAGTTTTGAAGAGTCAGCCCTTGCGTCTCACGCACGAGACTCGTATTCGCCTTTTTGTCATTCTGTTTTATTTTGTCATATGGGCGAAGTCTTTGGATATGTTGTATATAGTTTTGTTCGGCTGACTTAGACCTATATGATCCTGTATATACAGAGCTTTGTGTAGTACATATTTTGATGTGAGTTATTAATGTGCATATGTATGGTTTGTTATGATGTGCCATGTAAGCACAGCTCTATGGACAAAGTTTTAAATTGCTTCCGTTTGGCCCCCATTAACTCTGTTAAAATACGTTTGGTTTGGTTTGAGGCCGTAGGTAATCTCATGATTACTGGCTGGTTATGTCCTTAACCCTTGGGGACGGGTTCGGGTCATGACAGCATTACCATACACTATGTATTGCATAGACTACAATTTAATCTTTCTGCTGGGCTTTGAAGATGGGCTAGTTAAGTACTGCATGATTGGATGCCTCCAATCTTGATCCTATAAGTCATTATGATTGACTTCTAACACCATATTCCTTTTAGCTAAATGTGGTATTAATTTTTGATATGTTGCTTGACTTATGTTCAATTGAGTGTCATCCCTCATTCTGGAATTTGAAGCCTTCTGAGCTACATCATTGGCTTTGTTATTCATGAACCTTGGGATATAAGTCACATTTGTTATCTGAAACTGAGAAAGCAAGTGTAATGCATCAACATAACATGGTAACATGCTTGCATTTTGACATTTGAAAATTCCTTTCACTTGGTTGACTACCAATTGAGAATCTCCAAATATATCAACTGCATGAGCGTGTAATCTAATAAGCATTGCCAGTCCCATTATTAAGGCTTCATATTCAACTTGATTATTGGAACAAGTAGTTTTATCCACTCTGAAACCATGCGTGGTTTCTACCCCCTGTGGTGATTTAATTACAACACCAATTCCAATCAAACCATTAGCTTTTGATCCATCAAACCACATCTTCCATGCCTCAACATTGATCATACCAAGATCTATTATCTCCTGGCTTTCCGTTTGACATGGATGATCTATCAAGAAGTTTAGCCAAAACTTAGCCTTTTATTGCTTTTGAGGGGACATATTCTAGATGAAACTCTGACAAAGCTAATATCCATTTGCCAATTCTTCCTCTCAACATTAGTCTAGATAACATATACTTAACCAAGTCTATGGTTACAATTACCAAGACAATAGTAGGCAAAAGATAATATCTTAATTTCATTGCTGCAAAGTACAATGCAAGGCACTGCTTTTCTAGAGCTGAGTATTTACATTCACAAGAATTTAAAAACCTACTAAGGTAATAAACTGCTTGCTCCTTGCCTTCTTCATTGTCCTGGGCTAGGAAAACTCCCAATGAATCTTCTGCTGCAGCAATGTATAACTTCAAAGGCTTGTCGCCCTTTGGTGGCATCAGCATTGGAGGCTTGGCCAAGTAAGCTTTAATTCCTTCGAAAGCAGTTTGATGCTCTGCTGTCCACACAAATTCCTTTTCATCTTTCAACTTTAACAAAGAAGAAAATACTTTAGTTTTTCTTGCAGTGTTAGAAATAAATCTTCGAAGAAAATTAACCTGACCAAGGAGCTTTTATACTTCTTTTTTACTTGATGGAGGCTTGGCCTCAATGATAGCTTTGGCTTTATTTTGATCAATCTGTATTTCCTTCTTGTGCACTACATACACCAAGAAGTTTCCAGCTGATACACCAAAAACACATTTGAGAGGATTAAACTTGAACTTGAACTTTCTCATTCTTTTGAAAGCTACTACCAAATGAACTAAGTGTTCCTCCATGGACTGAGACTTTACAACAATATCATCAATGTAACACTCGAGGTGTCCTCCAATAAGATCATGAAAGATAGTATTCATTGCCCTCTGATACGTTGCCCCAGCATTCTTTAGACCAAATGGCATTTTTACCCATTTAAAGGTGCTAACATTTCCAGGACACTTGAATGCTATCTTGTGGACATCCTCTTCTGTAATGCAGATCTGGTTGTAACCAGAATACCCATCCATCATAGACAAAATCCTATGTCCTACTGAACTATCTACTAATAGATCCACTATAGGCATGGGGTATTCATCTTTTCGAGTTGCCAAATTCAGATTTCTAAAATCGATGCATACCCTCATCTTGCCATTCTTTTTAACTGCAGGCACAATGTTTGACAACCATTCAACATACCTGGCTGTTCTAATGAAGCCTGCTTTAAAGAGTTTGAGAATTTTCTCCTTCACTTTTTGAACCACTTCAGGCTTATCCGTCTTGGTTTCTGTTTGTGTGGTTTGAAGTTAGGCTTCATAGGGAGCTTATGTTCCACTAATAAGTTATCTAATCCTGGTAGCTCATTATAAGACCACTCAAAAACAATCCTTATATTTCTTTAGGACTACCAACAACTGGTTCCTATCAAGAGAATTTAACCAAGCACTGATATAAGTAGGTTGCTGTGCAGCACCTTCCCCTAAATTGACTTCTTCCAAGGGGTCTTGTACTTGAGCACTTACTAATGCTTCTATTTCGATCTTTTCTACCTTCGAAGCAACTTTTTTGCTTTGTTTTGCTCCCATCTTCTCTGGTTTAACATCCTTGCATTCTTCTTCATAGACAAAATCTGTCCATAAGGCTTCTTCTTCCTGTATTTCTTGGACTTTTGTTTCGATGCCCAATGCACAGTACTTATCAAGGGTCAAAGGTCTGACTTGTTGTTACTCCTGCTTACAGCCAACCACCATGGCTTCCCTCTCTTGTTCCTGAACCTTCTGGACTATTGATTTTAAGTCCAATGCTAAAAACTTAACTAAAGCCAAAGGTCTAGCTTCTTGGGTCTTATTTTTTTGTTTACAACCAGGCATCATTGTTATCCTTGGTGACAAATTCTTCATCAACACTCTCCTATACTAAGTGCTTTAGGTGTGCTATTTCCTCATCAACTGTCATTTCGGCTGATCCATCAAGTTTTCTCAATATACTGAGTGGTGTCACTCATTTAGTATACAACTTGGCCTCTACAAAGTTTGCACAATCGATAAAGGGATGAGGGTCTGCATTGATCTCCTCTGTCTTTCCATTGCATAGGACCATCATTATCTTGTGATGTAGAGAGGAAGGCACACATTTGTTGGTGTGGATCCAATCCATGCCAAGTAAAACATTATACTTGGCATTACTATCTATAACAAAGAATGTTGTCATGCAAGCTCTGGTTTCCACGCTCAGGTTGATGGGCAGGATACCCTGAGCCATCTGTTTATCCCCAGTGAAACCAGATATGGTTGTGCTGGTTGGGATTAATCTGGGGTTTCTTTTTCCTAGTTTCTTCAAAGAGGACTTCGGAAGCAGGTTCACTGCTGCCCCATTATCCACTAATACCCTGTTCATTTGTATCCCATCGAAAAAAGCCTTAATATACAAGGGCTTAACGTGCTGTGTCATAGATGTTGTAGGATACTCGAAGGGATATGAGAGATTAATACTCACTTCCTCATTTTCATCTTTAGTTTCCATTGGTGTGGCCACTTCAGACTCATCTTGAATCATGCTAACCTGTGAATCTTCACTAGAAATTGGAATAGGGTCAATTTTTTGACCTTCTTGGTTTCCATCTTCATCCTGGAACTCCTGTGGCAATATATATACCATATTCACTGACACTGGAGGAAATGAGGCAAATTGAACTGTTGGCTGCATTTGTTTCTTTTCCAAACTAACTTGTTCAGTTATTTCAGAATTATCTTTCATGCTGCACTCTGGTACCTCAGTACTGGTGACTTCCTTCAAATCAACTCGTTTACAGTCTGCTCTTTTTGGTTTTTCAACCAAAAAGGTCTGTTCAGCCATGAAGGCTTCAAACATCTTATCTTTAGCCATTTTTTTTCCTTTGGCCTAGTTCACGCTCTCCTTCTATCTCACTGTCACTTTCCATCAAGGCTTTTTAAGACCTGCTAAGCTGGATCTTTCCTTGGCTTTCAGTTCAGTGTGAACTTTAGCCAACTGCTCTCTGCTGATACTTCTTTTGTGCTGAGGAGCCAATTTTGGGCTCTCTTTTTCCTTTATCTGGCCTTTTGACTGGGCTAATGAAGAACTCTCTCCACTTTCCTTCAGATCCTTCTGGTACTGGGTGTATCTTCACTAGATCTTTTTCCTTTGAGACCTAGAGATTATGGGAACCATATCTGGTTCCTTTTTTTTTGGGTGCTTGAGTAATACCCAATTATTTAGAGGCATAAAGGGAGGTTTAATCATTCTACCCTAGTCTCCAAAGACACTTCTTTGTGCAGGAATTTCCTTAGGCTTGTTCTGCATGACAAACCAGTCTGGCATCCTAGGTACCCATGAACTCATTAGTTCAGTTGCTGAACTTGCTTTCCCAGTCTTTGAAACCACCTTCAAAGCTAACTTTTAAGGCCATTCACTGGCTCTGGCACCTTGTCTTGAGCCTAATTCAGGCTTTCTTTCAGGGTAATTACCTTGCATCTTACCCAAAATTGACTTTAAGGGCCAATTACTGGCTCTGAATCCTTGACTTGGGCCCAATTCAGGCCTTCTTTCAGGATAATTGTTTTCCATCCTGTAATAATTGGGTGGTCTGAACTCATGCAGAGGTCTCTTACCCTTGGAATGCATTCTAGTGGCTGGTGGTCCAGCCAAGAATGGCTGCTATTTGGGACCAGTTGGGTATGGCCTCTTGTTGTAGGTATTGGTTGTCTTAGGGCATTTTTGTACATCCTTGTAATACTGTTTTCCATCAATTACGAGCCCTTTCAACCATTTGTAACTTAACCTGCATCTAGGACACATCCTTTGCATGACAGCTGCCTCTAGAGAGTCATCATCCAGTGCCTCCTCACTAGAGTCATCCTTTTGGTCCGTAAAGCTCTGTCCATTTGCTGGTGAACTTCTGGTATCTTTCTTGAAAGCAGTCTAGCTGGCAACATGCATCTGTACATTAACCTCCTCTAATTCCTTCATGGATAGGTTTTGAAAATTTGGCACGCCAACATTGGCTGTAACCTCCCTAATTTCTGGGAATGGGTTTATGTCAATCCCCATAGCTTTCTCTGCTTTTGCTGGAAACTTTAAACTCCGCTTTCGAATCTGTTCTTGGATCCTATCTCGAAAAACAATACAGTTTTTAGTTGAATGAGACCAAGAATTGTGCCATTTACAGTACATTTTCCCTTTAAGTTTTTCTGGGGTGGGGATCTTAACTCCCTTTGGTAACTTTAGGAAATTTGCTACAAGCAAATGATAAAAAATGTCATTTACTTTTGTTAAGTCAAAAGAATACTTCCTATGAAGGTCTTTCTTTTTAAATTGCTGGTCTATTGCAGTGTCTTTCTGAATTAACACCTCACAGGTCATAGGCTCTTTTCCTACGATTTCTGCTGCATCAATTTCATAATTAGGATTCCTATAATAAGTCTTATATGATGTATTACTTCGATCCTGTTCTTCCTCAAGTAAAGATTCATATCTAGACACCTTATAGGTTAATTCCATTAAGTCTCGAAACTCAGTCGAATCGAACTTCTTTCGAAGCCTAAACTCTAAACCATTTTGATCCAATCTCACAAATTCAGGCTCTGGTAGAATGACCCTACACTTGTTTCGTGCCCTTTTGAATTTGGCAATAAATTGAGCAGCCTTCTCATCAGGCCTTTGGCTTAACCTTTCCAAATCTGCCATGGCAACTTCTGGCTCTGTTTGGAAGAATTGGGCATGGAATGCCTCCTCCATTTGCTGCCAAGTTTGGATAGAGTCAGGTGTAAGGTTAATATACCATACAAAGGCTGCCCTAGTTAAAGAATTTGGAAAAAGTCTTAACTTCATATAATCATTATTAGTAAATTCACCACATTGGCTTGCAAACCTAGCAATGTGTTCTACTGTTGATTGGTTTCCATTTCCATAAAAAAAGAGCAAAGTCTGGAATTCTAAACCTCCTTGGGTATTCATTCACCCTATCTACCCATTATGGGTATGGCTTTCTATATACAGGAGTCTGAAACCCCCGAGCCATAAGTTCACACATCTCTCTGACAATATCAGCAATTTGGATCCCAGGAACCATATTCTGTGCTTGTTGGACAACTACTGGAGGAACAAACACAGGGTTTGGTGGAATCCCATGTGCTTGAGGTCCTCTTGGTCCATAGGGAGGTATATTTGGGACTGGTTGTCCCTGTGGTACTGGTTGCTGTTGAGGGTAAGGTTGACCTCTCTAAACCTATCCTATGAATGGACCTGCGAAAGGTGCTGCAAAAGAAGGAATAGGTGTTGTTTCTCTCCTAGCCACAGGAAACCCTTCCAACCCCCTGGGTGTGAATTCAAACAGAGGGTTAGGGAACCCCCTTGTGCCAAGCATGGTTTCGAACATGGGATTTGGAAACATTCTCATGCTATTTTCTTGTGTTGGCCCAGATCCACCAATTTGTATGGCTTCACTAGTAGGAATGAGATATTTTGATTTACCATAGGCCTCGAAGAGGCTCATACCATGACTGAGGTATAGGTGATGGTTTTTCATAATTTTGATTACTAGTTTGACCATTAGTATGTCCACTACTTTGCATAGGCTGTTTATCTCTAGCCAATATTTGCTGAGGAACATTTGAATTTTCCTCCATATGCCTTGTGCTAGTTGGTTAATGGGAATTCATTTGATCCATGGAAGATGTTGCCCATTTTTCCATTGTATACATTAATTGCTGTCCCATGGCATCTACCAAGCTTCCCCACGGATTCATTGGCTGGGTAGACGGAACAGTGGATGGTCCAATTCCATGGCCTCGTCTAATATTTTGAACATGTTTCGAGTTGGTGGCCTATTCGACCATATGTTCTGATGAGATAGCTTCTTCCATAGGATATGTTATCACATTATCCTCTGGATCAGGTACTTCTACCTCTCCCTCCACACCTTTTTTCAGGCGTTTATTTTCTCCTTATCTCATACGTCTAGCCATTTTAGTGTCCCACTAGGCGTGCCAAAAATATATGTTGGTTTTTTGGCTTTCGAAGGTTCATAATGTAATTTTAAGCGTGCCAGCAAGGATCAATTAGTCTTTATAGAATCTTAATTGCCAACCAATTATCAAACGATTATGTTATAGTTCTCTCAGCCTCAATGAAGAGGACTTTTACTGGTGGTTTGTTTAGGAGAATTTAGTAAATAACAACAAGTGAAGAACAATTTCAGAATCTAAAATTCATTAAGTAAAATGAAAACTTACAATGATCTGACCCAGCCTCGTAGAGGTTTACAGCAACAAGCTATTTAAAACTACTCTTAGGAAATGAAGTGCAGTACAAGAATTAAAGTGTATAAATGTAAAGAACTGTAAAAACTGAAAGGAAAAATGAAGTAAATAAACTGATTTTTTGATCTGAGTCTGGGGGCTTCATTCTGGGGCATTTTCTACTATTTATACTTTTCAATGATAACCGTCGAAGTGGGCTTCCAACCGTCGAAATGTCCTCCCATGATTGTTGAACATGCTCTCTCACAGTCAGTCTCACTACGTCACTCTTGCAATTAGGCTTCCTTCCTGATTTTGAATTTAAACTTTGTGAGTAACCGTTAGGCCACATCATCTTGTATCTCTCGATTGTTCCAGCGCTACGCAGATCCATTATTACCAATATGAACTGCCATGTGTCTAACTTTGGTTAGCAACTTGTATTAATTTCCCAAATTGCCTTCTTCGTGCCACGTGTTAAATTGTGATTGGCTTTTACAAATTATACAGCCAACAGTATTTATAATTTATCCATATAATTTTGTAGTTATAGACTTTGTTGTCTATTGACTCTTTTAAAGCCGTTTGTTAACCTTATCAGTTCTTTCAACAAAAAAGAAGTGCCAGTTTACTATTTTTTATTTTCGAAGAATATAAAATTTGTTTGGTATATAAAAAATATTTTAAAAATAAATAAAATTAAGAATATAGAAAAATATGTTTGGTGGGTTATCGGAGGCCTTGGGCGATGGTGAAAAGTGGTTGAATGTAATTGTCGGTGGAGGCTGTCAGAGGTGATTGACGAAGGTCACAATGTCGTTAAAGAGCTGTCAAAAGGTTGTCAGAAGTCGCGACAGTGACTAATTAGTCATCAAATAATCACTTTAAAAGTGATCGGAGGTTGCTAGTAGTGGGTTGTACTAAGGGAGAGAGCAAAAAGTGAAAACTTACTTTTAAAAACTAGGGAAACACTTTGTTTATGTTTTAAAAAATTTTAAAATTTTTGGATTTTTTTAAACGAAAATAATATACCAAACAAATTTTCGTTTTTAATTTTTTTAAGAAATGAAAACAAAAACATTAACAAACAATCCCTTAATATTTTGTTTTTATGAAGTTTCTACTTTATTTCAATCATATGCCAATATCATATTTTAATATGTTATAAAACACGCAATATAATAGTCCATAAGTTATTTTTAACTATGATTCAATTTTGTGTACCCAATTATATGTATTTGCAGTGTTGTTAAATTATAATCTTTTTTTTTTTTTGGGTGAAAAAATTATACTTTTAATTAAACAACTGTGAATAATAATAAATATTTTAAAAAACTTCAATTCATTAATTATCTTAATTAAAACAATAAATTAAATAAAATTTGATGGTTAGTATTTTATGATAAAATTCCTTTATATTGTATTTTGAATAAAAATCATTTTAATATGACAGTTAATATTTTTTTAAAGGTATATTAATTAATTAATTAATTTTATTGAATTTGTATAAAATATTTTTTGGGGCCAATATATAGTGAATTCAAAGAAGTCAATGATCAAAACTGTTGATGCTAAAATTTTGTCCGATACTCTTATTATGCCAAATTTGGCACAATGGAAAATATCATGCTAAAATTGGCATGGTGAAAAACACTATTAGAGTTTTTAGGGTCCATGCTGCCAAATTTTAGCAATAGCACATTGTCAGATTTCCTTTTTAGAATAATAAATAATGGACAAATTATTCTCATGTTCTCTTTGAAATAGGAGAATTCTATTTATTCCCACAATCTTTTGTGTAAATTCAAAAGTCCTTACACGTTTCCTTCCTTCTTCTTTTTCTTTTTTTGATATACAGTCACCAATGATCATCATTGATTGAGGTTCACTGACAATCACCGATACCGACTTCTTACTTTTCCCTTACCAACAACAACAACAACAACAACAAAAAAAAAAAAATAAAATAAAATTTCGGTGATATTCTTGACATATATCTACTTAGATGTAGCCAAGATCACAAGACAACTCACCAGAATATTCAGATTTAGAGTAGATTTGAGTAGATCTATATCAAATTTGGCCAAATCTAAACCAAAAATGGTTGCAAAAGTATAATCCTCTCTTTATGTCTATCTCTCGCATTCGATTTCTCAGTTTTTCTTATTTTTCTCTTCTATACACCTCTTTCTTGTTTTAATGTAAAAACTTTTCAAGTTTTGAAAAATATTTTTCAAGTTTTAGTTATAGGTAATGAAAATTATAAAATTTTACAATTTTGAAGATACGTTTATGCTTTTCTCTATGACTTTAGCACTTTTTTTTCCCCCCTCTTTATTAAAACCAAAAAGAAAAAAGAAAGAAGAAAATATTGACAAACTGAAAAGCTAAAAACCCTTAGAAACTACTGATCTGAGATATCCACCATTGTCGCGACGTGAAATTGCGTTTTGATAAGTTGCAAACAAGCAAACTAATAATTTTTGCAGTTTGATGAGCAATAAATTCAAACTCTAAATTTTTACAATTTTGTGAACTGAAAATTATGTGTTTTGTATGATAAAGATTTTTTTTTTTTTTTGTGTGTTTTAGGGTGTTGGAGAGGATGTGATTAAATTTTGCTATGTTTTCACTCTAATTTCTCCATTTCTTCTTATTTTCCCCCCAATGATGTTCAAGACATTCTAGTGAGTCTCTGGTAATGTTCTTAACATCCAGTGATGTTCTGGACATTCCGGCGACTTTTAATGATGTTCAGCACACTTCGATGAATTTCCAACGATGCTCTAGAAACCTTCCGGTGTTGTTGAACATTCCGGTGAGTCTCCAGTAACTATCAGACAAAAGTCTGGCATGGTGAAGTGTGGCAGCGTCTTTAATTTTTTTTAAAAAAAGGAATTTTTTTTTTGTTAACAATTAAAAATATGTAGGACTAATTGGTGCAAATAATTTGTTTTGGAATTAGATGGGTTTTGAATTTTTGAAATAGGATCTCCCTATCAGTTTCCATAAATAGTAGCATTCTATTTAGCTTTAGACACATCATATCAAAACCTGATATAATTAAGCATTTTCAGATTTCTTTTTTAAATTTTTTTTAAGGTAATAGGTTTGTCTCTCACTACAAAAAATCGCACCTTTGGCGACCATTTTTGGTGACTAAACAAATTTTAGTCGCCGAAAGTACATTTTTTGATAACTAAAATTTAAATTTATCGGCGTTGGTTCAAGATATCGCTACTAGAATATTTTAGTCAATAAATATTACTTATTGGCGACTAAATTTAAATTTAGTCGGTAAAAACTCCACTTTCAGTGACTAAAAATTTGATTGGTCGCTGTTAGTCCAAATTTTAGGCCCAAAAAAATAAATTAATCAGCAATATTGGTTTTTCCCGACTGAAATGAAAATTAGTCGCCAAATAGTACTTTTGGCGACTAATTTTTTCGTTGCTATTCAGTAAAATTTTGGCTACAAAAAAATTTAGTCGACAGATCTATTCCTTTGCCAACCAATACAGAAATTAGTCACAAAATGTTCAATTTTTAACCCGCCAATCCTTTATTTCCTCGTGTGCCCCTCTCTCTGTTATACAACATCACACTTTGTAACACACATATTGTCCTTCACCAAACCTCACAAAAACCATCCCCCTTAGGTAGGGAGTTAGAGCTGCATACGCCTTTAACTTAGTCGAAAAAGGGCGTTTCGAGGGTGAAAATTCAAAACAGCCTCTGAACTACTGTGTGGCTCACACAGGTAGTTTTCCCATAACGAATAGGACTTGTGAGAACTGACGGAATGTAATCTGGACCTGTAGGTAGGGAGTTAGAGCCGAATACGCCCTAAATTTAGTCAAAAAAGGGCGTTTCGGGGACGAAAATTCAAAAAATCCCCTGAAGCACTGTGTGGCTCACATGGACAGTTTCCTTATGGCAAATAGGACTTGTGAGAACTGATGGAATGTAATCCGGATCCATAGGTAGGGAGTTAGAGCCGAATACGCCCTAAACTTAGTCGAAAAAGGGCGTTTCGGGAGCAAAAATTCAAAACAGTTCCCAAACCACCATGTGACTCTCACGGACAGCTTCCCCATGACAAATAGGACTTGTGACAACTGAGGGAATGTAATTCGGACCCGTAGGTAAAGAGTTAGAGCCGAATATGCCTTAAACATACTCGAAAAGAGCTTTCTAGGGGCGAAAATTTATAATAGCCCCCGAACCACTATGTGTCTCTCACGTACAGCTTCCCCTTGGTAAATACGACTTATGACAACTGATAGAATATAATTCAGACCCGTAGATTGGGAGTTAGAGCCGAATACGACTTCAACTTAGTCGAAAAAGGGCGTTCTGGGGGGTGAAAATTCAAAATAAGCCCCGAACCACCGTGTGTCTCTCACAGACAGTTTTCCCTTGACAAATAGGACTTGTGACAACTGAAAAAATGTAATTCGGACCCGTAGGTTGAGAGTTAGAGCCGAATAAGCCTTAAACTTAGTCGGAAAAGGGGCGTTCCGGGGGCGAAAATTCAAAAAAGCCCCCGAACCACTGTGTGGCTCTTACGAACAGCTTCCCCATGACAATTACGACTTGTAACAACAGCCGAAATATAATTAGGACCCGTAGGCTTGGAGTTTGAGCCGAAAACGCCTTAAACTTAGTCGAAAAAAGGCGTTCCGGGGGTGGAAATTCAAAATAGCCCCCAAACCATCATGTGGCTCTCACGGATAGCTTCCCCTTGACAAATAGGACTTGTGACAACTGACAGAATGTAATTTAGACCCATAGGCTGGGAGTTAGAGCCGAATACGCCTTAAACTTAGTCGAAAAAGGGTGTTCCGAGGGAGAAAATTCAAAATAGCCCCCGAACCACCATGTGGCTCTGACGGATAGCTTCTCTTTGACAAATAGGACTTGTGACAACTGACAGAATGTAATTCGGACTCATAGGTTGGGAGTTAGAGCTGAATATGCCTTAAACTTAGTCGGAAAAAGGTGTTTTGGGGGTAAAAATTCAAAACAGCCCCCGAACCACCGTGTGGCTCTCATAGACAGCTTCACCTTGGCAAATAGGACATGTGACAACTAACGGAATGTAATTCAGACTCGTAGGTTGAGAGTTAGAGCCGAATACGCCTTAAACTTAGTTGGAAAAGGACTTGTGACAACTATTTGTTAGGTTTATTTAATATTTTTCCGTAATCAATTTATGAAGCATCTTTGATATCTACAGGCAGATTGGATTCTTTTTAGAAAAGCAAAAAATACTTATTAGTATATAAAAATTGGATTTAATGAAACAATGCCAAAGAAATGTTATCAGTTGAATTTTGCGATTTTATTAGCATAGTTTATAGTTCATAATTTCCTTTTTTTTAGCACATTATATTTTTGTTAGTTCCTCAGTGTTTGATATATTATCTTGTCAATGTGTATTAACCTCTAGCTTTCTCATTAATTCTAAATCTTTGGTAGATATATAATTGAGGTATTGATTTTGTTGTGACTTGGGTTTTCTGGTAATTTACTGATGGATTCTATTTATTTGTATGCTCAGGTGAAGTTGACAAAAGAATTGCATTTGGCCAATTGAGAAGATTTGCTTCGCGAGAATTACAGCTAGCTATAGACAACTTTAATGAGAAAAATGTCCTTGGAAAGGGGGGTTTTGGAAAGGTTTATAAAGGAGTGCTTTCAAATAATATTGAAGTGGCTGTGAAACGATTAAATGACTATGAGAGTTCTGGTGGAGACGCAGCATTCCAATGTGAAGTTGAGATGATAAGTGTAGCTGTTCATAGGAATCTATTACGTCTTATTGGGTTCTGCTCAACACCAACAGAACGCCTTTGGTGTATCCCTTCATGCAGAACGCCTTTTGATTTATTCTAATGAATTTTTGAAGTCTTTTGATTTTATATATAACTAGTGTATGGATGTCACTGGTAGCTCATATGTTTAAATAGGTTTGTATGAAATTATTATTTTAAGTTGGAATATACTTTGTTTGCAATGTTGACATTAAAAGTTATAATTTTGTTTGGATGATTGCAAGTGAAATAGATGCAGATTGTGGAATGGGTGATAATATATATATATATGTATTGTTTTGTTTGTATACATGTTATAGGTTGCATGGAATACATATAAGTTGTGAACAAATTAATTAAAAAACAAAAAACAAAAAACAAAAAACAAAAAATTATGTTTTTGGCTACTAAACAATTGGTAGCCAAAAATGGAATAAATATTTTTAGCGACTAAATAGTTAGTAGCTAAAAAAAGAATTAAATGGAAACAAATCTTTTGGCGACTAAATATGTAGTAGCCACAAGCAAAAGACTTTAGGCGACTAATGATTTCGTAGCCAAAAAAAAAATAAAAATAAAAGAAGGAACATTAATTGGCAACTAAAACTTTAGTAGTTAAACAAAAACTAGACTTTAGGCTACTAAACCATTTAGTAGCTAAAAGAAATAAGATTAATAAAAAAAGAAAATTAGCGACTAAAAGTTTGGTCGCCCTAAATGATTAAGTTTTTGGTGACAAAAAATTTTAGTCGCTAAAAATATAATGTTAAATTTATTATGAACTTTTGGCGACTAAAAAATTAGTCGCCAGTTGAATACTTTCAGTGACTAAATAATTCTTAGTAGCCAATTGAAAACTTTTGAAGACTAAAAAATTAGTCGCCAATTGAGGACTTTCAGTGATTAAATAATTTTTAGTCGCCAATATCTTTCCCCGACAATAATCTAGCGACAAAGTTGGTGACCAAAGAGTTTAGTCGGCAAAACGTTTTGGCAACTAAAATATGACTTTTGACGACTAAAAATTTAGTTGCCAAAAGTGTAATTTGTTGTAGTGAATATTCGCTAGACGTCAAGAATATCGCTGGTGACTCACCGGAATATCTACAATATTGCCGAAAGAAGAAGAAGGATAAACTAAGAAATTAAAGTGAAAAAATAAAGAAAATGTGCTAAATATTGATAAACTGAAGAAAAAAAACCTAAGAACAACAAACAACAATGAAAAAACATTTTTTTCCCCCAATTTTTGTAGGGTTTAAGCAAATAATTTTTAATATTGATCAAACTGGAAAGTAAGCTTTGAAACAGTAAAATGTTACAGTTTCAAAGTATGATTCTATTAAGTATTTATCTTTATTAATCAAACTGAAAAGCATGTTGTGAAACTGTAAAATTTTATAGTTCTAAAGAGTGATTCAATTCAGCACCAAAAAAATTAAAACTGAAAAATTTTACAATTTTCACCGTCTGTAATTAAAATTCGAAAACAATTTGTTTAGAATTTAAAATTTTTCTCCATTATAACAGGAAAATAGAAGTGTATAGTACAAAAAAAGTATTAAAACTGAGAGATCGAAGGAAAGAGATAGAGATATGGAGAGATGCTTGTATTCCAACAACTATTTTTTAGTTTAGATCTAACCGGATCTAACGTAGATTTACTCGGATTGATGTAAATCTAAGTAGATCTACATCAGATTGAAGTAGATCAACTCATCTTTTTCATCAGAAACTTATCTCTTTTATCATCGGTGAGCACGAAGCAAGGAGTTGGTACTCCATGGTTTCCCAGTGATTGTAGATTAGAAAGATAAAGAAAAAAAATGAAGGCGTGGTCCTGGTCATTACCGATATCAAAGAAAGAGAGATACAGAGAAGAAGCAAGGTGTAAGGAAAGAGGAGAAGATAAATGAATATAGGACTTTTGGGTCTATCTAAAAAGTTTTGGGATTAAATAAAATACATACTTCTCAAAAAAGACTTGTGGCTAATTTTCCCAAAGAACAACCTTAACAAGGTCTAGGTCAGATTTTCACTCAATCAAAAACGATGATACACCACTGTAGACACCCAATTTTTGACCGTCCTAAAAACTTGGACGTCATTGTTTGAGTGCCCGATGATTGCGTATGTTCGCGCTTGTTTGAGTTCCTGAGGGTTTTCAGCTGCGCTCCTTGCCTTTGAGTCTCTGAACTCTCTTGGTTTTGTGTTGGTCTTAAGCCAAACCTTGGTGCCCCTTTTTGCCTGGAGGGAGAAGTAGAGGTGTAGACCACTTTTCTCCTCTACCAGTCAGTTTTCTCCCCTGTAGACCACTTGTGGTGGTCAGTCAGCTAGGGTGGGTGGTCGGCAGCCTGCCACCACCTTCTTCTCTTTGTGTAGACCACCTTTCCCCCTATATCGACCAGCTTTTGTCCCTATCGACCACATTGGGTGGTCGGTCGACTAGGTGGGGTGGTCGGTCGACCACTTTAACTGGTCGGCGGCCTTTCTGCACTTTCTGCAGATATTTTTGGTGCCAGCTGTACCAGCTGTTAGGCATAGAATGCATCCTCCCTACACGTGTAGGAAGGGATTTGAGCAAGTTTTAGCTTGCATTTCTATATAAGGGGAAGTGCTTTCCCCTTAGAGAGGGTTCAGATTTTTTAGAGCAAAAAATCTACTCTCTCTCTAGAATTCTCTCTCTCTAGAATTCTCTCTCTCTCTCTCTATATATATATTATTGTGCTTAAAGTGCTTGAAAGTGGGATTTCTTGGTGGATTTGCAAAGGAACTCTTGATCAAACACCACCATCATTGAGCTAAGATACTTGGGAGCCTTATTTGAGTGACTTTGACTTGATTTTGCCTCAGAAGTGGCTGGTTTTGAAGTTGGGCTTCAAGGGTGAGTAATAGCCTCTTTAAAGCTTTATTTTCATTGCTTATTTAGCCACCTTTGCATGCTATTTTAGGCTTAGCTTTCAACTGAAAAAAGTTATGTTTTGAAGTGTTTAAAATGGTTGTTTAAGGCTTTGTTTGAGTTAGGGGTGGTTTAGTCCCTTTGGTGGCATGTTTTGCCTTGCTTTGTGCCATCTTTTAAGTCCTTTGAGACCATCTCTTTTTGGCCTTCTCACCACTGCAACTCAGAGAAATTTCAGTGGTGGAAAAGTGGTTTTGAGGTCCCAAATGGGTGGGGGTGGTCCCCCCTCCTTTTCTTTTGTTTGCATGTGTTGATGGCCCTCCAAAAGAGCATGTGTTTCTACTTCTTGGAGGCTTTGTTTAGGCTCATTTTTTGTGACTTTTCAGACCTTCCATAACTCTATTTTTGGCTGTCTTGGTCACCTCTTGCATGCTTCTTATACTTGTAGTGTAATCCTACTTGTAGCTTTGCAAAGTAGCATGTCTTGGTGCTTTGAATTTGCTTAGTTCAAGTATGTTTTTAGCCATTATTTGACATGTCATAAGTCTGATTTGTGTTGGTTTGGTTGCCTCGTGCATGCTCCTTGCACTTGTAGTGCAATTTTGTTCACTAGCCTAGTGTATTTGGTGTTTTAGCCTATTGATCTAGCATGTGTATGCTCTATTCTAGAACATTTTGGGCTTTGATTTAACATGCTTTAGGTCTGATTTGAGTGGTTTTGGTCATGCATTCTTAGCTTTGTATAGCTATAGTGTATTTGGCTTTACTAGCCTTGCACTTTGGGACCCCTAGCATGCTATATTTGTGATGTGTGCATGATATGGCTTCATTTGATATGTAATTTCAGAGCATAAACTTCTACCATACTCTCATGTTTATCACTCTTTCATTGTGTTTAAGAGATGTGCCCTTATGCCTTGTTTGTGAGCTAATACGGGAGCCTGTCTTTTGCCATCTATGTTGCAAGTCTAACATGTTTTTGCTACCATTTTGACCTGCCTTAGGTCTATTTTGAGTGCTTAAGGTCATTTGAGCATTGCTTGGTATGGTTGTAGTGTAAAGCCCTTGACTAGCTTTGTATTTCAAGTCCCTTGGCATGCTTTATTTGAGCAATTTGCATGATATGACATCACTTGGCATGTAATTTTAGAGCATATGTCATTGCCACACTCTCACATTTTCCACTCCTTCAATGTGTTTGAGAGTTGTGTCTTCATGACTTGTTGGCGAGCCATCAAATGTGCATATTTTCATTGTGTTATATGCCTTGATCTTAGTGTATTTCAGCCACTGTTTTGGCGTATTTAACCTCTATCTGAGGTTGGTTTGGTCATTTAGGCTTAGTATTGGATGCCTATAATGCTATGCTCTTTGTTAGTCTCGATGCCTTAGCTTCTAAACATGCCATGCATGCATTACTTGCATGATACAGCCTTGTGCATGCCACTCTAGCATTGATAGATGGGCATGTTGTTTGCATGTGTGTTGCATTGCATTGTGTTTGGATCGGACGTTAATCCAAACACGAGAAACGAGGGGCGTTTCATACTTGAAGTGATGAAATGCGCCTCATTTCTTGGTCGCCGTCCCTCTTGATTGTGCATGATAGGGTGGAGGCCTTTCGAGTCTTATGTGTGTATTCATTGAGTTTTGCGCAAGCTTGATCCTTTGGCCACCATGCATTGAAAATGCTTGGTTGGTGGCTCGAGAGCCAAGTGCCATACTCCTTTGAGCTTGAGATATGATATGGAGTGTGGAAGTGCATACATTTTCTTGCAAATACACTGTCTTGCCTCTGTCTGTGCTCTGTTGCAGCAATAGGAGGAATTTCAGCCCTCAAGGTGTTCTTGAGATTAGAAAGAAGCAATATGGAAATCAGTGTAATTTTCAAAGATTCAAAAGAGTGCAAACAGAGGCGTCCTGAGGCAAGGCGGTGGATTTCCAGGAGGACGCAACCGAGCATGCATATCTCCCTTGCCCGCGAGGCCATTTATCGCTTTTGCTAGCTAGTTGTAGTTGATTACCTGTGTTGTAATTAATTTAGCTTAATGCTTTGTAATATTCTAATTAGCTTGGATTAGCTAGTTATTCAATTTGGTTTGTAATAATTAATTAGTCAGAATAGTTAGTTAATTAGTTGGTTTGTAATAGTTAGTTTAATTAGCGTAGCTAGTTAACTTTCATTTTATTTGGACCCTCCGTCGAGAGGGCAAATGTTGTAATAAGTGTCCGCGCGTGTGTGTGAATGTCTTCCAATCCCACGTCTTTCTCCCTTTTACTTATTCGCTTTTGGTGGTTAGTTTAGGGCATATTTCAATTAGCATACCTTATGCTTTGCATGTTTGCATCATTTATTAGTATTGTATGCACCGGTCTCAGCGCATCATTCAAACTGCATTGTATTTCAATACGCTTATTTGAATACATGTATCAAATGTCGCATTCATATGCCATCTTAGATAGTCGAGCCTACTTAGTTGTATTTTGCATGTGTTGTATTAGGCATTGTTGACATAGCTAGGATCATGCATTGATCACTAACTAGCTTTTGTTTTGGCTTGGAGTACACTGTAAGTGTTTATGCTTTAGCATCCTTGCATGTGTGTAAGTGATTGCCATGATAGCATGCTTACCATGAGGCTATGTGCTTAAATGGTTAACTGCATGAATGCCTGTGGATGAAGGCTTCATTGCTTGAATTGGAACAATTCATCAAAATGTGCGTTTTAAGCCCACTTGTTTGTGGCAAATCATGTTTTAAGCCCACTTGAGGGTGGCAAATCCGCATTTTAGCCTACTTGCGAGTAGCAACTTCAAACCATTTTCGAAAAACAAACATGAGATGTTTTGTTCCAACTTAAGCGATTTGGTCTATACTTGTATGCTATGCGCATCACATAGTAAGTTAGCTAAGTAACCGGAATGAGAACACATGTATTTTCAAAACAACATATCATGTTAGTAGAGGCCGATCCTTTGATCGGGCGAGCGAGGGTGCTCATTTGAGAACCTTCCCCTCTCGTACCCAAGTTCTCGAGCCGAGGCAACTTTGGTAATGACGGACACGTGACCTTAGGCATGAGTCAGGGTTTCCTAAATTTCCCAAAATAAAATATTTAGGTGGCAACTTTGAAATCTGGCAAAGTAGTCCACGTTTGGCGCTTTTTGATATAAAATTGATTTTCCAAAACGATTTGCCGGATTTGGACTCTTTGGTGATTTATCAGTCTTACATTGCACTTTGTGAGATTAGATTCAGAACCGTGACAGGAGTCCGAACTGTAGTAGCTATGAACCCAAATCCGCGCCCTCTCCGAAAGGGAGGGCGCGCGGAGCGAGTTTCGAGCGATCTACAACCACCCCAAAAGATCTTAACGACAAAAAGAAATGAAATAAGACACGTCTCATGGACATACGGAGTACAAGTATTACACTAACCTATCACTCACCCAACCTTTTCCAATCAGGTTCGAATCCTCTTTGAAGGAATTCTCTCTACTGATCATGTGGAGAAAATAATAAAAGCATGCTAGCGGCTACAAGTGCTCTACATAGCTGGGGAAAAATAAGATGTGAAATGGAGTCATTTTGCATATATGGTCACATAGACTTGTTCCATTTGCAACCCTATATTCTCCAAGTACACCTCCATAACATTTTTCCTTTGCTTTATACAACGGTGATCATCAAACTCTTTGTCACTGCTCTCTATGTCATCGTCATCATCATCGATTCTTCTTTATGTTTTGATTTCGATGTCCAATGATTGGCCATGGTTGAGTTGATTTCCAAGTTGTAGTGAGTCTATTTTAATAGGACCTGTTTGTATTCAAGAATTAGGCGTCACGACCCGCTAGTAGTAGCGACCAACTAGAACTAAACTGGTTTAACAAATGCAAGAGGAAGTAATTATTTAAATAAGAATACCAAAATATACATCAGAGTTTGTACTCATTCATAGGGGAAAAAAAAAAAAAAACAACAAAACAACAAAACCCATTTACCAGACAAGCTAATATTTACAAAATGAGAAATTAAATTTGTATAAATATCTTATAAATATTACAAAAGTGTATTGTGTGTCTACTATATTTATAAATATTACAAAAGTGTATTGTGTGTCTACTCCAGAGTCCCATTCTCGAAACACTCCAAAATCTATTTACAAGTTATACACCTCCTTTAATCCTTATATCCTAAAAATTTGTAAATCAACTATAAGCATATTGCAAAGTAAGGAGTATTATATCGATAACATAAGGGTCCTAAAATCACCATGAATAAGCATTTAAGCTTAACAAATTAGATCTTGAACTTTTCAGTTAAAAGACATAATTTGTTCATGTTCATTTCAAATAATAGAAATCCATTTCGGAAATCATATACATGATATTATATAGAATTATCATATCTACGACATATGGATCCATAACTAAATAGATGTATGGATTCAAGAGGTGACTTGAGGTGGCTTGTAGCATTTACCTTCGCATAGCGTTTTACTCCACACTAGAGGGTCACCACAGTGACAAATCATAGGGCCGCCAAAATGAATAAACATAGGGCCACTGAAGTGACTTCTAATGGATATATATTAAAGACTCTTAAAGGCACATGACGTCCGTACTTCCATGGTGGTACTTACAGAAATATTGATTCATATTATCATTTATCAAATCATTATCAAATTCATATTGAATAAACAGTTGTATACATGAGTTATTTATTTATTTATTGTTGGTGATTGGTTTTTCTTTATAGACAAATAGGGTTCATAAATCAAATTTGAAATAGTAATAGATTTTGAAAAACATAATTTAACATAACACAGTTTAGACTAGCTCAATGTATAACACAACTTACCTTTTATCGAATTATAATTCTAAATTCTTTGTATAACTTGAACCTTTTCCAAAAACTTATGAAAAGAAAACCGAATATAAATTGGGCTGGTCAACAGCTCGGTTGTCTTCTTGGACTTTCGCTTAAGCTTCTGCTTGACCCTCACTTTTCCATGCACTCTATTTATTTCCTCTTCCAACCCATAAAACTCATGTATAAAACTCGTCTATATAGTAAATTGTCTCAAATGGTGAAAGTCTCATGCTATTTTGTAGATTCAAGTAGCGAATTTCCTATTTGATAATTACACTTTGACTTCAAATATTTATGATAATTATATTATTTTATATAGCTACATTTTGACATCAATTATAAAATTATAAAAATAAATTCTATTTTTTCCCCAATTATGATTAAGTAATACTAATATGAAATTTAAGAATTTTTAAAATTTGGGGTGTTACATATTTTTTGTTACATAATTAACACAATAATGGAGTAATTATCATATTTGCGTATTAACATAGTTCTGATGATTAGGTAAGCACTATCGGATGTGGGGTGGATGTTGTGACAATACCCATGTCGTCACACCCTGTGAAGTTTATTTGGACCATATTTTGATGATTCGAGCCATTTATATTATAGGTTTTGTTGAGTATATAATTCATAAAAAATGAATTTAATCACATAAGTATAACTCCATGATCAACCAGAATAATAACCTTAAAAAATTATTAAAATCATACTAACTGTTTATTTTTCCTAAACATAAATGTATGGGGAGGAAATATTTGACGCTCTTCGTACTCCTCGTGTCCATTTGCTTCTTTTCGAATGACCTGAGAATACAAAATGGTGAGCTACTCGGCGGTGTGCTACTGGAAAAACCCTCCGACGGTCAAATTAGCACACTTAGAGAAAGAAGAAGAGAGAGAGAGAGAGACAAAGAGGTAGATAGCTCTAATAACCAGATGTTCCAGACCTGTGCATGGACGCTCAGCATAGTTTATATAGTTTCTGCGCGCTCCCCTCTATCTATCTTTTTTCTGACTCGTGGATATGTTCCCCTTTCATATTCCTCCATGTGTATGTGCAAATACTGCCAAACACCAAATGACAAAACCGCCAAACGGTACTGACAGACGACGAAATCTTCTTCCCGCAATCCTACCACGCTGCGTAGCACTTCCTACCAAGCTATGCTTAGCGCAATGCCACGCCCTCACCTTAGGACCGTGCTAATTGTCTGGTCTCCTCGGTCGAACTCGAATGAGGGTTCTGACTGAGCTCCATAGTCATGACCGAGCTCCCATTTGGTCTAGTCTTATGAGGACAAACTCCATCTAACTTAGCAGAACACACCTCTCTACCAAGCTATTAACCCGAAGTTATCTTAACACGATTGGACCACGTCTCCGGTCCAGTGTGTTTCCAATATTTGACCGAGCAAAGACCCAGACTCCGGCCCAAACTGGCTCGACCCATTATCAAGTCATAAATCTTCCTCTCAATTGCCCCTTAATTCTGGTTACGCTAGTGTGATAGGGATTACATTCTCTGGCTGAACTCATTCTCTTACCCGGTCGTCAAGTGCTCGGTCAAGCGCCTCATTACCTGTGCTCCCAAATCGATGCACAGTCTCCAACCATGCTATTTCTTATGCTTGATTTTATTGCCTACTCGGTTGTTGTTTGGTTTGCTTAGCATGTCCTTTCAAAACTGACACTGGTCTCGTCACTGATTCGTGTCGCTTGCCCATTGGTCTCGTACGACCAACCCAGCTGTTCCATGCCATTCCACGCTGTCTCCTCAGATTCAAACTTCACTGTTCATCTTCCCCACTCTTTGTCGAGTCATTTTTTATCTCCAGTGCTCAAATCAGAGCATCTACTGCATTGATTCTCTGTCGCCGTTGCCGTCGCCATCGTCGTTGTCGTTTGGGGTGCGTTTCTCTGATCGGAACTCCGATTGAAGCTCCAACTTGGTAAGTCCTTTGTATCCTCCCTGTGACTGTGTCTTTACCCTCGTGTTCTTGATGTTTTTCACGCTTTTTGTATATTTTTGGGCTTAAACCTCTACATTCGTATTCAGGGTATGATAATAATAGCCACACACTACCAATAATTGGATTAGACTAGGGTTTTACCCCATTTTTGATGTCAAAAACCTCATGTGCCCTCAGTTTTCCACACTGTTCATCATCTCCTATGATGAACAGACGTGGATCTAGGGTTGGCCGAGCTCAGAGCGTCTCTTCTGATCTGAAAATCCTAGTCAATTGGGCAAATTTGCTATTTATGGAACTGGGGTAGAAAATCGGGCTACCTAATGTACGAGGTTGTGCAACCAGGCTAACATCTGGTCCGCTCGCATGACCGAGCAAGGATCTAACAAATCAAATAAGCTGGATTGCAAAAGTGTACTCAAAGTGACCGAGCTAACATCAAGCTCACATGCTCGACTGCGCTGCCACTCACACTTGGTTTTTAACTGCAGAATCTTAGGGGACTAGGCACACCAACACCAAGGCTCTCAATGACCGAGCAGCCACCGTGCATGACTTTACTAACTCAATTCTGTCGGGCTAAACAAATCGGCCTCCTATGGGGCACTATCGCTTCCTTGTAAACACGCCAAGCACATTAGCCACGTCTCGAGAGGAGTATGGTGTCCCAGTTGATGTGCACCTCAAGCTCGATAAGGAGGACATAAACCCGTAGGGCAAGTTAGAATCTTGCCCTTTTACCGTACTGAGCATTGTCGAAGAGGGACTGCGCTTTCTGATGCAGCCCTTGATCTGCGAATTCTTGAGATGCACCGAGCTAGCTCCTACGCAAGTATCCACCAACACTTACAGAATTATAAAAAGGGTGGCTGAGCTAAACCACCGGTTTGGTCTGAACCTAGGTCTGGCCGAGATCTTGTGCCAATACACGCTCGGTCACACGGCAGACGGGTATAATTATTACTTGAGAATGTCTAGTAACCGGTACACTAGACAAAGATATGCATGATGATGACTTCTTCTGGGTGTCTGGAAATTATGAGACTACTGATGTGCCCGGTTGGTACATTAGCAAAGACTTTGGTAAATTATGGTAGTTGTGCTCCTTGATCGGTCAATTTATCTAAGTTTATCATTCTGTGCCAACTCACTTCTTTTTGTAACCATTGAAGAGTTACAAGCCAACTATCTCTATCCGAATGAAGAGGTGATTAGGGCCATGCTAAGATATTAGCACTAAGATTGCCATGAGCTTCTAGGCTACGTACTGAGCTACAAATATTTAGCACCCCGGAAGAGTAAGGTTGCCGACTTCCTTCTAGTGCTTTCTTCTCCTCTCGACCCAACTCTGCCCAACGTGCCCCTAATCCGGCTGACAGAAGAGCAAGAAATAGCAAAGAAAAGCTGAATTAAGAACCTCATCACTGCCAACTCCACCTCCATCGAGCTGCCGAGCATCCCGTCGCCTACGCCGACTGCTGGTCAAAGTTTTGGGACTGTGATAGTGCTGGCTTCAACTGCTGCACCGAATGCTGAGTCACGCCGGTCTGGCAAGAGGGCCCATTCGGCCGATCCTTCAGTTGAGCTTGATGCTGAGCTCAACACTGAGCACGTAGCTACCGAAGTAGAACCTGTTCTTACTTGATAGCTAAAGCTCGAGGGAAGACTTATCCTGGCTAATGCTTCTGTGAAGGCGGATAAGGAACATCTACTAGCCTTCGATCTTTCAAAGTCCCTACTTCTGCCAGAAGACATGGTGGGGACTGAGCATGTTCTAGACACCCAGATGGTTAAGTCCGCGGTGAAATCAATGACCAGGGTAAGAGTTTCAAAATTTTTCATAAGTGTTTACTCAGTTTATTTCTTGCCTGGGCTAACCTTCCTCTATTTTATCGCAGGCCATGCAAAAAACACATCTTGTCATGGACTGCATTACAAACTTACGACATAAAGTGGCCGAACTAAACACTGTCGGCAAGAACATCTTGGCCGAGTTGGGCTGGGCTAAGGCTTCATTTGAGATCGCGAACGCCGACAACGCGAGGCTCCTCGGACAGCTCGACAGGGCCGAGCAAGAGTGAGATGCCTTGAAGGCCGAGCTGGAGGATGTGAAGAAGGGAAGGCAGAAAGACGTGGACAAGGCCACTAACCTCGGCTTCAAGGAGGCTGAGGAGAGCTACACTAAGCAAGTTGAAGCCACCAAAGACATCTTTTTCAAGTCTGGTTGGAAGGCGCCTTGTGAGTGACTTGGTTAAGGATCTAAGACCGAGGTGTTCATCTCTCCTCCCCCTGCCTTCCTACCGGTCTATATAGTGCCATTTGCTAACGATGTTTTCAATTTGTTGCAAGATGATGCCAAGGATAATGCTGAGGAAGATGGCAGGGAAGAAGCTGAGGAAGGAGGCAGTAAAAATGCGACCGGTTAAAAGGAATGTTGCAAAGCGGCTGCCGTGGTTAATCTGGAGGAAGTCAGCGCTGGAGCCGAAGAAACCTTTGCTGATCTCTCCCCCTCCCCTAGCTTAGCCTTGTATTTTCACTTATTTTTCACTTGAGCTTTTTGTAACCGGGCTACTAGTCCCAACTCTTGTACTTGCAATCTCCAATCAACGAAATTTTTTTACAACATTTGTGACTTGCGATTACAATATGTTCCTTCTTTACAGCTGTGCAATATTCTTGAACAAAGCACCCATTCGTGTAACCAAGCAAAGCATCTCGATGACAAGTCAAAAGTTGAATGATACATGAACTCTTTTAGCCCGGCGAAGCACCTCAACTAAAACTTGGAGTTGGATAAGTCATCAACTCCTTTAGCTGGTGGAGTTGAAAAAGTCATCAACTCATTAAGCTGGACAAAACACCTCGGCTAAAAACTTGGAGTTGAACAAGTCATCAACTCATTTAGCTAGGCAAAACACCTCGGCTAAAAACTTAAAGTTGAACAAGTCATTAACTTATTTAGTCGGGCAAAACACCTCGGCTAAAAACTTGGAGTTGAACAAATCATCAGCTTATTTAAACGGGGAAAAACACCTCGGCTAAAAACTTGGAGTTGAACAAGTCATCAACTCATTTACCCGGGAAAAAAAACCTCGGCTAAGAGACAAGAGTTGAACAATTCATCAACTCTTTCAGTCGAGTAAAGTCACCTCGGCTTGGAGTTAAATGCCCCATTATGCACTGCAATCTAGTAATATAATAGATTATAATTCATTTTCATCATATGCAAAATGGTATGCAGATTCCACAAAGTCAGACGACTGAAAGAATTACATTGGGAAATGAAGGGATATGTCTGCTATCCATAAAAAATTACATTAAAGATTGAAGCTAAAAATAATACAACTTCAAATTGGCCGTGTTCCATGGCCGAGGTATTGCTTTGCCATCCAAGTCCTCTAGATGGTATGCCCTTGTGCTTGCCATACCAGTTATCTTGTAAGGCCCTTCCCAGTTTGCCCCTAGCTTCTCTTCGCCTGGCACTAGAGTGTTGCCCATCACCTTCCTCAGAACCCAATCCCCAACCTTGAATTGTCTGGGGTGAACAGTTTTGTTATACTTCTTGGACAATTCTTGTTGGTATGCTGTGACATGGATCAGTGCATTTTCTCGGCGTTCTTCTGTAAGGTCTAACTCTAGGGCAATGGCTTTAGCGTTTTAGCCTGGCTCAAAATTTTTGCTGTGGATGGTGGGCATGCCGATCTCTAGTGGGATGACTGCCTCCATGCCATATGCCAAAGTGAACGGCGTCTCCCCGGTTGAGTGTCTTGGCGTAGTTCGGTAGGCCTAGAGGACATTTGGAAGCTCTTTGGTCCATTTTCCTTTGGCCTTTTCCAGCATTTTCTTCAACCCATCCAGAATGGTCTTGTTTGATGCCTCCACTTGACCATTCGATTGAGGGTAGGCCGGTGTCGAGTTATAGAACTCTATCTTTAGCTCTTCGCAGAATCCTTTGAACAACTTTCCGTCGAATTGGGTGCCATTGTTGGAGATCAGAGCTTGGGGACTCCAAACCGCATTATCACATTTTTCCAGACAAACTTCTTCACATCCTTTTCTTTGATTGTTGCAAGGGGCTCGGCTTCGACCCATTTGGTGAAGTAGTCTGTCGCTGCCATGAAGAACTTGCAGTTGCCCAGTGCAGTAGGGAGTGGTCCTACTATGTAAAGCCCCCACATTGCGAACAACCAAGGATTTGTGATAGGAAGAAGCTCTCTGGCCCGCTGGTGAATTTGATGGGCGAATTTTTGTCACTTCTCATATTTTGCGAACGACCAAGAATGATGGGGTCCATCTAGGAGGGACCTAGGTCGGTGCAGAGGACTTCCATCTACTCTGAGTCTTCTATGCTGAGTTTTGGGAGGAATTCAATCAGGAGAGGGTTGGGGGTTGATTTGTCTGCCATAGAAGCCAAATCGGCCAACTTGTCCGCTCGGCTATTGTTTTCTCGGTCGATTTGTTGAACTCGTATGGTTTGGAATTTTTTGATCTGCTTTCTCACCAGAGTTTGGTATTTGGCCATTTTATCATCTTTGGCTTTGTATTCCCTAGACACTTGGTTTATAACAAGTTGGGAGTCGCTGTAGACAATTAGCTCGGATGCTTGCAGTCGGCGTGCGCTTTTCAACCCGGCTAGCAGTGCTTCATATTCGGCCTCATTATTGGATGTGGAGAACCCAAGCACGATGGAATGTTTGATGGTTAGTCCGTCTGGTGAGATCAAAACTACACTGAGCCTGGCTCCGTGTTTGTTCGAAGCGCCATCGACAAAAAGTTTCCACATTTTGCTGACAAAAAGCTTCTAACATTCTGCGGGATCTTGGGACTTTTGGAGGTTTAAGTGTTAGAATTGCTCGGCTGTGCGGCTATTTCTGCGTCAAGCATACTGGTGATGGTTGCAACTTGCATGCCTTCATTCCTCCCTGGTGATGCGGTGTTGGATCCAACAGGTTGTCCTGTTATTCCCAAATCCATCAACACTTGGGCGCGTAATTTCCGCGTCGCTTTCCATATTTGGCTCGTTAGAAAGGTTGATATGTACCGGGATGGGAGTTGGCTTTGCAATTTCTGCGATGCCTACCCCCCTCAGCCCGGTTACGTCGATAAGGTCCATCGGGCAAACCAGGTGAGCCCGTAGCGAAAATTCTGCAACGAAATCGGCCAACGCCTAGGTTACAAATATCTATTAATTTGAATTTATGGATGATCTACTCAACAAACCTTACACTATGAACAGTTCGAATTATTAAAATAAATTTGAGATACGCTTTTAAAGGCTCACAACACAGTATTGTGCCCATAAGGGATAGCACCATCCCCAGGTTCTTGCCAACAATGGTTATTAAAATCCCGATTTGGATCTTACGATCTATATAGGCACTATTGATCCAAGTCGTATGAAAAATCCCTTATAAATAGGATATTTTGATTCTAGTAATTAGATTTTATAAGATCGTGGAGTCCCGATCCAAATATGATTTTATCAAATCCAATTTGTAAGCCATGTTTTTTTATTTTATGACATATTTTATTGTAAATTTTTTATTTGTTATCTAAAAACCAATTTATGTGGTCCAAATGAATAAATAAATTAAAAAAAAACAAGAAATGTTGAATAAAATATACTAAGAAAAACAAACTAGTAAAACAAACATTTAAAAATTGTAGTAATTTAAGAAAACTAACTAGTTAGAAAAACAAACTTAATCTTAGCTGAGTCTGAGTAGGGCAAGATATATGCAAGTTTATCCAAATTTTCGAAGAGGCTATTTGTGTAACTCAAACTCGCTCCACCAGGGATACTAACAACAAACCTTACTATTCAGCCAAACCGCTCTTTTGAGTTCTCAATTTATTTTCATATCCAACTTTGATAAATAATTTTCTTTCACTTCTTATGCATTATTGTAAATTACAAAGTGTTTTTATTTATTTTTTATTTTTTTATTTTTTTTAATAAAACTCATCTTCTTCATCACTTTCTTTTTTGATAAAATGAAAATTTCTTACCATTGAGTTTTCTATTGTATAATATTATATTTACATTTTACATGGAGTGTTATATTTTTTACAATATCTTTACTTCTTTTTAGTATAATTTAAACTGTGTGTGTGTGTGTGTGTGTGTAATTTTTAAGAAATGTTTATTTAAATTGTATTGTTACATAATTTATCCTATGAAGTTCTTTAATGATAACCTTGATAAATCATAAACCACAATTAGCCAATTTTTTGGGGAAAACATTTTGTTAAGAGAAGCATGAAAAAGGGTTTTGAGTTTTCTGGAATTCAACGATGTTTGAAGAGAGGAGGTGAGGGATTCCATGACTTGTAGATTTGAAAATCAACCATGAAATAGGTCATATGTTATCTAACATATTTATTAATTGATATTTACTTGTCTATATTCTGTTGGTATTTTTCCATAATAATACATGAAAAATATATAAAAATAAATTAAATAGAAATGACAAAATAATTTTTTTATTAAAAGGATGAAATATAGAAATAAACGACACAACTAAAAATACAGAAATGAATTAGATTACATTAATAATAGAACAAATTATTAAAATGGATAACTAAAGATTAGAACTCATCTTTGTAAATTAAATATTGAAAAATTTAATAACAAATGATAAGAAAAGAACCAAACCGAAGCCTGCATTAGACAGTTTCCTTAAAATAGATTCACCGCCTCCCGATGGATGCTGGAGGTACGCTGGCGTCTATCTCTCAGGATACAACGGTTGAAACCAACTAATATAGAAGCACCTTCTGAATAGCTTCGGCAAACTTGACAATGGATGCACTCTCTTTAACAAGAACCAAAGAAGAGGCTAGCAAAAGAAGATAGGAAAAAAAAATTTGGTGTAAAAAACCATCTCCATCTTTTTATCTCAAAACACGATCTCTATTTTCCATCAAAAATCTCTCCAAAAATTATCTTTCCAAGTTGGATGAGAAAGGCCTCTATTTATATAAGTAGGGGAATCCCTAGCTATGAAGGCTATACATTAATAGGACTATCAAATGCCATTAACCAAGGCCATCAACTCTAGCCATTAGGGCTAGAGTTACAAAGGTTGGAAACCTATGACCACTAATATGGTCATCAACTCCATCATCAAAAGATGAGAGCTACAAAACATTACATTTCTCATGTGCTTAATATATACAAATAAATATGTATATAATGATGTTTGAATAAACTAACTAGATGGGTCACAAAATAGATATTAATGTTGGGTCACAACCCGATCCAAGCCCAATTCTCAAACACATGCACAAGTGTCACGACCCAAACTCACCCCTAAGAGTTTAGCATCGTAACCGGCCAGTAATCCGTGATTACCAAAGGCCTGCAAAATAGTAATAAAAATAATACAATAATAGGGGTCGACAGAAGCCTGTAAATAATAAAATATAATGTCTAAAGAGCTGTGAGAACTTAAATGAATAAACAAACTTACATTTACAGATATTCACATAAGTCCATGTCCAAAAATATGTACAAACATGCCATAACTTAGGGAATTAAATCCTAATAACAAAACGGTCAAAACAAAAGTTTGAAACAAAACTTCATAACATATAAGTCACAAGTGGGCAAATTAGAAACACCCAAAAGCCTTGACACATGTCGGTTTGGAACCTTGCGGTGAGACATAATAGTTGGCTTGACAGAACAGGGTTCGGGTCGACGCCGTTAAGACCGATCCGGTGCTTGATCACCTACATACATATATTAAATAGTGAGCTAAAGCCTAGTGAATAACAATTGTGTAAACGGGTTATGAATGATGTCCTCACAGTCAGTTAAAAACAATCAGTTTCAGTTATGATTCAATTCACAAAGCAGTATCTTATACATTGAATGAAATCATATTAGTCATATGTGGTACATCCAATAGCAGAATAGTACAGTAGGTCTTAAAGACCAAACAGTCATTTGATGGCCATCAATACAGTAAATGGTAGTTCCAAGAATTAGAACTGACAGAGATCTCTGTAACAGTAGTAGTATGCTATGGATGTCATGAATACAACTTATAAATTAGGACAATCATTCATTCAATAACAGTATCATTTCAGAAATAGAACTTAGCAATATCATTCGGAAAATAATTAACATTTTGCTTATTAGGGCCAAACACAATAATTTAATCAAAGGGGTCGACTTGGGAAACTCAGGGCTCAATCTTACCCATCTCTAATTCACAGATGACACCTTAGTCTTTTACAACCCTAATTGTTCTAAAATTGTCAACCTCAAAAGAATCATCGCTACTTCAAACTTATATCAGGGCTCAAGATCAATTTTCACAAGTCAATCATTCGTGACATCGACATAGCAATGGCTTGCTAGTCCAGGTAGTAGAATTTCTTAATGGTAAGGTATGATCTCTTCCAATTGATCACCTTGGTCTGCCATTAGAAGGAAATCCAAAGAGATTAAAAACTTAGGACCCTATTGTTGCAAAAGTTAAAATGAGATTATCTTCCTGGAAAAGAAAATACCACTCACTTGGGGGTAGGATAAACTTGATCAAGGTTGTCCTCTCATCCTTATCTATTTACTATATGTCTCTTTTCAAAATCGCTATTAAAGTAGAAAACGAGATTGAAAAGACTCAAAGAGCCTTTCTTTGGAGAGACTCTGATGATACGAAGAAAGTCCATCTACTTAATTGAAATGTTGTATCTATGAGTAAACCACTTGGGGGCCTTGGATTCTGAAAAATTAAGAAGTGTAATGATTCCCTACTTTGCAAGTGGTGGTGGAGATTTGCCACCAAAGAGAGTGCCTTATGGAAAAGAGTTCTCTTCGCTAGAAATAAAGTACCAATCATGTTGGTTGCCTAACAACACATGTTTTAGGAACTCCCCCACAGTTTGGAGAAATGTTATCTCACTGGATACAAACAGATCGTAGATTCTTCATCTATTCCTCAACAATTTAAGTTTCAAGCTTGGCGATAGATTAAGACTGAAGTTTTCGAAGGATGCATGGCATTCAAGCTTTCCTCAATTCGGTTGCTACCCTAGACTTTTTTTTCTTATCCTTGGATAAGGATTCATGTGTAAACTAGATTCATACCTCAAATGCTTATTCCTAACCATCTTGGAACATCACTGACAGGAGCCTAAGGCCGTGGGATGAAGAGTAGCATTAGAATTTAGTTCAGAATTTGCACCAGCATGTTAATCTCAACCAAGGCAATAAGGACATCATGGTCTGGCCATGCATGCTTTCTTTACCCTTCACAATAAGCTCTCTCCACCATCTATTTGAATATTCTCTCAACCTCCCCCAATTCCCTGTCATGAAGCTGTGGAAATCTGTCACACCACCCAAGATAAAGCCTTTGGTTGGTTGGCTTGGTGGAATGAGATTGCCTGATGATAATCGGCATATTATCCCTTCTTCTCATCCCTGTGCATTCTGCGACATTGAGATAGAATCTTCAGATTACTTACTGTTTTTATTTCCTTTCTTATGGAAGGTATGGTCTAATACATTGGACTGGTAGGGTTTAAGCTGGGTCTCACCATGCTCAATACCTAATCTTCTTCTTTGGCGATATGGATAGAAATTCAAACACTTGGCCAAAATCATTTGGGAATTGATTCCATTAGCACTTTCTTGGACACTATGGTAGGAATGCAAAGTTTTTCTCACAAATTGAGCCTAATTGGAAGGAATTGATGGAGCTTGTGAAGATTAGATCAACCTTTTGGGTCAAGCAAATAATGAATCTCACAGATTACACGGTCAATGACTTCATCTTCTCCTTTGAAAGAATTATTAATACAAAATCATAAATAGATTACGGATTTAAAGTGTGATGTTGTCAAAATGTGATCTTTGAGAATGTGATTTTTAAGATTCATTTTTTACCACATTTTTTTACCGTCATTAAAAGATAATTTATCATGTGTTTTGACCGTGATAATAAATATTTACATCACGGATTTTAAGTGCGATTAATAAAACCTGAAATTGAACTTAAACAATCCATGATTAGAAATGAGATAAGATCACAATTATATACATTTTTCATCATGATTTGTCCGTGTGATAAAAAATGTCTCAGACCACAAAATGTTACTATCAATCACAACATATAAACCGTGATTAAAATCTAAACAAAACTAATATCTAAAATATAATCAATATTATTTGTACACATTTTCTTTGAATCACAACATTAATCACATATGAATAGTTAATAATCTCATATATTTCATAAATGAAAATCGAATGTTGGAAAAATATATACAACGAAAGTTAAAGCATAAACGGTTTTTTTAATTTTTTATTATTATAATTACACAATATAAATCTCATTAAAACAAAATTAAGGAGAACTCAAAGTTCTTGAATGTTCTGTCTTCTTTGACTATATTTTGCATCTCTCCAAACAATTTCGGGCCTGAATAATGAAAACACAAACTAGTTCCGAGGCCGCTAGAAGCATAGTAATAAACTTACTCATTTGTTCAAAATGAAAGAAAGCAAAAATTGGAAGGAAAAAAAATTATAAAAAGTTGAACATACTCTCAATATTACATAATAAAAAATAAAAAAATAAATTAAGAGAGAGAGAGAGAGAGAGAGAGAGAGAGAAAAACATAAACCTTGCCTGCTCATTAAGAAAGTGTGCTGAAACAAAATTCAGTAAGTACGAACTGAGTTTATAATCCCTTTGCATAACTTGCATAATCAAAGAGTGATAGTACAAAAATTAGGTTTTGATAAAATCTTCATGAATATACCACCATGAACCAATCTGAGAGAGCATAGAAAACAATCCCAATGAGCATAACTTGAAGCAAATCAAATTGAACTCTCCCTTCCATTGTAACTTCTTTGCTCTCCCTTGTTCCATACTGCTTGTAATCCCACAAATATCAATCAGTTATATAGAAAGTGGTTCTGAGAGAATTCACTGGCTAAGTAATATTCCATTCAAATGCCTAAAGACAAAATGCATGTAATGTTCAACAAGTTGCATTGAAGTCCATAGCTTACTATGAGAAAGAGAATCTTCGAAGTCCACCATAAGCCATTTTGTGATATATGGACAAACATTTAATATAACACACGAGGTTAGAAAACTTCAAACTATGAGGGCTCTATAATATAAAATGTAGTATCATTTGTTGAATTGATTTTGTAATCCACAATATGTCCTTGAACAAGGATTTATTTGGAACATGTATTAATGATTTTGTTCTATGTAAACAAGGATTTACGTAATGCAAATTCAGCTTATCTAATCAATTGATTTGGAGTTTACCTCTGTATCAATAAGAACTAGCTTTAGAAACTTTTGCCACTTGTAGATCCAGTTCTTGGATAAGCCTTCTCAATGATCATTACATTGACTGTTTATTATCTTCTTTATAGAAAAACATCATTGATAATTAGTTGATTGGGCATGTTTTCCTGCAAGAATAGAAAGCTATAATTGTGAAGGTTTGGAAATAATTACAAAGATGCTACAAGGTTTACAGCAAAATGATTCAGCAATTGTTCTCAAACTCCTACAGAACAACAAATATGGAGTTGAAGCCATAATAGCAATCAAAACGGTAATGATGTGTGGATCCAAGTTAACTAAAACTCATAATTTGTTCTTCACTCCATGTTTGATGACAAAAAAATGAAGCTGCAAGTAGGATAGTTTATTCCTAAGAATAAAGTTGATTGATAAAAAGATAGGTTTAACCTAGATAAGGTATTAGTTTAATATATATATATATTTTCAAAACAACACTTGGAATGAAATCTCCAACCTATGTATCAATTGATTTTTTGTTTTGCTGTGAATTGCTCAAAAACTTATTTTTCTCCTCAAATGATCTACAAGTTTGTGGCTTCGCACATAGGAAACACTAGAAATCTAACCTTCATAAGCTTGTTACCATTGTCAATAAGCTCCTAGCACTCTTTATCTAAATAGAGCGCTTCCACATTTCCATCATCATATAGTACCTTTAACACAAAATTGATAAGAGAAAACTACTTTTTTCAGTAAGTAAATAAATTTTCTATTAAAAAAAAGATATTACAGAAAGGTTAAACAAGATGCTTCAAGAAGCAAGCTACCTAGTGTATAAAGAAAGCAAAACTCTCACAACACAAGAGAATAGGTGTAAAAGAATTATCCTTATATCTTATGGGGTTAGAAGATCTGCTTAGCCAATGAAATCATATGAGATACAATTATAGTTTGATTGATGAAAAGCATCTCCAAAGCATGACTAGCTATGAGTATTCAAAATTAAATTTTCTTTTTAAAAAAGGACAAAATAGTACAGCTTACCACATGTTTCTTTTTTTAAGGATCATAAGACTTCACCATTTCTTCATAAAATCTGTTGATTTCAATAAGAAGCACCATCACAGTAGCACATTTATACAAGGTTTCTCATTAATGAGTTCTCCAATTAATGTGTATAATCTAAGTAAACTAGAATAAGACACTAACGCTGACCTAAGTGCAAACCATGGTAAGGGCCTCACACTGAGCAGGGTTCACTTTCCCTTTAAATAGAGCAAGCTCAAACAAACTAAGATTTAGCAGGTGGAGGAAAAAGACTTCAATCATGAAGCAGAGTATACAGACTACTAGTAAAAATGCAGGAGAAATTAGAGAACAGGAAACTCCAAATGATTGTTTATCAACATTATCAGATTCAATGTCTTGAAGTGTTGTACTTAATTTGAAATTTTTTATGTTATGCCTTAATTTAAGTCATTAAAGCAAGCCAAGAATTGCCATGGTCCAAGGATTGGGAGGCCGATACGCAAGACTACTTTGGCATGGTTACAAAATCTGTAACAAGTGTGAGAACTCAAGGTACTTTATATGTTGGGTCTACTTCTCATTTTAAGCTTTGTTATGCTCAATTTGGAACTTTTTATGCATGAGAACTGCACAACAATTGTTCGAATTTCAATTGCCAAATTTCCTACCAAAAATTAGGTAGGACATAACAATGGTAGGGCATTTCAGGATTAGATTTACTGATATTAAGAAAATAAATAAATAAATTCTCACCAAATTAGTCCTTGAATGAAAAAGGAACTCCAATATTCTTGTTCTAATACATTTGTCGCAAACATTTTATCACACACCTTAAATTCACACCACATTCTCACAGAGGATATCATGATTATTAGTATGTGAGCACCGACAATTTTGTGGAAAGAAGAATACCGTTGTTATAATAAGAGCAATGAATTTCCAGTTGAAAGTAGAAATCAAACATAGAAGATATATCTACATATATCTATACATTCATTCTTAGAATTTTGTACAACGGTGAAGCGCACACAGAGAGAGAGAGAGAGAGAGAGAGAGAGAGAGAGAGAGAGAAATTGAGGATTTGGAGAAACAGTACCTCACCCTATTACAAACTCAACCAATAAAATTAACAACACCAGACAAAAAAAATCCAAAAAAAAAAAAAATATTAGAATAAAAAAAATGGAAAAAATAAAATTAGCTAAATTAAACAAAATCGAAAAAAAGAAAGCCAACAAAATCAAGAACACAAAATGGAACTTAAGAAAGAATGTACATGCCTTTAAATACACTGCCACCAATATATAATGTAGAAATTCTAATTACAATAATCGATGTTCAATCACTAAATTTATGTACCAATTCAGAGAAGTAGATAGAGAGAGGGAAGGGTTACCCATAAAAATAGGGCTTCAACCAACCCTAGCCTCCAAAAAACACTAGTTAGGGTTTCAAAAATTTGGAGTGGGCTAGAGAAAGCAATAATAGAGAGAGATCGAAACTTGCTAGATGGTCGCGGTTGTAGTTGTTGGTGGTGGTCACAATCACAGAGGTCACTGGTTGTGAACACGAAGGTCCTCCGGACTGTGCCTGTAAAATTGCAAAGAGAGAGAGAGAGAGAGAGAGAGAGAGAGAGAGAAAGAGAAGAGCGAGATGGAGGGTTTGCGAGTGATAGTTAAGGAGAAAAGAAATTTTCTTTTTTGAGCAAAGAAAATTGCTTCGTAGCTCAAAAAATTGGAGGCTCGAGTGGCCTGAATGTCAAAATGACGTCGTTTTGGCCAATTTTTTTTCTCTTTTTTCTCTGAAATAGAGAGGCCAGAAGAAGAAAGAGAGGGGGAACAGAGAGAAGAGGGAAGAAGAGAGAAGAAGAAGAAAAGAATGGGGAATAGAGATGAGAGGGAAGAAGAGAGAATAAGAAGAAAAGAAGAGAGGGGGAACAGAGAGAGAGACACATAGATCTATGTGTGTGTACACATAGAGCGACAGTGATGGCGATGAGCAATGATGATGGAGGCGCCAGTGGTGAAGTGTTTGCGACGGTAATGGCAACGCCGGTGCTCTCTCTCTCTGTTCTCCCTCTTCTCTCTCTGTTCCTTCCTTGTCTCTGTTTCCCCTCCATCTTCTCTCTTTCTTCTTTCTCTTCCTCCCTCTTTTCTCTTTCTGTTTCAGATAGAAAATAGATAGAAAAGTCGAGAAGGAAGAAGAAAAGAAAAGAAAAGAAAAAGAGGTGCCAAGTTGTTTTGGCACCTCGAGCCATTCGAGCCACAAGTTTTTCGAGCTACCTAGCAGGATTGTTTGAGCAAATTTCACTTTACTCATTGTGATTTAGGTTGGGTACGGTTTATCTCTTGGCATTTAAAAATTACTACATAACCCCTATGTAGTTTGTGGACTAAAACACACTATTAGCTTTTCTGTCTAAGATAGCAGAATGTGAAAGTCACGCTTCTCTATAGAGAGTGAGTCAGTTTTTATTACGAAAATACCCTTTCTACCTCTTCAGATTTATAAAAGATATCATTCTTTGCCTATTTCTATTTTTCAACCATTAGCAGCTCCACTCTTCCTTCCTTCTTTTTCTTCACTTCTTCTCTCTCTCTCTCTCTCTCTCTCTCTCTCTCTCTCTCTCTCTCTCTCCCTTCCCTCAAACCACCACCCATATCCATTCCACCACCACTGCAGCCCCTCCCCTCACACACCTCACACACCATCCTTAAATCTTGTCCCACATCAAATTGATTCATCACCAAAATTATATTTTACACACACATACACACGTGCGTACGCGCGCGCGCGCACACACACACACATATACTCTCTCTCTCTCTCTCTCTCTCCTTCCCTCAAACCACCACCCATATCCATTGCACCACCACCACCGCCGCCCCTCCACTCACATGTCATCCTTAAATCTTGTCTCACATCAAATTGATTCATCACCAAAATTATATTTTACACACACACGCGCGCGTGCGTGCGCACACACACACACACACACACACACACACACACACACACACACATATAGACAGTGAAGAAAGAATATGGTTATACAAACATATATACATTCATATACATGTACATTAGATATTTATTTTTCTAGAATCATAAACATCATCATATACATTCATATACATATACATCATTATATATATATATTGGAATCAACCTCATATTTTTGGAATCATAAAATTATTTTGGATTTATCAACATCATCATCCGAAACATAGAGCAAAAACCATGGAGTTTATGAATTGGAGTACAATCAAAGAGCAAAAACCATGATTTTTTTAGGTTTTTGTGGGTTTTTATTTTTGATTTGGGGAAAAAAGAGACACTTTTCATGGCTCTTGTTCCCAATCTTGCTTCATAAGACTCCATTAATTTGCAAACCCAATTCCATATATATATATATATGTGTGTGTGTGTGTGTGTTGAACTGATGCTCAATTTCAGGGTCTTTCCTTTTCACAAACCCAATTCCAATTACTTTTTTGCTACTTGTTTCTTTCAATTTAATTGATTTTTTTTTTTTTTGGGCAGCATAATTATTTTGTGTTGGTCGTGTTCTTTGATTTCATAGTTAGTGGGTGATTAAGTTACTGGATTGAAAGGATAGTTGGATTAAATTATATTTATTTATTTAATTCAGAAGAAGAATGTATATACAGATATCTACCTTCTAGCTTTTGGGTTTGTGAAAAGAAAAGAAGAATGGAGAAGAGGAGAAGGAGAACTGAGAAGAAAATGAAGAAGATGAAGATGAGGGTATAACTGTCAATTTACATTTTTTGTTAATAGAAGTTAGTGTGCACTTCAATCCAGTAACCACATGGGGGTTATGTGGTGATTTCTAAATGTTAGAGGGGGTAAACCGTACCCGGCCCAAACCACAGGAAATAAAGGGGTTGTTTGGGAATTGAAATTTTAGCTTCATTTAGGCTAAAATTCACAAAAAGATAAAATAGACTAAAATAGTTAATAAGACAAAATGTCACATCAAATACATAGTCATTTTGCTTTTTCTCTGACAAACATCATATTAAACTATAAAAAAAATTCAATCATCTTCCCAAACACAAAAATTTTAGCCTACTTAAATAACCAAAAACTAAAATAACCTATTAAAATAGCAACTTTCCAAATACCTACAAAACGAAGTTTGCCTAGTAGGAAAAGAAGAGTTTGGGAACAAAAACTAATTCATTCCAAGGGAACACAAAATTATGTCATTTTTTGAAATTATTTTATATAAAAAAGTTAAAAATATACATACAATTACACTTATTTAAAAATTTTGATTAAAAAATAAAGATATAATCACACTCATTTGAAAGGTGAAATTAAAAATAATTACTCAATTAAATTAATTGTGATCAAAACATCATTGTGATTTTTTTAATCACATTTCTAATAAAAGTGAGATATTCTTAATTTATCTTGTGTGATCTTTAAACATTATTATAATAGTTAAGGATGTGAAACTCAAATCTCTTTGCTAAGATTCTATTACTACTTTTCCTTATCTATTTTTTTCCCCTCTTGCTTAGTTGGGGTTTTGCCAACTTTGTGGTGCACATGATTGGACTTTAAGGTAGGTACCAACATAGTTGGGATGCACCTTTTTAGCTATGATGCAACTTTTTCCAGGCTTATGCTCTTGTACCATTTCCTTTGACCTTAGTAAAATTATTTTCTTTGTCGATAAAAAAAAATAAAATAACAATGAGTAGTATTAAAATACTTTATTTTAACAATTTTGATTCATTGGTATAATATAATTTATTTAAAAAAAAAAAACTTTTCTCACAAAATGTAAAGTCAGAATGTTATATGTGAATTCTTAGAGGAAAGATATAGACACAAAGATTTAGTTATAGGTAAACCTTGTGCTATATTTATCTATAGTAAGCCATATGGCTCATTATTAGAGTGAAAATTGGAAAGCTTCAAGATAAAACATAGTAATAAAATAAAAGAACATATGAGATTAGTTATAAAAACTAATAAATGTTTTTTAAATAGTCCATTTGAGCTACGCTTAGTAAGTAAATTAAAAAGAGTATTGGATATTTATAGAAGCTGAGTAAATTGGTTTTGGCTCTTTGCACTTTGATTTCAAATTGTAGAATATTGAATTATCAGTTACAACCTAGCATAATTATCCAACTATTTTACCAATATTTGTGGTTGAGCAACACTAATCCATTTCTGAAGGGGCATAATATAAACAGGTTGGATCCAAACCTTGGGTTAGCCTAATCCACTAAACCCAAGTCCAAGTGGATCAGACAAATACATGGGCCAACCAATTGAGCCAATCTCCATAACATACAGTCTACCCAAGTCCTCAAGCACTTGGGCCCAACTATCAGTGGAAAGGCCAGTCCAGCTGCGACGCTGGACTGGGTCAAGTTGTAGGACTCAATCTGTGGACCAAACTAATCGGCCGAACCCAGCACCAAAAACCAAAGTGGGCCGAGCCCACACAATGATATCTAAATGGGCCAACCCATCTCTATAAGTAGCCTTGTGAAAGGTCGAGCTGGGGCACAATGGTACCGAGCAGAGAGAACCTCTCAGAGAAACGTGGAAGGTATGAATGCATGCATGTGTAGGTTGCCACCTTGGCTGTCCCTTCCTCCTAGGATCATGGAAACAGTTGATCAAGGGAATGTGATCTGTTATGAACATGGTTACAATGAGTGTACACATCAATTATCAACTACCCGATGGTCCCCTACCTTAAGCAATGTTAAAGGGAGCCTGGCAGCACCAAAGCATCATGAAACCATCTTGGGCAATAAGTAAGGTGTTCTATATAAACTCTACTCACTTCACATTGAAGGTAACGAAGTTGAGCTAAACTATACTCACCCAAACACAACTCTCTACACTTAGAGAGCACATATCATCTTCTCTGATCACTTACTTCCACACCGGAGGGTTATCTAGCCAACCCTGACCGGGTAGCTCTAACGGTGCTCTTTGTTGTAGGGTCTTGATTCTTGGATAGTCCAATCGGGTGCGGAGCTCCGGTCCACAATCATCTAGTGCGGTATTTGGTATGCACAATTGGTGTAGTGAGCGTGGACCTTTCATCTCTAAGTTCTGCATCAGGTACCGATGATGAGAATTGAGGATATTCCACCATCATCAACTCCACTGACGGAGAAGAGAAGGATAAGGGCCTTGCCCTACAAACAGTTATGGAGGAGCAGACCGGAAACAATAACCGGACTCTAGAATCTGTTGAGCATCGGCAACCTTTTGCCGGTGGTTCTTCTCACCATTTTCTGTTGGAGAGAGATTACAAAGATCATATCATTGATTCCATGGGCATGGAGATACAAGAACTGAAAGCATAACTTAAAAAGATGATGGACGACATGATGGAGAAGAGGATCGATGTAGAACCCTCTCGCTTGCGGTGGTGAAGTCCATCCCTAAAACCACTAGTGAAGAAGGTCCCAATGAATGAATCTAGGTAGCGAAGTCAGCCAACTCCAGTGCAAAATGAAGCATCGAGCAGCCACACCCGTGGTTCACACCGAAAGAGGGCTAAGAGGCAAAAAATGACCAGCAAACAGACGGAGTATCCTCTTCATCCTCAGGATCTCCGTACCTGGTTAGTCGAGAACAGAGAAAATGAGCAACGACGGGAGTGACAGGCTAAGCACCTTGATAGAACAGTCCATTAGAGAGAGCACCGAGCACTGGATCGGCTCGTCTTTTTCCCTTTCTCTCCAGACATTGAGGTTATGAAACCCCTAAGAAATTCACTCCATCAAAATTCACACCATACAACGGGAAATCAGATCCACTCACGCACATTAGCCATTATCGGCAGATGATGTCTCTGTGGAACCGAGATGAGGCACTGATGTGCAAAGTCTTCCTATCTAGTTTGGGACAGTCCGGACTCTGATGGTTCGATCGCCTTCCTGCTAGATCGATCTATGATTGGAAGCAGCTCTCCGAAGAATTCTTAGCCAGATTTGTCTCTAACACTAAAATCCCTAAGGAGCCAGACACCTTGTTTGGTCTCTGAAAGGAACAGAAGGAAACAATACGCAATTATGCGAGGAGGTACTAGGAAGAGTATAATGACTTGGAGGAAAATATTTGCAGTGAATAGATGGCCGTAATGTCTTTTAAGCATGGCCTGCCGTCGAAAAGCAATTAAGACAATCACTTACCAAGCACCCAGCCACAACACTAAAGGATTTACGTGCCAGGATTGAGAAGTACGCTCGCCTCGAAGATGATCAAATTTCCATCGAAGTCTCTTCAACCGAATAGCCGGGCCGAGGAAACCGACGAAAAGCAGACCGAGAAGAATCTCAAGGAGTCACAGTAAATGAGGTGGATAAGTCCAAATCTCATGAAGCAGTTGTCACAGTCTTTAAGGAACCCATCTATCGTATTATGGAAAAAATCAAGAGAGAACCATTCTTTACTTGGCCACCAAAGATGTTAGGAGATCCAGCTTGGCGTAATCAAAAGCTTAGATATACCTATCACCAGGACCGGGGGCACATGACTCAGAACTGCAGAGCTTTGAAACAACACCTTGAGGATTTGGTAGTTGCTGGGCATCTCCAAGAATACATCGATCCAGACAAAGTGGTAACCGAGTAGGGGAATCCCCTACTAGAACCAAATGCAGAGCATCCACCTCGATTGGTTGTCAATGTCATCCATGACACAACCAGTCACCAGCGAGAAGAGACACTCTAGGAGGAATTTGCCAAAGCTGTACAGATTTAGCAAGTGATGTCAATTGATCCAGCACCAAAAAAGATAAAAACAATACCTAAGTCTCCCTCGTGTACGGTTTCATTTACTGAGAAAGATCTAGAAGGTATTCAACATCCTCATATTGATGCTTTAATTATCACTGTGGAAATTGGGAAACGATTCGACGTGAAATGAACCCTGGTGGACCAAGGTAGTGCCGCAGATATACTGTACTACGATTTGTTTAGGAAGCTTGGTCTCTCTAAGCAGCACCTCACCCCAACATAAGCACCGTTGGTCGGCTTCAATTCTCAATCCGAATGGCCACTTCGCAGGATAGTGTTGCATGTAGTGGCTAGGACAATGACCCTTCAAATAGAATTCCTGGTTATTAACACTCTATCTCCTTACAATGCCATTCTTGGTCAGCTTTGGATTCGCCGAATGAAAGCAATCATCTCGACCAACCACCGACTTATCTGTTTCCCCATGGAGCATGGAGTAAAGTGGATCTCAGGGGACCAAGTTGCATCAAAGCATTGTTTCATGGCAGCCATAAAGGCTAAACAACTCTGTAACTGGGTTCAAACAATTGAAGTAGTAGAATGACCTGTCCTGGAAGATGTGGGGGAACCCCAGCCGAGAAGATTGTAGACAATTTGGAGAAAGTTTTGGTAAAAGAGGATGACCTAGAGAAGTACTTTCTTATCGGTACCTCGCTAGGCAGAAACTGTGGGCTCACCTTTTTTTGCACCCCCGCACCTTTCGGAAAAGGGTTTGAAAAGAAGGCCTTCACAGTTTAGACTCCACCTGCGGTTCTGAAACTAGTCTCACAAAATGCAATGTGAAATTGATAATCACCAAAGAGTCCAATCCGGCAAACCTTTTGGAAAATCGATTTTGAATCAAATAATACCAAAACTAGACTGCTTTGCCAGATTACAGAATCGCCACCTAAATATTTTGTTTTGAAAAATTTAGGAAACCCCAACTCGTGCCAAAGGCCACGTGTCCGTCATCACCAAAGTTGCCTCAGCTCGGGAACTTAGGTATGGGAGGGGAAGGTCCAGAAATGAGCACACCCACTCGCCCTGATCAAAGATCGGCCTCTACTAATCATGATATGTTGTTTTATAAACCTCATGTGTTCTTATTCCGATTATTAGCTAACTTTACTATGTGACGCACACATACAAGTTTAGACTAAGTTGCAAGACTTGGAACAATTTAACTCATGTTTGCTTTCGAAAAATGTTTGAATTTGCCACCTCAAGTGGGCTTAAAACATGATTTTCCCACTTCGCAAAGTGGGCTTAAAACTCACACTCGTTGAATCGTTCCAATTCAAACAACAAAACCTTTATCCACAGGCATTCAAACAGTTAATCATTTAAGCAAATAGCCTCATGGCAAGCATGCGAAACATGGCAATATGACAATCACACTCATGCAAGCATGCTAAAGCGTGAAAACTTACCAAGTACTCCAAACCAAAATAGAAACTAGTTAGAAAATAATGCATGATCCTAACTATACAAGATGCCTAATGCAACACATGCAATAATGCAATTAATAGGCTCAACTACTAATATGGCATATGAAGCAATTAAATAACATGCATTTAAACATGTATTCAAAGAAGTATTGAAAGTGCAATGCAGTTTGAATGATGCGTTGAGCCTCGGTGCATGCAAGACAAATGAAGGGATGCAAGCATGCGATATGCTAATTGAAACATGACCCTAAACTAACCATCAAAAGCGGTTAAATAAAAGGGAGAAAGACGTGGGGTTGGAAGACATGCACACACACACACACACTTATTACAATATTACGCCCTCACGAAGAAGGGTCCGAATGAATAAGAGCTAAGCTACTCTAAGCTAAGCTAATCAAACTAATCTAATTAAACTAATTAGACTAATTATTACAAATCAAATGAATAACTAGTAAACTAATTACTAACTATAACAACACTTAACTAATTAGCAAACTAATCAATTAAAACAAATGCGCACTAACTAAACATGCAAGGCATTAAACTATGCTGCCACAGCTCTGCTTCAGGAAGTGGAAGATGCATGAGCTCAGTTTTTGCCCCGAAAAGCCACCGTTTTGCTCTTGAGAGGCTCTGTTTGTAGGGTTGACCATACTCTAGAATATTTCTGCTCCAATTTACCAAATACTTGCTGAGGGTTGCACCAATGACCTGCCGGCCATCTGCCGGCCAAAAGTGTGCCTTGCCGGCTAAGAATGAGGCATTGCCGGCCATGGATAAGGCACTACCGGCCACTGATGCTCTGAGTCACCACACTGTAACAGAGCACAAACAGAGGAAAATGAAGGTTTTTCCAGGGGTTTATTTGTACTGTGCCTCTCCTTATCATCTCAAATCCTCAAAGGAAGGGTACACTTGGATCCAAAACCACCAACCAAGCATTTTCGATGCTTGATGGCCAAGGAACCAAGGAGTACAATTTCATTGTATGCAAAAAAATAAGACTCAAGACCATCACCTTATCATGTGTGATCAAAGGCAATGGTGACCAAGGAGATTGGCTCATTTCATCACTTTGAGTATGAAATGCTCCAATCTTCCTTGTGTTCAATATAACGTCCGATTGAACACATGCAATGCAACACAACATGCTTATCTTGCTCAAGTTTTACTTGTCACTTTTGTTTACTCATTTTAAGTTACCAACTCATTCTTTAATTGATTTAGTGCAATGGTGAGAGTCCTCTAAAGAGAAAGAAGCATCAACCAAAGGATGATGTAAGGCAAGAGAGAGTTCACGCCGTTGGTTAGTAGAAACCCTCAAAAGAGGATTAAAACCATTAAGCACAAACTTTATCTCAAGCTTAAAACATCCTAAGCTTAAAACAACTCTCAAAAGCAATTTAAAGAGTGAAACAATGCGAATATGACAGAGCTATATATGCTGAAATTACATGCAAAATGACACTACAACATGTATGCAACTCATGCAATTCGTGTTTAAAAGCCTGAAACATTAAGCTAGTGAAGGAGATTGTACCACAACCACACAATACAAGCCTCAAAGAACCAAACCAGCTCAAAACAGAGCTAAAACCAGTCAAAACAGTAGCAAAAACATGCTGAGATTAAGGTACAAAATGCTAAAAAATCAGGCTCACATGTTAAGCTATCTAGGCTTGCAAACAAGACACAAGGAGGGGAGGCTAAACCCTACTATTTTGGACTTCAAAACAAAGTTTTTACCACTAAAAAACCTCTGAATTTCAGTGGTTAAAAGGCCAAAAGAGTTGGTTTGAAAGTGATGAAAAGATGGCATAAAAGCTTAACAAGCAAAGAGACAAGAAGGGTGGACCACCCCCAAACTCAAAATAGCCTCAAACCACTATTTTTAAGCCTAAAAAAAAGAGGTTTTTGTAGTTGAAAACTAGGCCAAAAATAGTTTGCAAAGGTGGCAAAACAAGTGTGAAAAACAAACTTAAAGGGTAAAGGTTATACCTCTTGAAGCCAAGCACACTTTAGGCACAAATGAGGCACCAAATCAAGCTAAAATCACCTTCTAAAGCTCAAAGAAGGTCCCAAGGAACCTCAAACCAAAGATAACCAACTTTGGTCAAGGATGTATAGGCAAAGGAGAAGTGTATCTCTACTTATATGTACAAAGGTTCAAGAGAGAGAGAAAATTGTAGAGAGAGAGGATTTGTAGAGAGAGAGGCTCCCAAAATTTTTCCAACCTTGAAAACCATAGAGAATGGCCTCTATATATAGAAATATATGACTTCAGGTCAAAAATATTAACAAATGGCCAGTTGGAGCAATCTGGAAACAGCTAGAGATAAAAATCTGCAAAAAATCTGATTTTTGACACCAGTGGCCGGCAGGGATCATTGATGGCCAGCAAGGATCATTTCTGGCCAGCACTAATCATCAATGGCCGGCACTGCATCATCCATGGCTGGCACACTTCACCAATGGCCGGTAGAAAAATCTGCTCTCCAGGTCCAACTTCAAATGGGCATAACTCCTTCATCTGGACTCCTTTGTAGGTCATTCTTGAACCTAAAATGAAGCCCCAGAAGTCTTCTTTCCAATGGTAGCAGCCTCACATCAAAATTCCAAGTGTAAAAAATGTTATGCTCATTTTAGTGAAGACTACTTAGTTTCGGTTTAACTGGATTCATGCCTAACTTCTCCTCAGTTAGTTTTCTTCCCTCCTCTCCTCTTTTCTTTAACCCCAAACCCCTAAATAAGGTGTTTTGAAAGATTTTTCAAAGATTTCACCTCTCTTCCATTCATTTCCACTTTGTCCTTGCTCGGTTTACTAAAAAGTGCAACATTTAACGAAATGTGAGCCTCAGAACATCGTAGGAACTTTTTCAAAAATATTTTGAAAGAGAGGGTTTTAAGGTCTAAAAATCATTTTGGTCAAAAGGCTTTGGTCCAAAAAGGGGTTGTGGCTTCAGGATTTGACGCTCTCCTTGCCGAAGAAATTGAACCTTTGCACTGCACATCTTTCATGACCAAGTAAGCAATCAGTGGCGCCCAAGTCTTAAGGGTGGTAAAAAATGGGGTGTCTACAGGCGTTGATGAGAAACTTCAGTTGCTGGATTTGTTGAGGGAAAATGTGGAGGTATTTGCGTGGTCAGCATATGATACTCTTAGGCTGAATCCAGAATTTGCTTGCCATAAGCTCAATGTCAACCCTTCTGCTCGGCCCATTGTGCAGAAGAGCTGAAGATCTTCAGTTTAGCATACCAAAGCAGCAATTGTAGAAGTCGACAAGCTCTTAACAGTGGGGGCAATCCGGGAAATTCAGTACCCACAGTGGCTATCCAATACAATTGTCATAAAAAACAAGAATGGAAAGTGGAGGGTCTATGTCGACTTCACTTGTCTTAACAAAGCTTGTCCAAAAGACAGCTTTCTCTTTCTTTGTATAGATTAACTTGTGGATTCAATAGCAAGGCAAGAGCGTATGAGCTTTCTAGATGCTTATAGTGGCTATCGCCAGATACCACTGTTCGGCCCAGACTCAGAGAAGACATCATTTACCACGTCGAGAGGCACCTACTATTATAAAGTAATGACGTTTGGCCTTAAAAATGCTAGAGCAACCTACCAGTGGATAGTAACTCGAATGTTCAGAGAGCAGCTCGGTCGGACTATGGAAGCATATATAGATGATATGGTGGTGAAAAGCAAGCTTGTTACAAACCACCTCACAGATCTAAGGGAAGTTTTCAACATCCTGAAAACCCATCAACTTCACCTCAATGCCTCGAAATGACCTTTCGGGGTAAGAATAGGGAAGTTCTTGGGATACATAGTAAATCACAAAGGAATTAAAGCAAATCCAGATCAAATCAAAAAAATATAGGAAATAGAGATACTGACAAAGGCCAAAGAACTACAAAAGTTGGCTACCGATTCATTAGTAAGTCCTTGGATCAAATAAAGCTTTTCTTTCAGTTTCTGAGAAAAAAAGCTGCATTCGAATGGGGTCCCAAATGTACCAAAGCGTTGCGCGACCTCAAGAAATACCTTAGTACACCACATCTCCTTGCCACTCCAGAACCAGGGAGAGAACTGTACTTGTATCTGGCAGTTTCAGATCATGCGGTAAGCGCAGTACTGATTTGCGAAGTTGAAAAGGAACAGAGGCTAGTGTACTACATTAGCAAAACTCTTTAAGATGCCGAGATATGGTACCTACCATTGGAAAAGCTAGCTTACACCCTGCTCATTGCCTCGAGGAAACTACAACACTACTTTTAGGGTCACGCCATTAATGTCCTCATTAAGTTCCCCTTCAGATCCGTTATCAGCCGAGCCGATTTCTCAGGCCAAATGGCAAAATGGGTGGTCGAGCTTGGTGAGTTTGACATTCGGTATTAGCCCAGAACAGGAATCAAGGCCCAAGTCTTAGCAGATTTTTTCGTCGAATTCGCTCCCGCTCAGAGCATCAAACATCATAACTCCAGCTCGATACAAGTACCACGCACCACCAAACTAGGAAAAAATGTGCTTCAGAAGCATAAAAACTTTTCATCGGTGACATTTGGCAGTTCTACGTTGACGGATCATCCAATAACAGAGGCTCGGAGGCTGGGGTGGTACTCATATCTCTAGAAGGATTCATCTGGAAGCAGGCTTTGAAGCTTGGATGGAACGCTTTTAATAACGAGGTAGAATATGAAGCACTACTGGCTGGTTTGCGCAGTGCCAAGTGCAGATTAACTACTGGTTTTTAGTGATTCTCTATTGGTTGTTAACCAACTCACTGGGGTCTATGAAGCAAGAGATGAAAGGATGGCTATGTATGTAGACAAGGCAAGAGATTTACTTAAGAAATTCCAACCTATACGAGTGGAACGGATCAATCTGGACAGAAACAGTCATGCAGATGCTCTCGCCTACCTTGGTTCTTCAGTGGATACTCAAGATGCTAGAAAAGTTTGGGTTGAGTTTGTGCCAGAACTGAGCATTGCCTCTCTAGATCCAGTCTTCTGCACTAACCTGGGACCGAGCTGGATAGATCCAATACTTGTTTTTTTGAGTGGCACTCTCCCTGAAGACAAAAAAAGGCCAATAAAATTTGGTACAGATCAACCCGATTTTGGGTTTCATCATCTGGGAAATTATACCGATGCTCCTACCTTGGCCCTTATCTGCTTTGTGTGCATCCAAATCTAATCGAGAATGTTCTCTATAAAATTCATGATGGGATTTGTGGAAGCCACGTTGGTGGAAGGTCATTGGCACACCATGCCCTCACTCAAGAGTACTGGTGGCCACAGATGCAGCAAGACGCACAGCAGTACGCTTAGAAATGTGATAAGTGTCAGAGGTTTGCTCTATTGATTCATCAGCTAGCCAAAAATCTTACTTCGCTTACTAGTCTATGGCCTTTTGCTCAATGGGACTTGGACATCATTGGACCTTTGGCACCGGGGACTGGGAATAGACGATTCTTCATCACTGCAACCGACTATTTCACCAAATGCGTGGAAGTTGAAGCACTCGCAAACATCAAAGAAGCAGACACAAAGTGGTTTGTTATGAGGAATATCGTGATTCGTTTCGGCATCCCACGGGTACTTGTGGAGAAGTGGTTTGGAAATAATCTTCTGATCTCGGGGGACGTTGATGATCCTCAGCTAGTCACCTGAAAAAGAATTAACACTCCGGTCGGGGGTGCCAGAATTAGCACTCCGACGGGCAAGTCAGTCTCTACACTCTGAATTATTTGTGTTTTAAGTTAAGTGTAATAGTTCTCACATACCTTTCTTAGACTATTGTTCCTTTATTGATACTCGTTTCTAGGGCCTTGGGGCCTGGTCCGCTTTTCGCTCACTATTCGCTTATTTATTCGGCCCCATAGTTCAATAGTTACTCGGCCTATTTATTGTATTCGGCCTTCTGATCGTGCAGGTTAGAGCCGAGTAATGTCTATCTTCTAGAGCGTACGCTTCTGATTCTGCTATTTATTCGGCTCGCACAATTGCCCCCCAAACTCCCCATTGACGGCAGTTAATTGGTGTGCTTGGTTTCGAATTTGAAAAGTCAAGAGAAACATAAATTACGTGGCTTCACCTATCCCAATGTGAATGTCAGAACACACACGTCTTTTGGTCATCATTATACGTTCCCGCCTTAGTCGTGCATCTTTTGCATTTATTATGATTTGAAACTCCAGTCTCTTCAAATGCATACTTTTTGAATATTTGAGCCTCCTAGATTGCCAGCCGGAATCGCTCCTCTGTCTCGCATCTTCTGCAACTTCTTCCCGTCTCTCCTTGTCTCCTTTGCCTCTCGTAAGTTTTCTTCTCTTCTCTTTGTAATCATATTTTTCGTGTTCATTTTTGATTTAGAATACCCTTGAGTCCTTACTAGAATGGCTAAGCATTTGAAAGACCTCCTTTCCGAGGGTCGTATTTCTGGGTTCCGGCGATATTTTTCTATCCCTGATGATGTCCATATAACTCTAGTGACGGACAATACTCCTGATATGGAGAGGGATGACCAAAATACCATCGTCTTTCCTCTCCTATCCATTACGGAGGGCGGGGTTCGCTTTCCCCTACACCCATTTCTTAGGGTCGTCCTCCCCCATTGGGGTCTGATTCCTTCCCAACCCAATGTGAATTTCTTTCGAATCATAATGGGAATTGAAGAATTGAACCGGCACCTTAGGATCAACCTTGGCATTCTTGCGATTCGGCACTGCTACGCTTTAGCCAAATCCTCCGGTCGGCTCAGGCGCTACTTTCTCAGAGCCAAGGACACCGACCATCACTTGGTAACCATGCTTGCCAGTTCTGGCAAACGAGTTGATGATGTAATGGTCAATGTCCGAGGCAACTGGGAATTCGGCAAGGGCGAAGATCGCCTAGACCCTATTCCCAGAAAGATGAGTGAACCAGGTTGCCGTGTAACTCCTTGTGTTTATTGATCTTTCTTTTATTCGGCTTTTTCTTCAAGTCTAATCCTTTGTTTTTGCAGGCAATATGTTGAAGAAGATTCTGACCTCGGCTGACGATGCAGTCCTTGCGGAAATTAAGACCGCACTCAAGTATTTTGGCCGTCTAAACGTACAGAAGCAAGGGAGAGCTGCACATATACTCTTGCAGTACGAGCCTACTTATACTACGTTCTTGACCGCGGATGACATTCTGATCCCATCCGGCGAACAACACCTTACGGCCCTTATTTTCCCCAGCTTTAAGACCCTTAGGGAAATTGGTTTCGAAGCTTTTGATTCGGAACAAGACGTAGAGCCGGTGGTCGAGGTAATTGCCGAACCAACGAAAGAGTTTGCTGCGGAGGCCGAAGAGGCTCTAAACTTAGCATTTGAGGCAGCCGGTCTTAACCAGCCTAACTCACCGTCCATTTCGGGTCGGGTGGAATTTTCCTTTGGAGATATTTTTACAAATTTGGGAGACCTACTCGGCGCTTATTCTGAGAGTATGGCTGGGGAAAATCTCACGCAGATGGCGCGAAAGAGAAATGCCGAACGCATGGCAACCTGACGGAAAGCCGAGGCCAGTCGTTCTGGACCTGCCCTAACTGAATTTCCCGCACCCATTATTGTCGAGGAAACAGCTCAAGTTCATGAGGCTGAGGTGGAAAAGGTTGCCAAGCGGCTGGTTGCAGAGGAACAACCGATTTTGGAAGATCGGGGAGAAAAACGTACAGCCGAGAGCGAAGCCATCTCTGAGGAGGGCCCTGCTAATAAAAGACCACACTTGGAGGAGTCGGGTGTGGTCGCTCCTTTTGTTGTTGAACCAAAAATAAAGAGCATGCCGATCTCCTCTAAAGCGTCGGCTTTGAAAGATCCAGCCGTGGCGCTGAGCTTGGTTGCTTTAGTCTCGTTGCCGGCTGACAAGGCAGCCTTTTGCGCTGAGCCGGATTTAGTGGCCATAGCATTAGTTGCCTAGTCGGCCTTTCTGGTAGGTGACTTCATCCTAACTCCTTGTTTTGATTTTGTTTGCATACGGTATTTCTTGGTATCTGACGATCCCAACTTGTTTTGCAGACGGTCGAAAGGATCGCCGAATTAGGCTGCCGCCAGCATGATGCCGTGGAAAGGATTGGCCGTTTGCAGTCGGAAGTGGGCGATCAGAGGAGCAAGGCCGAGTTTGAGGCGATGAGAGCTACAATGGAGAGTGCGCGGGCCGAAGTTGAAAAGGAAAGGGCGGGGACTGCCGACCAACTCAGATCGGACGCCGAGGAGAGGGCAAACACGAGTGAGGAATCGCTCAAGTTAGCCAAGGAGGCACTTACCAAGCTGGAGGCCGAATTGGCAGAGGTGAAGGCAGCGAAGGAAAAAGCCGACTTTGAGGCTTTCGAAACATTCGAGGCTGGGCAGAGCATCGCTCTAAAAAACTATGTAGAAGAGGTCCCCAAGTTCGAGAATTGGGGATTCAAACATGGCTGGCTCAAAGCCCTTGCCGCCGCTGGAGTGACATTGGACATGTCGATTCCATACGAGCCAGTGGACGTTGAGCCGCTAGAGTCTGATCCCGAGGATTGATTTTGGGGATCAAATTATTTTTTTTTATGTATTTTTAATTTCAATGTATGTTTTTTGTTAGTTGATTTTCATCTTTTTTGGATTTTCATATGTAAAATGTCCGCTGCTAGCGCCCAATTTATGAATGAAAATTTTCTATGCTCTCAAGTTATTGCTTGTATATGCTCTCAAGTTATTTCTTGTATTATTTGCTGTATGAGTACATAATTAGGAGAATCAGCAGTTAGAACAAAATGTCATGATTACGTGAGACGGCAAACTTAATAGCCGATGAAATTAATGGATCTGATTTAATCATAAACAAAATGAATTCATGAGGTGCCGAATAAAACAAACTTATGAATATTGTACTGATGAATGGATTCGTGGAATGGCTAGGGCAATCAAGCCGACTAGATTGATGAATCTGCCATTGCCCCAGCTGGTTCATGATCGTAGAACGCCGAATAAAACGTTACTTATGAATATTGCACTGATGAATGGATTCGTGGAATGGCTGGGGTACTCAAGCCGACTAGATTGATGAATCTGCCCTTGCCCCAGCTGGTTCATGATCGTAGAACGCCGAATAACACGTTACTTATGAATATTGTACTGATGAATCGATTCGTGGAGCGGCTGGGGCATTCAAGTCGACTAGATTGATGAATTTGCCCTTGCCCCAGCTGGTTCATGATCGTAGAACACCGAATAAAACGTTACTTATGAATATTGCACTGATGAATGGATTCGTGGAATGGCTGGGGCATTCAAGCTGACTAGATTGATGAATCTGCCCTTGCCGCAGCTGGTTCATGAATGTATAACGCCGAATAACATGAACTTATGAATATTGTACTGATGAATCGATTCGTGGAGCGGTTGGGGCATTCAAGCCGACTAGATTGATGAATCTGCCCTTGCCCCAGTTGGTTCATGAACATTAAACGCCGAATAATAGTGGTTGATGGGGCGATTGGGGCATATGACTCAGTCGGCGCTAGGTTGTTGACGTTTCAATATTAATGAGATTGCCTCGGAGGTGCTACCCTTGTAGGGAATAAATGGGCATGTACTTTGTGAATGTGGGTCCTATTTATGTGCTCAGTCAACAACTCAGTCCAGCTCTTTGAGGAAGATTAAACAAGTGCGAATGTCGAACAGACTTTTTTTCAACAGCAGAGGGGAAGCGAGGACGCTAGCTGAGCTGGGAGGAGATATAAGTCAAAGTGGTGAACCTTTGCGCACGGGAAGTAGGGCTTCGAGGGATCATGAGAGACACCAATCTCCTCGTCGTCGAAGTAGGTTGCCCAGGAGGGACAAGCAGCCACAGGGCAGGTCTCTTCAACCCCGTTCTGGAAGGGAATCCAACGCGAATCCACGCCCATTGAGTTTTGCGGTCTTCGTGGGGAATAGACCCATGATCGAGGCGGATTCGATCGTTCGAGATCCAAATGTGGTAGTCGAGTTCGCTCGACAAAATTTTCCACCCAAGGTCTAACAGTCGATGGTAGGTCGGCAGGACTTCGAAGTGTTTCGTGAAGGCGTTCACGGGGTGGTGAAGGGGCTGTACACCTCTTATGAAATCGACATACGTCTCTGCGCCGCTCGGCACGATATAGAGCAGAGAGATGAACGCATTCGGAAGTTAGAAGCTCGCGCGGAGAAGGCTGAGCTTGAGCTAAGGAGAATAAAGTCCGCTGAGTCTCAATTAGCCAGCCATCCCAACCCGGTTGTGGAAGAGAGGGTGACTTAAAGGCTGATAAGTGATGCTATTGCCGATCAGAACACGGCTAGCATGTTCGCGATTGAGATTGTGAGGGCCGCGACCCCTGAGAAAGGCTTCCATAATGGTCGAAAGGTTGGAATTAAGAAGACCAATGAGAAACTCACCGAAGAAGTTTGCCAATGTGAAAACCGTGGGTTTAGGCACGGCTGGATCAAGGCACTTTAGGAAGCTAATGCTCTCTAGGCAGCAGGTGTGAATTCGGCGTTGCTGTTGTACCAACAGAATGATTTCCCCTTCTCTGCCTTCGAAATTGAGAAGAGTGATGATGAGGGAGCCGCCGAAGAGAAGAAGACCTTGTAATGCTTATGTAGAAATTATGTATTTATTGGCTGATTTTAATAAAACACTTAATTTTCAATTTGTAGCGTACTTTTTATTTATGGTAGTACACTTGATGCCAATCGATTTATCTAAGGACACATTTTACTTTGAATGTTCACACGTTTTAGACTATGCTTGTGCGCCCTGAACTATTCTATTTTGAATAGAAGCATATTTCAGCCTTTTGAATATGCATATTTCAGCTTTTGTTTATACGGCTTGAACTATTCCATTTTGAATATGCATTTCATCCTTTGTTTATACGGCTTGTACGAAGGCGCCTCGAATTCGGAGGCATTTAATCGGCCCAAAAGCGTCATGCGTTGATGGGGCTCCGAATCTGGAGGCTTTATTGGCCTAAAGACGTCATGCGCCGATGGGGCTCCGAATCTAGAGTTTTTATCGGCTCAAAGGCGTCATGCGCCGATAGGGCTCTGAATCTGGAGTCTTTAATTGGTCAATCGTGATATCCACGAAGGGCGCTCCGAAATCGGAGGATTTAATCGGCCCAAAGGCGTCATGCACCGATGGGGCTCCGAATCCGGAGTCTTTATCAGCTCAAAGGCATTATGTGCCGATGGGGCTCCGAATCTGGAGTCTTTAATTGGTTAATCATGATATCCACGAAGGGCACTCCGAAACCGGAGGATTTAATCGGCCCAAAGGCGTCATGCGTCGATAAGGCTCTGAATCCGGAGTCTTTGTCTGCTCAAAGGCATCATGCGCCGATGGGGCTCCGCATCCGGAGTCTTTATCGGCTCGAAGGTGTCATGCGCCAATGGGGCTCCGAATCCGGAGTCGTTAATTGGTCAATCGTGATATCCATGAAGGGCGCTCCGAAACCGGAGGATTTAATCGGCCCAAAGGCGTCATGCGCCGATGGCGCTCCGAATCCAGAGTCTTTAATTGGCCAATCGTGATATCCACGAACGGCGTTCCGAATCCGGAGGCTTTAATCAGCCCAAAGGCGTCATGCACCGATGGGGCTCCGAATCCGGAGTCTTTAATTGGCCAATCGTGATATCTACGAAGGGTGCTCCGAATCCGGAGGTTTTAATCGGCCCAAAGGTGACATGCGCTGATGGGGCTCCGAATCCGGAGACTTTAATTGGCCAATCGTGATATCCACAAAGGGCGCTTTGAATTCGGAGGCTTTAATCGGCCCAAAGGCGTCATGTGCCGATGGGGCTCCGAATCCGGAGTCTTTAATTGGCCAATCGTGATATCCACGAAGGGCACTCCGAATCCGGAGGCTTTTATTGAAATACTTTTGAACTAGATTGCACAGTGAATAAACAGGAATCTTTGCATAACAAAAGTGGAGTGTGTACATGGTGAGCCATTCAAGACTAATATCATTCCCCACAGGTCGGGTTTAATGACAGAATTTGCACAAGTGCGTTGAATTCCAAGGCCGTGGCAGACTCCTTCCTGACATGTCTTTGAGCCGATATGCCCCTACTCCTGTGATCGAATCAATCTGATAGGGGCCGTCCCAGTTTGGACCCAATTTTCCATCCACCGGCTTCTTGGCAGCCGGAAGTACCTTCTTTAGGACCAACTCTCCTGGTGTGTAATGGCGCAGCTGAACACGTTGATTATATGAGTTGGCAAGCTGCTGCTGGTACCGCGCCATGGATGCAGGGGCACGGTCTCTTCGTTCTTTGATTAGAATCAAATCCAAAGCCAGCATCATGTCATTTCGGCCCATATCAAAAACTTGCGATTTCAGGGTTGGGTGGCCGATCTCCAAGGGTATGATCGTCTGGGTTCCAATGCATAAAGCAAATGGCGTTTCTCCAGTGGATTGTCTTGGCGTAGTTCGATGAGCCCATAATACACTCGGCAATTCTTCGACCCATTTGCCTTTAGCTTTCTCCAGCCTCTTCTTGATACCATCCAAGATGGATTTGTTAGAGGCTTCGGCTTGACCATTGCTTTGTGGGTAAGTTGGCGTAGAAAAGTAAGGCCGGATACCATACTTGCTGCACAGCTCTCGGTAAACGCCACAATCAAACTGGGTGCCGTTGTTTGAAATTAGAGCTCTTGGAATGCCGAATCGTGTTATGATATTTCTCCATACAAAGCGCTTAACATCAGCATCTCGAATATGAGTTAATGCCTCCACTTCGACACATTTTGTGAAATAATCTGTCGCGACAATCAAGTATCGCTTGTTCCCTGGGGCCTTTGGCAATGGTCCTATGATATCAAGCCCCCACTGGGCGAACGGCCAGGGACTGGTAATGGAGCTTAACTCTTCAGCAAGCAAATGGGTTAATAGGGAGAACTTCTGGGACTGTTCACATTTCTTCACATAGCATTTGGCATCAGATCTCATTGTCGGCCAATAATACCCCTGTGTTATAGCTCGATGGGTTAAAGAGCGCCCGTCAAAATGGGCACCACAGCTGCTCTCATGTATTTCAGTCAGAAGCTCTTCGACTTTGTCCGGGTGTACACATTCCAGGTATGAACCAGAAAGGGATTTTTTATAAAGCCTTCATTGCGGATCCAAGTAGTATCGTAGGGCTTTGTTTCGCAGCTTGTGTGCTTCTTTTTTGTCCGCTGGGAGTTGTTTGGAAGACATGAATGCAGCAATGGGGTCTATCCAACTCGGTCCTGACTCTATGACATTAACCTGGATTTCCTCCAAAGGGCCAATGCTCGGCTTCGGGATGAAACCTACTTCGATAGTCTATTTAATCTCTGAGTTAATGGCGGAGGCTAGGCAAGCTAGGGCATCTGCATGTGTGTTCTGGTCACGCGTTATTTGATTCAATTCATGATGGTCAAATTTGGCTAGCAAGGCACTAGCCGATTTCATGTAAGCCGCCATACGGTCATTTTTGGCTGCGTACTCCCCTTTTAGTTGATTGATCACCAATTTTGAATCGTAAAATACCAGCAAATGCCGTGCACCTAGAAGGTGTGCATTCCTCAAACCGGCCAGAAGGGCTTTGTATTCGTCCTCGTTATTTGATGCTTGGAAGCCGAGTTTGACGGCCTGCTCAATTATTGCGCCGTCGGGAGCCATGATTACTACTCTGGCACCACTGCCCCGTTGATTGGATGATCCATGACAGTACAACACCTAATTGTCCCCAACATAGATTCTCTAGTTCGGCTTAGGTCGAACTTCATCAGACTTGAAGTCGGCAAGACCCCCAGAGAATTCGGCCACAAAGTCGGCAAGCACCTGGCCTTTTATTGAGGCTCTAGGAAGAAACTAAATATCGTACTAGCCGAGTTCAAGAGCCCACTTTGAAATGCGTCCTGATGCTTCCGCACTGCGTAGTACTGATCGGAGGGGGTAATCTGTTAACACCCCGATGCTATATCCTTGGAAGTAATGCATCAGTTTTCTTGCCGCCATAACTAGGGCGAGGATGAGTTTTTCCAGCGAAAGGTAGCATGTTTCAGCGTCGACCATTGCCTTGCTCACATAATATACTGGCCGCTGCTCCCCCAGCTCTTCCTTTATCAGTACGGCGCTGACGGCTCGGTCGAAAACTGCCAGATACAAAATGAGCGGGTCACCTACTGAGGGCGTTGTCAAGAGTGGAACTAATCAGAAGTAGGTTTTGAGGCCGTTGAAGGTGGCTTCGCACTCAGCGGACCATTCAAAAGCCTTGTCCTGCAGTAGTGTATGGAAGAATTGTCGGCAGCGGTTCGTGGAACGACTGATGAACCTGTTAAGTGCGGCGGCCATCCCCATTAACTTCTGAACCTCCTTGACCGATCAAGGGGAGACGAGTTCCAGGATTGCTGTGATTTGCCTTGGATTGGCTTCGATTCCTCGGTGGTTGACAATGTAACCCAAGAATTTGCCAGAGCCAATCCCAAAAGCACATTTGGAAGTGTTCAGCTTTATTCCATATTTGCGTAGAATGCCGAATGTCTCCTCTAGATCGGCTATATGATTCTGCTCTTCCTTGGATTTGACCACCATGTCATCAATGTACACATCCATAGTGTGGCCGAGTTGCTCCTTGAACATGGTCATGACTAGTCTCTGGTAAGTTGCCCCTGCATTCTTCAGCCCAAAAGGCATAACCTTATAGCAATAGGTTCCTCTTGGGGTGAGGAATGCAGTTTTGTCTTGGTCCTCCAGATGCATGGCAATTTGATGGTAGCCTCTGTAGGCATCGAGGAAGCCCATACTCTGATGATGTGTTGTAGCATCTACCAGTTGGTCTATCATGGGGAGAGGAAAACAGTCTTTGGGGCAGGCTTTGTTTAGGTTCGTGAAATCAACGCAGACTCACCAGGTCCCATTTTTCTTCTTCACAACCACCGTATTAGAGAGCCATGTAGGGTACGTCACTTCCCTGATTGCCTCGGCGTCAAGCAACCGGTCAACCTCTTGAACAACTACGGCAGTGTGCTCTGCGGATGATCGTCGGTTTTTTTGAATGATCGGCTTGCATTTAGGGTTAACATTTAAACGGTGTTATGAAACAGATGGATCCACACCCGGTATCTCATATGGAGTCCATGCAAATACATCAAGGTTGCCGAACAAAAAGGAAATTAGCTGATGTCTGTCGGCTTGATTGAAAGAGACGCCGACCATGAAGAACCTGTCTGGGTTGCCGTTGATTTCGACTCGATCTAGGTCTTCCGTGGCCTTTTCATTTGGGAGCCGCCCAACATCGTCAAGGCTCTCCCGATCTGTTGCCTCAATAGAGTTCACTTGCAATTCCTTTGGTGTCTTTTGAGCAAGGAGATAACATGTTTGTGCCGATTTCTGAGAGCCATGGATTTGCTCAATGTCGCATTCTGTCGGGAAGCATAGCAGCTGGTGATAGGTGCTTGGCACGGCTTGCATAACATGCAACCAAGATCGCCCCATGATGAGATTGTATGGCGACGGCAGCTTGACGACCAAGAAGTCCACATCCATTGTTCGGGAGCCCGCTCGAACGGGTAATGTGATTTTCCCCAACGGGTACTCTGGATTGGCGTTGAAGCCGAACAGTGGATAAGGAGCCGGAGAGAGATCCGATTCGGAGAAGCCGAGTTTGGTGAATATCTTGTAGTACATGACCTCCGATGTGCTCCCCGGATCAATGAGTATGCGCTCAACTGTGAATCGATTTATACGTAACTCAATTACCAAGGGATCAATGTAGGGCAGTGTCACTCCGGCCAAATCTGAATCATCAAAAGTAATGCCTGCAGCTTCATAGGGCTGTTTAGCCGGAGTGAGTTGATTCTGAGGGTCGGAACCTGACTGAATCGTATGCACCGCCGATGACATTGGCAGGCTATATATCATGTGGATCATGCCGAGCGGAGGTGAATCCTGTCTTAAGGCTATTACTTTGGTTGGGTTGCCTTTTCGGACGTACTGTTGTAGCCAGCCATCTTGTACCAATTTCTCCAGATGATCCTTCAATGCATAACAACTCTCAGTATAATGGCCATGGTCCTTGTGATACTCACACCGTCTATCCCGTCTTCTCATGTTAGGAGGTCCCATCATTTTCGATGGCCATTTGAAGAACGAAAGGTGTTGGATTTTGGACATAACCGCACTAATCGGCTCTGTTAACTCCGTATATTTCTTGTTGGCGTGCCTCGGACGCCTGCTGTCAACTTGCAGTTGTTCATTTTCTCGGTGGGAGCAGTGGTTGCTTGATCGACGGGAATCCCGTCTCTTGTCTCGTTTGGCCCGATGCCGTGGTTTAGGGCTCTGAGGTGGTACAGAATTTATTGGTTGAGCAATTTCAAAAGCAGCCGTCTTGTTGGCTGTGTTTCCGCTTTAACTCACAAAGCGTCATCTTCGACTTTGCAGTATTCTTCAACTTTCTTTATCAACGACCAGACCGTTTTGGGGGGTCTTCTAGTCGAAGAACTGCGGAGAGCACTGTTAGGATGCAAACCCATTTTGAAGGCGGTGATGGCCATGGAGTCGTTGCAAGCGTCATCAACAAGATTAAAGCACTCCCAATAGCGCACCGAATACACTCTTAGTGTTTCTCCTGGCTGGATCTGCATTGCCCAGAGAGAGTTGGCTTGTTTCAGCTGGACCTCGTTGGTGATGAATCTGGCCCTGAAGGATTTCTGTAACTGATGGAAGCTTTTGATCGAAGCCGGCTCCAGTTTATAATACCACCTGACAGCTAATGGTTCCAAACTACTGGGAAATATTCGGCACATAAGGGCCTCGTCGTCTGTATGCAATGTCATGGCTTGCTTGTAGTGACGGATGTGATCGGTGGGGTCTGATTTTCCATCATAGAGAGTGAACGACGAAGCTTTGAACTTTTTGGGCAGAACCGCCCTAGCGATCCGTCGTACAAAGGGATTGTGCCGGTCTTCTTCATCTAAACTGTTTCTTCTGCCCTTATGCCTTATACGTGGACTCTCTTCAGAGGAACTAAAAGTTTCAGATCGTTCCTTCTTCTTGGGCTCCGGGGATAATATGTCGGAGTCACTATCGGTGTCATGTTGTCGGGTTCGAGGTCGTTGACCACATGCCCTCACAGGTCGTTCTGGATCTTGGCGTACAGCTTGTTTGGACTTCGCCACTTCCAAGGCCAAATCCTGATGGAGATGTTCGTTTTCAGCGATCATGTTCTCCAACCTCTGTTCATTTTGCTTTGCTTGTTCCATGATCGCTTGCATTGCCTCTTGCTCTGAAGACGAGGGTGAGGCGAAGTTCAAAGCGCATCTAGCGGGGATAGTCTCCTATCCAAGCATGTTTGTTGGAGTGAGGTTGTCTCTTTGCGTGGTTTCATCAGTGACTATCGGAGGGTCTTCCGTTACACCCGCCATGGATGTGTTTGAGTATTCTCACAGACGGCGCCAATTATGGAGAAGTGGTTTGAAAATACTCTTTTGATCCCGGGGGACATTGATGATCCTCAGCTAGTCACCTGAAAAAGAATTAACACTTTGGTCGGGGGTGCCGGAATTAGCACTCCGACGGGCAAGTCAGTCTCTACACTCCGAATTACTTGTATTTTAAGTTAAGTGTAATAGTTATCACATACCTTTTTTAGACTGTTGTTCCTTTATTTATACTCGTTTCTAGGGCCTCGGGGCCTGGTCCACTTTTCGCTCACTATCCACTTATTTATTCAGCCCCATAGTTCAATAGTTACTCGGCCTATTTATTGTATTCGACCTCCTGATCGTGCAGGTTAGAGCCGAGTAATGACTATCTTCTAGAGCGTACGCTTCTGATTCTGCTATTTATTCGGCTCCCACTGTACTGATTGCAGACAATGGAACGTAGTTTGATGGAAAGGTTTTCAGGAAGTTTTGTGCTAATCTCAAGATTGAATATCAGAACTCCTCTCTAGACTACTCGCAAAGTAATGGACAAGCAGAGTCATCAAACAAAACCATCATTAATGGAGTAAAGAAACGGCTTAAGAATGAAAAAGGGAAGTGGGTTGAAGAGTTACCCCATGTGTTGTGGGCCTACCGAACCACGAACGATGCTCAACAGGGGAAACATCTTATTCTTGACCTACAAAATGGAGGCTGTCATTCCACTGGAAGTCGGTCTCCTAACCCTCCGATCAGAATCATTTGAAGATGCCAGTAATGAGGAAGCTATTGCACAGGTGCTGGACATGGAAGAAGGCCGAAGAGAAGTAGCACTAATTAGACTTGTAGCTTATCAGCAGCAGTTTATCAAGAGTTTCAATAAGAAAGTTTTCCCAAGGCAGTTTACTTCTGGAGAAGTGGTTTTGAGGAAAGTAATGGACCATAAGAGGGTGCCTGGTGAAGGGAAGTTAAGACCTAATTGGGAGGGCCCTTACAAGGTCACAGTCGTAGATGAGAATGGAGCATACTACTTGGAGGATCTCAAGGGCAAAGCGATACCTCGGCCCTGGAATGTAGCAAACCTCATGAAGTGTTATCAATAGAAAACCCCCAAGTCATCCATCAAGTGTAAAAGCATTCATCTTTAGATTAATGAGAATAGCTCCCTACTTCTTTGAATTTTTTTTTTCAGCACTTGTACAGCTTTATGGTAAGAACAGATTATTGCTTAACCTAGTCTTTAAAATCCAAGCCTTGGGGGTATATTTCAAAATAAAAGTGATTTAGCTTTGGTGTTTACCAAACGCAATCAGCTTTGGTATTTAGCAAACGGAATTAGTTTTGGTATTTATCAAACGGACTTAGCTTTGATATTTATCAAATGGAATTAGCTTTGGTTTCAACCAAATGGACTTCGCTTCGCAACGACCGAACGGAATTCAGTTTTGGTTTGCACTCAAGCATGCCAAGTGGAATTGCATGGTGGAATTATGTTTGGCAACCAAAATGGAACTGAACCAAGTGGAATTACTTGGTGAAAACCGCACCAACTAGTTTTTCAATGATTATTTCTCTTTTGAAAATCACAAAATTTCTTAAGTATAAACACATCAACACTTAGTACTACTGCATGATAGAGTTGGCACAGACTTGGATAAATTCTTTCAAGACCAAACCCCCAGCGTTAGTCTTACTCAGCTCCAGGTGGGGGCAAATAATTGTTCTTTTTTTTGAATCAATCTAAACCTGAGTAAGTCATCACTTCTTTGCATCTCTTTGTCCCATTCAAACACACTCCTGCTATCAATGTTCTGCCAAAGAGCACAATTTTCAGTACCAATCTTACTTAGCTCCAGGTGGGGGCAAACAATTGTTTTTCAGAACTAACCTAGACCTAAGTAAGATACTCTTCTTTCATTACAAACCCAAGCACAATCGTACAACATATTCGTTAACCAGATCGAGCAGCTATTCGGACCGAAGGTCCCAAACAATGCTCGGCCAGGGGCAAACAGTACAGATAACACAAGCATAGAAGCAAGAAGGCATCAGATTGCAAAGTCAAAAGGAAAATTCCATTATCCAACAAAGGCACAGCTAGCCTCACAAACAGTAATAAAAATAAGAAAAATTGTCTTAACAAGCATAATGGGGCAACTCATCAGGAAGATCGAGCTCTAATGTATTAGAAAACAAGAAGAAGAAAAAGAAAAACAAATGTAAAAAACTTCAGGTCCTTTCAGAAAACCACTCTAACTCTCATCAGCAAGAGGAATTTCAGGGGCAGTGTTCACATTCTTGTCTATGTCACCCTGGAGAGGAAAAGTAAAGGCAGTTCCAACTTCTTGGGGAACATGAGCCTCCTTAACCACATCTCCTGCAACTTCAGTCTCTGGGTTCTCACCCCCTTCAGCATTCACTATTTCATTACTAACACCACTCTCTGGAGTCTTGTTTGCAGAATTAGTGCCTAGAGAAATCTTTGATGAAGGAGTACCAGGTGTCGTAACAGTCTTCAAACCCTAGGACTTTGAGGGAACATGAACATCCTAGAACAGAGGGGACTCTTCAGGAACCTGAGCAGCAGCCAGGGCACTTGTCTAGCCTTTGAGGAAGAGCTTGTTATGCAGTAGCAACACCTTTTCCTTATAGGCAGCTCTAGCTTCATCCCAGCCATGCTGCCAATACTTGGCCTCCAAGGTTGAGCACTCAGCAGCCATCACTATTACAACTACCTCCAGCTTCGTCACTTTTCCCTTAAGCTGGGCTTGGACCCCAATAGCAGCCTCCTTGGATTTCTCAGCAAAAGCGACAACCTTGTTTAGATGGAACACCTCCCTCTCCGTAGTCCTGCGACCTTCTTTCGTGGTCTCCAAATTCGTTGTCAATCTCTCAGCACTCATGGCAGCCTCCAGCACGACCCTCTCCAATGCTTTAGCACAGGTGAAGGACAAATGCATTCTCTGGATCCATTGCAGTAAAATGACAAGGTATTAAGGAAAAAAAGATAGTGTAGACCAATAAGAACATAAAAAAGAAGTACAACAGCACTTACAATAGTCATCATTTGAAGGGTACCCTTCAGAATTGGGATATCGCGAGGACCGTTATGATTTGCCATATCCACCGCCATCAACAAAGTCTTGGTTAAGTCAAAAGCAAAATCTCCAGAAGCAACAACTAATCAGAAGTAGAGATGGGCCTGCTTTGATACAACATGGGTGGTTTCCATTTTTCAAAAGACTCATCCACAACAGGCTCCTTAGAAGTCTCGCTAACTATGGCTTTGCTAGTCTCTCTCCTCTTTTTTTTCGCCCTCTCAGCAATTGAGGCAGTAGGGTCAGTAGCAGTGGCAAAGGGGCCAGAGGCCCCCATCTCTAGTTTCACATCCATAAGACTCTTTGGTTCGGTCTTGGCCGAAGGAGTCTCCTGGACAGAAGAAGAGCCAAAAACTTCCGCCTCTAGGTCCACTAACACCCTTCTCTTGGACATTGATCCTCCCCCTGTGAAACTGGGGGTAGGAGAAGGAGTCCTTTCGGCAGATGAACTTCGGTCGCAGTGACAGTTTGTAACTAAAGGGGCAGGGGGTGTGTCAATCTCAACATCGGAATCAAGTAGGGACGCAGCGAGCTTTGCCTTTTTCAAGATTGTGGTTTGGTAAGTTTCCAGGTAGTCTAATAGTTTAGGAGCCGACCTCTTTTGTATCTCAAAACGGCCTTGATCGCCTCAGTATTCTCGCGGTTTGGTCTACATTGGTAACGGGAAAACTCTGCAGAGATGGGGAACAACATTAGCATAACACTCAAACGAAACAGTAGTCAAATAAAAAAAGAAACATAAAAATGCTAGGGCACGGGATTAAGACCTAGATAGCCATTTTTTTGGGGCATCCTCTCAGTTAGAACTTGGTCCCTGTAGGGAACTCCTAGTTCCCACCAACTTGCAAGAAATCATTATTGTGTTTATTGGAGTCTGGTAAACTAGTGACAAGGTAACAATTAGTAGAACGAACACGAAGGTAATAGGTACTGTGGTCTTTGTTGTGAGAAAGGGTGTAACAACCCAAGATATCCCATACGTTACGATTCAGGCCTAATTGCTGTTCAGAACAGAGACGTCACAAATGACTCGAAATAGGTTTACAGATACTTACATGAGGGTAAGTTGGACGTAGTGTAGAAAGCGACGGACTAAAGGGTCTAGAGGGAACCGAACCCCTCTTTCAACGATAGCAGCAATATGAAAGGCATCAGTGTCTTTCGTACTCATCCACTTGGCGTCGACCTTGGCTAGCGTAAGGATAACATCGTCAGGAATGCCGTAGTAACGACGGAACAGGGCCATCGCCTCAAGGGTATCCACTAGTGCATGAAATTTTCCCATTATCTAGACCTAGAAGGGCAATGGCAGAACTAAAACTTAGCAAGAAACACAGAAATATTACCGACCTCCGGAAACAATGGTGCAAGGGCCAACAGTGGCGACATAAATAGAAAAGCAATAGAAAAGCTAAGTTTCAAGAGGACTTACAGTGATTTGACGAAGAAACATCAACGTGAGAAGATCTTCTGAACTGGAATGACAGAGTTCGTAACCCATAGCAATGGCAATAAGCGTCTGGGCAAAGTATCGTCGGAACCAAGGTAGAAGCATGAAAGGGTTTTTGGGATTTTGAAACTTGGGTGCAGACGAAGGGGATTGAATTACCAGATCATGCCTCTCTGTATGGATTCAGTGCACTACCTTGGCACACCAGTGCTACGTTGCCACATGTCCTAATGAAAGGATGCACGCAGAAGTGTGTGCGTGTATGGATTGAACTGCCACCAAGGCCGAGCTGAAGGAAATCCAAAATGATACGACGATTGGGGTATTAGACAGTAGTTGTAACAACCCCGATCTGTAATTAATTACTAATAAGTAATTTAGGATGTCAATTAAGTGATTAAAATAAATTATGTCTTTATTGTGTATTTTGCATGCTATTTGACTTTCTATCTGTTAATCGTAGTAATATCTGTTGTGAAATCTGCTTTTATATGAAAATCGAAAGCCTTATCGACATCCGAAATTGACATTGGTTACATTAATATGTTATTCGAAATTTTTATAATCATATGGAAAATTTTATTAAAAAATTGATTCAGTTACTTAATTAAGTTGTGTTTGGTTGGCCAAATGTTCTAATTATTGTATTAAACCACTATAACTATAAATAAGGTTTAAGACAAGTTTTTGTGTTTGGGGTTTAATCCCTTATTTCTTTAACTATAATGTGTGTGGGTATAATGTAAGAATGATTTTTGGACATTGCATATAAATTTAAAAATCTCTGTTTCATATAAGTTAGCATAACTCATTGGACGAATTTATTTTTGATATTTGCTTCCACTAGCCCCTTATTCTGTAATTCTGCTTTAGAGGCCTTCAGTAATCCAAAGATTACTGGCCAGTTATGACACTAAACCTATAGAGGCGGGTTTAGGTCGTGATAATAGCTCTCCCCAAGGGAAACCTTAGCGCGAGCTAGGGGGCAAATGAAGGGGCATAATATAAACGGGTTGGATCCAAACCTTGGGCCAGTCTAATCCACTAAACCCAACTCCAAGTGGGTCAGACAAATGCGTGGGCTAACCAATTGAGCCCATTTCCATAACACATAGTCTACCCAAGTCCTCAAGCACTTGGGCCCAACTCGCAATGGAAAGGCTAGTCTAGCCGCGACGCTGGGTTGGGCCGAGCTGCAAGACTCAATCTTTGGACCAAACTGATGGGCCGAACCCATCATCAAAAACCAAAGTGGGTCGAGCCCACACAAAGATATCTAAATGGGCTAGCCCATCTCTATAAGTAGTCTTGTGAAAGGCCGAACCGGGGCACAACGATATCGAGCCGAAAGAACGTGTCAGAGAAACGTGGAAGATATGAATGCATGCATGTGCAGGTTGCCACCTTGGCTAGTCCCCTCCTCCTAGGATCACGAAAACAGTTGATCAAGGGAATGTGATCTGTTATGAGCATGGTTACAATGAGTGTATGAATCACTTGTCAACTACCCGATGGTCTCCTACCTTAAGCAATGTTAAAGGGAGCCTGGCAGTGCCAAAGTTTCATGAAACCATCTTGGGTAACAAATAAGGTGTTCTATACAAACTCTACTAAATTCACATTGAAGGTAACAAAGTTTAGCTAAACTACACTCACCTAAACATAACTCTCTACACTTAAAGAGCACATATCATCTTCTCCGATCACTTACTTCCACACCGGAGCGTTATCCAGCCAACCCCGGCCGGATAGCTCTAACGGTGCGCTTTGTTGCAGGGTCTCGATTCGTGGATAGTCCAATCGGGTGCGAAGCTCCGGTCCACAATTATCTAGTGTCGTATTCGGTATGCATAATTTCCCTCTTGATTCACGCAATTTTTTTATTTTTATTTTTTTCTGTAGAGATCTTCCTGTGATACACATCTCTTCATTATTCATTGGTTATTATTCATGTCAACTAGGTTCAGTTGGAGTAATTATTCAAGAAAAATAATATACAAGTTTACTTTTTAAACCTACTTTTTAGATTCAGTAATGTGTGAAGACAATAATTATTAATAATTACATAATATTTAATAGTTTGAGTGTATTAAGTGATATTATTAACATTGCATTTTTAATCAATAATCCAAAGAAAATTTTTATAAATGAAACAATTATTACTCACATTTGTTAGATAATTAAAAGATAAAGGATCCACTTAGTATGTTTTTGGTTTCTTATTTATCAGAATTACTTTATTCCGAAACTATCTGTTGGCTACATATTTTGTATAGGCCAATCGCCGTTTAACACGTGGTAAGATGAGGGCAATACGGGAAGTTAATTCAAATCTCGATTCGCAATCATACACGTGGCAGTTAGCATTGGTTATTGTGGATCTGCATCGCACTGGATCAGCGAAGAGATGCAAGATGATGTGGCTTAACGGTTACTCATACATTTAAATTCAAAATCAGGAGGGAAGCCTAACTGTAAAAGGTGGCGTAGTGGCATTGACTATGAGGCGGCATGTTCAGCAATCATGAAAGGACTGTTCGACGGTTGGAAGCCTACTTGGACGGTTACTATGGGACAGTATAAATAACAGAGTACGCTCCAGAGTAGAGATCCGGACTCAGATCAAAAAATCAGTTTTATCTACTTTATTTTCCTTCTAGTTTTTACAGTTCTTTACATTTCTATACTTCAAATTCCTGTATTGCACTTCATTTATAGGAGTAGTTTCAAATAGCTTGTTGCTGTAAACCTCTACGAGGCTAGGTCAGATCATTGTAAGTTTTTCATTTTTTACTTAATGAAATGCTGCAATTATTCTTCACTTAATTGTTGTTTACTAAATTCTCCTAAATAAGCCACCAGTAAAAGTCCTCTTCATTAAGGCTGAAAGAACTAAAACACAATCGTCTGATAATTTGTTGGCAATCAATCTTCTGTAAGGAGTTATTGATCCTTGCTAGCACGTTTAAAATTACAATACTAACCTTCGAAAGCCAAAAAGCCAACATATATTTTTGGCACGCCCAATGGGACTAATTGAAATGGCTAGACGTAGGAGACAAAGAGAAAATGAACGCCTAGAAGAAAGTGTGGAAGGAGAGATAGAGGTACCTGATCTAGAGGATAATGTGATAACACATCCTATGGAAGCACCTATCTCATTAGAACTTATGGTCGAACAGACCAGTAATGCAGAACACGCACCACGTGTCCAGAATAGTGCACGAGACCATGGAATTGGACCATTCACTATTCCATCTGCTCAGCTAATGAATTAGTGGGGAGAACTAGTAGATGCCATGTGACAGCAGTTAATGAACACAATGGAAAGATGGGCAATATCCTTTATGGATCGGATGAATACCTATCTACCAACTAACATAAGGCATATGGAAGAAATCTCAAATGTCCCTCAACAAAGATTGTCTAGAGACAAACAGCCTATGCAAAGTAATGGACGTACTAATGGTCAAACTAGTAATCAATATTATGAAAGACCATCACCTCAGTCTTGGTATGAGCCTCTTTCAAGGCCTATGGCAAATCAAAATGCCTCAGTACTTAACAATGAAACCATGCAAATTGGTGGATCTGGGCCAATACAAGAAAATGGCATGAGAATGTTTTTAAATCCCATGTTCGAAGCCATACCTAGCACAAGGGGGTTCACCAATCCTTTGTTCGAATTCGTACTCGGGGGGTTGGAAGGGTTTCTTGCGGCTGGAAGAGAAACAACACCTGTTCCTCCTATTACAACACCTTTCGCAGGTCCTTTCGTAGGATAGGCTCAGAGAGGTCAACCATACCCTCAACAACAACCAGCACCACAAGGACAGCCAGTCCCAAATATACCTTCCTATGGACCAAGAGGACCTCAGGTACAAGGTTTTCTACCAAATCCTGTGTTTGTTCCTCAAGTGGTAGTCTAACAAGCACAAAATATGGTTCCTAGGGACCAAATTGCTGATATTGTGAGAGAAATGTGTGGACCTATGGCTCGAGGGGTTCAAACTCCTGCGTATAGAAAGCCATATCCAGAATGGGTGGATAGGGTGCATTAATACCCAAGAGGGTTTAGAATACCAGACTTTTCCCTCTTTTATGGGAATGGAAACTAGTCAACAGTAGAATACATTGCTAGGTTCGCAGCCCAATGTGGTGAATTTACTAATAATGATTACATGAAGTTAAGACTTTTTCCAAATTCTCTAACTGGGGTAGCTTTTGTATGGTATATTAACCTTACACTTGACTCCATCCAAACCTGGTAGCAAATGAATGAGGCATTTCAAGCGCAATTCTTCCAAACAGAGCCTGAGGTCTCCATGGCAAACTTGGCAAGGTTGAGTTAAAGGCCTGATGAAAAGGCTGCTCAATTTATTGCCAAATTTAAAAGAGCACGAAACAAGTGTAGGGTCATTCTACCAGAGCCTGAATTTATGAGATTGGCTCAAAATGGTCTAAAGTTTAGGCTTCGAACGAAGTTCGACTCAATTGAGTTTCGAGATTTAGTAGAATTAACCTATAAAGTGTCTAGATATGAATCATTACTTGAGGAAGAACAAGATTGAAGTAATGCATCATACAAGACTTATTATAGAGACCCTAACTACGAGATTGATGCAACAGAGATCGTAGGGAAAGAGCCTATGACCTATGAGGCATTAATTCATAAAGATACTACAATCGACTAGCAGTTTAAAAAGAAAGACCTTCATAGGAAATATTCTTTTGATTTAACAAAAGCAGATGACATTTTTGATCATTTGCTTGCTACAAATTTCCTAAAGCTACCAAGGGGGTTATGATTCCTTCCCCAAAAGAACTTAAAGGAAATATGTATTGTAAATGGCACAATTCTTGGTCTCATTCAACTAAAAACTGTATTGTTTTTCGGGACAGGATCCAAGAACAGATTCAAAAAGGGAGTTTGAAGTTCCCAACAAAAGCAGAAAATGCTATGGGGATTGACACTAACTCATTCCCAGAGATTGGTGAAGCTGCAGCCAATGTTGGAATGCCTGACTTCCAAAACCTATCCCTGAAAGAATTGGAGGAGGCAAATGTGCAGATGCATGTTGCCAACTAGACTGCTGTCAAGAAAGATATCAGAAGTTCACCAGCAAATAGACAAAACTTTGCAGATCAAAAGGAGGACTCTAGTGAAGAGGTACTGGATGATGATTCTCTTGAGACAGCTATCATGCAAAGGATGTGTCCCAGATGTAGATTAAGTTATAAATGGTTGAAGGGCCTCCCAATAGATGGGAAACAGTACTACAGGGATGTGCAGAGGCGCCCTAAACCAACCAGTGCCTACAACAAGAGGCCATACCCAACTGGTCCCAGACAACGGTCATTCTTGGCTGGACCATCAGCTACTAAAGTGCATTCTAAAGGTAAGAGACCTATGCATGAGGTCAGGCCACCCAACTATTATTAGATGGAAGGCAGTTATCCTGAGAGGAGGCTTGAAGTGGGATTAAGTCATGGAACCAAAGCCAAAGATTGGCCTCCAAGATCAGCTTTAAACAAGATGCAAGGTAATCACCCTGACAAAAGGCTTGAATTAGGCTCAAGACAAGGAATCAGGGTCAAGCAGTGGCCTCCACAGGCAGTTTCGAAGTTAGCTTCGAGGATGGAAAGAGCTAGTTCAACAACTGAACTAGTAGGTTCATGGGTACCTGGGGTTCCAAATTGGTTTGTCTTGCAGAATAAACCTAAAGAAATACCTACCCAGAAAAATGCTTTTGGAGACCAGGGTAGAATGATTAAACCTCCCCTGATGGCTCCAAACAATTGGGTATTGCTAAAACACCCAAAAACAAAGGAACAAGATATAGTTCTAGTGATCTCCAGGTCTCAAAGAAGGAAGATCCAACAAAGGTATACCCAGTACCAGAGGGACCAGAAAGAAAGTGGAGAAAGTTCTTAATTGGCTCAATCAAAAGGCCATGTAGAAGGAAAAGAAAGCCCAAAATTGGCTCCTCAAAACAAAAGAAGTGCCAGCAGGGAACAGTTGGCTATAGTTCACACTGAATTGAAAGCCAAGGAAAGATCCACCTTAGCAGGTCTTGAAAAGGCCTTGATGGAAAGCGACACTGAGACAGAAGGAGAAATACAAGTAAGCAAAAGAAAAGAAATGGCTAAAGATGAAATGTTTGAAGCCTTCATTGCTGAACAGACCTTTTTGGTCAAAAAACCAGCAGGTGCAGAACACTCGAAGGAAGTCACCAGTACTGAAGTGTCAGAGTGCAGCATGGAAGATGCTTCCGAAGTAACTAAACAAGTTAGTTTGGAAAAGCAACAAGTGGAGCCACAGGTTCAGTTTGGCTCATTTCCTCCAGTGTTAGTAAACATGGTGCACATACTGCCACAGGAGTTCCAGGCTGAAGATGGAAACCAAGAAGGTCAGGAGATTGACCCTATCCCAGTTTCTAGTGAAGATTCACAAGTTAGTATGGTCCAAGATGAGTATGAAGTGGCCACGCCAATGGAAGCTGAAGATGAGAGTGAAAAGGTAAGTATCAATCTCTTATATCCTTTTGAGTGTCCTACAACGTCCATGACATAGCATGTCAAGTCCTCGTATATCAAAGCTTTCTTCGATGGGATACAAATGAATAGGGTATTGGTGGATAATGGGGCAGTAGTAACCTGCTTCCGAAATCCTCCTTGAAGAAACTGGGAAAAAGAAACCCCAGATTAATACCAACCAGCACAACCATTGCTGGCTTTGCTGGAGATAAACAGATGGCTTAGGGTATTTTGCCCATCAACCTGAGTGTAGGAACCAGAGATTGCATGACAACATTCTTTGTTATTGACAGCAATGCTAAGTATAATGCTTTACTTGGCAGGGATTGGATTCACACCAACAAATGTGTGCCTTCCTCTCTACATCAAAAGATAATGATGGCCTTATGCAATGGAGAGACAGAGGAGATCCATGGGGACCCTCAACCTCTTGTCGCTTGTGCTGACTTTGCAGAGGCCAAGTTGTATACTGAAGGAGTAACACCACTCAGTATATCAAGAAACACATGATGGTTCAGCTGAAGTGACGACTGATGAGGAAGTAGCACACCTAAAACACTTGGTACATGAGAGTGTTGATGAAGAATTCGTCATCAAAGATGATAATGATGCCTGGTTGTAGGCAAGAAGATGAAACCCAAGAAGCTAGACCCTTGTCAAGTTTTCAGCATTGGACTTAAAAGCAATAGTCTAAAAAATTCAGGAACAAGAGAAGGAAGCTATGGCAGTTGGCTATAAGCATAAACAACAATAGGTCAAACCTTTGATCTTTGATAAATACTGTGCATTGGATATCGAAACAAAAGTCCACGAAATACAGGAAGAAGAAGCCTTATGGACAAACTTTGTCTATAAGGAAAAAGGCAAAGATGTTGAACCAAAGAAGGTGGGAGCAGGACAAAACCAAGGAATTGCCTCGAGGACAGAAGAAGTCAGGAGAGAAGCATTAGTAGATGTTTAAGTACAAGATCCCCTAGAAGAAGTCAATTTAGGGGAAGATTCTGCACAACAACCTACTTACATCAGTGCTTGGTTAAGTTCTTTTGATAGGAGCCAGTTATTGGTTGTCTTAAAGAATTATAAAGACTGCTTTGCATGGTATTATAATGAATTGCTAGGATTGGATAGGTCATTGGTAGAACATAGGCTCCCTATAAAGCCTAACTTCAGTTCACACAAGCAGAAACCAAGACGGATGAGTCCTGAAGTGGTTCAGAAAGTGAATGAGGAAATTCTCAGGCTCCTTAAGGCAAGCTTCATTAGAACAACCAGATATGTTGAATGGTTTTCTAACATTGTGCCTGTAGTTAAAAAGAATGGCAAGATAAGGGTGTGCATTGACTTTAGAAATCTGAATTTGGCAACTCTAAAAGACGAATACCCCATGCCCATAGTGGACCTATTGGTAGACAGTTCAGTAGGACACTGGATTTTATCAATGATGGATAGGCATTCTGGTTATAACCAGATTTGCATTGCAGAGGAAGATGTCCACAAGACAGCATTCAGATGTCCTGGGAATATTGACACCTTCGAATAGATAAAAATGCCATTTGGCTTCAAGAATGCTGGGGCAACATATCAGAGGGCAATGAATACCATTTTCCATGATCTCATTGGAGGATACCTGGAGTGTTACATTGATGATATTGTTGTGAAGTCTTAGTCTATGGAGGAGCATTTGGCTCATTTAACAGCAACTTTCGAGAGAATGAGAAAGTTCAAGTTGAAACTTAATCCTCTCAAATGTGCTTTTAGTGTCTTAGCTGGAAACTTCTTGGGGTATGTAGTGCACAAGAAGGGAATATAAATTGATCAAAATAAAGCCAAAGCCATCATAGAAGCCAAGCCTCCATCAAGTAAGAAAGAGTTGCAAAGATTCCTTGGCCAAGTTAATTTTCTTCGAAGATTTATTTCTAACACCACTGGGAAAACTAAAGTATTTTGTTCTTTGTTAAAGCTAAGGAATGAGGAAGACTTTCTGTAGATAGCAAAACATCAAGCTGCTTTCGAAGGAATCAAAGCCTACTTCGCCAAGCCTCCGGTGTTAATGCCACCAAAGAGTAATAAGCCCTTGAAGTTGTACATTGCTGCAGTAGAAGATTCATTGAGAGTTTTCTTGGCCCAAGACAATGAAGAAGGCAAGGATCAAGTAGTTTATTACCTTAGTAGGTTTTTAAATTCTTGTGAATGTAAATATTCAGCTATAGAAAAGCTATGTCTTGCGTTGTATTTTGCTGCAATGAAATTAAGATACTATCTGTTGCCTACAATTGTCTTGGTAATTGCAACCACAGATTTGGTTAAATATATGCTATCTAGACCCATGTTGAGAGGTAGAATTGGCAAATGGATACTAGCCTTATCAGAATTTCATCTAGAATATGTCCCCCAAAAGGCAATAAAAGGGCAAGTTTTGGTTAACTTCCTGGCAAACCATCCATGTCAAATAGAAAACTAAAAAATAATGGATCTTGGTATGGTCAATATTGAGCCATGGCAAGTGTGGTTTGATGGATCAAAAGCCAATGGTCTAATTGGAATTGGTGTGGTGATTAAGTCACCACAGCGGATAGAAACCACGCATGGTTTCAGAGTTGATGAAATTACTTGTTCCAATAACCAAGCTGAATATGAAGCTTTAATAATGGGACTGGAAATGCTAATTGGATTACAAGATCATGCAGTAGACATATTTGGAGATTCTCAATTGGTGGTAAACCAAGTGAAAGGAATTTTCAAATGTTAAAGTGCAAGCATGTTGCCATATTACGTTGCTGCATTATATTTGCTTTCTCAGTTTTAGATAGCAAATGTGACTTACATCCCAAGATTCATGAATAACAAAGCCAATGATGTAGCTCAGAAGGCTTTGAATTTTAGAAGAAGGGATGACACTCAATTAAACATAAGTCAAGCAACATATCAGAATTTGATACCACCTCTAGCAAAAAGGGATTTTGTGTTGGAGGTTAATCATAATGACTCACAAGATCAAGATTGGAGGCACCCAATGATGCAATACTTAACTGGTCCATCTTCAAAATCCAACAGGAAAATTAAGTTACAATCCATGCAATACATAGTATCTGATAATGCTCTTTATAGAAGAGGAGCAGATGGGTTGTTATTGGAATGTCTAGGGCCAAAAGAAGCATTAACACCTATAGCCGAAGTTCATGAAGGCATCTGTGGTGCTCTATAGCCTAGTGTAAAGATGAGATGGCTGCTTCGAAGGCATTCTTACTATTGGCCTACCATCTTCAAAGATTGTATAGAATATGCTAGAGGCTACCAAGCATGCCAAAAGCATGGCATGACAAGACATGTACCAATAACTGACTTGCATACAGTTGTGAAGCCTTGGCCATTTAGAGGTTGGACTATGGATATGATAGGGAAAATACATCCACCTTCTTCAAAGCACCATTGTTTTATTTTAGTGGCCACATACTACTTCACTAAGTGGGCCAAAGCTAAGCCATATAAGGCTGTGGACCAAACTGAAGTTATTGGATTTATTAAAGATTTGATTCACAAGTTTGGCATCCCGCAGACCATAACTGTGGATAATGAGATTGTATTTGATGGAAAGATGGTAAGGTCTTTTGCAGCGGAGTTTGGAATTAGTCTTGTTAATTCCACCCCCTATTATGCACATGCGAATGGTCAAGCAGAATCATCGAATAAGTCCTTGAAAAAAGGAATACAGAAAGTTGTGGAAGACAATCTTAGGGATTGACATAATTTGCTGTTGGATGTTTTGTGGGCTTATAGAACTTCCCCAAGGTCAAGCACATGAGTTACTCCTTATGCCTTGGTATATAGGCATGATGCAGTTTTACTTGTAGAAATTAACATAAAGTCTTTGAGGGTAAAGTGCTAGGACCAGTTAGCTTTTGAGCAGTATCATCAGAGCATGTTCTTAGAATTGGAAAGTGTGGATGAAACTAGAATTCTGGCATTAAATAGCATTCTCTTTCAAAAGAAGAAAGCAACCAAAAATTATAATAAGAAAGTCAAGCACATTAGCTTTGATGAAGGTGATTTGGTACGGAAGATAATACTCCCAATAGGAATTAAAAGCCATAAGTTTAGCAAATGGTCACCTAACTGGGAAGGACCATATCAAGTTCATAGAGTTTTGCCTTGGGGAGCATACCATTTGAAAAATTTGAATGGGTATGTACACCCTAAGAAAATTAATGGTAGGAACTTGAAGCCTTATTATCCAACTGTATGGGAAACACAAGGAGTATAGTAAATGCTAAACAAGAAAAGCATGAAAATACTCAAATAATAAATAAAGAATTCATTTCATAAGGAATTAAGTACATGCAGCCATAGGTTAGCCCAAAAGTCAGTACAATGTTTCAGTTGTTCCTTTACAATTGATTCTCTACTCTTAAGGGATGGGAACAACTGAATAGCTGTAGTCATCTCCTGTCTTCGATCAGCCCGTCCTTGTTTGGTTATTTGCAGCTTTGTAACGGTTTGATCCAAAGCCAGGTTAACTGCTGATAACTCTTTCTCTAATTGAGCTTTTTTCTCTAAAAGTTGGGCTCGAAATTGGGAGACAGAGGAATGTTGTTCTTTCAATTCAGATACCTCAGCATGTATATGGGAAACAAATTTCTAATCTCTCAACAATTGCTCATCTGTAGCTTTGGTAACATAACAAATGTTGACATAAAAGTTAATAGTAGTTGCTGCCTGAGACAAGTGACTTGACATAGCCATGTTAGATTGCTCAATGACTTTGCAGCACTGGAGGAAACCATTTTTGATAATATTTCTTTGCAAGGCTTCGAATAGGATCCTCGAGAACAAAGTCAGCAACTCCAAACAGATGCCCAAATCAAGTGAAGGTGAAGAAGCCCTACTAATGGTTGAGGAGCTCTCAAAAATTTCTAAAGAGAATTAGCCAAAACCAATGGCTCAGTTTCATTACTGGCTGTTGGAATGGTAGAAGGCATGTCAAAAAGGCTAGCCAGTCTAGCTTTGAAAATGTCCATCTCTTCCATTGACATTAGTGGTGCAGAGAAGGCTCTAGTGGAAGGAAGAGATGGCTGCATAGGGATAGGAGAGGAGGAAGAAGTGTCCCTAGCAGTTTCCATAGTATTGGCTACCAGTAGGTCAAGAAAAGAAGGGCTGGAGCTGGATAGTGATGGTAGACAAAGAATTGGTGAACTATCAGTATCTTCTCTGAGGGGATCAGTTATCACTAGAGGTGGAGTAGTAACTGGGATCTCTTCAGGAGGAGAAGGAGAAGGAAGGATTGTAGGGAAAGAAAATTGGGCTGAATTAAAGATTAGATGGGGAAGATACGAAGCTAGGCTAAAGGATAAAGATACAGGAATGCTTTGCCTCAAAAAAACTATAGAAAATGCAGAATGAGGAAGTGAGAGTATTGCCTGAATGGGTTCTATGCGTAAAGGCACTCAAGTGTCAATTTCCTTCCTCCTTTTCGAGGGTGTTTCTAATGGTCTTTTGACTTCAGACAAGACTGGAGAAACCCTTATTGAAGGAGGAGATAGAGTTATTGTTGCTGCAAAAGAAGAAATACGAAGCAAGGTTAAGTTTTAGTATTGAAAACTTGAGAAAAGAAATTAGAGACACAAAAGGAAATTACCAGTTTTAGAAGAGGTAACAATGGTTGGAGAACTGCGAAGGGTATAATGCTCAGCAGTTTGTTGCCTTCTTGCAGTTTCTCTTTGGATTGCATCAGCAGTAGCAACTTCATCCCTTAGTATTTGCTGCTGTCTCATTTTCTCAGCCCTCTGGAAAACAATGATCTCTTTAGAGTGTTCCTTCTCCACTGCTTTGGCAGCTTCCTCATGAGTAGGATCCCCGGCCAAGTCAGAAGGAGAGACTGTTATCTTATTTTTCTTCTTCCTCTCCAGTTTTGTTTCTTGCTCTTTCTCTACAATCTGAGACTCAGACTCTTCAGGAATGAGTAGTAGTTTTCTTTTCTTTCTCTGCTGGTCTTTGTCCTTGAGAAAGCCAAAGCTTCAGCTCTTTTGAGAGATTTTTCTTGTGGAGACCCTGCACCAAGTAGTATGAATATGAGAGAAACAAACAGAATATTATGAAAGGAATAAAGCCTAAAAATGCATACCCTTCTTTGAAGCAGCTCTGGTAACTCTAGAAGGAAGAAATGGGACTGCAGGAATAGTCTTGGTAGCAATAGAAGGAGAAGGGGTGGTCCCAGTTTCTTTAGGTTGAACTTGAGAAGGCACACCTAGCCCTACTAGTAAATCATGAGGATGTATTGCTAGATGCACTTCCATATTGGTTGTCTACCAATTTTGAAATCTTTTTAAAACTGAGCCAGAGGGGAGGAAGGGAGTAAATTTACTCAAATCTTCCAACAGTTTAAATGTTGCCTCCTCCAGCTTAGGTTTGGGTGCCCTCAGGTCTCTGACTATAAGATGGCTATTTGAAAGACTGCAGAGTGGAATAGGAATTCCTTGAGTAAGCCCAAATTGCCTGGCAAACTGGGAGGGATAGTATACCTTAGATATGCACTTATAAGCTCGAAGGTTTAAAGTACCAATAAAAAGCTCCCTTGGCAACAAGATAGAGGCCCACATATCCTTGTGTAATGGATTGGAACACTGCCTATTAGCCAAAAATGTCTTTAGGCAAGTTGGTCCTTTATTGGCATCGAATGGGTAAAAGAAGGTGGCAGATGGGAAAATAGGATGCTGGTGAAAAAAAGTAAGATAGTAGGCAAAAGAAGCAGGATAAAGGGCAATTCTAGCATACTTTTCCCCATAAGTGCTAGGATCTTGAACTAGGAACTTCAAACACTTGGAATGTAAACCAGTGAAGTATACAAAGAGCCAAAGTTGAAGCACCCAAAGGGGACCTCCCTGGTTAACATTAAGAGGTTTCTCACAGAATTGGTAACAGGCTCTATAGATATGGCCTAAAATATAAGGGCCCAAGGCTATCCGCTTCTTCAAAACAAGAGCCTTGGCGAGTGGGGCAAACTCAGGCATGATTCATTGAGATGATGTACAAAACAGAAATTTACACGACCAATATAAAATGAAGGAGAAAAGCTCTCGGTCACTCACAAAGCCCTCTTTCTTATTCTCAGCTTTTACGAAGTCACTGAAGGAAGAATTCAAAGGTGGAAGAGAAAAATCAACTAAATGGTCTAGACAGCTAGGTGTAAAGGGAGTACCAAGTGGTGAGAGCCCTAAGAGATGGCAAATATCAAGAACGGTGGGAGCCATCATACCACACCGAAACTGGAAAAAATTAAAGGCCATATTCCAAAAACAAAGAGTGGCAGGAATTAAAAAAGTATCTTCAAGAATGATAAACTTGGAAAGACGAAGGGCATTGAGAATACAAAGCTCTTGTAAGTCCCATTCTCTGGCAGACACTACCCTGTCATACCATTCCTCCCACTCAACCCTCAATGTTGGCCAGCAATGGTGAGGTCGATTCATCCTCCAATTTCCCTAGTCAAGCCCCCCTTCATAGAGAATAAAGTGATCCTCCAAATGAGGGTACAAAGCGGGAAGTTGAGCAGGAACCTCTTGAAAAATAGGACCTAAGACATATTCTTGTTTTTCGCTGTGGTGAGGAATAAAGAGGCGTCCATCTATGGTACTTGGGCCACTAGCTTTAAATTTAGCAACTTCTTCCTTAATACATCTCTTCAAAGCTATTGTAGGGCTTACATGTTCAACAGCCGGTACTTTCAAGGAAGAAGACTCCATTAGTAAGGAACAGTAAGAAAAAGAAGTGTGAGAATATTAAGGGTTTGAGAATTGACAACAATGAAGGTAAGCAGAGTGAATAAGTAGACACGAAGAAAAAGGGTTTTAAACCTTTTGTCTAAAAGTTACCCGAACAAGTTGAGTGGGTCAGGTGGATCCGAAAGGATTATAATATGTTTTGAATCCACGTGGAATTAGAACCCTTAGTATAAAATATGGAAGTGTCCCAAAAGAAAGAGTCTCTATTCAAGAAAGAGCTTTTTGAGGGAAACATGAGTTGAATACTCAGCTCGGCTTTGGAAGCATGTGGTTGGCTTCGAAGTCGTCTTTAAAGTAAGAAGCTGGCTTCGAAGCTTGATAGTTAAACGTTTGAAGCAAGTAATTAACTTCGAAACAAGTGTTACATCCCAAATTCAAGAGTAACTAGGATTAGTGTGGTTGAAGGACTCAAAGGCGTGCTTTTAGGCTTTATATGAAGCATGACACCCTTCGAAGGAGTCTTTAACATATTCGATAATCTAAATATGGTTCATGCCTGTTATGTTAGACTCTGAAGTAGGCAAACATTACAAAACCAATATTTGGATAAGTAATTCGAACTTCTAAGAAAACATTCCACACTTTAAAGCATGTAGGCTGTGTCTTGAATCAAAGTTGGTTAATTTGAAGGTGTTAGCTAAACAAGAACATGTTATGTTAGCCATAGAATTGGAATGTAAAGCAAAGATTATCTTTCTTAAGAGAAAATTCCACACTTTGGAAGTATTTGAGTCAGGCTTCAGGACAAAATTGGTTGATTCGAAGTTTTCTTTGAACATAATAAGGAGTTAAAGCACATCAACCAGACAGTCAAGCTTACAATTGGAATATAAAGCCAGAGAAATGGAATTTAGAAAGCCCGGTTTTATTGATAGGTAATATTTACATTGGGAATCATTTGATTACATTCTCAATTTCATAAAAATATGGAATTGACAAAGTTACAAGATCATGGAACTTAATCCAACAAAATTCAATAAATGAATACTCTTTTCCTACTCTATCCTCTATCCTGTCTAAGTTCGGTTTATCTAAATAGTGAGCCCTTAATTGGAAAAAGAGTTGTTGGGCCTTCATTTCAAATTCTGTCTGTTTTAGAGCTTTCTCTATTGCATTCATCTCCTCTTCTCTATACACTTCATCCATAGTAGCATCCTCACCATGCTCGGAATCCTGGTTCCTGAAGATCTCATACTCATCAAGGAGGTTCTCTACCTCATACTGAACCTGAATTCGAGCGGAGAAGGCTTCATCCAAAACTTCACTGGTAATAGAAACATTGAGATGCCAGTTGAGCAGAAGGGGAAATTGGTCCAAAAAGGTATAAAGCTCTGTTTGAGCTGCAGGGTTGAGAAGATAACTTCGAGACATAATGTCACAAGCCCATAGAAAGATTTTGTGGGGAATGTCACTTCGAAGGACTTTAAAGGATAAGTGGGAGAAAGCAGCAAGCAGGGTCTGAGCCCTATATTGCTGATAAGCGATTGGAGGCACTAGAGCCTGGTAAGGAGTGAAGTATTGGCTTTCAGAGAGAGTGAGCCTCAATTCGTCAATCCAATTTGGATTTGAAGGTAGAGGAGGAGCAGTTGGAATTTCCCTAAACAAAGCTGGGAGCTCAGGTTTGGTCACACACTCCAGCCAATCGGAGGAACAAAGTTTTGCTTTTTTGGCTAAAAGTGCAGGACTGATCCTTAAAGCTTCATCAGGACATGGGGCACTTTGCACCATTCGGGATGGCAAAGTAGAAGTATACCATGCTGAAAGAAAATTGTCCTCAAGACTACGTAAACAGTTAAAAGGAACATATGGGTATACTACGGAACTATGTTTGGAAGGGGGGACCGCAGGAGGGTCATCGAATTCAGGAAATCGGTGATGAATGTGTTCCCTCATCTAAGGTTAAGTAGGGGTAGGCCAAGTCCCCTAGCTAGAAGTTTTAGAAGAAGAAGAAGAAGCAGCAGCCTCATCCCATATGGAAGGCTTTGCTGCAGAAGAAGAGCTTCCAATATCCATGGTTGCAAATTTTTGGTCCAAAGAATTGTAAGCAATAGGTTCTTGGTTCAAAGATCGATGATTTGCAAAAGCTTCCATGACTTGTATAAATTGAGGCGGATAAGGGTGGCTAATCAATATATGAAGGTTCTTTCGAGGACGAATAGCATTATCAAATAACTCTTTATATGCTTGATCGATGTAAGAAAAGGTTTGCTTGGCCATGAGAGCTGTATCAGTCTTTTCGAATACTCAGATAGTGGGAAATATTCAAGGAATAGAAGAGAATTTAATGTGATGCAAATGCTTCATTGATGAATGACGGTTGTATTTCTGAAAAGATACAAAGCCCATGCACGTCCTAAGACGTGGATAAAATGCCTTGATCCACTAATATCACCAAGTATTGGGTATATTAATGCATGGGGTAATGTTGGCTACATATTTTGTACAGGCCAATCGCAGCTTAACACGTGGCAAGATAAGGGCAATATGAGAAGTTAATTCAAATCTCCAATCGCAATCATACACGTGGCAGTTAGCATTGGTTATTATGGATCTGCATAGCACTGGATCAACGAAGAGATGCAAGATGACGTGGCTTAACGGTTACTCATACATTTTGTGGGAGCCGAATAAATAGAAGAGTCGGAAGGGATGTATCCCAGGAGTCAGAAACTGTTCGGCTCCGTACTAATCAACTAAGATACCGAATACATTGAGATCGCCGAATAGACGGGGAGATGTATGTTGGAATAAACAAAAGGATAATAAGTAAAAAGTGGGCTCTGGACCCGAGGTCCAGAGAATGAGTATAAATACAATAGCTTCAGATTTAGAAAGGTATGTAAGAATCACTTCACTAAACTTAGTAAACAAGCTTTCTTGAGTATAAGAACTAACTTGCCCGTCGGAGTGCTAACCCCGGCACCCCCGACCGGAGTGTTTGTCTTTGCAGGTGACTAGCTGAGGATTAAGAGCGTTTCCCAGGATCTGAAGAGTATTTCCAGACCCACTTCCCCACAATTGGCGCCGTCTGTGGGAATACTCAAGTACATCCATGGAAGGCGTGACTCAAGATTCTCCGATAGCCACCGACGCGATCACACAGAGAGTCGACCTCACTCCGGCAAATATGCTCGAGAAGGAAATCATCGCTGCAAGACGTGCCTTGAATGTCGATTCACAAACGACTTCAGCGCAGGAGACGATGCTAGCCATCATGGAACGAGCCAAAAAGACCAAACACAGTCTAGACAACACCATCGTTGAGAACGAGCGCCTTCGCCGCGATATGGCCTTGGAAATAGCAAAGTTCAAACAAACAGTGCGCCAGGTTTCTGAGCGACCCCCAAGGGCAGGCGATCTATGGTCTCGGGCTCGACAGCAAAACACCGACGCTCGTTGTGCTTCAGCCGATTACTTTGAGGAGTTGACAAAAGACGAACGTCTCCAGCAAAGTGTTCCGCATGATAACATCCATATGATATACAGCCTGCCGAAAGCCTCGGCCGTACATGCAATCCAGTCCCTCCCAGGCCCTCAGCAGCAAGTCACGCCAACAAAGCGACCCCGAGAATCGCGAAGTATCACCTTCGATGACTCTGATTTGATCGGCGTAACACTCCCTCACATCGATCCATTGGTTGTCGCGCTACGCGTAAACCGGTTCACTGTTGAATGCGTTCTTATAGACCAGGGCAGCACTTCGGAGGTCATGTATTATAAAACCTTCATCAAACTCGAGTTCACCGAATCGGACCTGACTCCGGCCCCTTATCCACTATTCGGCTTCAATGCCAACCCCGAATACCTACTGGGAAAGATCAACCTACCCGTTCGAGCGGGTTCCAGAACGGTGGATGTAGAATTCCTGGTCGTCCGGCTGCCATCGCCGTACAATCTCATCATGGGGCGATCGTGGTTGCATACCTTACAGGCCGTCCCGAGCACCTACCATCAATTGTTACGTTTTCCAACAGAACACGGCATTGAGCAGATCCGCGGCTCCCAAAAATCGGTACAAGCATGTTACCTCCTGGCCGCCAAAATGCCAAAGGAATTGTAGGTAAACTCCATTGAGGTACTCAATCGGGAAATCCTGGATGACGTCGGGCGGCAGCCAAGCGAAAAGGCCACTGAAGATTTAGATCGAGTTGACATCGATGGAAGCCCGGAAAAGTTCTTCATAATCGGCACCTCTTTAAACCAAGCCCATAGACAGCAGCTGATCTCCTTTCTACTCGTCAACCTCGACGTCTTTGCGTGGACTCCGTACGAGATGCCGGGTATAGACCCATCAGTTTCACAGCACCACCTGAACGTCGACCCCACATGCAAGCCCATCATTCAGAAAGGCCGTCGGTCTGCCGCAGAGCACACTGCTGCCGTCATAGAAGAAGTCGACAGACTGCTTGATGCCGGGGCAATTAGAGAAGTCACCTACCCCACGTGGCTCTCCAACACAGTGGTGGTGAAGAAGAAAAATGGAACTTGGCGAGTGTGCGTCGACTTCACGGATCTGAACAAAGCTTGCCCCAAGGACTGCTTTCCCTTACCTAGAATCGACCAACTCATCGATGCAACGGCGCGCCACCAACGCATGAGTTTCCTCGATGCTTACAGAGGCTGCCATCAGATCGCCATGTATCCGGATGACCAGGACAAAACTGTATTCCTCACCCTAAGAGGAACCTACTGCTACAAAGTTATGCCTTTTGGGCTGAAGAATGCAGGGGCAACTTACCGAAGATTGGTCACCGCTATGTTCAAAGAACAACTCGGCCACACTATGGAAGTCTACATCGACGATATGGTGGTCAAGTCCAAAGAAGAACAGGATCACATAGCCGATCTAGAGAAGACATTCGGCATCTTGCGCAAATACAGAATGAAACTGAACGCCTCCAAGTGCGCGTTTGGAATCGGCTCCGACAAATTCCTGGGTTATATCGTCAACCACCGTGGAATCGAAGCCAAACCGAGGCAAGTCACAGCAATCTTGGAACTCGGTTCCCCCCGATCAGTGAAAGAAGTCCAAAAGTTGATGGGGATGGCCGCTGCACTCAATAGATTCATCAATCGGTCAACAGACCACTGCAGACAATTCTTCCAGACGATACGTCAAGGCAAAGCTTTTGAATGGTCCACCGAGTGCGAAGCAGCTTTCACCGGGCTCAAGACTTACCTCCGATCAGTACCTCTCTTGACAACACCAGCTGCCGGTGACCCCCTCATTCTGTATCTGGCAGTCTCCGATAGGGCCGTCAGCGCCGTACTATTAAAAGAAGAGGAAGGGCAGCAACGGCCAGTGTATTATGTGAGCAAGGCAATGGTCGATGCCGAGACACATTATCTTCCGCTGGAAAAACTCATCCTAGCCTTGGTCATGGCAGCAAGAAAACTGATGCATTACTTCCAGGGGCATAGTATTGGGGTGATAACAGATTATCCCCTCTGATCAGTACTACGGAGTGCAGAAGCATCAAGACGTGTTTCAAAATGGGCTCTTGAACTCGGCCAATATGACATTCAGTTTTTACCCAAAACCGCAATCAAGGGACAGGTGCTGGTCGACTTTGTTGCCGAATTCACAAGTGGGCTTTCCGACCTTAAACCTGCCGACGTTCTTCCAAAGGCTGAAGTTCGATCAAAGCCGAACTGGAGAATCTATATCGGGGATATTTGGCAGCTATACTGTGATGGATCGTCTAACCAACGGGGCTGCGGCACCGGCGTAGTAATCATGTCTCCCGACGGCGCAGTAATAGAGCAGGCCGTCAAGCTTGGCTTCGAAGCATCAAATAACGAGGCTGAATATGAAGCCCTCTTAGCCGGTCTACGAAATGCACATATTTTCGGCGCTCGGCGTTTGCTAGTGTTTTGTGACTCAAAATTGGTCATCAACCAGCTAAAGGGGGAGTACGCTGCAAAAAACGATCGTATGCCTATATGAAAACGGCCAACTCTTTGCTAACGAAGTTTGACCATCACGAACTGAACCAAATAACTCGTGATCAGAACACACACGCAGATGCCCTGGCATGCCTAGCCTCCGCCATCAATTCTGAGTTCAAACGGACCATTGAAGTAGGTTTCATCCCGGAGCCGAGTATTGGCCCTTCCGAGGAAACCCACGTCAACGTCATAGAATTCGCATCAAGCTAGATGGACCCCATTGCCGGATTCCTCTCTTCTGAACAACTCCCAGAGGAAAAAAAAGAAGCACACAAGCTACGCAATAAGGCCCTGTGATAGTATCTGGATCCACAAGGAGGGCTTTATAAAAAGTCCCTCTCCGGTCCCTATTTCGAATGCGTACACCCGGATAAAGTGGAGGAGCTTCTAACTGAGATACATGAGGGCAGTTGTGGTGCCCACTCTGGCGGACGCTCCCTGGCCCATCGAGCTATAACACAGGGGTATTATTGGTCGACAATGAGAGCCGACGCAGAAAATTATGTTAAAAGATGCGAACAATGCCAAAAGTTCTCCACACTAACCCATTTGCCCGCCGAAGGGTTGAACTCTATCACCAGTCCCTGGCCATTTGCTCAATGGGGGCTTGATATCGTAGGACCGTTGCCAAGGGCCCTAGGAAACAAGCGATTCTTAATCGTAGCAACAGATTACTTTACAAAATGGGTCGAAGCGGAGGCTCTAACACATATACGAGATGCCGACATAAAGCGATTTGTATGGAGAAACATCATTACGCGATTTGGCATTCCAAGAGCTCTCATCTCAGACAATGGCACCTAGTTCGATTGTGGCGTATACCGAGAACTGTGCAGCAAATATGGTATCGTGCCTTACTTCTCTACGCCCGCGTACCCCCAGAGTAAGGTCAAGCCGAAGCCTCTAACAAAACCATCTTGGACGGCATCAAAAAGAGGCTGGAAAGAGCTAAAGGCAAATGGGTCAAAGAATTGCCGAGTGTATTGTGGGCGCATCGCACAACGCCGAGGAGGTCCATCGGAGAAACGCCGTTTGCTCTATGCTTCGGAACCCAAGCAATCTTACCCCTGGAAATCGGCCTCCCGACTTTGAAATTGCAAGCCTTTGATACGGGCCGAAATGACATGATGCTCGCCCTGGACCTGGATCTAATCGAGGAACGAAGAGACCGCGCCCTGGCCTCCATGGCACAGTATCAGCAGCAGCTCGCTAAGTCGTACAATCAACGAGTTCAGTTGTGCCGTTACACCCCAGGAGAGCTGGTCCTGAAGAAAGTACTTCCAGCCGACCGGAGACCGGCCGACGGAAAGCTGGGTCCGAACTGGGACGGCCCCTATCAAGTAGACTCCATTGCAGGAACAAGGGCATATCGGCTCTCGGACATGTCAAGAAGAAGCCTGCCACGGCCTTGGAATTCAACGCATCTACGAAAATTTTACCAATGACCCGATTTGAGGGCTTGGTACTTGTACATACTCTGCTGAAATGCAAAAGTTTCTCGTTTTTAAGCCTCAGTTCATACGCTTCTTGAGGGCCGAATAAGTCTCTGGATTCGGAGCGCCCTTCGTGGATACCATGATTGGCCCAACAAGTCTCCAGATTCGGAGCGCCCTTCGTGGATACCACGATTGGCCCAACAAGTCTCCGGATTCGGAGCGCCCTTCGTGGATACCACGATTGGCCCAACAAGTCTCCGGATTCGGAGCGCCTTTCGTGGATACCATGATTGGCCAAACAAGTCTCCGGATTCGGAGCGCCCTTCGTGGATACCACGATTAGCGCCAAACAAGTCTCTGGATTCGGAGCCCCTTTGGGTGCATGACATCCTATGAAGCACGGGTACGGGTACGAGTACTGGTACTGGTACGATACAGGTACGCCGATACAGTAAAATTAAAAAAAAATAGGGTACGGGTACGGCTTGGTACGCTTGTAAAAAAAATATTTATTTTTAATTTAGAGTAATGCAAAAATTAATTAAATAGTTTAATTTGTTAAGGTCCAACCTATAATTAACATTTAATACCAAAAGTAAAAGTACAAATCAAAATTAAATGTTAATATATTAAATAACTTACAAATCATAATTTAATTTTAAAATCATGCTAAGCATAAAACAAAAAATAAAGAAGAAGTCTAGTGAAATGAGTTTTATTTGTGTAGTAAAAGGAAAATATTGTTTTAACTGAGGTACGGTACGGCTTGGATATATGCTAGGTACGTCTGGGTACGCCAAAAATTAAAAAGAAAAAACTTGGGTACGTGTTTCATGTACCCGGTACGTATACAGAAGTACCATACGAGGTACGGTACGTCGGTAAGTACCCGGTACGGATACGGCATGTTTTTTGAAGTACCCATGCTTCATAGATGACATCTAAGGGCCGAATAAGTCTCCGGATTCGAAGCGCCCTTCGTAGATACCACGATTGGCCAAACAAGTCTTCGGATTCAGAGCGCCCTTCGTGGATACCACGATTGGCCGCATAAGTCTCCGGATTCGGAGCCCCTTTGAGTGCATGACATCTAAGGGCCGAATAAGTCTCTGGATTCGGAGCGCCCTTCGAGGATACCACGATTGGCCGAATAAGTCTCCGGATTCGGAGTGCCCTTCGTGGATTCCACGATTGGCCGAATAAGTCTCCAGATTCGGAGCACCCTTCATGGGGATCACGATTTAATTGACCAACTACATGGTTCCTAATTGGAGCCGATCGATGCATGTTCAAACGTTTACATCACGCAATACAAAAGCTGACAATAAATTGAGATAGGGCATTTAATTACACGCAAAACATTTCAAAAGCCGCCAAACATTTCAAGCATTTGATAAAGTAATTCTATTTATTCAACATTATGGCCCACTAAGTCGGCGTCTTCGTCGTCGCTTTTCTCAATTTCGAACTCGGGATACGGAAGGTAATGCCGATGATATAGGGGCGAAGCCGAATTTATGCCCACGAACCCAAGAGCTTCCACGGTTTGAAGGGCCATGATCCAGCCATGCTTGAAACCACGATTTTCGCATTGGCAGACTTCCTCAGCTAGGTCTGTTTTGGTCTTCTTGATCTCGGCCTTCAAGCCGTCCCGATATCCTCTCTCATAACCCGAGGCCTCTCGGTTCGCCCTCTCCCCCATGCTTTTCGCTTGACTGTCCACCACCGACTCGGCCGCTCGAACACTCTTCAGCTCCCGAAGCTCACTCTCAGCCTTTTTCGCGCGAGCCTCCAGACTACGATTCCTTTCGTTGTTTTTCTCACTCTCGCGTCGGGCTTCGCACAGACGCATCCCGACTTCATAAGCGCTATACAGTCCCTTGACAGCCCTATGTATGCCATCCCGAAATACTTCGAAATCTCGACGTCCGACCATCGACTGTTGGACCTCCGGCGGAAAAATCTGCCGAGCGAACTCGACTGCTACATCTGGGTCTTTAATTATAGAATCCGCCTCCGTCATTGGTCTATTCTTCACGAGAACCGCAAAACTCAACGGTCGTTGCGCCGCGTCAGGCTCAACTTGCGGTCGTGGGCGCGGGGAATCTCCCCGTTGTCCGTCCTTTCGGGGTGATCTGCTTCGACGACTAGGGGGGCCGCTCTTTTTCCCGATCCACGGATGCCCTTCTTCCCGTGTGAATAGGCTCGCTTCTACGATTCATTTTGACCGCTAAACCCAGCCAGTGTTGGCTCCTGCCAGGTTTGGATCAAGCCTGAATAGAAATGAGTCAAGTTGGCATGAACTCGCCCATTTATTCTGGGGTACATGCAGCTCGCCCGAGAAAGCGTCAGAATGACTGAGCGCCAAATGTCGTATGCCCCTCAGCCAGCCCACGATTCAGAGCCATCGGCTCATTCCGTTCCTCAGGCTCGCACCCTGGCTAAGGCAATGGCAGATTCATTAATCTAGTCGGCTATATTTCAAGCGTTATCGCCGGTTAACCTAAGATCGCTGGGGCAAGGGCGGATTCATTGATCTAGCCGGCTATATTTTCAAACGATAACGCCGAGTAATTTACGCCTCAGCCAGCCCACGATTCAGAGCCATCGGCTCATTCGGTTCCTCAGGCTCGCGCCCTGGCTAAGGCAAGGGCAGATTCATTAATCTAGTCGGCTATATTTCATTGATCTAGCCGCCTATATTTTCAAATGATAACGCCGAGTAATTTATGCCTCAGCCAGCCCTCGATTCAGAGCCATTGGCTTATTCAGTTTCTCGCTCGCGCCCTGGCTAAGGCAAAGGCAGATTCATTAATCTAGTCGGCTATCTTTTCAAGAGATCACCGAATAACTTATGCTTGAGCCAGCCCACGATTCAGAGCCATCGGCTCATTCGGCTTCGCGAGCACGCGCCCTGGCTAAGGCAAGGGCAGATTCCTTAGTCCAATCGTCCGAGCTCAAAATTAAGTAATATCATTCTTCATCAGCAAAACCGAGCACAACTCATGACATTTTATATATGCAAAATAAATAAGCTATAAGCCCGCACAAAAATGTTTGACAAAACAATTGCAACAATACATCTGTGAAATCCTAAGTCAAATTGCCCAGCTCAGCCTTCGGAATCAGTCTCCAATGGCTCGACATCCACTTGCTCATACGGCATTGGCATAGTCAGTGAAACTCCAGCTGCAGCAAGGGCTTTGTGCCAGCCATGTTTGAACCCCCTGTTTTCAAACCGCGGGACCTGGTCCACATATTCGGCGAGCCCAGCATCTTTCCTGGCTTTGAATACTTTGGAAGCAGCCGCCTTCATGTCAGCCAACTCAGCCGCCAGGTTGGCAACCGCCTTCTGGGACAATCTCAGCACCGCTTCGCTCGCGTCCGCCTTCTTCTCGGCGTCCGCTCGGGATTGATCTGTAATGCCAGCCTTTTTTACTTCGGGCTCGGCCCGAGAAGCGTCCTTGTTCGCTCTCAAAACTGCATCCTCGGCCCTCTTCCTCTGGCCCTCTACTTGTTTTCGTAAGCCGTCAATCTGTTAGACGGCGTCGAGATGCCGACGTCCCATGTCGGCTATCCTTCCGACGGTCTGCAAAGGAAGAACCCAAAAACATAACCTCAACAGTACTTGGATAAAGTGAAGAAAAGTCAGAATACGTACCAGAAGTGCCGATTGCACGGTTAGTGCTGTCGCATTCAGATCTGGTTCCACCCGGAACGCCTCCATATCAGACGGCAACGACACGGACGTAGCCACACTGAATGCGACTTCTGGATCTTTAAGCGCCGAAGCGTTAGAGGAAACTGGCATGTCCTTTACCATTGGACGAATGACAAAAGGAACAACCTCATTAGATCCCTCCAATCGGGGACGCTTACCACCTTGTTCGTCTGAACCGGCCTTGAGGTCAGCAGAGCGTTTCTCTGCCTTTTCCTCAACTTTTTGGCCGACTTCCCCGACTAACGGAGATTCGGCATTCTGACCTTTTTCCGTCTCCTCTACAACCCCCAAGGACTCTGATTCGGCAACAGGGAAAGGGAGTCGAGATTCGGAGGCAGGCGGTATTTCAGACGAAAGGCCCTCAGCTCTTCGCCGTGCGGCTAACCTCTCCGCATTCGCCTTTTTGGCAAGCTTTGTCAGACTTAATTCGGCCATATCCGCGGAGTCTATGACGGGAAGATCCTCTAAGCGTTGAAAAACGTCGGCAGAAGGAAGATCCCCTGGTCCCGATGTAAATGGAGGATCGGCGGGATCCAATACCTCCTCAGACTCGGTCTCGGATTGATCTGATTCGGCGATATCAGCTACCTCATTTCGCTCCGAATCGGACCCTTCAAAACCTACCTGCCTCAAGTTTTTGAAGTCAGAATAAGAGCAGTAAGGGAATCTTCACCCTTCGGAATCGGTATGTTTTCCGCCGCCGAGAAGGTTGTGTATGTCGGCTCGTAACAAAGCAGAATGTGAGCCGCCCTCCCCTATTTCTGAAGACTTCGACGGCCGAAATACCTGAGAGCAACCCTAATATCTAGAAGAACGGCGTCGTGGGTTGAAGATAGTACCTTTTTCAAACCCCTCCTTGCACGAGACGAAGCTGTAAGATCTCAATGGAATAGGTTTTACAATAAAAATGAACACATGACAAAAACAAGGAGATACTCGGCGACCTGGCTCGCCCCTCCGTCTAGGAATAGGGTCAGCACAATCCTCTCCTTCGCCAAATTCCCAGTTACCCTGGACAACGACCATAACATCATCAACTCGTTTCCCAAAGCTGGAAAGCATAGTGATTAGTTGATGGTCGGTGTCCTTAGCTCTAAGGAAATAACGCCCTTGCCGACCAGAGGACTTAGCCAAGGCATAGCAGTGCCGGATAGTCGAAATGCCAAGGTTAATTCCAAGGCGACGATTCAACGCTACAATCCCCATTATAATTCTAAAGAAATTCACGTTAGGTTGAGAAGGGATTAAACCCCAATGGCGAAGCACAGCCCTTAGAAATGGGTGTAGAGGGAAGCGGACTCCACCCTCTGCGATTGACAAGAGAGGAAAGACGATTGTGGTTTCGTCCTCCCTCTCCATGTCAAGGGTGCCGTCTGCCAAAAGTGACAGACGGACGTCATCAGGAATAAGAGAAATGGCGTCTAAAACCAGCAATTCGATCTGATGAGAGGAGGTCTTTCAAATGTTTCGCCATACTCTACAGTTGACACAGATATGCCAAAGAATAAAATGGGAATAGTTCTCGAAGCAAAGAAGTGGAAAACTTACAAAGGGTGAAGAACATATTAGAGGAGACAAAATTGCAAGAACGATCCAAAAGGCAACCCAGCGACCAGTATCATGGAATGCGAATCCGAAGGGACGCCAATCTTTAAACATGAAATGAATAGGTATGTACGAAGAGGCAGAAAGTCGGTACGGCAACCAAAAGGCAAAATTTTGGTTGGGTATTCAAAATTCGGAACCAAGCACTTCAGCCAACAGACGTTGGGAGAATGCTTGGGGGGCAATTGTGGGAGCCGAATAAATAGAAGAGTCGGAAGGGATGTTTTCTAGGAGTCAGAAACTATTCGGCTCCGTACTAATCAACTAAGATACCGAATACATTGAGATCGCCGAATAGACGGGGAGATGTATGTTGGAATAAACAAAAAGATAATAAGTAAAAAGTAGGCTCTGGACCCGGTCCAGAGAATGAGTATAAATACAATAGCTTCAGATTTACAAAGGTATGTAAGAATCACTTCACTAAACTTAGTAAACAAGCTTTCTTGAGTATAAGAACTAACTTGCCCGTCGCAGTGCTAACCCCGGCACTCCCGACCGGAGTGTTTGTCTTTGCAGGTGACTAGCTGAGGATCAAGAGCGTCTCCCAAGATCTGAAGAGTATTTCTAGAACCACTTCCCCACACATTTAAATTCAAAATCAGGAGGGAAGCCTAACTGTAAAAGGTGGCGTAGTGACATTGACTATGAGGCGGCATGTTCAGCAATCATGGAAGGACTGTTCGACGGTTGGAAGCTCACTTCGACGGTTACTATGGGATAGTATAAATAATAGAGAAGGCTCCAGAGTAGAGATCCGGCCTCAGATAAAAAAATCAGTTTTATCTATTTTATTTTCCTTCCAGTTTTTACAGTTCTTTACATTTCTATACTTCAAATTCTTGTATTGCACTTCATTCATAGGAGTAGTTTCAAATAGTTTGTTGTTATAAACCTCTACGAGGCAGGGTCAAATCATTGTAAGTTTTTCATTTTTTACTTAACGAAATGCTACAATTATTCTTCACTTAATTGTTGTTTACTAAATTCTTCTAAACAAGTCACCAGTAAAAGTCCTCTTCATTGAGGCTGAAAAGAATTAAAACACAATCGTTTGATAATTGGTTGGCAATTAATGTTCTGTAAAGACTGATTGATCATTGCTGGCACGCTTAAAATTGTAATACTAACCTTCGAAAGTCAAAAAGCCAACACCATCTAATAACTTTTTAGCAAAATTACAAAAAACACTCATAGTCTGACCCTTGTAACAAAGTAAATCCTGAAGTTTTAATTTTGTCAATTTAAATTTAATTTTTTATTTATTTATTTTCAATATAAATAATTTATCTGTTTTTGTTAAGTAAAACATGCAAACAAAATTATATTTTAGCCACTAAACTTAACATAAATGTACATAAAAAAGTCTAAAATACCCTTTTTGTTGAGTTTAATGACTAAAATATAGTTTCTTTTGTTAGTTTTATTTAAAAAAATAGAAAAATAATTTAAATTGAAATAAAACAAGAAAAGTTATAATTTATAAAATTTCAGAATTATTTTATAAAGGTTAAACTTGAGATTTAAAAAAAATAATAATAATTTCGCCTAATTTCAAGTTGAGTTCCATCCCTTTCATGTGAACCTACTTCCTAGCTGTTCTTAGCATGGCACCGTTTTCTTCTGCATTTGGCCCATAATAACAACATGCTATCATCCCTAAATTTTTATTGCAAATATCAATCATTAGATCAGGTGCTGGTGGGTTCATTCAGATTCTACTTTGGTAATTTAAATTGTTTATTTTTTAAGATTTATTAAGTAGATCATATTTAGAAAAAATTAAATTTATTAGATATCAGTAATCCTTTCGTCAAATAACATTTGTATTTAGTTTTATAGTTAAAATTCTATTTATCATTTTTTTATACAAACGTGATTTGATGAAAAAGATTATTGATATTCAATTAATTTGATTTTTTTTTTAAATATATTTTAATCGACAAATTCTAAAGAAATAAATATTTTAAATTGTCAAAATATAACTCCAAGTGGACCTTATCAGGCTCAGGATACAATAACCACTCTATTTCTAACAACAATGATAGATATACAACCCCAAATGATCCACACCACTTATGATATAGGCCACACATATACATAAGTAGGCCCCACACATCATAAATAGCGTGAATCATTTTGAAAATTGTGAGGTGTTCCAAAAGGGGATCTCACTCATTTTCCCATCAACAAACAATTTATGGTGAGAAACACCATAACCAAAGAAAACCTAGCCACTTTTTGTTGCATGAAAGAAGGCGGCATTAATGGAGAAGGGAAGAGAGAGTCCAAAGCATGAAAGCAAAGGCCGGCGGTTGGTACTCTTTCCACTCCCGTTGCAAGGACATATGAACCCCATGCTTCAGCTTGCTAACATCCTTCACGCCACAGGCTTCTTCTCCATTACCATCATCCACACTCACTTCAACTCTCCCACCATATCCAACTACCCTCACTTCACCTTCTGCCCCATCCCAGACAGTTTGTCAGAGACCGAGAGTGAAGCTTCCACATCTGATAGCGTCGCTCTCCTCTCCCTCCTCAACACCAACTGCGTTGCCGCCTTTCGGGACTGCTTGGCTGGACTGGTGTTATCTGGTGTTGAGGACGAGGCGAAGGAGCCCATTGCTTGCTTGATAACAGATGCTATATGGCACTTTTCACAGTCTGTTGCAGACAGCCTTGAGATCCCAAGGATTGTGTTGAGGACTAGCAGCTTGTCTTCTTTTCTTGCATTTGCTGCTTTGCCTCTTCTGCTAGAAAAGGGTTACCTCCCTAAGCAAGGTGTGTTTGCGTTTTAACCTCCATCTTTCTTTCTCTGCCTCTCTTCCTTCCTTGCTTCGCGCTAAGATTGTTGTGTTTGGATCTTCAATTTGTACGGGGAAGGAAAAACTTATTGAGTGGAAATAAAAGAATTGTTTTTCTTCTCTTGCTTCTTTTTTTATTATCACTAATTTAAGATCCAAACACAAGTTTAGGAGAATCTGTTGTCATACACACCACTACTATTATTATTAGATTAAGCAGTCGTTTGCTAATAACTTTTTTAATTGACTTTTTGATTTTTTTAACTGTTTTAGTCTGAGATTTTTTTTTAGTTGTTTGGTATTCTTGTTTGATTTTTTTTAACCTTTTGACTTTAGAATGACAAAATTGCTCTTAATATAGAATGATATTTTTTTGACTTTCTATTTGTAAATTGCATATGAAATAGTTTGGTACTTTTCTAATTTTTTTGTCTTTTTGTGATTATATAGCCAAGATGAAAACCAAACCAAGGCTGAAGATACACGAGCAAAAATCCTATACAAAAAGGAAAATGGCAATGCTTAAAGAATAATGTTGCAAGATTTTGAACCTATCACTTTTAAACCCCCCAAAACAAAAACAAAACTCATTTACATGTTTTGTTAGGCCAAGCTTAGGAAGATAAGAAAAAGTCAAAAAGTCAAAAAGTTATTCAAAAAGTTAAAAAGTTAACACTATTCACCAAAAGTCAACAATTACGGCTGCACAACTCCCAATCCTAATTTTCCCCTACAAATCAATTTTTACAATTTTTTAATACACATTTTTCCATAAAAAGTTAACCCAAACATCCATATTTTTTTTTCTCAATTTTTTAATCTAAAAAGACAAAAAGTACACTTATTTAAGACATACCAAACAACCCCTTAGTATCGAAACCGTCATGGCGTGTTTTTGTTGGAAGGGAAGGGGGAAGCAGGGAGTGAGAAGTGACTCTTTTTGTTTAGTTTTAGTTTGTAAGAGGTGTTTTGAAAAGATGGTTAAAAATAATTTTTTGATTTTTTTGTGAGAGAGAGAAGTGGGTTAAAAGTTGGAAAGTGACTTTTAACCCACTTCCCAAAATAGCCCTAAGTATCATCATCAGTTTATATTAGGAACACATCATTTTGAGGAATGATTCGATATATAAAAAGATTATAAAAAAAAAAAAAAAACAAAACAAAAAAAATAACAATTAATTTTCTTTATTATTATGGATGGCCTTTGTCCTGGGAGTTTGATTCACATGTGACATATACTGGACCATTGTCATTTCCTCTAACAAAATGAGTTGCCATGAACGGTTTTTGTACTCCTGTCAATTTTATTTTTTTATTTTTAAAAAAAATTTAATTAACAAATAGCAATTGCCTGGATCTTTTACTTGGAAGATTTAGTGGTTGCTCTAATTATGTGGCAGTGGGTCTCACCCACTGCCACATGTATTTTGTGTCTTAGTTTTGTTTTGTTTTGTTTTTTTTTTACTTTACACATCATTAGTGGTGGTGTTAGCAGTAAGAATTTAGTGGTCTGTAGCATTATTGTATACTACTCATATTCTTGAATTCCCATTTCTGATACTACAAGTACAATTTCATGAGGCCATTATTTTCAGACTTATAATTTGGAGTCACACGGTTCCCATGTTAATCTGCAAATGTATTATCATCTTCTTGTCGTCTTTTGTTTCATGGCTCTTCCTATAATTGCATATACCGCAAATATCCTGTTCCACAAAACAACAAATGAAATTTAACACATTAATACAAGACAAACATTGTGGGCTTGTTAGTTTTTGGATGTGTATGGATTGAATATGACACAAGCAGGGATTCAAAATATCAAAATCATTAATTCATTATTAGGGAGAAAATTGTTAAAAAATATACTCTAGCAATTGTCTAAGACATTAAGTTCAGTATATATTTTTTGTTTGTGAGAGATCCACCATTTGTAAAATAGTTTGGTGAGAATTTCTTTTGTTTATTTTAAAAGACATTTTGTTTTTAATTTTATCTCTTAATTTATCTGTTGACTTTTTTTTATCGGGTCACTTTTGTTGACTATATGTTCAAGATTTTTCCCAATCTGTTCAAAATTTTTCCTATTTGTTTAATTTTTTTACCCTATTTATTCAAAAATTTTCCTACCTATTCAAATTTTTTTACCTTATTTGTTCAAATATCTGTCCAAATTTTATTATGTATTCAATTTTTTCACTTATCTGTCCAAATCTTATTATCTGTTTAATTTTTCCACTTATCTATTTGAATCTATCTATCCAAATTTATTATCCGTTCAAATTTTATTATTTGTTTAAACAAATCTGTTATCCCCACATTCTCAAACATATACACACAAATGATATATTATCTGAGTGCACACATACAGATGATCCATTATTTGTGTACAAAATGAAGCTACCAAAATTTAAAAAAAAAAAAAAAAATACAAATCCAAAAATTGAATAAGGCGAGTTTGGTCCCGAATGATCCGTCTTGAGCCTCAACATGTTCTTACTAGGACTCATTGGTGATCTGCGGGAGAAGAACCATAATAATGATCATTATATTGCATACATATATACACACACATTATAGCAACAGGAAAACAAAGCAACAAAAAGCATCTAGAAGTGGGTGTATCAACAAGAAACAATTATCTATAATATATATACATACGAATTTCCAATGAAAAAAAAAAAAAAAAAAAAAAAAAAAAAAAAAAAAAAAAAGCCCTAGACTAAAAGTCAAAAAGTTAAAAAACTAATCCATTTTCCAAACGAAACCTTAATTTTATAGTGAAAATTCTATTTATCATTTTTTTATACAAACGTGATTTGATGAAAAAGATTATTGATATCTAATTAACTTAATATTTTAAGTATATTTTAATCGACGAATTTTAAAAACATAAAGATTTTAAATTATCAAAATATAACCCCAAGTGGATCCTATCAGGCTCAACAGCGACTGCTCTGCTTGTGCACTATGATACTTGTGCACTCATCCTTCTCTAGTTTTTTGATTCATCAATAAATTTCTTTTCTTTGCTGATAAAAAAAAAAAAAAACAGCGACTGCCCTGCTGGGCACAATAACCACTCCATTTCCAACAAACAATTTATGGTGAGAAACACCATAACCGAAGAAAACCTAGCCACTTTTTGTTGCATGAAAGAAGAAGGCATTAATGGAGAAGGGAAGAGAGAGTCCAAAGCATGAAAGCAAAGGCCGGCGGTTGGTACTCTTTCCACTCCCGTTGCAAGGACATATGAACCCCATGCTTCAGCTTGCTAACATCCTTCACGCCACAGGCTTCTTCTCCATTACCATCATCCACACTCACTTCAACTCTCCCACCATATCCAACTACCCTCACTTCACCTTCTGCCCCATCCCAGACGGTTTGTCGGAGACCGAGAGTGAAGCTTCCACATCTGATAGCGTCGCTCTCCTCTCCCTCCTCAACACCAACTGCGTTGCCGCCTTTCGGGACTGCTTGGCTGGACTGGTGTTATCTGGTGTTGAGGACGAGGCGAAGGAGCCCATTGCTTGCTTGATAACAGATGCTATATGGCACTTTTCACAGTCTGTTGCAGACAGCCTTGAGATCCCAAGGATTGTGTTGAGGACTAGCAGCTTGTCTTCTTTTCTTGCATTTGCTGCTTTGCCCCTTCTGCTAGAAAAGGGTTACCTCCCTAAGCAAGGTCTGTTTGCGTTTTAACCTCCTTTCTTTCTCTGCCTCTTTTCCTTCCTTGCTTCGCACTAAGATTGTTGTGTTTGGATCTTCAATTTGTACGGAGAAGGAAAAACTTATTGAGTGGAAATAAAAGAATTGTTTTTCTTCTCTTGCTTCATTTTTTTTATTATCACTAATTTAAGATCCAAACACAAGTTAAGAAAAATCTGTTATCATACCACACCACCACTATTACTATTAAACTTAGGGGGAAGCATGGTCCGGATTGATCTGGATTGTGGTAAAATCAGGACCAATTCGCTATTTACGGTTCTTGAAAAATTAAAATCAATCCAATCCGTTTAAATTATGGAATCAATCCGAACCAATCCATTTAAACACGGATTGGATCGGTTTAGGATCACGGATTCACATAATTAAATAACAAAAAAATATATATATAATATTTTAATTTCATAAAAACATAAACATAGCATCATATTAATTCCACAATAGCAACGTGTGTTTCTATAATAGCGACATACTATTCTAAAATTTAACAACTATAAGAAAACTGATTCCACAATAAGTATTTAGATCATTACAAATTAATACTAAAAACCAACAAATAAAAATAATAAAAGAAGTTACTATGCAGGTTTAAGTTAGGGTTTATGTTTTATATAGAATAAAAGAAGATACTATGTGGGAAGGTGTATAATATAAATATAGGCTATCTGTATACGTTCCGGATCGGTTACAATCCGGAACCGTGGGGTTCAATCTGGAACCGATCCATGGATTACGGATTTTTAATTTTTCAATCTGGAACCGAACCACGAATTTAAAAAACTAATTCAAACCTATCGGATTGGACTAGATCGGATCGGATCGGATTATAGATTTCATGAATTCCTTACTTAGCCCTAATTAGACTAAAGGTACATGAACAAAAATTCTATACAAAAAGGAAAATGACAATGCTTAAAGAATAATGTGGCAAGATTATGAACCTATCGCTTTAAAACAGAAAATACTCATTAACATGTTTTGTTAGTATCAAAACCCTCAATAACTGTCATGGCATGTTTTTGTTGGGAGGGGAGGGGGAAGCAGGGAGTGAAGGCATGAATATACATTAAGTGACACTTCTTGTTTAGTTTTAGTTTGTAAATTTCATGATCAGTTTATATTAGGAACACATCATTTTGATGAATGATTCTATACAAAAAAGATTTAAAAAAAAAAAAAAAAACATTTTCTTTATTATTATGGATGGCCCTTATCCTGCGCTGCAGGTGAGGCTGCCAGCAGCCACAGAAACAGGGAGTTTGATTCACATTGTCATTTCCTCTAACAAAATGAGTTGCCATGAACTGTTTTCTCGTCATTTTTTTTTTTAATTAACAAATAGCAATTACCTGGATCTTTTACTTGGAAGATTTTGTGAAACAAATATACTACTCATATTCCTGAATTTCCATTTCTGATACTACAAGTACAATTTTATGAGGTCATTATTTTCAGACTTATAATTTGGAGTCACATGGTTCCCAGGTGAATCTGCAAATGTTTTATCATCTTCTTTTCGTCTTTTTCTTCATGGCTCTTCCTATAATTGCACATACCGCAATTATTCTGTTCCACAAAACAACAAATGAAGTTTAACACATGAATACAAGACAAACATTGTGGGGTTGTTAGTTTTTGGATGTGTATGGATTGAATATGACACAAGCAGGGATTCAAAATATCAAAATCATTAATTCATTATTATAGAGAAAATTGTTAAAAATCAACTCTATCAATTGTCTAAGGCATTAAGTTCAGTGTATATTTGTTGTTTGTCAGAAATCTACCATTTGTGAAATAGCTTGGTGAGAATTTCTTTTGTTTGTTTTGAAAGACATTTTGTTTTTAATTTTATCTTTTAATTTATCTGTTGACCTTTTTTTATCGGTTGGCTTTTGTTGACTACATGTTCAAGATTTTTCCCTATCTATTCAGAATTTTTCCTATCTGTTTAATTTTTTTACCCTATTTGTTCAAAATTTTTAATATTTGTTCAATTTTTTTAACCTACTTGTTCAAATATCTGTCCAATCTATTCAATTTTTTCACTCATCTATCAAAATCTTATTATCTGTTTAATTTTTCCACTTATCTGTTTGAATCTATCTGTCCAAATTTATTATATGGTCAAATTTTCTTAATAAATTTATTATTTGTTTGAACAAATCTATTACCCCCATATTTTCAAACACACACACAGATGATATATTATCTATTGAAAATATTCATTCTCAAACATTGTCGAATGCGTGTGCTCACATACACAAAGATGATCTATTATTTGTGTACAAAATGAAGCTACCATTTAAAAAAAAAAATACAAATCCAAAAAATTGAATAAGGCGAGTTCGGTCCTGAATGATCCGTCTTAACATGTTCTTACTAGGACTCATTGGTGATTTGCAAGAGAATAACCATAATAATGATCATTATATTGCATACATATACACACACATTATAACAACAGGAAAACAAAGCAACATAAAGCATCTAGAGGTGGGTGTATCTACAAGAAACAAATATCTGTAATATATATGAATTTCCAATCAATAAAAAAAAAAAACTGTACATCTATGTATATATGATAGTATGCCTCTATTTAACACCATCAAAGAACCAACAATAATCTACTGAAACTCAAATATCTGTTTCATTTTTTTTATCTGTTTAAATTTTTTAATTGTTGCAAATATCTGTTTCATGATCATCATCATCAACATCAACAACAATAACATCAACATCAACAAATAAATAGAAAAAAAAAACTGAAAATATTCAACAAATAATAGAAAAAAAAACTGGAAATATAGAGGAAAATATGTTTGAGGATGCAATCTAATCTCAGATTGTTTGTGAAACACAATAGAGAGAGAGAGAGAGAGAGAGAGAGAGAGAGAGAGAGACTACCTCACTACCGTCGCCGCAGTTGTCATGGATCTTGCAAAACCCTAACCCTAGGGCATTCGAAACAATGATGTTCAAGGTGTCGTTCTTTGTGTCAGCATTGATCTGATCGATCTTGTAGAGATTCGACGAGAGGTCGAGAGACTAACATTGTTGCCGTGGATAAGTCATCTAGATTTGGATTTGCAATGATGATGGATGGTGATGACCATACTTGACACTACTAGAACTCTCTGTTCAATGGCTTGATTTGCGGGTTTCACAAATGCAAATGGCAAAGAGAGAGAGAGAGAGAGAGAGAGGATCGTGAGGTGGAGTAGAGACGATAAGGAGTCGAGGCCAAGATGGCTCGACGGTGACGACGATGAGCAACATTGGAGGTGAATGCGATGATGACGAGCGATCATGGAGGTGAAGAGAGAGAGGAAGAAAGAGAGAGAGAGAGAGAGAGAGTGTGTGTGTGTGTGTGTGTGTGTGTGTGTGTGTGTGTGTGTGTGTGTGTGTTTGACCATGTATATTAGAGTAAACTAAACTGACACCCCTTGAGATTTAGTCCAATTACATCCCACTCCTTGGCGTTCTGGAAATAACATTCCCACTCTTATAGTTAACAGTCTCATTTCACAAACCCTCTATTTATATAAAAAGACAACAATTCTTAGTATAAAAATAGAGGAAATTACATTGAAAAAAAAATAGTAAAGCAAAAAAAAAAAAAAACAGAGGAAGTAAAGTAAAGCAATAAAGAGAGAGTGCATGAGTCCAATATCTTCATTCCGTCTAAATAATTACAATAATAGGGAGATTAGTGTAATTTTTCAAACGTTAGGAGATGATATGTATTAAACTCAAATATCAGAGGGTGTAAATGTAATTTATCCTATTATTTTTTTCCGTCAATTTTTATCACTCATTTTTCCCCCTCTCTTTGTCATATCTCTTGATCTTTTTGATCAAATTGCACAAAAAATAAAATAAAATAAAATAAAAAATAAGAATACTTAGAGATTATTGATAAAATTTTGTCCCTACTACACCAAAATGTTAGGTGTACCCCTAGATATGTGGTAATAATTTACAAGAATGAAAAAGGATTATTGTGATTCATTAAAGAAAAAAATCTTAGCACAAAGAGTTTTTGAATAAATTTTATCACTACTATTGTGATTTTAGAATAGATATTATATTGAACATTTTTTCCATAATAGGTGAAAAATTGATTAATTATCTCATTTGATTCTTATCAACAAAAGAATTGGAAAGTGAAGATTCTCTTTGTAAAATGTTATACAAGTAGACAATAAGGAAGCGACGTGATGGAGAAAACTCACCCAATTGTTTTTTACGTTTTTTTTTTTTTTTTTTGTTCATTCATCATTGTAAAACTTTCAGGTCATGGGAAATGTTAAGGTAATGTGGTTGATGTGTTGAGTGGTTAAAACAAAAATTAAAATGAATTGAGTTGAGTCCAGCTTAATTTAAAAAATTGAGTTTAAATTTGATGAAAATAATTAAATTGAAATTAATATACATTAAAAAAAAGGATAAATTACACTTACATCCCTTGAGATTTGGATTAAATACATATCATCTCATGACGTTTTGGAAATTACACTAACCCTCATGTCATTGTAATTATTTAGACAGAATAAAGATATTGAATTCATATATTCTCTCTTTTTCTTACTCTGCTTTAGTTCTTTTATTTTTGTTTTTATTTTTTCTTTTCTTTACTTTGCTTTTTTTTTTTTATAATATAATTTCCTCTCCTTTTCTATTAGGAGTTGTTGTCTTTTGTATGAATAGGGCGTTTGTGAAATGTGACTATTAATTACAGGGGTGAGAATGTAATTTTCATAACGTCAAGAAGTTGGATGTAATTGGACTAAATCTTAGAGGGTGTCAGTGTAATTTACCCTGTATAATATATATACCTGGGGGTAGTTTGGTCATTTTGTATATAATATATATATATATGGGATAGTTTGGCCATCATTTTTGACATGGATAGGCCCATAAAGACCACAGCCCACAGTGAACAAACCCAAGCCCACCATTTAGACCCCATTGCATAACCCGGGTAGTAAAATCCAGGACAGCTGGAGGCCAACTGGGCATGAGGGACCAATGACATTTGGACATATGGCAGGTGCAAGACAGGCCACATCAACAGACAAAGATCTGCAAAGTTATTGCCACAACACATCACCATTAATGCAGCTATCACAGCATTTATTACGACAACACCTCCCCGTCGGAATAGCGCCCCCTTTACCCTGAACAAGGTAGGCAACAGCACAGGCTTTTCGACAAGGGAGGCACATCGGAAGGGACAGTGAAATGATTACCAAACAATATAAGCAAGTATGGAAGGCAAGAAGAAGGTTAAGTATTATGCTCCCCTCTCTCTCTCGCTCTACATTCCCGACTTCCACTTCTAATTTACACGCCGGAGGATTCGCTGGGGGACTACCCTGTTCCCCGTTGAACTTGTTTGCAGGTCTTCTGGTGGGCCTCATCACTCGAACGTGGACTTGAGGAGCTTGGATCGGTCCAGTCCATCCACCGTGAACGAACTGTATCAACAGTTGGCGGCGTCTGTGGGAATTGGTTGGTCCGTGCGCCAGTTGTGTTCATTGCCGCCGAAGACCCCGTTCCCGTAACCTTTTACGTCTCACCCGTCAAGTGTATGGTCACGACTAGATCCATGGCTTCCCACCATAATGCGGCCGATCATCAAACCGACCCTCCCAATCCAAACAACCCACCGCACTACTTCATCGAGCTCACCAACAGCATCAACCGCATGGCCGAACAAAACCAGGCCTTAATAAATGCTCTACTCCAGAGAAACCTCCCTATTCCTCCACCACCACCTCCAGATATTCCACCCCATCCAGAACAAACCCCGAGCCATATTGTCCTACAACCCAATCCACTCAACTCAGGAGGGTTTCAACCTCCTCACCCACATATAAATCCACCACCTCCACCCCCACGTCCATCGGTCGTACCACCAGCCCTCGAGGGAGAAGCCAGCAGCGTCCAACACCTGTCTCCCTCTGGTAGGGACAACATTCCCCTTTGGGACGCTGAACTCCGAGCCATGAAGCTCCAGCTCCAAGGGGTTATGCAGAATATCCAGCATAAGCCCTCCACCACGGCGAGCTCGTCGTTTGTCGCCTCTATCCGAGACAAACCCCTGCCCGCCAAGTTCAAAATGCCCACCATCGACTCCTTTGACGGAACGACCGACCCGGTCGACCATCTGGAGACCTATCGCACCCTCATGATCCTCCATGCCTTCCCTGACGAAATCATGTGCCGAGCTTTTCCCGTGACACTGAAGGGGTCAGCTCGACTGTGGTTTAGCCAGTTACCACCAGACTCGGTCTCCACTTTTCAGCATCTCAGTGACTCTTTCCTGAGCCATTTTATCGGAGCCCAGCGCCAGCGACGCTCGGCCACCCAACTCCTCAACATTCGTCAGACCGAGGGGGAATCACTGCGCAGCTTCGTTACTCGTTTCAATACCGAAGCTCTGCAAGTAGCGGAAAACGACGATAAGGTCATCCTCACGGCTTTCATGGCCGGCCTACGGTCTTCCGACTTCCTTTTCTCCCTCTCCAAAAACCCCCCGACCTCCATGGCCGCACTGCTCTCCAAAGCCCAAAAATACATGAATGCCGAAGATTCATTGGCCGCTCGGCAGGACCCAATAACTAAGAACCCCACCCCCAGAGATAAGCGAAAAGATGCCGAACCCAAAAACACCCAGTATAATAGCCAAACACCCCACTTTAGTGACCGACCTCCTCGAGCTGACCGGTCGGCAGCCAACCGGCCACCCGGTCGGTTCGAGCGGTACACGCCCCTCAATTCTCCCATGGAACACGTTCTTAATCAAATCCAGCGAGACTACCCCCTCAAATGGCCATTGCCGTCCCGAACCCCTTCCAACCAGAAAGATCAGTCCAAGTACTGCCGTTTCCACCACGACCATGGCCATAACACTGACGATTGCATCAACCTCAAGGATCAGGTGGAGACCTTAATACATCAGGGGCGCCTCAGCCGGTTCACAGACACTCGCCCCCAGCAGAGACAACGAACCGAGCCCCACAGGAACAACCGTCGGCGCACGCCACCCCGACAGCCAGCCCAACCTACTCAAGCCCATGATCGACCTCCACAATAGCCCCGGCAACCAGGTAACCCACAGCCGCCTGTCGGTGAAATTAGAGTTATCTCAGGTGGACTTGCCTGCGGGGGGCCATCCCGCTCGGCTCAGAGGGCGGAACTAAGAAAAATAAGGCAGGGCTCAGACAAGGCAATTGCTACTGTAGACCGACCCTCCAAACAGCCCAAATAGTGGGCAGAGCCCATCACCTTTACGAACGCCGACTGCACAGGCATCCGCTACCCACATGATGACCCCCTTGTCATTTCGGCCATCCTCTCCAATTACAAGGTCCGACGAGTTCTCATCGACAACGGTAGCTCTTCAGACATCATTTTCCTCAACTGCTTCTGCCAGCTCAAGATTGGGGAAGAAAGCTTGTTTCCACTCCAAACCCCCTTGGTCGGCTTCACCGACGACCGCGTGACCTCCATCGGTTCCATTGACCTCCACATCACAATCAGCGAATACCCACGGCAGGCCACGAAGTTGCTCACCTTCCTTGTGGTCGATTGCCCATCTGCCTACAACATCATTCTTGGCCGTACCGCCCTAAACGCTTTCCAAGCCATCACATCCACCTACCATCTTGCCTTCAAGTTTCCCACCGATCTCGGGGTCGGAACGGTCAGAGGAGAGCAGACCGTGGCCAGGGAATGTTATGTTGCCTCACTTAAAGAAGTCAAACTGAAGGAGGCAATGATCATCGAAGGTCTTGACGTCCGAGATGAGGACGAGCTGATTAGAGGAGAACCTGTGGAGGAGCTCGTTGAGGTCCCCATTGACCCTACCAACCCACTGAAAACTGCCAAGATTGGCACCCAACTATTCCCCCAAGCCAAAGCCGACCTTACCGCCCTTCTGACCGAGCACAATGACGTGTTTGCCTGGACCCATTCAGACATGCCAGGCATCGACCCCTCCTTCATAACTCACCGCCTCAGCATCGAACCCCATTTCTGACCTTACCGCCAGAAGCAGCGCATCTTCTACCTAGAGCGTAATACTCTTATAGCCGCAGAGGTCGACAAGCTCCTTGAGGCCCAATTCATCCAAAATGTAGACTATCCTAAGTGGCTGTCCAATGTGGTACTAGTCCGCAAGAACAATGGCAAGTGGCGACTCTGCGTCGATTACTCTGACCTGAACCGAGCTTGCCCCAAAGATAGCTACCCACTCCCCCGAATAGATCTGCTGGTCGACGCCACGGCCGGTCACCAAATGCTTAGCTTCATGGATGCATTCTCCGGGTACAACAAGATCATGATGCACTCGTCCGATCGGAACACACGTCATTTATTACCGACTGAGGTACCTACCACTACTGTGTAATGTCGTTCGGACTAAAGAATGCTGGGGCCACCTATCAACGGTTAGTCAACGTTGTTTTCCACCATCAGATCGGTCGGAACATGGAAGTGTATGTGGACGACATGCTAGTCAAGAGCAAACTCTCCTCTGACCATCTGACCGACCTACGAGAAACCTTTGCCACCCTTCGCAAGTACCAGATGAAGCTTAACCCCGAGAAGTGCGCCTCCGGCGTAGGATCTGGAAAGTTTTTGGGTTTTATAGTCAGTCAGCGCGGCATTGAAGCCAACCCTAAGAAGATCAAGGCCTTGATTGAGATGCAGTCACCCAAAACTGTTAAAGAAGTCCAAAGACTCACGGGCAGAGTGGTGGCCCTCAACCGCTTCATTTCCCGCGTAACAGATAAGTGCCTACCCTTCTTCAAAGTTCTTCGGCAGACTTTTGAATGGACAGCTGAATCCGAAGAGGCTTTTCAGCAGTTAAAGCAATGCATGGCCAATCCCCCCCTTCTCTCACAGGCAATTATGGGCGAGCCCCTATTCCTCTATTTAGCAGTATCGAACACCGCCGCAGTGCAGCTCTTATCCGGGAAGATGCTTCAGTCCAACGGCCGGTCTACTACATCAGTCGAGTGCTCAGGGGAGCAGAGCAGAATTACCCATTGCTAGAAAAGTTGTCCCTGGCCTTGGTCACCGCCTGCAGACGACTTCATCCTTACTTCCAGGCCCATTCCATAGTGGTCCTCACCGACCAACCCCTAAAGAAGATCATGCAGCAATCAGAGCTTTCTGGCCGACTCATGCAGTGGTCGGTGGAACTCAGCCAGTTCGACATCTCCTACCGCCCTCGCACAGCAATCAAGGGACAGGCCATAGCCGACTTCATCCTGGAATTCACCAACTTTACACCAACCACTGCCTCTCCACCCCCACCAACTCCTACCGAGCCAGAGGACCCCCATTCTTGGACTCTCAACGTCGACGGGTCATCCCGGAGGGAAGGTAGTGGGGTTGGCCTCATCCTCACCTCCCCTGAGGGTGGTTACTTCAAATGTGCTCTCCGTCTCTTGTTTCAGTCCAGCAACAATGAGGCCGAATATGAAGCATTAATAGCAGGACTCCGCCTGGCCAAGGATATCGGTGTCAGCAACATCCGAGTGTTCAGTGACTCACAGCTCATCGTCGGTCAGATTACGGGGGAATTCGACGCCAAGGATGGCACAATGTGGGCTTACAGGGACATGACGCTCCCTCTTGTTCGCCTCTTCAATACTTTCCAGATCAACCACATACCTCGGGCAGAAAACTCCAAAGCAGATGAGATGGCTCAGTTGGCTTCTGCAGACCAGTCCGACCTCAGCCACGGAGTCCGCCTCGAATACCTAACTCATCCGGCCATCTCACCCGACCCGCACGAAGTGCAGTTCCTCCAAAATGAACCCCTCCCCTGGGCATCCGACATCATACAATTTTTGACAACGGGAGAACTTCCAGATGACCAACAGCAAGCCGCCAAAGTCAGGGCCCGATCGTCCAATTACATCCTCGACAATGGCATCCTGTACAAACGTGGTTTTTCACGACCATATCTGCGATGCCTCAATTCGACCCAAGCCACCTATGTCATGCAGGAAATTCGTGAGGGAATTTGTGGCAACCACTCGGGCGGCAGGTCTTTAGCCCACAAGATACTCCGTACTGGTTATTTTTTGGCCAACTCTTAATCAAGATGCAACTGATTTCGTCCTCAAATGCGATAAGTGTCAGCGTTTTGCCAACATCCCCCATGCCCCTCCTACAGAGTTGATCACGCTTTGCAACCCCTATCCGTTCGCCAAATGGGGAATCGACCTGGTCGGTCCGCTGTCCACCGGCCAAGGCCAGACCAAATTTGCAATCGTCGCCATTGACTACTTCACCAAATGGGTAGAGGCCGAACCCCTAGCCACCATTACCGAGCGGAACACAACCAGGTTCATCTGGCAATCGATCGTCTACAGGTTTGGCATCCCTTAGGCCATCGTGTCAGACAACGGCAAACAATTCGACAATGCCAGATACAGAAAGTTCTGTGCAGACCTCCAGATTCAACCATGTTTCTCCTCCCCTAGGCATCCCCAGGCCAATGGCCAAGTTGAGGTCACCAATCGTTCTCTTCTGAAGATCATCAAGGCTAAGCTGGAAGCTGCAAAGGGACTCTAAGCTGAGGAACTACCGAATGTACTCTGGGCCTACCGAACCACAGCTTGGACTCCCACCGGGGAAACCCCTTTCCACTTAACATATGGCGCTGAGGCGGTTATTCCGGTGGAAGTCGGTCTGCCAACCCCCAGGGTTTTACATCCGGATCCAGCGCTCACTGAAGAGCTCCGTCGGGCAGACTTAGACCTAATTGAGGAGCTCAGAGAGACCACTGCCGTCAGACTGGCCTCATACCAACAGAAAATGCGAACTCACTACAACTGCAAAGTCCGATCGCGGGAATTCGCTGTAGGTGATCTTGTCTTAAGAGAGGCCACTCTCGCCACCAAAAATCCGATCGAGGGAAAACTGGCAGCCAAATGGGAGGGACCCTACATTGTGAAAGCCCGTCCACGACCGGGCACTTACCGACTTCAAGACATGGAGGGTCGAGACCTTCCCCACCCATGGAACGCTGAACACTTGAAACGCTACTTCCAATAGGCTATCGCTTTTGTATTGCTCCATTGTTGTACTTTCTTTTTTACGCATAATGTAAATTTTGATCGTTGGAATACACTTCCCATGGCAACAATTTTTATCTCCCAGCTACCCCTGTCGTCTCAATAACATTTTTTACTTGCAGCCAGACCGAGCACTCCAAAAGCCTCGGCCAAACCGAGCACTTCAAAAGCCTCGGCCAGACCGAGCACTTCAAAAAGCCTCCGCCAGACCGAGCACTCTGAAAGCCTCAGCCAGACTGAGCACTTCCAAAGCCCTCAGCCAAGACCGAGCACTCCAAAAGCCTCAGCCAGACCGAGCACTTCAAAAGCCTCGGCCAGACCGAGCACTTCAAAAAGCCTCAGCCAGACCGAGCACTTCAAAAGCCTCAGCCAGACCGAGCACATCAAAAAGCCTCCGCTAGACCGAGCACTCTGAAAGCCTCAGCCAGACTGAGCACTTCCAAAGCCCTCAGCCAAGACCGAGCACTCCAAAAACCTCAGCCAGACTGAGCACTTCAAAAGCCTCGGCCAGACCGAGCACTTCAAAAGCCTTGGCGAGACCGAGCACTTCAAAAAGCGTCGGCCAAACCGAGCACTTCAAAAGCCTCGGCCAGACCGAGCACTTCAAAAAGCCTCGGCCAGACCGAGCACTTCAAAAAGCCTCAGCCAGACCGAGCACTCTGAAAGCCTCAGCCAGACTGAGCAATTCGAAACCCTCAGCCAGACTGAGCACTTCCAAAACCCTCAGCCACGACCGAGCGCTCCAAAAGACTCAACTAGACTGAGTGCCACCAATGCAGGTCCAGAATGCCTTGCCTACAACCTCAATTCCATCATCAGTGACGCTCCATGATTGTAGCCTTAACAAGATCTACATTGCGCATTAAGGAGTTCCTTACTTTCCTTTGACAGTCACAATTCCAGACCCAAATTTTTACACCACCCTTTACTTAGTCGAATTCCAAAGATGTTCTCACATGTTTCATTTACTAATCAGGTTATTCCCTACATTGCGCATTAAGGAGTTCTTTACTTTGCATCAAAGATTTATTCAAGCCCAATTTTACTCTGCATTAAGGAGTTCTTTACTTTGCATCAAAGATTTATCCAAGTCCTATTTTACTCTGCATTAAGGAGTTCTTTACTTTGCATCAAAGATTTATCCAAGTCCAATTTCACTCTGTATTAAGGAGTTCTTTACTTTACTTTGCATTGAATTTTTATACAAGTCCTATTTCAGCACCACTTTGAACTTCACTGAATTTTCACACCCCTCCAATTTGACTCTGCATTGAGTTTTTAAGCTTTTACACAGGTTCAGTTTTACTATGCATAAGGGAGTTTTCAACTTTGTTCAATATTGAATTTTTACACCTCTCCCAAACTTAGTTCACCACTGACTTATGCACAAGCAAACACAATTGTCTGATAGAAACATAAATAAAGTTTTATTCAGCCACAAATGTATGCACAAGTTCGCTACATCAAAAAACAAAAAAAGAGACAAAACAAAAACTTTCAAGAACACACTCCTTCCGTTCACTCATCCCCCTCACTGGAGACGAGGTCTTCTTCTTCAATACCTTCATCCAGGGGGGTCTGGGCCACATCATCCTCCCCGATCGTCACACTACACAGGTCAAGTTCTGGGAATAGCTCCTCAGCTCTACGTTTGAACATCTTCCACCCGCTATCCCAGTACTCAGCCATTTCATGTTTGTAGAAGTCTGACTGCTGGAAGCTCTCAATGACTTCAGACTTAGTTCTCCTCCCAGCAGTCGTCCTTGATGGGCCAGCCTCCCCAGATTCTACCCCAACTAAGCTGCTGGCTACTGCGGCGTCCACTGCCATCTGAAATTCAAGAGACCCTTTGAATTGAGTAACTACTGCAACATAAAGATCGGGATAGGCCACCCTTTCCGAGGCCGCCTTCGCCTTTTCTTCGTCCAGCTCTTTTTGTAGGATCTCCTTCTCAGAGGTTGCCTTGGATTTTTCTTCCTCCAGCTCTTTACGCAGAGCCTCCATTTCAGCAGCCGCCCTCGCCCTCTCTGCTTCGAGCTCCTTCTACAGAGTCTCCTTTTCAACGGTCGCTTTGCCCCTCTCTGCCTGCAACTCTTTTTGCAGGCTTTCCCTCTGCTCCATCGCTCTGGCACGCTCACCTTCCAGCTCCTTTTGCAGAGTATTAACTTTAACATCTGCCTCATCTTTTTGCCTGACCAGCTCTTCATTGCTGCTCATGGCCTCTTCATGCCGCTCGACCGCAACGGCACAAGCTCTTTCGGACTCTTCCAACTTTTTCTGCTCGCCAGCCAGTTGGAACTCGAGCGACACAACCTGGCGGCGTGCGTCCTCCAACTCCAACTTAACTGCTTGCAGATCAGTGTGGGCAGTCTTTCAGTCGGCACTCTCCTTCGTCAACTTCGCCAACTGGGCCTTGGCCTCGTCTGCTTTAAGTTTGGCAGCCCCCGCCTTCCTCAGCAGGGCCCCTGCTAAGGTGGTTACCTCCATCTGGGCGGAACATAACCCCCTCAGCAGGTCGGCCTCACTGAATCTAGATGCCGAGCGCAGGGCTGCCTCCTCCACAATCCTCACCAGGCGGTCTGCCCCCGCCCTGGCTGGGCCTTCTTCTCCCTCCAGCCGTCCCGCCACCGCACGGGCATGATAGATCGCTGTGGCTAGACCGACTTCTCCTTCCTGGGGTGCAGGGCCCCTTTGGGCCTGTTCCCTACCACTCGGTTCAGCCCCGGCCACCCCAACTCCTACTTGTATTACTGGGGCCATCTCCACAACCCCCAGCGCTGGGATGACCCTCTCCACCCCAACTGGAACCACCTTGGCCTTCTTGGACCCAGGCCCATCTGCAGCCTTTTCTGGGGCACTTCTTTTCTTTTTCTTCTTCTTGAGAGCCTCCCCTTCCCTTCTCGCCTGTTCTTTCACAAGATCAACTGGGGGCGGTCGGGGCTCGAAACTGCTTAAATCCTTACCCCCCAGTGGCCTTGGGCGTGGTCGGATCCTTTCCTGCGCGATCGGTTGAACCGGTCGGTCTCCTTGCGCTTCCTTAAACTTTTTGGCTCTTGCTAGGATGGCCTGATCCTCTGCCTCCTGAGCTTCCCTCCTCGCCTCCAACTCTGCTCGATCGAGGTTCCCCCCGATCGGCTGTGGACCCAGCCCCGCCTCGAATAATGCGGACGGCTGAACGAGCTCGTTCCATCTGGCCTTCTCCCTCTCCCTCCACTCCTTCACTCTCTTCACCTTCTCCTATGCTGCTGCCCCCAGTCTTGCTTCCACCGACCTGATGGGCACCTTCTACATGGTGCGCACCCCAAGCCCCCCATTGGCGGAGACGTAGAACCACCGTGGTCGCCACCCCTTGATCGGCGTTGGCAGCCCCGCCACCAACCCCTTCCCCGCTACTGCCTGCAGGGTAACCCACATTTCTTGCTGCCCAGAGGCCTTATAACAGGCAAAGAACTCATCTACTGTCATGGCCTCCCCTCCATTCGCCTTCGGCCATGCGCTTGCACAGGCTAGCAGGATCTTCCATGCATTGGGCATCAGTTGACCCGGTGCTACCTCCAGTCGGTTGAGCACGTCCACTACCACTTGAGGCAGCGGCAACCTCAGTCCACCCTTTAGAGCCTCCTCATAAAGGGAAAACTCTCCTGGCTTGGCGTCAAACGGCCTTTCCGTTGACGTTGGCAGCGACAACTCCACATCCATGGGGATCTGATATCTTTCACGCATAACCTCTAAATCCGCTGCCGTCACCGTCGATTTATCCGCCTTTGTATGCCAATGGTCCGGTTCCACCTGGCTAATTGGCTCCGCAGCCGCTATCACGGTGGAGCTGTGGGATCGTGCCACCATTTCCCCCACCCTCCCCATCCTATATTGCTGCGCCAACTCTTCAGCATCATCATCACCAAGTGGGTCCATCCTGGCAATGGCAGTTTCTTCCTGGGTCATTTCTAAGCTGTATCTGCGAATCGCTTCCGCTGCAGGTGCAAGAAAATCGAAGAAGTGTCGCAAAGGTGTATCGTGAGCAACAGATGAAGCAAGACTTGGGATGTTTTGGTTCTTTGTAAACAAGTAGGTGAATCGGATGATTCCAAAAGCCCACGGTTTGCCCGTATTCCAAGGATCCCAATTAATTTTCGCCAGTTTGAAAACTTTTCAAATCATCCGCCAAAACTGTCTTTTCAACTCCATAATGACCTATCGTTTCACTTCTACTCCAACGCCTCACTTCCCTCCACCCCCCCACGATCTTGCCACGTGTACGACCACGATGCACTGTCTCCTCACCTCACACTGTCTTTTCCACTTCAAATCATCACATGCCACGCGGCCTCTCGAGCCCCGCCCCCTTCCGCTCGACTCCCCTCGCGGTCGACACACCTCACGGTCGTCCCTTCCGCTCGGCTCCCCTCGCGGTCGGCACACCTCACGGTCGTCCCTTCCGCTCGGCTCCCCTCGCGGTCGGCACACCTCACGGTCGCCCCTTCCGCTCGGCTCCCCTCGCAGTCGGCACACCTCACGGTCGTCCTTTCCGCTCGGCTCCCCTCGCGGTCGGCACACCTCACGGTCGCCCCTTCCGCTCGGCTTTCCTCGCGGTCGGCACACCTCACGGTCGTCCCTTCCGCTCGGCTCCCCTCGCGGTCGGCACACCTCACGGTCGCCCCTTCCGCTCGGCTCCCCTCTCGGTCGGCACACCTCACGGTCGCCCCTTCCGCTCGGCTCCCCTCGCGGTCGGCACACCTCACGGTCGCCCCTTCCGCTGGGCTCCCTTCGCGGTCGGCACACCTCACGGTCGTCCCTTCCGCTGGGCTCCCCTCGCGGTCGGCACACATCACGGTCGCCCCTTCCGCTGGGCTCCCTTCGCGGTCGGCACACCTCACGGTCGTCCCTTCTGCTCGGCTACCCTCGCGGTCGGCACACCTTACGGTCGGCCCTTCCGCTCGGCTCCCCTCGCGGTCAGCACACCTCACGGTCGCCCCTTCCGCTCGACTCCCCTCACGGTCGCCCCTCGCGGTCGGCACACCTCGCTGTCGGCACACCTCTCGCTCGGTCCACTAACTCGGCCACCCCTGATGGCCGGACTCATCTTCCTCATTACTATTCCCTTCGTTGGACTGAAGCTGCACTCGGAAATGAGGGACTACTGACATAGATAGGCCCATAAAGACCTCAGCCCACAGTGAACAAACCCAAGCCCACCATTTAGACCCCATTGCATAACCCGGGTAGTAAAATCCAGGACAGCTGGAGGCCAACTGGGCATGAGGGACCAATGACATTCGGACATATGGCAGGTGCAAGACAGGCCACATCAGCAGACAAAGATCTGCAAAGTTATTGCCACAACACATCACCATTAATGCAGCCATCACAGCATTTATTACGACAACACCTCCCCGTCGGAATAGCGCCCCCTTTACCCTGAACAAGGTAGGCTACAGCACAGGCTTTTCGGCAAGGGAGGCACGTCGGAAGGGACAGTGAAATGATTACCAAAGAATATAAGCAAGTATGGAAGGCAAGAAGAAGGTTAAGTATTCTGTTCCCCTCTCTCTCTCGCTCTACATTCCCGACTTCCACTTCTAATTCACACGCCGGAGGGTTCGTTGGGGGACTACCCTGTTCCCCGTTGAACTTGTTTGCAGGTCTTCTGATAGGCCTCATCACTCGGACGTGGACTTGAGGAGCTTGGATCGGTCTAGTCCATCCACCGTGAACGAACTGTATCAACAATTTTATATGGATTTGTCCTCGTGAACAAAATAATTTAGAGTGTTAGCCTTTAATCAAAGAAAATTTAAAATTGAATTTTTGGACTAAGTGTCCATTATTATATTGTTAGTTTGGTCTAATTAGATTTGACAAAAGGCAAAGCACATAAAAAAAATAACAAAAAATTTATTGGGATAATGGGTTTTTATTTTGTTTGAATTTAGCTGCTAGATCCGAACACATTGCTAGTTCTAACCTTATTTTTCCCATGATCTTTTTTGATTCATGATCTTGTTATTAGTATTTGGTTAACTCAACACTAACCCCAATCTAGGAAATTATTGGCACCTTTGTTATTAAATAGTGAATCCAATCGTGAACTGTTACTTAAATAATGAAGCGTGAATCATATGGAATTGTTAATAAGGTTGACTTATTTTAATAATATATATATATATAAATGGAAAATTCTATGATGCAGACAATTCATTTTGGCGGTGTAACACATGACTCAATTATGATATTTGTGATTTTTAGTTATGATCTTATTGTGGTGCTAGTTATAATTTAGTTATGATTTATTGTGATATTAGTCATGACTCATTATTTTTTTTAGTTATAACTACAAAAAATTTAGTTATGACATTTGTAGTAATTAACACTACAAATGTTCTAACTTGCATATAGTACGCATCTCAAAAAAGGTGTGTATACCATGACCCTATAAATACATTAACGCAATAAATATCAATATAACTTAAATTGTGTATGTGTGAAAATCTTGAAAACCCTGAGATATGGATTTATAATTAAGATTTAATCTTAAACAATGAATAGCAATTTCCAATCAAACACAAGTAGATCTAATCCAATTAAAAGATAATTGAATTATATTTACAAAACAAACAATGAGAAATCAGCACAATGATATAATGTGAAAAAAAAAAAATTACAATTGGAGCACCTCCAATTGTGATTAAAAAAAAAATGCGGACTATAATCACAAAATAATCCACTAAGAAGACAAAAGAATTACACACAAGAACCCTCAATTATCTAGTGAATCGATGCCCAAATTGACCTGAATTTGATGTGCATCTTCCATCACAGTCTTCTCTTCAACGTTGAATCCACAACGCCGATGTTGAGTCCACGATGATGAGCCACTCCAGAATCCACTAAAACTTCAGGCTCAAGTTCTCTGAAATCCACTGATAAATACCTCTCTTTTTGTGAATGAAAGAATAAACTAAAACCCCTTGATGATTGTCAATATGTAATTTGTAGATCCATCAATCACTCTCTATTCATCAAGGAAACCAATATATAAACACCCTCCAATATGGAGTACTTTGGTTGGTCTCCTCACTACAAATCTGGACAGGTTAAATCTTAAAACAAGCAAACGGTGCACTTTATACTAAACAAAGCCGCGAAGATCGCTCAAGCGGTGTGACTAAAGGCAACGCACACACAGATAGGCCAACTGTTCGAGTGCAACATCTACTGTTCGAGTGGTAAAACATGCTTCTCAAAAGTTTAGACCACGTGCTAAGATACTGAATGAACCATTTCACCGCTCGAGCGCACAAAAAATTGCTTCAGCAGTTCATCAACATTAGCCTGCGAAGAGGCAAACAAGGATTGCTCAAATCAAGATACCGAGTGTCAGCACAAGCTCCTCTACCTAGGCACAACGTGGGTTGGATTCACATCTAAACTCTCATATCCTTATAGATACAAAAAACGAAAGCAATTATAATTAAATGGTGTTTTTGTCTAATGGGATTGCTACTTACAAAAAACCTAATAATGTATAAATCATGAATATAAATACAATTAAATGATCTCTTTTTCATTTCTTGGTAGAGAAGCAAAACCGATATTGTTCCGATGCAAACAAAAACAATAATATAACCAAATCACAGTAAATCACAAATTGAATTACATGATCAACTCAATTTTTGATAAATTTCTAATCAAAATTATGTGATTCAAATCGTTTTGTTTGAAAATCATTTTGAATCGTATAAATCGAGCAGTGATCACACAATTCTAACAACCATGATTAACATTTACAACAAACTTGGTAGCTTGAGCAAATGTGTGCTTGAGATGGAGCTTCTAATAAACTCTCAAAGCTAGTCCAATATATATTTTTAAAAGGATGCTAAGTTCTCATTTTTCTTGTATGGACTCCGTAGTTTGTAGTTTGTAGTTCTTAGTTTTTAGTTACTCATTGGTTCATTAATTTTTGTTTCTTCATTCTTTGTTTCTTCAGATTCCCAATTAGAATCACCCGTGCTAGAGCTGCCACCACTCAAAGTCAAGGACCTTCCAACAATCAGTACACGCAATCATGAGGTTTTCTACAAGTTAATTGGATCTATGGTAAAAGAAACCAAGGCCTCTTCAGGGATCATTTGGAATTCCATGGAAGACCTTGAACAATCTACATTGGCCACAGTCCGCCAAGTCTTCCCTGTCCCAAGTTTCCCAATAGGTCCATTTCACAACTACTTCCCTGCCTCCTCAAGCAGCCTGCTAGCACAAGACAAAAGCTCTATTTCTTGGCTGGACACACAACCACCAAAGTCTGTACTATACGTGAGCTTTGGGAGTATTGCATCAATGGATGAAGCAGAATTCTTGGAAATGGCTTGGGGGCTAGCCAATAGTGGGCAACCCTTCTTGTGGGTGGTTCGGCCTGGATTAGTCCGTGGTTCAAAATGGCTTGAGCCACTACCAAGTGGGTTCATGGGGACAATTGGTGGAAGGGGATACATTGTCAAATGGGCTCCCCAACAGGAAGTGCTGGCTCATCCTGCTACAGGAGGTTTCTGGACTCACAATGGATGGAACTCGACGTTGGAGAGCATTTGTGAGGGAGTTCCAATGATATGTTCTCCGTGTTTTGGTGATCAGCTGGTGAACGCAAGATATGTAAGCGATGTCTGGAGAATTGGATTGCAATTTGAGAGTGGAATGGAGAGGGGGGTGGTTGAGAAGGCAATTAGAAGACTAATGGTGGAGAAAGAAGGGGAAGAGGAGAGGGAGAGAATACTGTGCCTAAAGGAGAAAGTAGGCTTTTGCTTAAAACAAGGTGGCTCTTCACACCATTACTTGGAGAGCTTAATTAGTTACATTTTATCATTCTAATCTTGTTATCCTATTTTGGGGAATCATAAATTATTAGATCTATTTGTGCTTTTAAATATACTGTATTTAGCAGCCTGATTGGCCTAGCTAGCTATGTTATTTTTGTTATATTAGAGTTCCTCAAGACTAAATCTTAAACTTTTTTTATTTTTTAATCACACGATTAGGTAGTTTATACAAAGATATAAGAGAATGAGGACAAAGAATTCTGTGTGCAGTTCCTCTCTTCCATTCAAGTGAGAAAGTGGATTGTGGATATGATAATTGTGTCCATGGATAAAACCATCTCACAGTAATCATTTGATCTATTTTGGATCCCTCAAGCGGGAGTTCCAATCTTTTGAAGCAGGCCACATTACAGGACATTGTTGTGCTTATAAGACTGTTAAAACAAAGTGGAAAATGAAGATTGTTCAGTCTCATTTACTCGTGGTGATCACTTACAAAAATTACGTGTAAATCAAGAACAATTTTTGTATCTATGGTGTGATAAACAACTAAATTTATATGGTATTAAACAATTGAGACAATCAAATCCATATACAATGCTTGATCAAAATGTTTCTAAATCTTGTCAGAAAAAATGGTTTTATACCATGGTTTTTGAAAAATTTTAAGCTAGAATTTGAGTAGTACGCACAAGCCTTTTCTGATGGGTCCGAGTGATGACGCAAATGTTTTCATGTGATTATTAAGAATATGTAATTGAGTGTTCAAAACATTTTAGAGATGAATGAGAAGTTGACACCAAAGTGAGCCTCATGTACATAATGCTTGTTTGGTAAGTTTCCTACAAGTTAGTATGTTCTCTTGTCCCACATAAAAAATTGATAGTGAACTTATGTTTGTATATAAGGTTCAAGTTTGACACTTGGATTTAGACCTAAAGGGCATTCAAAATTTGAAAGCAAGGAAATTATGGATTAAAGGAAAAATTCACACACATAGTAGTCCTTGTATCCTAAGGACGAATTTCTCTTCGAAAGGCGCAGAATATCTATTTCAATGATGAAGTAAACATACCGCAAGCGCAGAACAACTTATAGAGTTAATTTGATGGAAACAGAAACATCTAAAACTGCAATAATTTGGATAGTGAAATTAAATTGATGAAGGATTTGAGTTTTGTCATATGAACAAAACTTTCTTTCCTGACTATAGTCTTCAACGTATCAACAAAAAAAAAAAATACAAAAAATATTTTTCATCTTTGACAAACCTTATTAGGTTCTCAATACAGATTTATTACATTTTTGAATTTATAAATCTATACCTTTTTATAAGTAAAAAAATGTTATTAAGTGAATTTCAAAAGTGTCCATACATTTTTAAAATTTTAAAATTATAAAAATGCACATGTCATAAAATTATTGGTCATTTAATCAATATAGTAATATATTTGATATTTAATATTACCTCCTTTAAAACATTTGTGATTTGATCAATATAGTAATTTATTTGACATTTCATCTTAACTATTTTAAAACATTATATAAATATATAATATGGAAAATTTATTAGAAAATCATCTTTGAAGTACTTGTATCCCAATTAGTTTATAAGATATTTTTATATTCCAATAAGTCATATTATTTTAGACATTTAATCCACTAAATCATAATTATCATATTTAAGGTATTTTATACACAATTGTATCTTTACAAATATTTTAACCCTTAGCAACTTGGTCATGTGAACAATCACATTAAATAAATTTGACAGTGTGAATGTTCACATTGATAGACTATTCACATCATGAAGCATTCACACTTTTAATGTAAACATTAGTGCGCACTTCACCCTATTATTATTAAGGATATTTTCATAACTACGTCACGCATAAGACTTATTGAAATATAAGAAAATAATTTAAACTGTGTGAAAAATAAGTATGTGAAAAAAGGGATTTATGAATAAATATTCCTATATATATAATATTTAAGTCAAATATGTTAAACTTGAAAATACCAAAAAATACATGTACATATTGAGTCATTGATCAATAAGATAATATTTTTGAAAATTCCTTTAACTCATGATCCTTTTTTTGTTTTTTAGAGGGTACTCATTATCCTTTTAAAAGTTGGGATATTTATACGTTCTACGTACTTCAACTCATTTTTTTATATTCTAATAAGTCTCATTGATGCCATAGTTGAAGTACTCATTTTTTTATATTCTAATAAGTCTCATTGATGCCATAATTACTAAAACACCCTTGGAGGCTCTTATTGTGTTATTCAAATAATATCACCAACTTCACATTAAATATTGCTTTCTATACTCTCCAAATTTCTTTGAAATTTAAAAACGACTTCGCCGGTTTGCCTTCCATCATCTACGACCGACGTTGCATCATTCCGTCTTCGAGTTGACAGCGTTCCATCACCAACAGAGTTCCATCACCAATGACCAACTCCCACCCCTGGTTACATTGCGCATATCATGACTCTGTGAATGTTTACGTACGAAATGAAAAATACTTATATGGCATGATATCTGGTTTGGTTTATTGTGTTCTTGAAGTGAATGTAGTGCAAATCTGTTGGTATTTTCCATAATAATTGAAAAATAAATTAGATAAAATAAAATAAAGAAGATAAAACAATTTTATTTTTATTAATAAACAAAATAAAATAACATATACAATTGGAGAACAAACTACAAAACTTAAAATACATGAATGAACTAGACTACAATATGGAATTCAGAGCTTCCACTGGTGGTGGGCAGGAGGGAAGTTGAGGAAGTTAGAAAGGAAGATTTGGGGAGTAATTCCATTGGTTGTGATGTGGTCAACATGGAAGTGCAGAAATGAGTGTGTGTTTAGAGCTTCCACCCCTAATCTGGAAGATCTTTGTGATTTAATTAAGCAAAGGGTTGCTTTTTGGGTAAAACCTTACCTTCCAGATTTTTGCTTTTCAGTGCAGGATTTCATCTATAATTTGAGGCAAATTCGAAGGTGTTTGGGTGGGTTTGTGGGTGTTTTATGAATGGCATGTCAGTGTGAAGATCTGTATGCTGCTGTATGCTTGGTCTGTTTCTGTGAAGATCTGTATGCTGCTGGTTTGTCTTTGAACTCAGTCGGGCAGCATTTTGTTCAGGTTCTGAATCTGTCTTCAGATTGCCTTGGAAGGATGCTGCCTTGGGCTGCTGGGTTCTGATCTGTATGCTGCTAGTTTTGGCTGCCATCTTGGTCTCATACAGAGTGATGTGCAGGACTTCTTTTATAATTTGAGGCAAATTCGAAGGTGTTTGGGAGGGTCTGTGGGTGTTATGTGAATGGCATGTCAGTGTGAATGGCTATGCTGCCTGGTTTTGTTCTCCCCAAATTGCATATGCTGTCTGCTTCTGTGTTGAATTATGCTTTTGCTTCTGTCTTACGGCTGCTCTCCCATGGCAACTTGGCGCTGCATGCTGTACTGTATTAAGCTGGCTTGGTGCTGTCCTGTTCTTGCCCCTTTCTCCTGTTTTTGCTCCCTTCTCTCTCTGTTTTCTGTTTTTGTTCTTCGTTGGTCTCTCACCAACTAGGAGGTTGGAGCTTTTTTAGCTCCAAGCTCCTCTTTATTAATGTTGTTCTCCATACTCTGTATGCGTTTCTTTCATCAATAAAGTCTTTTCCTTTGCCGATCAAAAAAAAAAAAAAAAAAATATGGAATTCAAATAAACCAAATTATTAGAATAAATTAGTAACATGGATAAATAAAAATTAGAACTCGTTGAAATAAAATTAGTTCTGAAAAATGAAGAAAAAAAGATGAGGGATGCAAACCAAGGCCCGTGTTTCACACGGTGTCTTTAAAACAAATTCGCCATCTTACCGGTAGTGCTAGAGGTTCTCCGGTGTCTGTCTCCTAAGATATAACGGTTGAATATTTGCTACAGTAGCACTCACTGGAGCAGCTCCGGTGAACTTGAACATTAGAAGTATTCTCTCTAATAAGAAGCAAAGGAAAAGGACTAGCAAAAAGATGAAAAATTCTAAAATATTTTCTCCTAAAAATCATCTCCATTTTTTCATCTCCAAAACCATCTCCATTTCCCATCTCTAAAAACTCATCTCAAAGTTGGAAGAAAAATGCCTCTATTTATATTTGTAGGGAAGTCTCAAGCCCTTAAGATAAATATCAATAGGGTCATCAAATGTCATCAACTTTAGCCATTAGGGTTAGAGTTATAAAGGTTGAAAATCCCATTTGCATTATATATAAAAATAAATATAAATAATGCTATTTGAATAAATTCAACAAATGAGTCACAAAACGGATAGAGGTGTAGAGCCATAACCTGATCCAAGCCTAATCCCAAATCCATGCACATGCACATGCACAAGTACAAGCACAAGCCTAGGCCCAGTCCATACCATGGCTAAGTTAAGTCTAGCACATGCACAGGCACAAGCCCAGGCCAGTCCAAACCAAGAGTAACTTCAAGTCCAAACCCAAGTCCAAGCCCAAGCCCAAGCTTTAAGCTCCATTAGGCCTAGTCCAAACAAAGACTAAGTCCAAGTCCACGTCCAAGTCCAAGTCCAAACCCAAGCCAGAGCTTCAAGCTCCACTTTGTGAGACAATTTCTCATTCACTACTCGATGGTTTCGGCTTATTCCTTTTGCATTGTCACTTTCTCACTTAAGAGAATACAAGCCCACTTGGACCCACCTTAACCGGTGGTCGGATTCTACTTTAATTTATATTAAAGTTGCCAAAAAAAATATTATTTTTCAACAATCTTCCACATGAATAAAATTGGCCGAATGACACAGTCTATACTTGATTGCTCACTACTACAAAAACAGATAAAGATCACAATTTTTTTGTGTGATCTATGTTATTTAATAACACTCTTTAAGTTTTGTCAAAGTGTGATATTTGAGAGTGTGATTAAAAAGGGTCATTTTTAATCACACGTTTTAAATGTGATTAATAACATTTAGATCATATCTCAAGTGTGATTAATAACTAATAAAACCTATGAATAAACATTTAGATCACATATTTTAAGTGATTAATAACATTTAAAACCTGTAATAATAAACATTTAGATTACAGATTTTAAGTGTAGTTAATATCTAATAAAACATGTGATTAATAATGAGATAAGATCACACGTTATATGCATTTCTCATCATAGTTAATGCGCGTGATAAAAAAAAGGGTTCGACATATTTAAAGAATAATCAATATTATTTTTGTACGCGCATTTGAAGAATGTAATACACACTATATACTATACTTTGAATCACAACCACACATTGAATGGAATAATGTTACATATTCATAAATGAAAGTTAAATACGTTCAAAAGTATATACAAAGGAATTAAATAAAAAGTTTTAAATTATGCTTACATATATTAAAAAATGAAAAAACTTGAAAAACTTAGATAGCGTTTGGTAGAGTTTTCTAAATATGATTTGAAAATAGAGTTGTATTTTGAGTTCGTGAGTTTTGGAATTATGATTTGAGTGTGAAAAATTTGTTTGGTAAATGAGTTTTGAAAAGAGTTTTGAAAATAGTTTTGAATTCAGTGGGAAATTTTTGAAGTGACATAAGATATTTGATACAAAAACTTATAACTCATAACCAAACATACAACTCAAAATTCTATTCAAAACTCATAAAAAATTTAAAACAATTTTGAATTATTTTTTTATTTAAAATATAAAAAATAACAGGTGCTAATTGTAAAAAAAAAATAATAATTAATTAAAAAAATAAAACTATTTCGGTCAGCCGGCCGGATGTCCGGGAGGACGCTCGGTTAGCCCAAATTTTCCCGCTTTGGAAAGAATTTTCAAAAGTGGGTATGGAATTAACTTTTGAAAACTATAAACAAACAAGACACTCAAAAGTAGGGGTAGAAATATGTTGGAGAGCTCTACCAAACAGAGCCTTAGTTCTTCAATTCTTTGACCATATTTTGCATTTCTCCAAGAAATTTCTGACTTGAAAAATGAAAACACAAATTAATTCAGAAACCGCTAGAAGCATATGAATAAACTAACTATTTGGAGAGATTGTTCTAGTCTTACAAAAGATAAAGTCGGACATTTTCTCATGACATTGACTCTTTATCTCCTATATCAATAGAAAAGGAATACCCATTTTGATTATTACTATATTAAATGTTTGGATTACCATATAGATATGACATATACATAGAATCAATAAATCTAAAATGAAAATCTTAAATGTATGCCTAGATATTTTAAAGTCATAAAACCAAATATACATAGAATCAATAAATCCAAAATGAAATCTTGAAGTGATTATGTATTCCTCACCAACTAAAGAAATTGTTTATTAGCAATTTAAAGAACAGAAGTTATATCATACTCAGGGCCGGTCCTGAGAATTCAGGGGCCCTAGGCGAGCTTATAAATTTGGGCCCCTTGTACATACGCCCAAAAAAAAAAATATATATTTGTTAGTGGCCACTCAAGTTTGCTTGAGTAAAGTTGGGCCCTTTGTTTGTTTTTCAATTGGACTAATTTTTTTATTTGTTTTTAATATAGGCCTGCAACATGTTTTTATTTGGGCCTTTTATAATAGGCTGTTTTATTTTGGAGGGCTTCTATTTTAGTGGGTTGTTTTGTTTTTGAGGGCTTCTAACAATAATTGGACTTTATTTAAAACTTGATAGTATAATGGATCTTCAAAATTTGGGGCCCTATTTTGGGCCAAATTTTGGGGGCCCTAGGCACAGGCCTTACTCGCCTTAGCCCAGGGCCGGCCCTGATCATACTCACATGTTGGATTTCAACTCATATTCTTTTGGACGAAATTAATCCATTCAACTCGCACTTCATCAAACCAAACAAGCTATAAACAAGCACACAAAAAACAAGGTTACCCAGGCCTCAAGCCAAACAAGCTATAAAATACATTAATTTAAGTGTATAAACTAAAAATCTTAAAATTACCTACTTAAGAGAAGAGAATGACCACCCATCTAAAATATAATCATAGAGCTTGATCTTTCATCGAGTGCTTTCAACCTCAAGGTGCACCTGCTTCAAAATAAAAAATTAATAAATTGATTGCTCTATCCCCATTTTAACATAAAATAAATTAATTTCTTGATGAATATTAAATAGCAAGTCATTAACACAAACAACTAATATGTTTTTAGTTGCTTTAATCCAATAGGACATGCAAACCTTAACCCAACTAGTGACATTTACAAACATGGAAATTCACATGTATACAATCTCAGAGAGGGAGAGAACAATCAATGAAGAAGTCATAGATTTTCAATTGATCTCTCTAACTTTGCTCTAATTTTCAATGTAACTCTCAAATTTTCTTCGCCAATACAAAATAAAAATAAGTATATAACAGACTGATCAAACATAGAAATTGAGTTAAACCCACTGAAATTATATTACCAAATTGAAGGACATTTTAACACCAAACTGAATACAAAAAGAGGTTAAATAAATAATAAAAGTTGTAATTATATTAGTTAGGAATACTAAAATTTACTGCATTAGAAAGAACTATATATAAACTATGCTACATAACAGTGTAAAGATCAAGAGGTGGATTAAGGGAAAATACAACGGAGAGGGGGCCAAGGGTTGGGTTGTCCAGTTATAGTTCACTTTAAAACTTCAAGCCTATATTTAATTACAATTTTAAAGTACTTTGTTTAATTTTCACATATTAAATTTTTATATAAAATATCTATTTATATATCATTACTTATATTGTAATTCGAAAATGTGTGATGTGTTAGTCTCTAAACTTATTCTCAAAGTCTATATAATAAAAATGTTTTTATATTAATTTCTTGCATATGGCTATGATTAGGTTTACCAGAAACTACTAAATTATATTGAATAAAAGCTTGTTCAATCTAAATGAGCAATGAAAAATTATAATTTCTTCTATTTTAATATACATTTACACATCTATCAATATTAACCACCTTCCATTGAGCGGTAAATTAACAACTTCCCATATAATAGAAAGTCCCATTTAAAATTTCGACCACAGCCCTAAAAAGTACTAGACTGGCCTTGCCGGGAAAAAAACAAACAATTGAAAATAAATAATAATAAAAAAGATAAGAATTTGAAGTAGCGAAGGCACCCAAAAAAATTTTTATGCTTGTAATATTTTCTATTATCTTAAGATGTTTCACTACTACCATATTTAGGGCTGGGCAACCAACCCACCCGCCCGCACAAACCGCCCGACCCTACCCTACCCGCAGTGCTTTGGGCGGTTTCGATGTAGGTATGCGGGCGGGTGCGGGTCAAGAAATTCACAAAAGATCGGGTTCGGGTCGAACCCGACCCGCCCGCAACCCGCAGTTTTTTTTTTTTTAAGAAAAAATAACTAGTTATTTTTTTTTTTTTTTGCATTTTGGATACATGGAGATAACTAGTTATTATTTTTATTTTTACATTTTGGATGAAAGTAAAATTTATTATATGGGTACTTATATACATTATCATGATCTAATGATATTTAAATTAGTATTACTAGTTTGACTTTTATTTATATATATATATATAAAAATCATTATATTCCATTAGTCTAGTAGACACAGTTAAATATGATATTTTGAATTGTCATTCTATTATCACATTATTGCATATTAAAAACTAAACAGTGAAGATTAATCCACTATTAAAATTAGTGTTACTAGTTTGACTTTTAAGGGTTTGTTTTTGCATATTTAAATTAGTGTTACTAGTTTGACTTTTAAGGATTTGTTTTTGCAAGTTAAGGAGGAAGATTAATCCACTACCTTCAAGCATGGTTCCATATCATCTTATCTAACATGTGAACTATTTATTATGATCATGAATTGTATATCTTGTAATTTAATTTATAACTCTTCTAAAAATAAAAAAAAAAGTGTTTAGAAAGTAACAAAAAATGTCAAATTTGCTTAAGTTTAAAAAAAAAAAAAAAAAAAAAAATTCTAAACCGCAAACCGAACCGCACCCGCCCGCACAAACCGCGAACCGCATCGCGGGCGGTTGCGGGTCCATTTTTCCCCAACCGCATAAGTGCGGGTCGGGTCGGTTTTGACCCGCAACCCGCCAAAACCGACCCGTGAACAGCCCTAACCATATTATAAAGCACCCAACAATTACCGATCATCCGATTCCAACTTGCTAGAAACCTTTCCCTTTATCAAAAAAAGTGGACATAAAAATAAAAATTATTAAAAAATAAAAACAGTAGCACTCATTTTGAAGAGGAGAGGCAACCAAAAAAGAAATCCTATTATTTTATACTTAGAATATTGAAACACTCACCCATCTTCCTTAATCTTCTCCAAAGAAGCAAACAGAGCCTTCCTTTAATATTCTTCAATCACTGTACACCAAATGACAAAAGACACAATAACAACAACAACAACAACAACAACCAAAAAAATTGATGAACACCTTAACCGCAGTGATGCCTTCCGTTATCGCATTCACTATCTCTCACACAATAGCAAACACCCGAACACCCATGAACATTCACAGAAAAAAAAAATAAAAATATGCTAAGTATAAAATGTAGAGTTTAGACAAAAAATGTAGGAGAAAAAAATATACAGATGGAGGCATATAGGTGTGGTTCTCATGATTGTTTATTTGAAGGAAGATCATATGATTTTCCCTATTGTATTGATGAGTTTATGTCTTAAAGATTATTGGAGTAAGAATGAAGATTATTAAAACAAAATGGGCTTATCATGCCAACAGATTTTTTCCCAAGCTTGTTGATTGTCTAATACAAATTTTTTACACTTTGCGATTTTTTTGTCTATGAGCAATTAGTTTATTAAACTAGGCTATGAACAAAATTAGATCTTTGATATAATAAAACATCATCAAATCCAGAAATCAAATAACAAAAAATCTGCCCTCTATTTGTGATTTTTTTTTTTTTTTTTTGGCAATGAGCAATCATGTTATTAAACTAGGCTATGAACAAAATTAGATCTTTGATAGAATAAGCATCATTAAAATTAGATCTTTGATAGAATAAACATTAGCATTAATTAATAATCAAAACATGAGCATATATTGTTTATAAAACTCATATTATGGTTTAGTAAATGCCGATCTTTTGATCAGGTGAGCGGAGGTGCTTAATTCATGACCACCTCTCCCCATACCTAAGGTTTCGAACTGAGACATCTTTGGTTATGATGAACAATGACATTTGTCATGGGTTTCTTAGTTTTCCCAAAAGATTAGGTGGCAACTCTGAGATCTGGTGATGTAGTCCATTTATGAAAAAATTTACAATAAATGGATTTTTTTTTTTATAAAGTTTTCAGATTTGGACTCTCATTTTCCCTTTCACATTGCACTAGTGAAACATGATCAGAATATCGAGAGTCTAAACTATCACACATGCTTGGGTACCCCTAGGACTCCCATAGGTGCCAAGTGTTTGCCAAAATTTTCCAAGTTTTTACCAAGTGGTGCCAAGCATTTTTCAAGTTTTTCTAAATGTAGTTTCCAAAATTTTCGATTTTTCCGAATTTTGAGTTACTGTAGATACCCTGTGTTTGACCGCCCGCAAGACTTGGGCACTTTGTCCTGAGCACTCGATGATGAAGTTACGTTGTCAATGGTTCGAATTCTCAACGAAGGAATCCGTTTTTTAGCTTTAAAAAATCTCAACCTTTCATACCCAAGCTGTTTCTATACCTTTATACCACAAAAATCCATTTTTCAGCATCATGGCAACATACACTAAGCCTGAACTAGAGGAATAGGGGAGCCACATTGGGGTCCGGCCGTGCCTCATTTGGGCCCGGCCATGGCCATTTGGGGTCGGCCATGCCTTTTGGGCGAGAAACACTATTCTGGGGCGGGAATCCGCCAACTGTCTATTTTTGAAGATATTTGTGACCTATTTGGCTCAAATTCTATAAATACGAGCATATATCTCTGTTTTAAGGGTTAGAAAAATTTCAAAGAAGTCAAAACACCTTTGAGAGCTCCTTCTTCCTTTGCAAGCTAGGTTTGTGATATTATATCATCCTTGAACAATATCTATACATCATATACACCCTTAGAGCTGAACCTTGCGGCCTTGGTTGAGTCTTGAGAATCATAATTCAACCTTGAGAGTGTGCTAGGATCAAGTTTGGTTTACAACCAAAGCTTGCTCTCTTCAAGAGGTATAAGCTTATCACCTTTTCCCTTGCTTTCATTTCAATCTCTCTCTGTTTCTCTCCCTCTCTCTCTCTCTCTCTCTCTCTCTCTCTCTCTTTATTTCTTGTGTTTTTGTGCTTTTTTGGATCCATTTCAAGTGTTGGAACTTGGGGTTGAATAGCTACCAAAGATAAAGAGGCTTAACACCCTTTCTTGCACCTTGCTTCATAGCTCATTCTCTTTGTTCTACCACTATTTTTCTTGTCATACAAACTGATTTTCAGAGTTTAAAAAGGCTGAAAAACATGGTTTAGAAGTCTGAAAAGTGGAGCGGTTAGCCACCCCTCCTTGCTCTCGTTTACTAGTTTTGTGTTTCCTTGTCCTTACCTACCTTTTTGTGCTCTTAAACATACTTTTAAGCTGCTGTTATTTATGTTTTAGGGGCTGTTTAGGGCTGTTTTAATTCATTTAATTAGTATATGCTTTGAATACTTTGCTTGTTATGTTGTACGTCCTCATAGCTTCGATTGTTTAGGCCTTAGACATCGGGTCATTCGAGTTGATGGCCTTCTTTACTTAGTTTCTATGTAAAGAGTTTCATTTTTGGTAATAATCAACTTCGCATAATCATTTCTGCGCCCTTCCTCCTTTCTTGGTTTTCTTTGTTTGAGAGTTGTTTCAAGCGATTGATTGTTATTCTAGGCATGAGAAAGAGACCTCCTATGCTCAATGGCTTAATCTCTTCGGAGGTTCACCGCCAAGGCATAGTCTCTTTTTCATGCTAAGGATCACTTTTTGTTTGACATTTCTCTTCATTTAGTGGAGTTAAATATCACTTTGGGACAAAATGAGTAAAGAATGGAAAGGTAAGTTAAAAGGACTAATAAAATTGGCTTAAAATCAATGAAACCGACATAAAGAAGATGAATAAAATTGGTTGGATTCGGCCAGACGTTATGCCGAGTCCATCGCGTCAAGAGTCATCATTTATAAATTCATGATATTTTGATGAATTGTGAGATGTGTCCACCTCCCTCTTTGAGCTAACTTCATGATTGGAGGGAGGGGTGGTTATCTTTCATTGCATTTATTAACTTTTTGTCCAAATGTGCTCAAAATCATCGAGCAATAAACTTGCTACCATTGATGGTTTCAGAACCGAATTCGTTCTTCTCTTAAGTTTCCCCATGATAGAGAAGAGCATAAGGGAGAAACATGGCTTAAAACTGCTATGTCTGCACTGTTTTCACCTCAGAGTACAAAAATATTTTTTGCATGAAAATAGGGCACTGACGGCCTTGTTTGGACCTGGTCGAGCCTCATTGGGCGCCGGCCGGGCTCCAATGTTTGGTAAGCAGAGCATTTTGGCAGAAACAGAGGGTAATGACTGAGGGTGAAACAGAGCAGTGGCACAGAAGGCAGACAGAGAAGCTTCTGAAAACCGTCTTCATTAATGCGCATATGATCCTTGTGCATCATTTAAATATTTTGTTGTAACATTGTTGTTCATATTATCGTTGTAATATTTATTGTTAATAACATTGTTGTAATAACTTAGATAGTTAGATAGTTAGCTAGCTATTCGTTATTCATTAGGGTTTGTAATAGTTTGTTTAATTCGGACACTTGGACAATCGGACCCTCTTGCACGAGGGCAAAATATGTAATAATTTTGTATGTCTTCCAACCCCCATTTTTTTCTCCCTTTTATTTATTCGCTTATAATGATAGCACATATTTACTTATCATTTTCCATGACTTGCATCCATTCGTCTTATACGCATAAGGGTTTGGCTCATCATTCTAACCAATGTCAATTTCAAATTCCTTAATCGAACACGTGCTTTATTGCATGCTTTGAATTAGTTCACATGCCATGCTAGTACCCGAACTCATTATTTGCATAATGTGTGTGTTGCATTAGTCATATTGCATTGTTTAGGAGCATGCATTTCTTCTAATTATTTTGCTTTATTTGGCTTGCCTTGGAGTACTAGGTGAGAATTTCTTGCTTTAGCACATTGCATTGTGTGTTTATGTTGCCATATTGAGCATGCTTTCCATGAGACTAAGTGCTTAAGTGATATACTTGTTAGAATGCCGGTGGATGAAGGCATTTTTACTTAAGTTGAAATAATTTGATTAATGTCAATACAAGCTCGCTTTTTCAAGTGACCCGTATTCAAAACACTTTTTCAAAACAAACATAAAATCAATGCATTCTAAATTTTGTGAATTGGTCTATACTTGTGTGCATCACATAGTAAAAATTAGCATAATAACCAGAACAAGAGCATATAATGTAAATAAAAATCACATCATGATTAGTAGAGGCTGGTATTTGATCGAGTGAGTGGGGTGCTCAATTAGTGACCTTTCCCTCTCATACCTAAGTTCTCGAGCCAAGATACTTTGGTAATGACGGACACGTGGCCTTTGGTACGAGTCACGGCTTTCCTAAATTTCCCAAAAATATTTAGGTGGTGACTCTGAAATCTGGCAAAGCAGTCCATTTTTGGCATCTTTTGATTCAAACTCGATTTCTAAAATGGTTTGCCGCATTTGGACTCTTTTGTGTTAATTCGTTTCACATTGCACTTGTGAAATCAGATTCAGAACCACGGGAGTTTGAACTGTAGGACTAATCGTATCCGAAAGGAGCACGAAAACCAAGCTACAATTTTTGGTGACTCTGCTGGAGATTTAGTGAACTTGACTTGAACTTCATGATGTGAAATTTTATCTACGCATATATGTTCTTTGCATTGCATTTCCAAATTTATTCTATGTCACTGTGTTTTCCATCTACCATTCCTGGACGGTTTGCTAGAGGCTTGCCCAAAAGCTTGCCAAAAGGCTGACCGGTCGTGGGTTCTGCCATGTTGGAAACACAACCCTTGGATCTAGATTACCGCTGTACCGTTTGATCCACCTTTTAGTTCTCAGTGTTAGGTGTGAGAGATATATTAGGTAGTCTTGCCGAGGTATCCCTTTTTGACCATTTGGCCTAGCTTCATATTGTAAAGCCATAGCAATTATTCCCAATTAGGACAGGATGCCACCCATATACATGATGTTGTGAAACTCTTTGTTTAAAGTAGCGCAACCTAGATCATGTCAAAAATCTAGGACAAGGTAACCATATCCCCTCATAGGGGTGTTTTGGTTCTCTTTTACCTGATATGTGCTTTTACAGTGATACTGTATAGGAATGTTCATATCAGTGGTACAAGTATTAGTTTTGGGGGGCAGAGTTCAGTGAATGTTCTTCAATTGTGATCATGACTGTTGTGGATTGGGCCGAAATACTATCCGATTTTGATTGTTGTTTTTCTTTTCTTTTGCTAGGTACTTTACCATCATAGCTTCAGAAAGACTCAGTATCTCCCAAGTTGTGTGGAATCGTTCTGGCAAGCTTTGCAAAACTCAAGACCTTGTTGGCGGTTAGCCAGTGTTAGCCTCACTTCCACTAGTTGCTCGACGAAAAAGGAATAGACAGTCAGCAGCACCAATACAGAACACTCAACAAACACCTATTCGTTCCTACCCATTCAGTTCACTAGTACTTAACTCACCCGGATCAGCAATGGCACAGAACGCAGAAGAAGTTGTTGTCGTGATGGTAGCGTTTCAGAGAACCATGGATACCGTAAATCAAAGGATGGCCGCATAGGATAAAATCATTGCCGATCTGCGATACCTATCTGGGGAATCCACATCCTCTGTCTACCCAATCCCAGTTGCTCAGCCGAATCCTAATCCACCTCCACCGATTGAAAACCCCCAGGTCCCAGATCCTCAGGAGATGTTCACACCAGCTCTAGCTTACAGGCCTCTGGCACAGCCCCTTGCCAGAATCCTTCCCTTTGACATCAATGAGATTGATCCGACCCTGATCAAGATTGCCAAGCTAGAGAAAGCAATGAAAAAGTCCCAAGGCTCAACTCTATTCTGGATATTGAAAACGGGTACACTGAGGCTTCAGTTAGATTACCAAAGAAGTTTAAGATGCCCCACATTGACAGGTTTGATGGGAGTGGAGATTCGATTGTACATGTCCGCCTGTTTTCAGATGTACTAAGACCGATGGGCCTATCTCGAGCTCAGAAGCTGTCGTTGTTCAGGAGAACTCTGTCTGATGTAGCAGTTATCTAGTACGCTAAACTGGAAGATTCTACCAAGCGAATTGAGAGGAGCCATCTGAGGGGTTTGTCAACCAATATTCATATAACACTCAGATAAAGGTAACCATCAGTGAGCTGGAGGCCACTACCTAGAACCCCAAAGAACCTTTTATCGACTTTGTCGCTAGATGGAGAGCAAAGGCGGCCCAGATGAAAAATAAGCCATTTGAAAAAGAGCAAGTCCTGCTGGTGGTCCAGAATCTTGAGCTAGATATGCTGCAAAGAATGATAGTGGTGCCGTTGTCTACATTTGCTTCTCTACACGAGTTGGGGGTCCAAATCGAGAGTACGTTCAAGAAGGGCATCATCCAGAGAACTAACAAACCTACAAGAAGGCCATTTAGCCAGAATACCAATGCTAGCAATAGCACTATTCCACGGCTTACAGATGTCAATACTATTGTCACAACGACCAAAATGGCCGATCCATTTGCCGCAATAACCTCACAACCGGCACAACCCACCGGTCCAAGTCGCAAACAAAGAACCTTTACCCCTCTCCATATGAGCCCAGCCCATGCCCTCAAACTGTTAATGGAAAAGGGACATCTCAAGCCCCTCGATCCTCGCCCTCTCCCTGACCCGCTACCACCAAGACATGACCTTACCCAGTACTGCATCTTTCACTAACAGCATGGTCACCTCACAAATCGTTGCTACCATTTGCGTCATGAGATCCAGGATCTCATTGACAATAAAATCATCGCTTCACCTGCCAAACCAAACGTAACAACCAACCCACTTCTCGCTCATATCCAAGTCCTTCCATCTAGAAACATTAACCAAATCCATACACTACCACCCTCCTTTAACCCTAGCGCATATATTACTCCATCCCACCTACCAAAGCCTGAGGTGATTATTCCAGAAAGCACAGATACATACATGATGGACGTAGCACCACAAACCCAATCAACGTCTATGGCGGCAGAGGTGAAGAAGAAGGAGAATGCACTAGAAGCAGGGTTGTCTGACGCCCAAGTCATAGAGAAGGGGGCCTCACTTGCAGAGGAGTATTACCCCAACTTGTACATTATGGCCGCTGATTAGCCAAAACCAGTAGTTATACTGCCAAACTTCCTCAGCATTAACCCCATTGGGGAAGATGGACTAGGGCAAAATCAGAACAGCTGGCTTTAACAATGCCTAAATGACTTGGCGGAACTAGAAGAGGACCTGGCCTACTTGGAGAATGATCTGGAGAACTTGTACTTCTTTGAAGAACAAGATGTGGGCAGTGTACAAATTGGGTGGTGGGATCCAAGTCAACCTGAGACCAGTAATGGGTGGTTGAGTGAAGAAGAATCAGATGTGGAGGAGCAGGCGAGAGAGACTGTGAAAAAAAATGAAGTTGGTGATAGTAGCAAGGCTGAGGCCGCACCTTTAACTAAAAGAAAGAGGTGGTCGATTTGCTCAAGAAATATAACGTGGCTTTTCACAAGTCATCAATATATAGACCACAGACCAACAGAGCTGTTGAGGTTGCCAATAAGAATGTGAAGAATATCCTGCGAAAGATGATTGAAACTTATAAGGATTGGCCGGATAAACTACCCTTTGCACTCTAGGGATACAGAACGTCAATTCGGACATCCACGGGGGCTACCCTCTATTCACTAGTGTATGGAATGGAAGCTGTTTTGCCAATTGAAATTGAAGTACCGCCATTGCGAGTTGTGGCTAAGTGTCAGATAGCAAAGGTGGATTGGCAACAGAGCAGGTTTGAAGAACAGGTGTTGCTTGATGAGAGGATGCTAAAGGCATTGTATCACATCCAGGGCTACTACCACAGAATTGCTAGGGCTTTTAACAAAAAAGTTAAGTCCAGGAATCTCAAAGAAAGAGATATGGTGCTGAAAGACAACCGAGCACCCATCCATGATCCTAAGGGCAAGTTCAGATCCAATTGGACTGGTCCTTCCATCATCAAATCTATCTGGTCGGGAGGAGCAATTATTCTCATTGATGTAGATGGCTTGAAGTTTTCACAACCGATCAATATGGGCAAGTTGAAGAAATACTATCCCTGAGAGGCTCGTTAGGCCAAAAACTCGAAAGGGTGACTCAGGAAAAAGTTAGAGCATAAAAAATTAGAAACAAGGAAAAATTAAGCTCGCAAGGTTGAAAATCTGAAAGGGCATCTTTGACAAAAGTTAGAGCGCAAAATGAGAGTGTTAAAACTCAAGTGAACCTGAACCGAACTACGTAAGGCCTGATTCCCATGTTTGGGATATGTAGACAACTTCATCCCGAAGTTCGACCATAACCTTCTCCAACTCAACTATCCTGTCCATTTGTTTGATCAGGCCATCTTTGTCCATTGTCTTTTAGCTTGGTTGTGTCATTTCCATTTGGTAGAAGGGCTAGTTGCAAGATAGAGTAGGGATGATGAATGCAGTTGTGGGCAGTTATGATCTTCTGATTTAGGATTGTACACCTTAAGGATTGATTCTGTGTGTGTCAGGTGGTGATCGTTTTCGAAAATTGTTTTGAAAAGTTTTAATGAATTGATTTTTTCTCAAAATTTTACCTTTTACAACTTAGACCATTTTTGGGACCAAAAAGGAAAAATTTCAGTACTCACAACTTTAATTACATTGATTTCAACACAAGTACATTCTCCAACTTTTGATTAAACCAAAGTTGCTTTTACATCGGAAAAACTTGAAAAGAAAAGACAAAGCAATAAAACTAGGGACACAGATAAGTCAGGTGGTCCTATGTCCTCTACTCGCATTCATGGAAGTTTCTGCTGTCAAAGTTGGCCCAACTTTGTCTCCTCCTTGAGCCAAGCAAAGCACTCGCCAGAAAGGGTGTAATTGAAGCTAGGGGTAGGGGCCATAAGTTCTCTCATCCTCCAAGCAGTAAGGTATCGAGTTAAGTGCGAAACACAAACGGGAAATCAAGCCGGGTACTCCACCCCCTTATCTAGGCAAGTCTAATCATGTCCAAACTGGCATTTGAATAAGAAAGGGAAATAGAACACACAATGTATGAGGCCAATCAACTGTATGCCCGATTGTCGGGACATGCTATAGCTCATCTCCATCAAGTTAAGCCAAGGGCAACGCCAAGCTATGTCAGCTGCAGATCTGCTGCATATCCAATCGCACCACCATCCCTCTGAACGGAAGTCCACTAGCCGCTGGCGAAAGAAGTAGGCTCGAGATGAGTACTTGGGGCAAGGGTCCACTACTTTCAGCTTATCCATTAACCATACCTAGGAAGGGATGAAAAATAAGAGAGACTAAAGAATAGAGAGATGTACGTGGAGAGAAAAGTAAGAAAAGGGTTTTTGAGATGAAAATAGAGAATAAGTGCTGAGTGATGTGACGAATCATAAATAAGAAAGGGTGGGATACAATACCTGAAGAAGTAGTGGACTCCCTGCAAATCGAATAGTCTATTGCCGATGAAAAGCATCTAAACCTATCAGGGTTTTGGCCAGTGCCAAACCCATGCAACTCTTACCCTCTTTTAGACATTAAAAAGTGTGCGAGTAAGCATAAGCAGAGCGCGTGCTGACAGTAACCTCACCAGAAAAGGTCACTCCTGTCTCCGATGGCCGAAAAATGATGAATCAAACCGAGAATATCTACCTCCCCGTTGTGGGCCAGAGATTGAGCCTCATGCAAAGTAAGCCCACACATCTGACCAAGTGCCTGTGCATGATCGAAACGGGGTTGTGGCATGATTTCCTCATCACGCTGGGATTCCATCAATGCCTGAAATTCCTCCAAAGTTGGACATATTTCTTGTGATCCAAAGTGAAATACATGTGTAATGGAAAACAAAGTGAAGTACGGCTCAAAGGAAAAAGAGCGTTTAGGCCAAAACCGTGAAAGTTTACTGTTTTTGAGCCGTCCAAAGTGGCTATCCAGTCTCGGAGCCTATTGTTGAGTAAAATCTCCATTTTTAAAGCAAAATATCAAAGACTTGCTATTCTGCTAGAAAAACAGCATGGGAGCACCATTTATAGAGTTTAAGAAGAGGCAGTGCATAACAGCTGGATTGCACCAACCGACATCATTTTTGGGCCCGCTCATGCCTCATTGGAGCCCGGCCATGCCTGTTTGGACCCGGCCAGGTCTAAATGTTGGCCCAGACAAATCAGGTTGCAGAAAGAGGCTGGCTTTTGCCTTGGTGTATTGCGGCTATATTTTGAGTTTTGTTTTGTTTGCATCAAGTGTTTTTTAGTGTTTTTAGGTTATTTTCATTGTGCCTTTCCGTTATTAAGTTGTATTTTACATTTTGTCCGGTTGTAGGTTATTATCCGATTCAAGAATGAATTCAAGAGCAAGTATTCACAGTTTAAAATCTTGTACAAGGTTATCATGCAAAGGTTGCACCATTCATCACTGTAACTCGACTTTTTTGCGCCCCCTTTCGGAAGCTCGAAAGAAGACCTACAGTTCGGACTCCTGCGGTTCTAAATCTAATCTCACAATTGCAATGTGAAATTGATAGACACCAAAGAGTCCAAATCCGACAAATCTTTTTGGAAAATCAATTTTGAATCAAATTGCCAAAAATGGACTGCTGTTCCAGGTACAGAGTTGCCACCTAAATATTTTTGGAAAATCTAGGAAACCCATGACTCGTGCAAAAGGCCACGTGTCCTTCATCACCGAAATTGTCTCCGTTCGAGAACTTAGGTACGAGAGGGGAAGGTCATGAATTGAGCACTCCCGCTCGCCTGATCAAATATCGGCCCCTACTAAGCATGATATGATTCTTATCAACATTATATGCTTTTGTTCCAGTTTATTAGCCTAGTATTATTATGTGATGTGCGTACACAAGGTATAGACTAGTTTGTCCGAATTGGAACAATTCAATTTCATGTTTTTTTTTTGAAAAGGGTTTGATTTTGCCACTTAACAAAGTGGGCTTAAAGTTTGTGAATTTGCCACTTAACAAAGTGGGCTTAAAGTTTGTGAATTTGCCACTTGACAAAATGGGCTTAAATGTACATTCATCGAATCATTCCAATTCAAACAACAAGCCTTCATCCACAGGCACTCAAACAGTTAACAAGCAAGCACTTAGCCTCATGGCAATCATGGCAGTCATTCACACTTATGCAAGTATGCTAAAGCACTAAAAACTCACCTAGTACTCTAAGCTAAGATAAAACAAAAGAGTTAGAAAAATATGCATGATACCTAACTATGCAAGATGGCTAATGCAACGCATGCAATAATGCAACTAAAATAGACTCGGCTACTTAACATGTTATTTGCAACAATTTCATAGCATGCTTTTAAACACGCATTCAACGAGGTAATAAACGACAATGCAGGTTTGAATGATGAACCAAGCCTCGGTGTATGTAAAAGAAATGAATGAATGCAAACATGCTATATGTTAATTGAAACATGATGTTCCTAATATAACCATCAAAAGCGGATAAATAAAAAGGAGAAAGACATGGGGTTAGAAAACATACACATTATTACAACATTGATGCCCTTGTGCAGGAGGGTCCGAATGAATAAACTAGCTAAGCTAAACTATTTAACTAATTATTACAAAACTTGAATAAATAATTAACTACCTCTAAGCTAATTAATTAAGAATTTAACTAGGCTAAGCTAATTAAATATTTACCAACACAAACTAATTTAATTAATCAATCTAAACTAATTAAACAAGTACAAAAACAAACTAATTAACTACAACTAATTAATTACAACAAATAAATGACTAATTGCTAATTAAACCAATTAACTAGTCCTGGGAAGGAGGGAGGCCCAATATATGCTCAGTTTCCACCCGAAGAACATCCACTGTCTGCCTCTGAAAGCTTCTGTTGCACAACCTTTGCACTGGTTTTCCTCTTCCAGATCAACTCTGCCCTGCTCCACAAGCGTTCTGCTCAAAATTCACTGGTGGCTGGTAGGCCAGAAGTGGTGGCCGGCCAATAGGGGGTTGCCATCCAACATTGATGGCCTGCAGGCCAGAAATAGTGGTCGGCCGGCCACTGATGATGCACCATTTCTTGCTGCAACAGAGAGCAAACAGAGCAAAGAGAGGGTATTCTCACAGGTTGTTTGTACTGTGTATCCCTCTTTATCATCAAAACAAGCTCAAAGGAGTGATACACTTGGTTCAAAAACACATCAATCAAGCAATTTCATTGCATGATGGCTCAAGAACCAATGTGTACAAATTAATAAATACACAAACAAGATTCACAACCTTCACCCTATCATGCATGATCAAGGGCAATGGTGACCTTAGAAAATTGACACTTTTCATCACTTTGAGTATGAAATGCCCCCAATTTTTCTTGTGTTTTAATTAACATCCGATTTGAACACACCAAAACACAACTAATTCTTAACTTGCAAAATTTTAGTTTCCATTTTTGTGTACCCATTTTAATTTACCAACCATTCTTTAACCAATTAAGTCCATTGGTGAGAAGTCCTCTAAAGAGAAGGAAGTGTCAAACAAGGGGTAGTGTAAGACAAGAGAGAGGTGTCATGCCGTTGATAATGAACCCTCAAAAGAGGATTAAACCATTAAGCATGGACCTCAATCTCGAGCTTAAACAATCCTAAGGTTGAAACAATCCTCAAATCAAATAAAGAGTTAAGAAATGAGGGAGGTTGCAAAAGTGTAGTGTATGTAGGCTAATGTGCACAAACTTGCAAGAGAGAGAGAGGGAAATGTAGAGAGAGAGAGAGAGAGAGAGATTTGTTCCAAAAATTCTAACCTTCAAAAATAGTGAAGAAGACCCCCTATATATAGAAAAACATGCATTTGGCTGAGATATATCCCTCCATACACGTGTAGGGAGATACAGCCAATTGTGCCAACAGCTAGCACAGCTGTCTAAAAAATATTTGAAAAAAGACACTGATGGCCGGCAGGCCACCAATGATGGCTGGTAGGCCACACCACTAGCCGGCAAGGCACAAGGGTGGCCGACAGCCCACAAATGGTCGTTGGCAACCCACCAAAGGAGGCCTACAGGTCCCAGGGTCTTGAGGTTTGAAGCACTAGGGTTTTGGTCCAAAACAAGGCATAAAATGGATAGGGTTTAAAGGCTTAAAGACAAGGCATTTTGGCGAGGACTTCGGGCACTAAAACGAGCACATGCAATCATAATCATCGAGTGCACAAGCGATGACACCCAAGTCTTAAGGACGGTAAAAAATGGGGTGTCTACAATCACATATTATGCAAGAGAAATCATCCAAATCTTTCTTTTCATAAACAGGAGGGTCCAACCCTGATCATTATTTTACAAAGTAAAAATAAAAGAAAAGTTTTCAACAACAAAATACAAAGGTTCTATCTGAAGCTACATAGTTCCTAACTACAAAGCAAAAAAGGAAAAGGAAAGTAAAATTAGCCCATCCTCACTCTCTTCCTCCTCAGTTGTAGAGGAGACACATCACTATCATCGCTGGGGCTATTGGACTGGACGTCAACCTCGTTCCCCTCATCCTCGGGGGTCGTGTACTGGTCAAAGGAATCCTCAGAGGGCGAGCACCGTCTCACTCTGTCTCTCTCCTAATCAGCCCATCCTCTACCTCTCTCTAGGCCCCGTCTCCCTCTCTGTCTCCCAGCTGGAGGAGGTCCTGTAGGTACAGCTAATGCCGGCTCAAGTTAAAAAGAGTACAGATATCAGAATATGTTCAACAGGATTATGGGCAAGATTGCAATAATAGTAAACTATGGACAAAGTGTACCTTAATCCCGTAAGAGACCAGAGCTGTTTGCCTCCTTCGCACCATCAGAAGCAGTCAATCAACTGTCCGGAGGAGATCATCAACATACCCTATAGGCACCTGCAAAAGTGAAAGGACTTGAGAATATGGGCAGAAATAATAAAGCACCATGGAACTACGAACTAATAAAGCATAGTGAGCAGAAATATAGAGGAAGTATGTACCTGCTCGATGCTAGGAGCAACCACCAACCTACTATCCATCTCCTCAATGTGCTCAAGAGGGATCTATTCGATCACCCCGTCTGGTCACATGTATACAACCTCAGTCAGAATCTCAAGAAGCCCAGGGATAGGAGCTGCAACAGGAACACTTCCAGCAGCGGTGGCAGCAGCCTGTAGAATGGCACAAACCACACCCTGGGTAAGAGGCGCCATCACCCGAGTCTATAAGAAAGCAGTGAAGTCGCCAGCCCCATGGTACCGATCACCGTCCTCTCCCTGTATCAGGTGATCAATCAGAGGCCCATCATAGAGATCATCGACTATCCTCATACTTAGAGGAGGGGGATGTGGGACATCAGGATCATCTCGGCCCTGGGTCTGGCGAATAAAGCGCTCCTCCAAATGATATGCCCTGCTGAAGGGACCCTCAAACAGAATCCGCATTGTGGAGGCCTCCCATACAGCAACATAAGTCATCCTCGCTGCCTGAGGAATGCCTGCCCAAGGATGCCAGTCAATCTGCGAATGGAAGATGCAAGTCAAGTATTAGTTTAGCTTACTTTTCGTGCTCCTTTCAGATACGACTAGCCCTACAATTTGGACTCTCGTAGTTCTGAATCTGATTTCACAAGTACAATGTGAAATAGTGAAAATACAAAAAGAGTCCAAATTCGACAATTCTTTTGGAAAATTGATGTTTGGATCAAATGCCAAAAATGGACTACTTTGCCAGATTATAGAGTCGCCACCTAAATATTTTTGAGAAATTTAGGAAACCTGAGACTCATGCCAAAGGCCACTATTCCGTCATCACCAAAGTGTCTCGGCTCGAGAACTTAGGTACGAAAGGGGAAGGTCATGAATTAAGTACCCCATTCGCCCGATCAAAAATCGGCCTCTACTAATCATGATATGCTTTTTATTTACATTATATGCTCTTGTTCCGATTTTATTTGACTAACATTACTATGTGACGCACATAAGTATAGACTAATTTGCAAAGATTTGAACACTTTGATTTTATGTTTGTTTGAAAATTGTTTTTGATACTCGTCACTTGAAAAGGTGAGTTCGTATATTAATCAATTTGTCCCAATTTTGGCAATTAGCCTCCATCCACAGGTATTCAAACAGGTATATCATTTAAGCAACTAGCCTCATGGAAATATTCTTGGCATGGAAACACAAACATTCGATGCAAGATGTTAAAACTCAAAATTGCTCACCTAGTACTCCAAGCCAAAACAAAGCAAAATAATTAGAAAATATGCATGCTCCTAATTAATGCGATATGACTAAATGCAATGCACATGTTATGTAATTTTAATAGGCTTGGCTATGAACATGGCATATGATTCCATTCAAGACATGCGATGAATCACGTATTCAAGCAATGAATTTAAACATTTGGTTAGTATGATGAGCCAAACCTTGGATCCATGCAAGATAATGGATGCAAAGCATAAAGATGCTAATTTGAAAAATGATGTTCTATACTAACCATCGTAAGCAAATAAGTAAAAGTGAGAAAGACATGGGGTTGGAAGACATACAACTTATTACATATTGGCCCTCGCCCAAAAGGGTCTGAATGAGTGTCCGAATGTCCGACTTTAAACTAATTATTACAAAGCTAAGTGAGTGAATGAATAAATAACTAACTAGCTAAGCTATAATTAACTAACTAGCTAATTTATTACAACAAAATAAGATTACTATCTAACGAATCATTGCTACAACAATATTAATTACAATGATGATAATTACAACAATATTGAAATCATTAATTTACAATTTACAATGGAAGCACAAGGATGGAATGCTCGTAGCCGTTTCAGAAGTAACTCTATATGCCTTCCTTGGAATCTGTCATGTTTCACCTTCAATCACTACCCTCTACTTCTGCAAAACACACTGCCTTACCAAACATTGATGGCCGGCCAGGCCCAAATAAGGCCGGTCGTGCCTTAATTTTATGCAAAATCCTATTTTTGTGCTCTGAAGTGAAAACAGTGCAGACAGAGTTATTATAAACTCTGTTTGTCCCTTCTACTATTCTCTCTCATGGTAAGTCTCAAGAGAAGAATGGAGTCATTTCCAAAACCAGTAATGAGCAAATTGATTACTTGATGAGTTAGGGCATGATTTTGGACAAAAATTAATGAATGCAATAAATCAATAACCACCCCTCCCTTCTATCATGGAGTAAGCTCAAAAAGGGATGTAGGAATGCTTCAAGGCTCATCGAAACATCATGAATTGATGTAAGACAACCCTTGACACAATAAACTCAGCATAACGTCCGGCCGAATCCAAGCAATATAACTCATTTTCTTTATATGGATTGGTTCATATAAATGAGAAGCGTGTCAAATGAGAAGTGATTCTCAACATGAAAGAGAGACTATACCGTTGGCGATGAACCTCCATAGAGATTAAGCCATTAAGTATAGATCTCTAACTCATGTTTTGAACAACCATCAACCGGTTGAAACAACTCTCAAATGAAAGAAATAGATGATAGGTTACTTGTTAAAATGAGGTTCTTAAACATGGAAATTAAACAAAGAAAGGCCAAGAACAACATACAACAAACTATATATGCGAACATATGAGACAACAAGAAAACTAATCAAAGCATGAATTAATTAAATAACCTAGGATAGCCCTAAAACAGCCCTTAATGGGTGAAAAATAGTGGCTTAAAATGCATGAAAAGAGCCCAAAAAGCTAAACAATAAAGAAAGAAAATAAGGCTAGTAAGCAAGAACACGGAGGGGTGGCTAAACCCTCCACTTTTGAAATCTCAGAGCATGGTTTTTAGCCTCTTTTAAACTCTGAAAATCAATTTAGAAAGCAAAGAAAAGGGTGTAAAAACAAGGGTTTGAGCTATAGGTGAAGGTGCAAGAAAGAGTGGTAACTCTATCTACCCTTTAGTAGCTATCCAAACCCAAGCTTAGACACTTAAAAGAGGATCAAGACAATACAAAAATACAAGAACTAGATAGCAAGAGATAGCAAAGAGAGCAAGAGAAGAGATAATAAGCTTATACCTCTTAAGAAAGGTAAGCTCTTTGTTTGTGAATCAAACTTGGTCCAAACACACTCTCAAGCTTGAATTATGGTGCTCAAGGCTTAACCAAGGTTCCAAGGCTAAGGTGTGAAGGTGTATATGGTGTATGGATATAGGTTAAAGGTGGTAAGCTTGCTCAAAGGTTGCTTACACAAGAAGAAGGAGCTCTCAAGAAGGTGTATAAGCTTTTTAGAATTTGTTTAACCCTCAAAACAGAGATACAACTTCGTTTTTATAGAATTTGAGCAAAAGAAGTCATAAATATCTTCAAAAATAGACAGTTGGCGGACTCCCGCCTAGAATAGTGTTTCTCGTTACTAAGGCACGGCTGGCCATAAATAGCCATGGTCGGCTCCCAATGAGGCACGGCCAGGCCTTAATGTGATCTCCTGTCTCTCTACTTCAGACTCATCATAGGGTGGCAAAATGTGTAAAAATGGATTTCTAAGGTACGAACAGTGGGAATATGGAAGGTTTGGGATTGTTTCAGAGCTTAAACATAGCCCCTTCATTGAGACCTCGAACCACGCACAACACCACTTTCATCATCGAGTGTAACGAGCAAAGCGCCCGAGCCTTGCGGGCAATCAAAAATGGGGTGTCTATAATCAAATATCAAGGGTTGAATAGTATGGAAACAACAGTATAGAAAAGTAGTAATAGATAAAGACTAGTATTAGTTTTTGTTACCCTATCTGCAATGATGGTGTCAAAGAAGCAGCAAAAGTAAGGGAAGTCACGGTCTACGTGCTGGCACCGCTCGAACCGAGAGTTATATTACCGAGAGTAGGGTATTAACAACTCAATCAGCCTCACTGGGACTGGGGCAAGAGAAGTGAAATACGTGTAAACTCAAAGTTGTAAGAATAAGAAATGCAAGTGAATAAGTGAAATAGATGAGTAGATATAAACAGGAAATGTAAAGGAAAACGGAAAAGAAAGTGTGAGGTGTACCTCCTAAACTCTCCAGTAGCCATCGAGGGAATCTGCCTTTCAGCAGGTTACGGAGCTTATGTAGTAGTACAGGGTGGCCAGGCCGACACCACCCCAGTCGTACTCCACCACTTGTGGTAAGTGCACTAGCGCGCCCAAGAGATATAGCCCCACGATATTTTCCCTGTTCACAAACAGGGTAGTACCGAGGAGATACATGAGAAACTCGTGGGTGTACTGAGCAACCTCCTCCGAAGTAGCTGGTTGAAGGCTATAGAAGTGATCCAGGAACCAACCGTATCGCACCATCCCGTGACTGGCAGCATCTGGGATCGCCCCAAGAAGATAAAGATGTGCAGCTCTCCACTGCGCCATGTCAGGATTGAAAGGGATCGGGCCGCCAACCCCAACCTGCTGGCTTGTAAGCATTGCAAAATCGTACGAGGTCAAAGTCAGCTCCCCGATCAATGAAAAGTGGAAAGAGTATGTGGTGTCCCATTACCTCCCTACCAGGGCCCCATATAGCAATGGCTCAGCCCTCATCTATACTAGTCCTGAGCAGAAAGGCCCAAAGCCGGCAACATCGACTAATGTGCGGACCTCTGCAAGGAGCCTCCCATACCAATGCCTGCAGCCAGAAATAGACCCGTAGTCGCCAATCCTCCTAGCTATCACCTGTAGCGTGGGAATGTTTTCAGTATTCGCATTGTATTAAAAGGAAGAATTACTTACAAGGTCCAAATATGTTCAAAATAAAGAACAGATTGCTTACCATAGAGGTGTCAGCGGACAAGTGCTCTATGGGCTCTCGCAGTAAGATATCCTCGTTAATCCGTGGGATGAGGCCCTCGAATCTCAGGATACCGCCAAGGGTCAAAACGTGCGTGCGTGGCTGGTAGGTGGCTGCCTCAAAAGGCCTATCGGCAATGGGAAGTAACTCCAACTCAAGGACAGGAGGGAGAACATCCTCAGTCTCCATATCCTCACCCAGGACAGCTCCAATACCAATAACAGGGTCCAGAATGGGGATCTCGCCATTAGCCATAAAGGGAAAATGAGGGAAAGTGAGAAAAATGAAGAAAAGTGACTGGGTGAGTGAGAATGAGTGAAAATCCCAAAAACCCAAAACCCTAGGAGAGAGAAAATAAAGAGAGAAGGGAAAAACAAGAGAGAATGTGTAAAACTTGAACAAATATACGAGAAATCAAGGGAAATCAAGAGAAAACCCAGAACTCAACCAAAACCAATTCTAATTTATTCAAAGTGAAGATGGGTGAAAAGGTTTCAAGAAGAAAAATCACAAGGGTTGGTGGGTATTGTGAAAAAAGGGAAAATCTAGAGAGAGAGGATGCCTAGAGAGAAAGGAGAAGGGATTTCGAGTTTGGGTGTGTTCAGAATATGGGTTAGGGTGTGCTTAAATTGTGCACGGGCTATGTTTTTACTGAACTACCCTTGTCGCCATCGCGACCTAGCCGGGGTTGTTAGAGCCCAGCCGTGCGTCGTTTAGGCCCGGCCGGCTCCCAGTGCAACACAAATTCTTTGTTTTCTTTATTTCAGAGCTAGGAAATCTTGTTTCAATTCTTAATGGGTCCCAGTTCAAAAAAAGAGAGCCAAAAAAAAAATAGAGCAAGAAAAAAAAAACACACAAAAAAGGAGAGCAAAAGAAAATAATAGAGGGAGAAATTAAAAAGCAAAAAGAAAGAAGAATAGAAAAAGAAAATAGAAAAAAGAGATCGCCCCTAATCACTTCTGCAGCCTCCCTCCTTTCTTGGCTTTTGCTTTGCTTTGAAAGTTGGTTCAAACTAGTTGCTTGTTTAAACCATGAGATTGAGGTCTTGGCTTAATGGTTTAATCCCTTTGGGGGTTCATTACCAATGGCATGACACTTCTCTCATGCCTAAAACAAATCTTGGTTTGATGCTTCTTTCTATTAGAGGACTTAAAGCTCACATTTGGACTTAATTTACTAAGGAATGGTTGGTAATTAAAATAGAGTAATGAAATGATGACTAAAAATGATACAAGATAATAATCTAGTTTGGGCTCAATCGAACATTAATTGAACCCTTGAGTCTTGAATCATTTTAAACTTGTTAGTGATGTAAACAGTTCAAGAGTCAATGTCAACCACTTCCCTTGATCAATTCATGATGGGGAGGGGGTTTGAGAGTCTTTATTTGTTGCATTTATTGAACTTGCACACTTTGGTTCATAGGCCACCATGCAATGAAATTGCATCGATTGATGGTTTGTGAATCAAGTTTACCACTCTTTTCAGTTGTTTGATGATAAGGAGGGGTAAGTTGTGTAAACAACATACCCGGCTCTTGCTCTGTTTGCTCTCTATTGTAGCAGGAAGAAAGTATCAGTGGCCGACAGGCTACTTTTTGTGGCCGGCAGGCCATCTTTTGTGGACTGTAGACCATCATTTGTGGCCTGCAGGCCAACACTTCTAGCCTACCGGCCACCTTTGCAAAACCCAGCATTGGCTTTTTTGAAATGGAAAAACGTGGTAGATCCAGGTATGAAAAGTCAATCTTGGTGCATTTCGGGTGGGAGATGGAAGAGAAAGCGATTGGGTTTGCCCTAACTTGCTCCTTATGCCTCTCAATGCCTATATGAGTACCCCTTCCCCCTCCCTTTCAAAGGTTTAAGAGATTGGGCCATTTTATGAGCATTTGAGAACAAAACAGCCACTTTCTCTCCCTCATTTGCCTTAGCTTAACGCTTGAAGAACTCAAGCACATTCAAAACCTTTACTTGAGGGGGCTTGCAAGGTTTTCTTGCACTTTTCTTGGTATATTCTTCGATTTAAGCAAACAACAAGTAAACTCCCTTCTCCTTTGTATTCTTTCTCCTTGGCATATGCTGCTATTTTGCAATATTTTTCAATTATGCAAGTTTATATGCTCTTTATATACAAAATTGGTTGTTTTGGATGTTTTATAAGTGTTGTTCATCTTAGTTCAAGTTTATAGTCATAGTTTACTTAAAATCCATTTTTAATGGAAAATCTTTATTTTCTTCAAAGATGTGGCTTTACTCTTGCAACTAAAATCAATAACACTTGTTTTTATTCAAATCATATAGTTTTAGAGTTAGTAAAGGTTTTAGGTTTAAAATGGATTGTATGAAATAGTTAACCATAAAAATCATAAAATAAAAAATGAGTAGAGGCCAATTTTCAGATTGGGCAAGAGGGGGTGCCATCTTCTCCTCTTGTACCTAAGCTCTAGAACCTAAAATTTTCTTGGTTAAGATAGATAGGTTCTTAACTTAGTTTTCATTATTAAAGGTTTCTTAATTCCTTTTTAAAAATTAAGTGACGACTCTCTGTTGGTCAAAGCAAGTCGGTGTGGGATGCATGCCTTAGACTCAAAAAATGGTATGGCACCCATAGTTGGCGACTCTACTAGGGTATTAACTTAGCTTAACTTGAAAATTTCTATTTTATGAGAGTGGTGGTTAATTATTAATTGCATTGCATCATTGTGGGCTCAGAAAAACCTAGTTTTGTTGCATAATATCCCTGGACACTGTTCGCGGGCTATGTTATGTCAACAAAGCAAGCGTCAGATTATGTTATTAGTACTATTTGATCATCCCTTTGTACTCCAAGGTGGTATTAATAGCCATAATTGATGTACCCGCTTGACCAAACCTACCATTTGTATATAGAAAGCTTTAGAACCTTCCAAATTAGGACAGAATACTCCCATTTTAAGATGGTATTGTTGCCTTTTTGTATGATTTAGTGAATCTTAGATCTCATTTCCAAATTAAGGCTGAGCAACCCTACCCCCAAATAGGCATGAATGCAAATTATGTGCTTATGTGGTATTTTGTCTTCTATGGAAATGATTTGATTTGGTTCTGGGGATCCATCAGAAAGGTAGTAATTTGGTTCTAAAATCTGGGGATTTAATTGAGAAGTGATTTGATTCTGGGGCAATCTGAAATATTCTGGGCAATGATTCAATTCCAAAATTTGAGGGGTCATTTTAGGCAATGATTCAATCTTGATTTGACATGAGCAATTAGTAGTTAATTAGGGGGTGGTTTTCCAAATTAAAGGATTTGAGTTTGTATTTGAACTCATACCTTAGTTGTCAATTGAAAATGATTGTTTTTCCAAAATTTTAGCAAAAAAAACTCAAGAATATATATATGATCAAAGAATAGCTTTTAAAGAGGAGAAAAAAAAAAATCCAACTTAAGTAGAGCCTTGGAGATTATGGAAGGTGTTTGATTGGATGAGAATCTTTAAGTCATTGACTTTGGGAGAAATTTCAAATTTTATGAAAAAAATGGTAGATAAGAAGGTGGCAACCAAGTCTTCCATTTTGAATAAAATTTCAATTCCCCTAAAAGATATTGAAGACAATTGTTTAATTAGATACTTAGAATAAAATCCAAAGCTCCTTGAGGGGAAAGAATTTTGAAAAAAAAAAAACCTGAGTAGAATTTTAGAAATTATGGAAAGTTTTTGATTGGGCAAAAATCTTTAAGTTATTGACTTTAGAGAGAATTTTGATTTTATGGAAAAGTGTTAGACAATGAGGTGACGGCCGAATCTTTCACTTTGAAATAAAATTTTGAATTTCTTTAGAAGACATTTGACCAGAAGATAATTGTTTGATTGATTTCTTGGAATAAAATCCGAAATTCTTTGGAAAATTCTAAAATAAAATTTGAGTAGACTTCAAAAATTATGGAGTGTTGACTATTTACTAAAAATCTTTGTGCTACTAATTTTGGAGGAAACCTAATTTTATTGGAAAAATGGTAGGTAAGGAAGTAGTAACAAAGCCAGTCATTTTGAATAAAATACTGCTTCCTCTAACAGATATTTAGTTAAGGGGTGATTATTTGATTAAGTACTTGGAATAAAATCTGAACTACTCAAAAAGTTTCAAAAAAAAAAAAAAAAGAGAGAAGGAGAAAAGAGCTTTACTTTGAAAAATGATTTTGAAAAAAAAAAATTGGAAATTATAATTTTGTCATACGTTTTTAAAATGAAAGTGGGGCATTCTTCATTGGTAAGCAATAAATAATGGAAATACAATTATTTGATTGATCACTTTAGTAAAATTCTAAAAATTTCTCAAACTTTCTTGATTTGGAAACCATAACCTAATTGATGATGATGATGATTTTGAGGATCCATGGTAAGTCTTGATCAGAATTTGATTGGGTGCATTCACCTATTCTCAAGTTTGTTGTAACCATCGATCCTAAAAAGGAAGTTTCCTAATCTAAGTGGGCCATACTCAGTCGGTTGTCTCTTATTCAAGATCTGGTTGACGGAAAGCCCATGTGAGTCTCACTCATGCCCCCAGAAAAGAAGATCTGCAAGCCCAAGCCTATAGCAATTCTGGTTTGGACCTGAATCATTTGATATTTTGGATCTGGGTTTTGTTGCCTTGTATAGCCATTTATGTCTTATTTCACTTATACCTCTCTGAGTTTGGCTTTTGGGTTGTGTTAGTTGCGTTCAGAATAGGTTGGTACCTTGTTTTTCAAAAACCTTGTTGCCTAGAATTTTGGTTCTACGCTCGAGCATCACTTCTTACACTCCAGCAGTCTTTGTGATCTCTCAGTACTTTTGCAGGTCTGCAAAACTGCAGGGAGTTGGTATTCTTCGCTTGAGCGAAGCTTCTTGCGCTCAAGCGGCCCTTATTGAGCTTGAGCGTTAGTCTTCTGTCTGTAAAAATAATGGGAGTTTGTACTTCATGCTCAAGCGACAACTTCTTGCGCTCGAGCAATCATATATTTTTTGTTTTACGCTCGAGCGTCACTTCTTGCGCTCGAGCAGACTGCACATATATCAGTCTATAAAAGTCACTTTTTACATCACTTTTTCATTTCTCTCTCTCTCTAAACATTTCAAAACCCTAGATCTAGACTCTCTCTCTCTCTAAAACTTACATTCTCTCTACAAATACACCTAGATCTATTGATTTCTCCACCCTACTCCCTTTGTTAAAAAGGTAGAGTTCACCTAGAGCTTCGTTTTCATTTGAATAGAGTTGGCTTTTGGCTTCATCCGAGTTTCATTCATGTTTATGTTGTCTTCTAGCTTTGAGGTAGGGATCCTCTACACTCTTTTATGATTTTTCACTTAGCTATTTGTTTTTATAAAACAATCTTGTGGTTTTGGAGGATTTTGAACAAATCTAAGGTTTTGGTTCAAAATCAAAAGAGGTTTTCAAATTGATGTATTGAAAATAGTTGTGGGAGTGGAAATGAGGTTGAGTTGTGATAAAATTATTGATTTTGATACTTAGAATGGGTTTTGGAAGAAAAAGGGATTTTCTCTAAATGTCTCAAATGTTTATTTGTATAAATAAATGGAATTGACATTGAAATGTAAAATTAGATGGATATTGATATGGATGGTGGAGTTGGATATGTATTATCACTCATATCTTGAAATTTAGAAAGTTTGTTTGTATTAGAGATTTTATATATGTTTAGAAATATCTATTTTGGGCTATCGGTGGAGGATAGCTATGATTGTTGTAGAAATTGCATGAGGATTAGGTGAATTGAAACTAATTTTTCATCCATTTGCAATGAGCATTATCACACCTTGATACATTGTACATGTGTAATGTTTTTGAGAAAAATAGGTGAGTCTGGGAAGGGAATGTATTCCATTGAATTAAGTTGGCCTGTGTGCCCAGGGTGAAAGTCTCGAAAACAGCATGTATACATGGGTTCCAATTCCCGCGGACGAAATATTCATGAAATAGTGGAAGTAGTGCTTGTATAGCCTACGTTTACATAGGTTTCGGTTACGGTTTCCCGCGGGCGAAATATCTATGAAAGGTTGTACTTTGAGATTCCTAGAGTTATGATTCATGGCCCTATTTTCTAATGTAAAGGAAATGAATGATGAATTGTGATATAAACCAGACTTTGCATGGTTTTGGAGAGAGAAATGAGACATTTTGGTCATGAGCATTGCATATGCATTTTACCCTTACATCTTTGTTAAGATTCATATATTGTGTTGGATTATTTCTACTGGGCTTTGGCTCACCCCATATGGGAAAACCATTTTCAGGTGTTAGTGATATGCCTCCATCAAGGACTTAGCTTGGAAGGATTAGAGCAAGAGCTTCATTTTGTTTACTTGTTGTAATTATTTTGTACAAGCCTAGGGTTTTATCTGTATTAGATTTAAATCCATTTTGATGTAACCAAGTACAGTCTTAGAAAGTTGTAGCCTTCAGGGCATTTTAATTATCTGTTTAACTTCTATTTCATATCTTTGTTGTTGACACATGCTATAAATTTAGGGTTAGGACTTATGAATATATATTCGCATGTGTCACCCTTTTGTACAACTGAGTCTTATGTAATGGAAAGATATTATACTCTGATTCATATTGGTATTTATTGATCTTCCTGGATGGTTTATTGTTTTTTTTTTCTTTCTTTTAGGCGTTACAACTTGGTATTAGAGCATACCGGGTTTGAATACTTTGGGTACGTGGGAAGTGATTATTACCACAATGGGTTTGTCTCACTTGATAGAGACATTTGTATGTATAGTACTGTAGACACCCCATTTTTTACCGCCCTTACGACTTGGACGCTACCACTTGCACACCCAATGATGAATGTATATGCTTGTTAAGTGCTCAGAGTCCTTAGCAGAATGCCACAGCTTTGAGCCTTCAAACCCTATACACCTTTTGCCCTGTTTTAGACCACAACCATAGTCCTTCAAGCCTAAAAAACCTTGGGACCTGCCGACCACCACCTTTGGCTTCCGGCCACTGATCTTGGTTGCCGGCCACTTGTGTGGCCTGTTGGCCACAAGTGTGTTTTGTAGATATTTTCTACCAGCTGTGCCAACTGTTGTCACTGATACATGCACTTGATTACACATGTATGTATTGATATTTCTGAGGGAGCTTCATTGTTTTCTATATATAGAGGACCTTCCCTCTTGCTTTCAAGGTTAGAAAATTTTGGAGCAAATTATTTTCTCTCTCTCTCTCTCTCTCTCTCTCTCTCCCTTGCTAGTTATTGAACCTTTGCCTATACACGCTAAACCAAACCTTGCCATCTTTGAGTTGAGGCACTTTTGAGCCTACTTTGAGCTCTTAAGGGTGTGTATGTGTTGAATTGTTGCTTAGAAGTGTTCTCCTCTTCAAGAGGTAGAAAGCTTGATTTGTTTCCTTGCTTTATTTGTTATTTTTCCTACTGTTTTTTCTACTATTTTTGGACTGTATAAACTCTGTAATTTTGGGCTGAAACTTGTGGTTTAAGGCCTTAAAGGGTGGAGGGGTGGTTCACCTTTCTTTTCACCTTGCTTTTCTAGCCTTTACCCTTGTGTTTCCCACATTTACATTATCTTTTTTTAAGCTTCTAAACACTGATTTTCAGAGCTTTTTCAGTCGCTAAAATGTTGTTTTGAAGTCTAAAAATGGAGGGGGTAACCTCCCCTCCTTGTGTCTTGTTTAGTAGCTTACATAGCTCCATGTTTTAGCTTATTGTTCTAGCTATTTTTGTCTTAATTCTAGTATGTTTTAGGACTGATTTAGCACTATTTTAGGACTATTTTTAGCTATTCATTGCATTTAAGCTTTATATTACATGCTTGTAGTGTAATTGTCCTCATAGGTTTGGTGTTTAGGCTTTACCTACCAACCTATTTGAGTGGATAGCATTTGTTTATGGCTTTCCATACTTGTTTTCACCCCTAATCACTTCTGCAACCTCCCTCCTTTCTTGGCTTTTGCTTTGCTTTGAAAGTTGGTTCAAACTAGTTGCTTGTATAAAGCATGAGATTGAGGTCTTATGCTTAATGGTTTAATCCCTTTGGGGGTTCATTACCAACGGCATGACACTTCTCTCATGTCTAAAACAAATCTTGGTTTGATGCTTCTTTCCATTAGAGGACTTAAAGCTCACCTTTGGACTTAATTTACTAAGGAATGGTTGGTAATTACAATGGAGTAATGAAATGATGACTAAAAATGATGCAAGATAATAATCTAGTTTGGGCTCAATCGGACATTAATTAAACCTTTAAGTCTTGAATCGTTTCATACTTGTTAGTGATGTAAACGGTTCAAGAGTCAATGTCAACCACTTCACTTGATCAATTCATGATAGGGAGGAGGTTTGAGAGTCTTTATTTGTTGCATTTATTGAACTTGCACACTTTGGTTCATAGGCCATCATGCAATGAAATTGCATCGATTGATGGTTTGTGAATCAAGTTTACCACTCCTTTGAGCTGTTTGATGATAAGGAGTGGTAAGTTGTGCAAATAACCCTTGAGAATACCCTACTCTTGCTCTGTTTGCTCTCTGTTGCAGCAGGAAGAACCAAGCATCAGTGGTCGGCAGACCATCTTTTGTGGATGACAGACCATCATTTGTGGCTGGCAAGCCAACATTTCTAGCTTGCCAGCCACTTTTGCAAAACCCAGCAGTGGCTTTTTTGAAATGAAACAGAGTTGGTTTTGAGGTGAAAAACAGTGCAAGTGTTCTAATTGTGCAATAGAGGCTTCCTGGCAGTAGAATAGTGGCTTTTTTTGGGGTAGAAATATGCGCACATGCATGAGCACTCCTCGCTTCCCGAGGCTGTTTAATCTAATTACTTAGCTTAGATATTTGTTGTAATTAATTAGTTATACCTAGTTAATTTTGTAAAGTGTTGTAAATAATTAGTTAGCTAGGCTAGTTATTTAATTTTGTCTTGTAATAATTAGTTAATTAGGTAGAATAGTTAATTAGTTATGATGTTGTAATAACTAGGTAGCATAGTTAGTTAATTCGTTTTGTAATAGCTAGTTAATTAGCTTAGCTCGTTAGTTCATTTGGACCCTCCTGCGTGAGGGTGCAAATGTTGTAATAATGTGTATGTCTTCCAACTCCACGCCTTTCTCCTTTTTATTTAACTACTCATGTTGGTTAGTTTAGGGCATCATGTTTTGTTTAGCATACTTCATGATTTGCATCCACTTGTTTTGCATGCACCAAGGCTCTGTACATCATTCTAACTTACATTGTCGTTTAAATACTTCTTTGAAAAAGGTGCTTAGACTGCATGCTATTAAATTGATTAACCTGCCATGTTATGTAGCCGAGCCTAGTAAATTTCATATCACATGCATTGCATTCGTCATATTGCATTAGTTAGAAAAATGATTTTTTCTAACTCTTTCATCTTTTTGGCTTGGAGTACTAGGTGAGCATTTTCGCTTTAGCATAATCACATGAGTGTGTTAATGTTTCCATGTTTAGCATGCTTGCCATGAAGCTAAGTGCTTAAGTGCTATATCTATTTGAATGCCTGTGGGTGAAAGCCAATTGCTTGAATTGGAATACTTTGAGTAATGTTCATATGCGATCATTTTTTCAACTGGTACATATTCGAAACAATTTTCCAAATAAACATGAATCAAATATTCCAATTTTTGCAAGTTAGTCTATACTTGTGTGTATGCGCATCACATAGTAATGTTAGCCTAATAACCGGAACAAGAACATATAATGTAAATAAGATTCACATCATGATTAGTAGAGGCAGATCTTTGATCGAGCGAGCGGGGTTGCTCAATTTATGACCTTCATTTCTCGTACCTAAGTTCCTGAGCCGAGACAATCTTGGTGATGACGAACACGTGGCCTTTGGCACGAGTTATGGGATTCCTAAATTTTCTAAAAATATTTAGGTAGCGACTCTGTATCTAGCAAAACAATTCATTCACGGCAAATTGCTACAAAAGATGATTGTCCTACCTCTGTTTACATTTACAGAACTCCATGAAATAGGGGTGCAAATCGAAGACGCCATGAAACAAGGACTGATCACAGATGAGAAGGAGCCAACAAAAAGGCCGTTTGTCCGCAATTTCAATGCTGCCAGTGGTAGCATAGTTGCGAGGCCGTCAGATGTAAGCGTTGTCACCATAACCAAAACTGCTGACCCCTTTGCCACACAAGCTCACAAACACTGTCCAACCCTGTCTGATCCCAGAGGACTTTCAACCAGTTATACATGACCTTGTCTCAAGCCATGAAGGTGCTAGTCAAAAAAGGGCACCTCAAACCATTAGAACCCCGCCCATTGCCTGATCCTCTTCCACCAAAACACAACCCTGCAAAATACTATGCGTTTCACTAACAGCATGGTCATGATACCAACCAGTGCTTTCGATTGTGTCATAAGATTCAGGATCTCATTGACAGCAAGGTAATCGCCTTACCTCAAAAACCCAATGTGACCACAAATCTACTCCCAGCCCATAATCAAGTTCCCCCACCTCGAAATCTCAACCTGATCCATACACTGGTGTAGACACCCCATTTTTGACCGTCCTCAAGACTTGGACGTCACCGTTTGAACACCCGGTGATCATCCATGTTTGTGTTCGTCTTGAGTTCCCGAAAGTCTTGGTTGCGCGCCTTGCCTCAGGATCTCTCAACTCGACTGTTCCGTGTTTGGTTTTGGCACCAAACACTTGTGTTTTTGCCTTGAAGGGCAGGGAATGGCTTGTTGGCCATCCCCGCATCCCACCGGCCTTCCCCTAACATCACCGGCTGTTTATGGGTGCCACCGACCATAGTTTCTTAAAACCAATGGCCGGTCGGCACTATATTTGGCCGACCGGCACTTTATTTTGCCGGTGACCTCTTTTGCTGGCCGGTGTGACTCCTTTGCACCCTTGAGGCATGGTGCATGCCAGCTGTGCCAGCTGGAATGCACCATCACTCCTCCCCGTGCAGTTTTTGGCTGATTTGAACCTTTGAACCCCCTTTCCTTCTAGAAGCTTGCACCCTTTGGCCAAGCTTCTTGGGGAAGCTTGGCCAGCTGTCTTAGCTTCTCCAAGAAGCCAAGAGCCCTTTGCACCCTTTGCCCCTTTCATCTAGCTTCTTGGAGAAGCCTAGAACTTTGACCTTTGCCTATTTAAGCATCCATCCTCTCCCTTTGTGAGAGGTTAGAGCTTTTGAACCAAAAAACCAGAGCTTCTATATCTATACATTTGATAGATCATTCTCTCTCTCTATATCTCCCTCTCTCTCATCCTTAGGGTGTGTTTGGAAGCCTAAAAGTGCATTTTAACCTTACTTTTGCACTAATACACACACCATTACACCTTGCTCCGAGATTGAGAGGCATTGAGGGTTGTTTGTTGAGGTTTTGGACTGATTTTGATCAGTGGAGGGTGGCTGGATCATCTGTTCTTCAAGGGTTCTTCAAGGGTGAGACATTTGCTTTAGTTTCCCCAATCTTGCACTAGTTTTCTACCTGTCTTGCATGCTGATTTAAGCTTTGTGTATAACATAAAAAAGTCTTGTATTTTCATGCTTAACATCTTTCATTAAGGGTGTTTTGGCATTGGGGGTCGAACTCCCCTCCTTAGGCCTCTTTTGGCCTATTTTGGTGCCTTTTCTTTAAGCTTTGTTTATTTTGTTGTGTTAATCTTCTCACCACTAAAATCCAGTGGATTTTTAGTGGTGATGAAGTGATTTTGGGGTCTTGTGTAGGGGAGGGACACCCCTCTCCCTTTGTGTCTCATTTGTTCTTGCTTTTGGCTCATAAAGGTAGCATGCATGCTTAGTTATTTTTGGCTCCATTTCAGAGGTTTTTTGGGGATATTTGGTTGTATTATGCCTCTGTTTTTGGTTGGTTTGATGGTCCATTTCATGTCTCATATGCTTGCCTTGTAATCCCTTGTTTTGGCCTAATATGCATCATGTTATGAGATGACATTTTAGCATGATTTTGGCTTGGTTCCAAGAAGGTCTTAGTCATATTTTGCAATGTTTAAGGTCTGATCCTAGTTATCTTTGCCATGTTTGCCATGCTTGGTATAGTTGCTTTGCATTTTGGCTTGTAAGCCTTAGTTATGTGGGTCACTAACATGCTTAGCATAAGCTTATTATCATCATTTAGCATCATTTGATATCATGTTTCAGTCCATATAATGTGGTCTTACATTGTCCTTTGTGTCTCTTTTAATGCTTGGAAGTGTTGTGATTTCATGCCTTGAAATGTGCATTGTGTATGCCTATGTGTTTGGGTCATTTGAGATGCCATGTGTATGGGTTTTAGAGCTCATTTTGCATGCTGAAATTCTGTTTTTGGTTGTATAGTACATGCCATGCTTGTTTGGGTTAGTGGTAGTAGAATGCCCTTTGTTGTGCCTTAGCTTTGGCCCCCCTTTTGACTTGCATGTTTGTAGTGCATTTTGTCCATCACTTGAGGCACTTTTGGTCACTGTTTTGGGGGTGTTTGGAGACCTCCCATTTCAGTCTAAGTCCCTTCTTGGACATGGTTGTATGCTTGACTTGTTGCCTCTAATTGCATGCTTGCATTGTACCATATTAGCATTGCATGATGAGTTGCATTGTAGCATTACATGTTAGGAGCATTGTATACTTAACATGATAGGTTGCATCACATTTGACATGTTTTGCATCTTAGCCTCTTGTTGCATTTTCGAGCCATGTTTGCATAACATACATTGCATTTCTTGGTTTAGGGTGTCAAACCTAGCGTGAGGGTTGAGAGGTGTTCATACCACAAGTGATGTAACACATCTCAACTCTCGGTCGACGAGGCCCTTGACTTTGACATGATAGGGTCTTGGTCCTCATTTGTGTGTTGCATGCATTTTACATTAAATGGCAAGTTTGGTCCCTTAGGCTATCATGCACAATTGATGGTCCAAGGATCAAGGGCCATGCTCCCTGAGTTCAATACATGATAGAGAACATGACCATGCTTACATTTGCTTGAAATTCTATGCCATGCACTACCTGTCCTCTGTTGCTGTCAAAACTGTTTTCTGCAGGAAGTTTTTGCCGACCGGCAACATTTAGTGCCGACCGGCCATTGGTGAACGGCCGATAACTTCATCAGCAGCCGATGGAATTTTACCATGGCCGGTGGTCATTTCCCTTAGCCGATGGTGTCCTGCAGTGCTCATTAAAGATACCCTGGGACTTTGGCAGTTTTCAGAGAAGCAAGGCAGTGAAAATAGAGGCAGTGGTGCTATGGCTATGGGTTTCTGGGCAAGATGGATCGAGCATGCATCATTCACGCATCCTGAGGCAGGGCTGCGGCCATCTCAATTCTGCATTAATTTGTTTAAATTAGAAGGCCTGTAATGATTAATTAGCTAAGATAAGTAATTCATTATTCGGAATGTATTATTCTTTTGGTCCCTCCGAGTGAGGGCGTATTTGTAATAAGTGTGTGTGAGTGTGTGTATGTCTTCCAACCCCCACTTCTTTCTCCTTTTTACTTACCTGCTTTCAATGGTTAGTACTAGGGCATATTTAAATTAGCATACCTTATGCAATGCATGCGTGCATCCATACATTTGTCTTGCATGCACCAGGCTCGGCGCATCATACTAACTACATCTGTGTTTCAATTCCAAATTGAATACGTGCTAGTTGCAGCATTTCACATGTCATTGTAGATTAGTCGAGCCTATTGTAGTGGCATCTTGTATGTGTTGCATTAGCCATCTTAACATGAGCTAGGATCACGCATTGATTATTAACTAGTTTTTGTTTTGGCTTGGAGTACTAGGTAAGCTTTTATGCTTTAGCATATCTCATGCGTGTGAATGTTGCCATAATAGCATGACTACCATGAGGCTAGCTGCTTATGTGATATAACTGCCTGAATGCCTGTGGGTGAAGGCTGAGTTGTTTGAGTTGGAACAACTCATTGAAATCTGTGTTTTAGCCTATTTGCGAGTAGCAAATCCCAAAGCGTTTTCCAAAACAAACAGATATGCAATGCTTGTTTCCAAATTAGGCGATCTAGTCTATACTTGTATGCTGTGCGCATCACATAGTAATCCTAGGCTAATTAACTGGAATAAGAGCACATAACGTTTTCAAAAATGGATATCACGGTTAGTAGAGGCCGGTCTTCGAACCGGGCGAGAGGGGGCGCTCATAGCTGACCTTCCCCAATCGTACCCAAGTTCCCGAGCCGAGGCAACTTTGATGATGACGGACACGTGACCTTTGGCGCCGAGTTAGGGTTTCCTAAATTTCCCTATTAAAATATTTAGGTGGCGACTCTGTATCTGGCAAAGCAGTCCATGTTTGGCACTTCTTTTCAAAAATCTCTTTCTCAAAACGATTTGCCGGATTTGGACTTTTTGGTTCAGATTTAGAACCGTGACAACAAATCGAGTCCGAACTGTAGTAAGCCCAAAAGAACAGAACGGGACTCATCCTCCCAGGGCGTTCGGGGACGTCTACAACTAGCCACTCCTTACGACCCCAGCATATATATTACCCCCTCCCACCTATAAAAATCGGCATTGTTCATTTTAGAAGGCGCAGATCTTTGCATGATGGACACGTCCAACCCCCAACCCAAGCCTATGGTGATGCTTACAGTGAAAGGGGAGTCGACCTTGGAGGAAGGTACTAGTCCGTTGCCGGAGTATTCTGAAGACTTACCTAATGGGGTATATGATCCAAGCTACTACATTGTGCCGGCTGGTCAAACCAAGCTTGAATTGGTGCTGCCAGCCTTGGTAGACATCAATCTGGTCAGGGAAGATGGCCCTAGCCAGAGATTAGATGATCTAGCAGAACTCGAGGAGGACTTGGATAACCTGTAGTTCTTTGACAAGCAGGATCAGGGAGATGTACAGATTGGCTGGTTCGACTTGAACGGATCAATTGATAACTCTGGATGGCTGAGTGATGAGCCAGACAAAGAGGAAGGAATTGGAATGAAACCAGAAGGAAAGGAAGCAGCAGTCATTGTAGTAGCCAGAAGGGCTAATGAGAAAGGAAAGCTACCGGAGAGCTCTAGTGTGGAAAACCCAGCCCAGGAAATGGGCGTTGTGAGCACTGTGGATACAGAACAAGAAGTTGTACTGAGGCAGTTTGAACTAGAAAGGGTTGAAGATAACCAGGAAGCTGTAATGGCACAACACCTTATAAGGGGCACCTATGATGTGAAAGTGATACAAACAGAGCTGGACAACTATTTGTCAGCCGTTGAGGGTGAATGGTGGGCCAATGATGATCTGCATCTGGCCCACACCGATGAAGACTCGGGCAAGTGCCTTCCGAACAACACGTGGTATGCGGAAGAAACTAACTATCTGACAAGAAGTGGGTGGTATTTTAAACCGCCGCACCTAGATTAGGCAGAGGCATCTGGAAAAGACAGAGAGGTCGAGAAACAGAAAGAGAAATAGTTAGAAGAAGAGGCAGTGTTGAAACAGCTTAATAAAATCCAAGCTAACATCTCCATCTGGGGTCTTCTCATGGCCTCCCAGGTACACCGACAGGTAGTATTGTCGGCAATGGACAAGGCTAAATTGTCTATTGACACCACACCCGAGCAGTTGGTAGGATTGGTCTTCCCAAGTTGTGCCAGACCAACTCTGACCTTCTGTGACAAAGAACTACCGCCGGAAGACTCGATCCACAATAAACCATTGTACATATTTGTGGAGCGCGGGGATAAATGGGTGTCGGTGGTGTTGGTAGATACCAGTTCGGCCATCAATGTCTGTCCTTCTCGCACCGCCTATGCAATTGGCCTTAAACCAGCGGACTTTGTTCCCACAGCCCAAGCAATTCAGGCATATGATTACACGAGCAAAGAGGTCATGGACACAGTGCAAGTCAGAGTCCAGGTGGGCCCATATGAACAAAAGGTCGAGTTCCATGTTTTGGATGTGTCGGCTACCTTCAATTTGTTACTAGGGAGGCTCTGGTTACATCATGTAAAGGTCGTCTCCTCCACTCTCCATCAGATGTTGAAGTATTCTCATGGGGGAGGAGTGGCGATTGTTTTTGGGAATTCATCCATCCATCTGCCACCAGAAGTAACTACGTGAGTGCTGGAGGTCACCCATAGCGAGAAGGATGTATTCCTCTCGGGATTCACACTAGCTGAAGCCCGAGTAGTGCAAACCATTCTGGCTGCAGACGAGGGCATGTATGTTAGCACCCAGTCTATCTATTTCATGAACAAACTGCGGTATGTTCCAAGAATGGGACTTAGGAGAAGTGGCCAGAAAGATGTTGCTGCACTAACAGATGTGCTGCACAATCCACATGCCTTTGGTTTGGGCTATATACCCACCAAAGAGAACTGGATTAGAAAGAGGGAAGAGAAGAAAGGTAGAGCCAAGGCTAAGCAAGTCAGGAAACATTATGAGCTTATCCACAGGCCAATCCGGGGGACACTGAATGGCTGCTTTGTTCAGGAGGGAGAAGATTTCCCTTTTTGCGGCTTTCCTGAGCCTTGGGTAAATTCCTCCAAGCAGCGTGTCCCCGGGCTTGAGATCTTTTTTGACTTGCAACTGCAGAACAGTGATGACGAGGAAAGGGCTGAACCAAGCATCGAAGCTGAACAGAGCATGAAAATTAACTCAAATGACAGCGAACTTGGAATAGGGGAAGCACTGGCTAGTCTCCTGACAGATCCTGCGGCTGACCTAGAGGACTTGGGGGGGATAACTTTACCGTCTCCATGATCGGGGAAGAATCAGCTGTGAACCTAACCAGCGGCATTTTGGATGCATCAGGGGCACCATCTCTTATCTGGCAGCTGGAGGAAGGCTATCTGTCCAGTTTTGAATCGGGTGATGAGCTAGAATCTGATTCCACTAAGTCTGTAGGGTCAGGATCAGATTCAAGTTCTTCTAAGTCTGAGTCTGGTATTTTTGAGGGTGGTAACCCGAATACCAAAATCCTGTCTAGGTCTTCATTCAGCTTTTCTTTTGAGTCTGTAACCAAAGATCTGGACCATTTGAATGAAAACTCTGCAGATTTTGTGTACTTTTCTGTGCCTTTTCTTTATTGTATTGACCAAGATTTTCAAAAATTTAATGAAAACGAAGGGGAAGAGATTCCCTTGGCTTTGAAAAACTTGATTAATCGAGAGGAGGAGAGGTTTGCTAAACTCTATGCTAATGAAATCATTGTCATTAATGTGAGTACTGAGAAAGATCTGCGCTTGGTTCAGATTGGGTCTACGTTGTCTTCGAAGGAGCGCGACCGTTTAATCACTTTGTTAAAATATTTCAAAGATGTTTTCGCGTGGTCCTACGAAGACATGCCTGGAATTGACCCTGAGATTGTACATCATCTGATCCCTCTTGACCCCAAGGCCCAACTCGCCAAGCAGAAGCTGCATAGAATCTATCCGGATTGGGCGCTGAAAATCAAGGAAGAGGTCACCAAGCAGATCGAGGCAGGTTTCTTGTTAGTATTTGAGTATCTAACTTGGTTGGCCAACATCGTCCCAGTGCCGAAAAATGATGGTAGAATCCGAGTGTGTGTAGACTTCCGGGACTTGAATAGAGCCAGTCCGAAGGATGACTTTTCTCTGCCGCACATTAATGAGCTAGTGGACTTCACTGCGGGCCATGCATTGCTATCGCTTATGGACAGGTTTTCCAGGTACAACCAGATTCTGATGGCGCCTGAGGACAGAGAGAAGACCGCATTCACTACGCTGTAGGGGACCTACTGCTATCGGGTTATGCCGTTTGGTTTGAAAAATGCTAGTGCTACCTATCAAAGTGCTACAACCACCAATCTGCATGACATGATCCACAAAGGGGTTGAGGTGTACATGGACAACATGATTGTCAAGTCTAAAGAATGAGAGGGCCACTACACCGCCTGAGAAAAATTCTTTCAACGGATCAAGGAATACAGATTGAGGTTAAACCCGCAGAAATGCAACTTTAGTGTAACGGCAGGAAAAATGCTGGGCTTTTTGATCACTCAGAGGGGCATTGAAGTAGATCCTTCCAAAATGAAGGCCATCCTAGAAATGCCACCACCAAGGACTGAAAAGGATGTGTGAGGCTTTCTGGGTAAAGTGCAATTCATAAGACGGTTTATTTTCAAATTAACCTTAACATGTGAAATACTATTTAGTCTACTGAAGAAAGGGAGGAAATTCCAATGGGATGATCGATGTCAATTTGCCTTTGAGAAGGTTAAGCAATACCTTTAGAATCTACCTGTGTTGTCGCTGCCAGAGCCAAGGAAGCCTTTGATTCTATACTTGCCAGTAATAGACACGACCATGGGATGCATGCTCGCTCAGGAATCTGAAGATAGGGTGGAGAAAGCCATCTACTACTTGAGCAAGAAAATGCTAGAGTACGAGACTCGCTATACCCCGTTGAAGAAAGCTTGCCTAGCCTTGGTATGGGCTACCAGGAAGTTAAGGCACTACTTGTTAGCTCACTCTATAATCTTGGTTTCAAGATTAGATCCCATCAAATATCTCTTTGAAAAACCGGCGCTCGTGGGTAGGCTGGCTCGTTGGTTGCTCATTCTCTCCAAATTTGATCTCAAGTATGTCACCCGCAAGTCGATCAAAGGAAGAGCTATAGCGGAGTTCCTAGCAGACCACCTGATAGAAGGAGATGAGGCAGTTGAATACTTGTTCCCAGATGAAGCCATTCTACAAGTTGAGGAGGAAACTTCGATGATGTATTTTGACGGAGCGTCCAATCAATACGGTTATGGGATAGGTATGTTGCTAATAGCACCCGATGATTTCCATATACCTTTAGCCTTCAAACTCCAGTTCAAGGTATCCAATAACGAAGCAGAATATGAAGCGTGTATTGCTGGTGTAGAAGCCACCCTAGAACTAGGGGTAATAAGATTGGATGTTTTCAGGGACTCGAACTTAGTTGTTTCTCAAGCACATGGAGACTGGAAAGTAAAAGAAGAGAAGATGAAGGTTTACCATCAAACTCTGGATGTTTTGATTCCTAGGTTTGAAAAACTGACTTTCACGTATCTACTGAGAGAAAAAAATAGGTTCGCTGATGCTTTAACGACTCTATCTTCTATGGTAGACATCTCACTTGGAGTCCGGATGCGTCCGATTATCATCGAACAGAAATACATGCCGGCTTATGAAACTATTGCCATGATAGATGAAATGCAAGACAAAAACCCTTGGTATTACGATATTTGGAACTTCTTGGAAAAGGAGATATATCCACTAGTGGCAAATACCAAAGACAAAGGGGGAATACAGCGAATAGCCGTCCAATTTATCATATGCGGAGGTAAGTTGTATAAAAGAGGTCATCTGGGAATGCATAAGTTGTGTATGGAGGAAGAAGAATCAAAGCGCCTTATGGAGACTATCCACGGCAGACAATGCAGGGCACATATGAATGGTGTGATGCTAGCCCGAAAGATTCTCAGACAAGGTTACTACTGGTCCACCATGGAGGAGGATTGTATTGGTTTTGTGCGGCGATGCCACAAATGTCAAATTCATGCCAATTGCATAAATATTCTGTCGTCAAAACTATACAACATGACTTCGCCGTGGCCTTTCTCGGTTTAGGAAATCGACGTTATCGGTGTAGTCACGCCAAAAGGGTCGAATGGGCATGAATATATCTTGGTGGCGATTGATTACTTTACAAAGTGGGTGGAAGGTCAATCTTATGCGGTGTTGAAGGCATCGCATGTGGCTAAGTTCATCAGAAACAATATCATTTGCCGGTATAGAGTTCTGAATGAGATCATATCAGATAACGGCTCCCACTTCAAGAAAGAGGTGATAGACTTGCTGGACAAATACAATGTGGCTTTTTGTAAGTCATCCACATACAGGCCACAAACTAATGGAGCTGTGGAGGTCGCCAATAAGAATATCAAGAACATCTTGCAGAAGATGGTTGAGACCTACAAGGACTGGCCAAATAAATTACCATTCGCACTCTGGGCCTACAAAACTTTGATCCGGACATTTACAAGAGCAACCCCTTATTCTCTCGTCTACTGGATGGAAGCCGTTCTGCTAATTGAAATTGAAGTCCCGTCGTTACGAGTTATGGCTGAGTGTCAGATAGTAGAGGCGGATTAGCAACAGAGCAGATTTGAGGAGTTGATGTTGTTTGATAAGAGAAGGCTGAAGGCATTGTATCATGTTTAAGGCTACCAGCGTAGGATTGCTAGGGCTTTTAACAAGAAGGTTAAGTCCCAGAATCTCAAGGAGGGAGATATGGTGCTGAAAGACAACCGGGCTCCCATCCATGACCCTAGGGGCAAGTTCAAACCCAATTAGACTGGTCCTTACATCATCAAAGCTATCTGGTCGGGTGGAGCGGTTATTCTTATGGACTTAGATGGCCTGGAATTTTCACAGCTGATCAGCATGGACAAGTTGAAGAAATACTATCCCTGAGATGCTCACTAGGCCGAAAACCCGAAAGGGCGACCTAGGCAAAAGTTAGAAAATGAAAAATTAGAAATAAAGAAAAATTGAGCTCACAAGGTTGAAAACCCTAAAGGGCAACTTTGGCAAAAGTTAGAGCGCAAAAGGAGAGAGTTAATACTCGAGTGAACCTGAACCGAACTACGTAAGGCCTGATTCCCATCTTTGGGATACGTAGGCAACTTTATCCTAAAGTCTGGCTATGATCACGTCCAACTCAATTGTCCTGTCCATGTGTCTGATCAGGTCATCTTTGTCCATTATCTGAGAGCTTGGTTGTGATCTTCATTCTGGGAAGAAGAATGCAGAGCAGTAAAGTATTCAATCAGGGGCAGTTATGATCTTTTGATTCCGGGTTATATATCTTGAGGATTGATTCTATGCATGTCAGGTGGTGATCACTTTCGGAAATGGTTTTGGAAAGTTTTAATAAAAGTTAATTTTGTTCAAAATTTTACCTTTTACAACTTAGACCATTTTTGGACCAAAAAGAAAATGTTTAGTGCTCACAACTTTAATTCCATTGATTTCAACATAAAGTTCTCCAACTCTCTGATACAAATCAAAGTTGTTTTTACATCATAAAACTTGAAAAGAAAAGTCAAAGCAATAAACTAGGGACATGGACGAGTCAGGTGTTTCTGCGTCCTCTACTTGTGCTTGCGGAAGCTTCTAAAGCCAAAGTGGGCCCGGTTTATGCCTCATCCTCGAGCCAAGCCAAGCATTCGCCAGAAAAGGCATAATTGAAACTAGGGACAGGGGCCAGAAGCTCTCTCATCCCCCAAGCAGCGAGATACCTAGCCAAGTGTGAAGCACAAAACAAGAATGAAGCCGGGTATTCTACCCCCTCCTCTAGGCAGGTCTGATCATGCCCAAACTGGCGTTTGAACCGAAATGGAAAGTAGAACACGCAATGTGTGAGGCCAATCAATTGTATGCCAAGTTGTTGAGACATACTGTAACTCAATTCAGTCAGATGAAACCAGGGGCAGCACCAAGCTATATTAGCTGCACACCTGCTGCACATCCAGTTTCACCACTATCCCTCGTTGGGAAAATCCACTAGTCGTTGGCGGAAGAAATAAGCTTGAGTTGAATACTCGGGGAAAAAGTCCACCACCTTCAGCTTATCCATGAGCCATACCTGGGAAGGGATGAAAAATAAGAGAGATTAAAGAATAGAGAGATGTGCATTAAGAGAAAAGTAAAGAAAGGGCTTTGAGAGAAAAATGGAGCATGAGTGTCGAGTGATGTGAGAAACACATATAAGAAATGATGGGAAACAATACTTGAAGAAGTAGCGGACTTTCCGCAAACTTGGTGGTCTCTCGCCGATGAAAAGCATCCAAGCCTATCAGGGTCCCGGCCAAGGCCAAACTGATGTAGCTTTTACCTTCTTTTAGGCATTGGGCCACTTCGATCAACCGTATGCTGGTTCTGCCAAAACTAAGGGAAAGAAGGAAATGCACAAGCATACATAAATAGAGGGCATGTTGCCAAAAACCTCGCTAGAAGAGGTCTCCTCTGTCACCGATATCGGAAAATTGATGAATCAAGCTGGGTATATCTAGCTCTCCGTCATGGGCCAAAGATCGAGCTTTGTATAAAGTGAGCCCACACATTCGTCCCAAAGCTTGGGCATGGCCAAAACGGGGCTGAGGTATGATTTCCTTATCGTGCCGGGTTTCCATCAATGCCCGAAATTCTTCAAGAGTTGGGCACATTTCTTGTATTCCGAAGCAAAATACATGCATAATTAGGTTCCAGCATCGGGCCGCGGCATGGAGGAACAAAAAGCAAAGTGGAGTATGGCTCAACAGAAAAAGTGCATTTATGTCAAAACCCCAAAAATTTACCTTTTCCGTGCCGTCCAAAGTGGCTATCCAATCCATGAGCTTCTCGGCAAGGAATATCTCTATTTATGGAAGAAACAGTAGCTAAAATGAGGTTTTGGAGAAGAAATCACGAAGGAGGACCATTTGTAGAAGTTAAGGCTGTGAGTGGAGGCCAATTATCAGCAATCTGGTGATCCTTACATTTGTGGTTGGCAACCCATCTTTTGTGGCCGACAACCCCCATTTCTGGCTTGCCGTCCACTTATGTGCTAGGCAGTGTTGGCAGCCTGGTTTTTGTCTTGATCTTTGTATTTTCAGATCTTGTTTTAAGTCTTTTTGGTCTTAGCAAGTATGTATATTTGTGTTTGAGTTGTTTTTGCTTTGTTTATTGAGTTGTATTTTGTTTTTGGTAGTTGGTTGTCTCATTACCCGATTAAGAACATCGTGCCAATACAAGTTTTGATTTTCAAATTCAATTCCATTTTCATGCAAATATGGTGCTCATGATGCAAAAATGAAAACACTTTTCATAAATAAAAAAAAATGCGAGGTTTTTATTCCAATCATGGTTTTTACAAAAAAGGGAGTACAAGTTTTGAGAGCAAAAATAAAACCTATCTGAAGCTATACATGTGCTATGCTACCAAACAAAAAGAAACTAAGAAAAAATATAAAAAAATCGGCGCCAGTCATCTCAGGCTTGAGAGGCCCTCTTCGTACTCTTCCTCGGAGGCGACTCGGGGGCACTGTCCCCATCAGCATTGCTATCAGAATTAGACTCTGAACCAGAGCCAGTATCATCTCCGCTCCCTGCTTCAGAGCCTACCTCGACATAATCTCTACTTCCAAACCCCGAGCCAGCATCATCATCTCCGCCTCAGATAATTCAGAATGTCGACTCGCTGCCTCCTCGAAGTCGCTAGTCTCAGCATCATCATCGCTCAAAACGAGCTCTAAGGGACTGCTCCGGCCTAGGGTACCCCTATTCCTGCCTTGACCGCGGCGCACATCTCGACCACAAGCTGGGGCCTGTCTCTCTCTCCTCTCTGCTGCTGGAGGAGGTACTGCCGGTGCTGGTGCCGGTGCTGCCACGGGTGCCCTTGGTATAGATGGAATCTGAAAAAACAATTGTCAACATATCAGTTACAGTGTGTGTATCAGATATAAGCATAGTATGTAGAATGAGTTTCATGCAGAAACCAGATACAGTATGAGTACAGTGTGCCAATGGAGTGTATCAGTGCAGTTTGGGAACGACTACAGCAAAAGTGCCAAATATATCAGTGGAAATATGATAGTGTGGTGGACAATAGAGCAAGTAGTGGAATGCATGCTGAAATAGAGGAAATTACCTGAATACTGTGGAGACCAAGCAGCGTCTCTCTCCTCTACACCATGTCGATCAGAAAGGCAACTAGCTCGAGGAAGCTCTCTGTATACTCCGTAGTAGGTGCTTGCAAGTGCATTTGACTGATCAATATCTGGAATAAACATATCTGAGATGAAAATGTGGGGTGCAAATTGTAAAGTGTGGTCCATACTTAAGGCGTGCCTCAAGCTCTAACATACTCGTGCCCTGCCTCTGCCGGCTCGATCAAAATCTGGTAAGCTGTCCCGATCGGTTGCCAACATGTGAGTGCAGTGGAAATCTCTAACCAACTGGTCATCTACCTAACAGGAGGGGCCCCTTTAGTATGGGCCCTGGTCGCCCGAGTCGCCACACTTGCCACAGGAGCTTCAGTTCCCTCGCATGCATGAACACCCGTCAGAAGGGGCATAAGATGAGTCTGGATGAATGTCGCATAGTCACCCTCTGCTCTGAAGAAGTCAGCGTCTAGGCCTACCATAAACTGGATGATCGCATTAACCGATAAGCTATCCGCTATCTTCATAGACGCTAGGGGTGGCATCAAAACAACCGAATCAAGCGAGCCTACGGTCTGGCGTAGAAGCTGCTCGCTTAGAAACCAGGCCTCGTAGACTGGGCCCTCCAACAAAATTCAGAAACGAGATGTGCCCCAAGCCCTCGCATACGGGTCCCTCACACCAGCCGGTATCGTCGCCCAAGGCTGTCATGTGATCTGCAAACAGAGAGTGTACAGATTGTTAGTTGCCGTCAGTTGCCAAAGTATCAATCAGAGCATTACTAAAGAAAAAATAATTGTGAGTTTCGGGTTACCTCATCAGCAGCCACTATATCGAAGTAGTGGCTGAAGAAGGCAAAGGTCTTGTTGTCGCGGCTCTGACACCGATACCGGCTATCATACCGTCGTGAATACGATACCATGGAGGGAATCTCCTCTATAGGGTCCAGAGCTAGAGCTGGGAAGTAGGCATAAACCCATAACTGCAAGGAAATGGCAGTGGTGTCAATGCATGAACATATATGAAATAGAAAGTGCAAAGCAGAAAGCACAATGTATGAACAGACACAGAAAGTGCAAAGTAGAAAGCACAAGTTTTGAACAGATATTGAACAGAAAGTGCAAAGTCAGAAAGGTGTGGTACATACCTCCCAGGCTCTCCAATAGCCTTCAACTCGCTCTCCTCTCATCAGGGAGGTGGAGCTCGTGTAGCCATAGAGGGTGACGAGACTAGCTCCGCCCAAATCATAAAATTGGGCCAAGGGCAGTGTCATCAGGACGCTCAGCAAATATAAGCCTACGATGTTCCACCTGTTCGAAAACAAGGTGGTACCGAGGAGAAACATCAGGAAGCCCCGGCGCGTACTGCTCCCGCGAAACTGCTTGGTGAACTAGCTATACCTTACCATCACCGGTTTGTACAGAAATGGGCGTGCTCCCAACAGGTGGATCCAAGTGGCCTCTCACTCGCCTATATCCATGTCAAAAGGGATCGGATCAGCCCATACTCCAAAGCTTGTGAGCATGGCAAAGTCGTAGAGAGTCATCGTTATCTCCCCGACAGAAGAGAGGTGGAAAGAGTTAGTTGTGTCCCACCACCTCTCCACCAACACCCCGAGAAGAGTCCGACTCGCTATGTGCCATGAGAGCCCGGAGCAGAATAGGTCAAAACCAGCCTCGTCAATAATGTCGCGAACCTTGGTGGGGAGCTTATCATACCAGTCCCTTGCTTTCGTCGCCCTGTACCCCCTGTAAGCACGAGAGTCTCTCTGTGGCAAAGAAAAGGTGAATCAGATGAAAGACAGTGATAAGAGAGCATTCAGATAAAAGGTAGTGCAAGAAATAAAATTAAAGGGAAGGCAGGAATGCATGAAAATAGAGTTCATACCTCGGTAGCACTGGAAGAAAGGTGGAAGTCTGGCTCTCTCAGTAGGAGGTCCTCTAGCACGCCACAAGCGAAGTCATTGAAACGCCTGATGCATCCAAGCGGTAGTATATGTGTGCGAGGATGATACGTCATTGGATCAAAGGGCCACACCTTCAGTGGTAATGGCTCTGGCTCGATCTCCGGAGCAAACTCCACCTCAAGATCAACGGCGATGTCCTCTACCGCCTCACCGACCCCGGCAACCACCGGCTCCTTAACCTCGACATGGGGTGATAATGGAAGTGGAACCTCGAGAGGAGCCCCGTCATGAGGGATCTCATCCGCCATTTGGAAAGTGGGTGAAAATGGGTGAAAAATGAAGAAAAATAGAGAAAATGGGGGAAAACTTGGAAAAAGTCAACCCTAGGAGAGAGAAAATGGGAGAAAAAGTCAAAACTCAGGAAAGTTCACGAAACTCGAGAGAAACTCGAGGAGAACAAGCCTAAAGTGGTGAAAATGCAAGAAAAAGTGACAAAATCAAAATCTAATCGGTTCAAAGTGTAGAGAATCAAGAGGGTTTTACGAAAAAAGTTTGCATGGGGCATTGAAAAACGCGTATAAAGCATAATTCTAGAGAGAGGAAGCACCTAGAGAGAGAGGGAGAGTATTTTCAGAGGCATGGGTGTGAGGAAATGAAGTGTGGAGATGTATACTTGAAGACCTGAGGCTAAAAAGACCAATCTATCTCGAAACTAGCATGGGTGGCTGGCAAGCCACTATTGGTGGCCGGTAGGTGGCCGGTGGTCCTCATTTGTGTCCTGATGCTGTTTTGTGCTTCTATTCCCCGAGAAGTGTATAAGAGGTTCACTGTTGGGTCCAGATTGATTCTAAGGAATCTCGGAACTGCGTTACGGTATGTGAATGTGCCCCACTTGTCAATATGAACGAGGTGTATCATTTTTGAGCAGGTTGCAAAGTTTTCGAGAGGTAAATCGAAGGTTGTCACCGAATATCGTTTTTGCTCGTTCTGTCAAAATCGCATAGTTGTTCTTTTCTATTGCATAAAATGTGCATTTTCATACATACTTATATCGCACGCGTGTCCTGCATCATTTATGATTCGTGCATAGAACGTGCTCTCAATTGCATAGAACATGCTTTCAATTAACATCATGAATAGGTTGTCTATCTTGCATAGAATATGCATTGTCACTGTGTTGATTTGTAATATTGTTCATTTTGTGCATCTATCGCACATGTTCACTTGTTCACTTTGTGCATCTATCGCACTCTCTCACTTTGTGCATCTATCACACACGCTCATTCCTCTTTGCATCTTTTGTTTCTATCTCAAGATGCGTGAAGTATGGCCCTGGGCGTGTTTTATCTCAGGACGCGTGAAACGCGAGCCCGAGCGATTTTTCTTGTATCTCAGGATGCGTGAAGCGCAACCCTGGGCATGTTCTAGCTCGAGACACGTGAAACGCGAACCCGAGCGATTTCTCTTGTATCTTAGGAAGCGTGAAGCATGGCCTTGGACGAGTTTTATCTCGAGACGTGTGAAGCGCAGCCCCGAGCAGTTTTTCTCTTCTTCTTACGGTGTCAACGTGATTGGTGTATCTCGAGACGTGTGAAACACGACCCCGAGCTGTTTTCGTTTCTCTATTCTCAGGACGCGTGAAATGTAGCCCTGAGCTGTGTTTTCTTTCCTGATCTTGTGTTTTCTTTCCTCATCCTGTGTTTTGGCGTGGTTAAAGTGTGTTTTAGATCTTTTTGCATCAAACCTGTGCTGGTTTTAAACTTGAAACTGCTCATTCATATGTTGTTATCTTGTTATTGCTTATTGCATCTGTTATTGCTTATTGCATCATCTTGTATGATCATGAGTTTTCAAAATAGCCGGCTTCGCGAAGCATGTAAGTCCAGCTTTCAAAGTTTTTTTCGTGCATATCATTTGCATCTTTCCCCAGAATTACGCTGGTTTGACTCCTTGAAAAGGGATACGTAGGCAGCCTGCAGGCGCAACTATTTGATTTATGTCTTGATTTTTTGTCCAAGTCTTACGGCGTTGTCAAAATGGGTCGTCTTCGAGCTTTGACATTCACTCACGTGATTTTATGACTTCGAATTCTGTCAAAAATGGGCAACTATAGACACCCTATTTTTTACCGCCCTTACAACTTGGACGCCACCACTTGCACACCCAATGATGAATGTATATGATTGTTAAGTGCTCGGAGTCCTTAGCAGAATGCTATAGCTTTGAGCCTTCAAACCCTATACATCTCTTGCCTTGTTTTGGACCACAACCATAGTCCTTTAAGCTTGAAAAACCTTGGGACCTGCCGGCCACCACCTTTGGCTACCGGCCACAAGTGTGTTTTGTAGATATTTTCTGCCAGCTGTGCTAGCTGTTGTCACTGATGCATGCACTTGCTTACACGTGTATGTATTGATATATCTGAGGGAGTTTCATTGTTTTTTATATATAGAGGACCTCCCTTCTTGCTTTCAATGTTAGAAAATTTTGGAGCAAATTATTCTCTCTCTACAATTCTCTCTCTCTCTCTCTCTCTCTCTCTCTCTCTCTCTCTCTCTTTTGCTAGTTATTGAACCTTTGCCTATACACTCTAAACCAAACCTTGCCATCTTTGAGCTGAAGTACTTTTGAGCCTACTTTAAGCTTTTGAGGGTGTGTATGTGTTGAATTGTTACTTAGAAGTGTTCTCCTCTTCAAGAGGTATAAAGCTTGATTTGTTTCCTTGCTTTATTTGTTATTTTTCCTACTATTTTTTCTACTATTTTTGGACAGTATAAACTCTATAATTTTGGATTGAAACTTGTGGTTTAAGGCTTTAAAGGGTGGAGGGGTGGTTCACCTTTCTTTCGACCTTGCTTTTCTAGCCTTTACCCTTGTGTTTTCCCACCTTTATACTATCTTTTTTTGAGCTTCTAAATACTGATTTTCAGATCTTTTTCAGTTGCAAAATGTTGTTTTGAAGTCCAAAAACGGATGAGGTAGCCTCTCCTCCTTGTGTCTTGTTTATTAGCTTACATAACCCCATGTTTTAGCTTATTGTTCTAACTATTTTTGTCTTAATTCCAATATGTTTTAGGACTAATTTAGCACTGTTTTAGAACTATTTTTAGCTGTTCATTGCATTTGAGCTTTATATTACATACTTGTAGTGTAATTATCCTCATAGGTTTGGTAGTTTAGACTTTAGCCACCAACCTATTTGAGTTGATAGTATTTGTTTATGGCTTTCCATACTGCACACGCTCAAACTTTGTACGCATTCACATTGTTGCCTGGGTACACGTGACATGCATACATGCATGCAAAAGTGCAGGGTACCATGCCCTTGGCTTGCTTGTGGCTCAAGTAAGCCCGAATTGCCTTCCAATCGAAGTTTTTTGATAAAACCAGTCATTAATTCTGAAAAATATGTTTGATCAAAGGACAACCAGACCTCTCTTTTCTTCTTAGAGTTAAAAAGTTGATGGCCAAAACAGGTTTATATAGCAATTCCAAATAACCTTAAACATATCTACTGATGAAGTAATTACCATTTCATCATCAGGAGGCTTGCAAGCGCCCAAAGTCTTAGGGTCACTGAAAATGGAGTGTCTACACGAACTCAACGAACTTATTGACCGATAAAGAATGTCACTCTTACATGAATCAAAATGACCAACACTAAATGCATGCGATTATTAATTATTTTCATATTAAGAGCATAAACACTCAAAATAACTATGAAATGTAAATTATCTTATCTAATCAGTACATGAACAATTATCCCAAGACAATCTTTTCAATACATACAAAGCGTGCTAGCACAATGAGTTAAAACTTTACCGTTTTCTGTAGTCATGACAGACCTACTCAAACACCATGCTACAGTCGTATAGATGGTGTGTCCAAATCCATCTTAGACTGTGCACTACTTATATTCTACAAGAACTAATGATCTGATCTTCCGTGTGGAAGCCGAACTCTACACACCAGATCACATACTTCATAGAATAAATGACACACATGCTGAACAATAGACAAATAATATAATGCAAATATTACTCATAATGATTCTCATTAAAATTGGAATAACTGACATTATTAAAAATAAATACTAAATCCCATTATATTTTTCTAATAAAAATGAACCATTTATTATGAAATTAAAAATTTCAAGTAGTGTGATGTAATTTTAAGAACACTGAAGATAAATCGTATTTCAAACAAATCTCAAGTGGTCTGTGTAATTTACCTAGGAGTGTTTCATTGTATGGTTTAAATTATTCATACTTTTAAATTGATTTTTTTTTTAAATTAAATTTTAATAGTTACTGATTTTCAATTGAAACATATTAGCTAAAACTAAAAAGTATTGAAAAATGATAAAAAGATTAAAATACAAATCGCCTCAAGATTTGATTGAAAAAGGGTGAAAAAGGGGATATTTTAATCAGACCGTAGGGGCTAGTGTATTTTAATCAAATTTTAGGGAGTGTATTGAAAAACGGTGAAAAGATTAAAACGTGTTTTTGCAATCAAATAAAAGTATTTTGAAATCAATGAAAATGTCTAATACTGTTTACTTATTTTGCCATTTTCTTTGCCTACACTTGTTAACCAGTCCTATTTAAGAATAATAAAAAAGTAACAAGACTTTAAAAAGTATTCATACAACCTGAATTATATATTTTATATGATAACATATGTAAGATAGATATAAAAATATATATATATATTGAAAAGAATAATGTTTCAGCGCTCGAATACTTTCCCCCCGAATCCCCCTAATGGCCAAAACAACGTCGTTTTGGCCATTTTCTTTTTTTTTTTTTCCTTCGTCTTCTTCATGCAGCAGCTCTGAACAGAGGGAGAAGGAGAGGGAGAGAGAGAGAAAGAGAAAAGGAGAGGGAGAGGCAGGTCGCAGCTCGTGGCCGTCGCAGGGAAGAGCTCGTCGCCATCGCAGGCTCGTCGCCGGGCTGTCGCAGCTCGTCGTCCCACCCCTCGCAGCCCCTGCCTCCGCCTCCACCCCCCGCCTCCGCCTCCGCCCCGATTTATTTGGCCCCCTCCAGTCCTTCCTCCTCCTCCTCCTCCTCCTCCTCCTCCTTTCTTCATTTTCGGGGAGGCTCCAAATTCGAGCCCCCTAGCACAGCCCTATTGAAAAATTTATGGCATGTGGCATTTGATTAGGAGGTTTTATAATCTTAAATTTATGATTGATTTAATTATTAGACCATGTGATGATCCAGCAAAGGACTTTTGATTGTGAGACTCTCGTGTTGTAAGTTAAATTAATGAAAATTATAAAATTAAAAATTAAAATACATATCATATACACCTCGTGACAAGATGTGTATAATAAGGTTTGTGTTGGAGAATAGATTAAAAGTTAATTTTTTAATTTTTTCTTTTTTAAAAAAAATATATAAAAAAATAAAGGGGTGATGTAATTTTAAAATTTTATAAATTTAACAAGTTAACTTTTTAACCGAATTTTCAAAATAGACCTTAAGCCTTTTCATATATATATATATATATATGAATATGGATAGTGCCTCTCTTTAATTAGTTGGGTTTTTTAAACTAGAGTATCTTGTTGGATTTAAGTGGGCTCATGATGGAGCCTATATTGATGGGCTCATGATGGAGCATATATTGATAATTCGGTTTAATATTTAGATTTCGTTGAGTATTTTATTTTATAAAAAAATTATGTTAATCGGATATCAATTGTCACTTATTTAAATCATATTTATGTTAATAATTTATTTTAAAAATCATAATTACTATTGATATAAATTTAATCTGATTAAATGATTATCAATATTTGATCAATATAATTTATATAAAACTAAAATAAACAAATTTTAAATATTAAGATAGCATTTGGTAACTTTTACATTTTTGATTTATGTTTACAAAATTTTTATAAACTAGTTTTTGTTTATTTTTAGAAAAACATAAATTACAAACGTATTTGATTTGAACAAAATGTTTTAAAATTTTTAAAAACATAAGCTAAAAAATATGTTTGTTCAGGCCTAAAATATATATATTTATTTTTATTATTTATGACAATGAGATCACACACATTATAATTGAAAAAAAATTAATTAAAAAATAATAATTGAAAAAAAAATATTCGAAAAAAAAAATTATTTGAAAAAAAATGAAAACAATTAATTGAAAAAAAAATTAATTAGGAAAAAAAATTAATTGAAAAAAAATTATTCGAAAAAAAAAAGATTATTTGAAAAAAAAAATTAATTGAAAAAAAATTAATTGGAAAAAAAATTGAAAATAAATTATTTGAAAAAAAAAATTGAAAACTGAAAACGTAAACTCATTTTTTGAGTTTACATTTTTTTCTCAAATTTATAAACTGAGACAATCATTTATAAACTAAAAAAATTATCAAACAAGTTTTTATGACAATTTTTAAAATTTTTGTAAATATAAAATGAAAACTTAAAATGAAATGGTTACCAAACAGACCATAAGTGTTTTAAATTATCAATATAAACTCGTGATGAGTTTACAAAACTCAACAGAATGCGATTTTGCAAGGTGGAGATGCGTGGACCTACATATAAAGTAATTCTAAAATATGAATACGTAATATTTTATTATATTATGATTGATAAAAAATATAAATAGATAAGATATTGTATTGAGTGATTAAAAAATGTAAAAAAATATATTAAATGGTGATTGATTAAAAAATATATACACATGATACTTCAAAAATATTGAATGATGTCAGTTCCCTTTCATATGGAAAATGAGTTGGACCCCTCAAGGAGGCACCCCCTTTGACCTCCTCTCTCTTTGATTGGCCAATTTTTCTTTTTTCTTTTTTCTTTTTTTCTTCTCCTCCAATCACCACCCACCACGTGTGTGTAAGGAATAGTGATTAGAGGGGTCTCAATCACTTTCCTTTTCATATATATATTCAAAAATGTTTCACGCCCCCTTTTCCCTTCACCCCCTTTGACACCCTCTCTCTTTCATTAGTTACATTTTATTTTATTTTATTTTATTTTTATACTTCTTCAATCATCACCCATCACGTGTATATGAAGAGTTGTGGGAGTGGTGATTGGAGGGTCTCCATCATGACTCATATATATTATGCCATTTATGTTGTGGAAGGAAGTTCACAAAGACGTGTAAATATTATGCCATTTATGTTGTGGAAGGAAGTTCACAAAGACGTGTAAACCACGGGTCAAAACATGTGTTTTTCTTCTCACCCACGTGTTCTGCACTTATGGCACATTTTTCTTCACACTTTCACCCCCTTACAATGTTATTTATTTATTTATTTATTTTACACCCTCAATCAAAATATAAAATTTTTATTTTACAGATGAAGTAATTATCATTTTATCATCGGGAGATTTGCAAGCGCCCAAAATCTTAGGATCACTGAAAATGGAGTGTCTACATCAACTCAACGAACTTATTGACTGATAAAAAATGTCACTCTTATATGAATCAAAATGACCAACACTAAATGCATGCGATTATTAATTATTTTCATATTAAGAGCATAAACACTCATAATAATTATGAAATGTAAATTATCTTATCTAATCAGTACATGAACAATTATCCCAAGACAATCTTTTCAATACGTACAAAGCGTACTAGCACAATGAGTTGAAACTTTACCGTTTTCTGTAGTCATGACAGACATACTCAAACACCATGCTACGGTCGTATAGATGGTGTGTCCAAATCCATCTTATTAGACTGTGCACTACTTATATTCTATAAGAACTAATGATCTGATCTTCCATGAGGAAGCCGAACTCTACACACCAGATCACATACTTCATAGAATAAATGACACACATGCTGAACAATAGACAAATAATATAATGCAAATATTACTCATAATGATTATCATTAAAATTAGAATAACTGACATTATTAAAAATAAATACTAAATCCCATTATATAAAAACATGACTTTTAATATATTTTTCTAACAGATGTAACAAAGGAGTTGGGTTCCATACAACCAAATGTATAAGAAATTAAAATTTGACACCACTGAGCTTCCTTGCTAGCTTGGAGCCATGCTGTCTTCCTCCAATTGCCCCCACCCAACAAGCTAAAAAATGTTGCAGCCAATTGCGGGAGCTTCTATATGAACGCACTATATCCCCTCTTCCCACATATTTAATGAGAAAGTGTGTTGAGAAATTATGTGCGAAGAATGTGTATAGAAAGAAAATGGTGTGTGTAAATAGATGCTCCCGCCAATTGCCCTTCCTGCTCTATCAAACAAACAAGGGACTACTATAAACACCCTTTGCTGGGAAGCCACTCTCGCCCACTTTATCTATTCTAACAATGCTTCCTTTGAGATAGACAGCTAGGAACTCTTTTTGAGGAGAAATATATATATATATATATATGTATGTATGTATGTATGGTTACCTCCTTTTTATATGGTAAGTCAAGTTAAAAAGTTTTTTTTTTTAAATTATAAATATTTTTCTTTTTTAAAATAAGAAAACCAACCAATCTACTAACCCGATATTTATTAATATTTTTTTTCTTGGGTGTTATTTGCGATAAATTAAAAAAAAAATTAAAAAATTATTTAAAAAATTAAAAATTATTTTCATGATTCTTAACTTTTCTTATTATATATAACTTAGGCATTGTTTAGGAAGTGGATTTGGATAGATTTAGGACTAAAACAATCACAAAAAATAAAATAGGTTTTTTAATCTCAATAAAATAAAAAATCACATCAAATCCATAATCATTACATTTTTTTTCTCACAAAAAAAAAGTAAAAAAATCAAAATCCTTTTCAAAACAGACTTTTTAACTCCAAATTAAAATAGTCAAAAAATCAAAAAATTAAAATCATCCCACTTTTCAAACCAAGCCTTATTAAGCCGTGGACGCTTACGATTGGCGGCTCATAGATCCTATATCCTCAATCAAACGGTCCAAATTAACAGAGGAGACTCCACCTTTGGTCACAGATTGTCTGGCCAAACTAGCCATCCAATCGGCCGACCTCGCAAACTCCTCCTTCCAGACCTCCATCACGTCGTTGACCATCTTCTCAACAATGACTCTGTCGCAGGTGTCCTTCATGTCCAAACCAAGCTTGCAAACCTCCCCAACAAACCTACTATTGATCTGTTGATCCACAAAGTATGGCCAAGAAATCATAGGCACTCCCTCGAACATACTCTCCAGTGTCGAGTTCCATCCACTGTGAGTCAGAAATGCCCCAACAGATGGGTGTCCCAGGACCTCTTCTTGTGGTGCCCAACCCACTATGTACCCTCTCTTCTTGGCCTCCTCCCGAAGCTCCGTTGGAATCTGACTCCCCCACCCTTTTCCGGCCATGGAGTCCGGCCGTATGACCCATCAGAAGCGCTTCCCGCTGTTGACCAGGCCGACCCAGAACTCCACCAGCTGCTCCTCTGTTATTGTCACAAGGCTTCCGAAGCTAACGTAGACCACCGATTTTGGCGGCTGCTCGTCCAACCAGCTTAAGCAGACTCGATCTTCTTGCCGGAAGCTGCTGGAGGAGAAGGAGGATGCGGGAGCTGTGTCGACTGCCAGTCGGGCTTTGAGGTGGGCGTGGAGTGGTCCGATGCTGTAGAGATTTGGGCAGAAGAGAGTGCGTATCTGACAGAGTAAGAGTCCTTCCAGGTCTTCAAATGTGTTGAGTATGAGGCCGTCAGCTCGAGGGAGTTGATGTCTCTCCGTCATGTAGAGTCGGATGTTTGGGTCATCGGGGTCGCCGCTCCGGCAGAAGCTCGGAAGATCTCGACGCCGGAGAACACCTTCCATGCCCGGCACGCTCGTTATCAGCGCATCCAACTCATTTTCTACAGTTAATTTCCATACACATATGTATAAATTCTCTGAGTAAACCCTGAGTGTATAGAAAATTGTTTGAGAGCTCTAAAAAAGTGGCTCTAAATTAGCATTAAATTGTCATTGTTTTGTCTTTTTCTGCTTTTTTTTTTTTTTTTTTTTTTTTTTTTTTTTTTTTTTAATGCTTGCCAGCTCTACTAGCTCAGGACGAGGACGAGGACGAGGAGCAATCGCAGAAGCTGGGAGCAGAAGCGTCTGTCGTGTTAATATAATAATCTATCAGATGCATTAGCCTCTTCTGTCCATTACCTGTAAAGTAAAGTAAACACCACCTTTCGGTGCTTATATTATTAGTTTAGTATTATGCTTTCGGTGCATGTGCTCCATTCTCTCTATAAAGAGAAGAACTTGTTCTCTTTGTAATACACATTGAAATACAGAGTTAATACATTTACTCTCTCTCTTTCTATCTCTATCAATTTATCTAACATGTCGAAAAAGAGGCTTGGTAGCAGCTTGGAAAGTATCGAACATCTCCATGAGTCGATCGCCCAATCGAGGGTGGTCTTCGGGAAGGCCATCGGAGATGGAGTCCAAATAGAAACCGGGATAGCGACTGAAATGGGATTGGATGTTGGTGAAACAGAGGAGACCACCACGGATGTGGTCGGTGACCAGGAAGGTGACGTGGAGCCCGGAAAGGCATAGAAGCTCTGCTAGCTTCAGCATGGAGTTAACAGGCCCCTGGAAGGGGAATCAGCATCCTCTCCTTGAGGTTCTTTCTTAACTTTCTATTTGTTGGGTTATTAGGTCTACTTTGAGCTTTAATTTCAATAATTCGAATCGTTCATATTTTAAGATTTGTTAAGTATATCATACCTGTAAAAAATTAAGTTAATCGGATATCAAAAAGTATGTGTTCGGAAAACTGTTTATTAAATTTTTTTTAAAAATAATTTTTACTTCAATGATCCGGACACGTGCTTTCTGATATTCGATCAACTTGATTTTTTACAGGTATAATATACTCAACAAATCTTAAAATATCAACTGTTTAGATTATCAAAATTTGGCTTAAAAGTAGGCACAATGGTCCATCAAGTAAGAAATCAAAGAGGAACCTCAAGAGAGGATCCTCATTCCCTGAAAGGGTAGGGGGAATATGAGTACATGAGGAGGAGAATGGAGTGCCTGTTGCTGCTGCTGTTGCTGCTGCTGGTGATCCTCCATTGTCCATGCTGCTGGATGCTAGCCGCTCTTCCTCCCCAGTTCTTGTTTTTTGACAAGTTTACAATATATATTAATTAATCACAAAGCACAATAATTTGGGATTGTTTGATATGATCTAAATAAGTGTGTTTTTTAATTTTTTATGAAATATGAATTAGATTTGACTTGAATTTAAAGTGACGTTTTTAAAAAATAATATGATTTAAACAAGATAATATAATTTAAATAACATAATAACTTTTTAATTTTTTTAACTTTTTTTCAAAACATTCCAAACCAAGCCTTAATCCCACTAGTCATCCCACTTCCAAATAAAGAATAGTAAATGATTGATCCTCTCTCTCACCTAAACGTGTCCACTACTCGACCCTCACAAACATACAACAAACTTTTGTTTTAATTTTTTTTTTTTTTTTTGATTCTTTTAACAATATAATAAATATTATAAATTTTGTAAGGGATCAGCTTGTCTCACTGGCTTTAAGCAATGGGGTCACGGTCTTGTTGCGTCATCAATTAATAAGTTCTATTGCATTACTAATTACTATAGTCCTACTTCCTTCACATGAAGGTGTAAATAATATTACTTTCTTATTTTGTTAATATGTGTTACATTACAATATATCATTTGGGAGGTTTTTTTATTGTTATTTATTTTTATATCATTCTGTGACTTCGGTTGGATACATTGGCCCGTGCATGAATCATGTTTAGTTCAAAATTTGTGTTTCATCTAGTTCACAATAACTTTGTGTATATTTTTTGGGTCAATAAATAAGATCTTGTTGCCTATTCATCTTGTTTCAGTTATGTTTCATTGGTACATGCTGCAATTTTATTATTTCTTGGTGGTACATGAGCATTGTGAATTAGGATTTTAATTGTTCTGGTCTGTTATTTACTTCAAATTTTATACATCAGGTTTGCAATTACAACCCGCCTCCGTCAATTGATAATACTATTAAGGTTGGTGCAATATTATATATCTTTTACATTTGCACATATGGCATGTTGCAGATGCATACATATTAGAAAATTAAAAGAAAAGAAAAAATATTTTAGGATCACTTTATGTTATGTACAGAGAATTTTAATGTTGACTTTTGAATTTTGGTCACAAGTCATTTATTATTTATGATTATAATTTGCTAACTTTCTATTTTCTTATTATTTTTTGGGTTAGTTTCTTTATTTTATTTTTTTTATTACTGATTCCAGTGTTTTTTTTGTAGGAGCATTGGCCAACTTGTTCCTTGAAATAAGCATTGGCCCATGAATGAGTTATCCAATATGTTGATGGTTTTTTATTGTCATTTTTTTTGGGGTAATGGTTTGTGGTTGATATAGACAGGTAGGAAATGTTGCAATTTTTCTTCTATTGTTTGTCAAATGTGAAATTGTAGCCTTATGAAAGAAGAATTAAAATTGTTTGGTTTATTTTTAGTTTATGTGCTTGTGTATAGAATCCTTGACTTTCAGATTTGATTTTATTTAGCTAATAGTGCAATTTGAAAATTGAATTGTTATTTTCCATTTTTTTTTTTTTTTTTTTTTGAGGAGCTTTATTTTGCAGATTTAGTGTAATTGAAATTATATATTTTCTTTTTATATAAATTGCAGTGTTATATATATATATATATTTTTTTTTTAAAAAGGAGAAAATATGATGTCAGCATTTAACTGTGACAGTTTCACATAACAAAATGTATGAGAATTTATGACGTTTTAAAAAACGCTGGTTAAAGTCATTAGCGACGTTTTATAAACGTCGTATACCTAAGACAGCTGCCGTATCTGCCACCAAAGTTATAAACGTCATCTTTAGCCTTTAACGGCGTTTTAAAGACTTATAGTGGCGTTTTTTAAACGTCGCTAATTCTGAAAATTCCTCCAGTGCTTGTAATGTATTGGTTTCTACTCTGGGAATAGAGGCATCAAGAGTATTGGAATCTGAAGGCATACAGACACACTTGACTTTTGTTTACAGGTGCATTGTCGTGGAAGCTTGTCCTTCAAATATTTCCTTTTTTTTTTTTTTTTTTTTTGAGCGAAAAATATTTCCTTTGTTGGTTATGAAAACTTTTAATGAATTTTTATATTAATTCAGATGTGAAACTCCATTTATCAAGTGATCATTAACTGATTGTGGTGATGAAAATTAAGCTCATGTTCGTGCCATTATATCTGGCAAATGCAATATACACGGGTGTTAAAATGTTTCATATTAACGGTCTCTGATCTAGCTATTAAAGTGATTTATATGGAAGGTATGGTCATTCTATACATTTTGATATATAGGATTTTGAGATACTCTAGTTTCTGATTTGTTTCGTTGAGTAAATTTTAAAAATAAAAATAAAAAAATCAAATTTGATGACATGCTGATAAATATAGTAAACCTTGCGTGATATCTAATCTATAGAAATATATATGATTTTATTCAGAAAATGTTCTTTCTTCAACTTTGGACTGCTATTTTTGTTTGTTAATGGTTGTTGTGATATCTAGGTGACTGATAATTTGATATATATATATATTTATATGCTCTGAATTTCTTGTGGATTATATTCTATTTCATTTGGTAAGATCAATATTGGCAGTGCTTTTTGTAATTTTGTGTAGTTATTGTGAAACTAGACAGATAATCTGAGAGCAACATCTAGAAGATTATTATTGACAACACAGGTCCAGACAGTATCAACTATGGCAACCGTAAGTTGATCTGACTTGCATATGTATCTGAATATGGAAAATGAAAAATAGAAAATGGAAAATTGTAGTTGGTATTCTTCATATATGTTATGTTGTAGCATAAGTGAGTTGTTTTTCAATATAATGTTTTTTGGGATATATGCAGTCAGTATTCGAATATGGAAAATGGAAAATGGAAAATGGAAAATGGAAAATTGTAGTTGGTATTCTTCATATAGGTTGTGTTGTAGCATAACTGAGTTGTTTTTCAATATAATGCTTTTTGGGATAGAATGAAGAACATGTTGGGAGTCTTAAGCAACAGTTAACAAAACTATTGGAAGCATCCCTTAGACTATTTGAAGCATCCCTGAGAACAACAGTCCCTAATGAGTTGGACGTTGAGCCTCTTGTTGCTGCTTGCAATCCAAGATTTGGTGCTTACCAATGGTATTGCTCATGTATGGAAATATCTAAATTGAAGTTTTGAGTTTGGAAATGTTGTGTTTTATTGTCTTGGCCTAAGTTCTGTAACAAATGTAAGCAATTGAAGTGGATGCATCTATGTGAATTTGAGCCATTTGTGTTCGTAGTTAAATTTTCAAGCTGCCTTCTTTAGTTAAATTCTTTAGCTTCTGCTGTATTTTAGAATCTTTGCAAACGGGGCCTCATAACTGTGTTGAATCTTTCTGTGTATATCTTTTGAAATGCTATGCTTTGGACAATTTTCAGAATCGGAAAAATAAAAAAATAAAAAAAATAAAAAAAAAGCCACTAACTAACGTCATGATGACATCACACGTTATTTGGTGACGGAAACAGAAGCAGACTTCAAAGATTTTGTGGCATTTTAAAAAAAGCCATCTAATAGTTTTAGCGATGGTTTTCAAACGTTGTAAAGTTATTGCGGCGGCCGTATCAACAACGAAAATTTTAAACATCGTTATAGAATTTTGCACCATTTTTCAGGTTTTTTGCGGCATTTTAAAAACGCTGCTAAAACTTAAATTTCTTGTAGTGATTAGAGAAGCAAACATAGGGTTTGGAAAAACCCTCTTAGTCCATGTAAAGGCACATTTCGGAGTGGTTGTCCCAAGGAGATGGGTTGTCCCTGTTATGCTGGTTGATGTTGAGGATATGGCTGCCCCCTTGGGACAGGCATTTGTCCCACGAAAGGTGCTACGAAGGGCACTACTAGAAGAGGAACATGTGTTGTTTCTCTTCCAACTGCAGGAATTCCTTTCAACCTCCCGGGTATAAGTTCGAACACAAGATTAGTGAACACTCGTGTGCCAGGTATGGGTTCAAACACAGGATTTGAAAATACTCGCATGACATTTCCTTGTGTCAGCCCATACCCACCAATGTGCATGGTTTTGCTGGTAGGCAAAGGTGTGCTCTGACTTATCAGTGGTTTAGAAGGAGCTTCGTACCATGATTGAGGCACAAGTGATGGTCTCTCATGATTTTGATTATTAGTTTGCCCATTATTTTGTCCATTACTTTCCATGGGCTATTTATCTCGAGTCAATCTCTACTGAAGTAAATTTATGCTCTCTTCTACCTGTCTTATGACAGGTGGTTGATAAGAGCTCATTTGATCCAAAAAGGATGTTGTCTATATTTCCATTGTATACATTAATTGTTGTTCCATAACATTAACCAATCCTCCGCATGGATTCATTAGTTGAGTAAATGGAACAATTGAAGGTCCAGTTTCATGGCCCTTTCCAACATTTTGGACGTGTGTTGCATATCTTGAAATGCTGGACTCTTCGACCACTTGTGTAAGATCACTTGAAGCAGGCACATCCATATGATGTGATACTACATTATCCTCTGGGTTGTGTGTGTCTAAATCTTCTTCTACACCTTCTTCAAGGCGTTCATTTTTTCCTTATCTCCTATGTCTAGCCATTATAAGAAGTCCACTGGGCGTGTCAAAAGTATATGTTGGCTTTTTTGGCTTTCGAAGGTTAGAAATGTAATTAGAGCGTGCCAGCAAAGATCAATAAGCCCTTACAAAGATAGTTAATGCCAACTAATTAGTCAGACGATTACTTCGAAGTTCTTTTAACCTCAGTGAAGAGGACTTTTACTGGTGGCTTATTTTAGGAGAAAATTTAGAAGACTAATCCCAAAAATAAAAGAAAGAGGAAAAATAGTGTTAGAAATCAAATTTCATTAAGTAAATAAGAGTTTATAATTGTACCTTCGCACTTTTACAACTTCGAAAGGGGTTATAGCAACAAACTATCTTAGAACTACTCCTAAGAAGTTGAAATGCAGTGCAGGAAAATAAAGAGCTGGAAGATAAAAAACTAGAAAGAAAAATGTAAAGTAAATAAACTGACTTCTGGATCTGGTTCCGGGGCCTTTCACTATCAACCTTCTCTTCTATTTATAGGCTCTAATGATAACCGTCAAAGTGGCTGATAATCGTCGAAGTGGGTAATAACTATTGAAGTGATCTCCACGATCACTAGATGTGGCTTTGAACAGTTTACTTCCACTATATCACTCTTACGGTTGGGTTTCCCTCTTGAATTTAAATTTAAATTGTAAGCAATCATTTGGCCACGTCACCCTATGCATCTTGACTATTCCAATGTCTCACAGATCCATCGCCATTGATGCAAGTTGCTATGTGTCTGTTGATGACTGGAAACCTTCACTGATTTTCTAAATTATCCCTTAAGGACCACGTGTCTAGCTATGATTAATTTGTACAAAATAGTTCGCCAACACTACCATACACACCTTTTGCCGGCAAGCTACTCTCACCCACTTCATCTATTGTAACAATGCTTTCTTGAGATAGACTGAAAAAGCTAGGAACTCTTTTGGAGGATAAATATATTTCAATTGTGATTGAGAGCTCTAAAAAAGCTGCTCTAACAGTAACTCTAATGAGTTGACATGGAGTAAAAAAAAAAAAAAAAAGAATTAGGAACATATATCACATCAGTAGTGGGTGGGACTCACTACCAACTCATTAGAGCTGACTTTAGATCTTAAGAATTAGAGTTCTAATACATTTTTCAATATATATACGGTTTCCTCCTTTTTTGTATGGTAAGTCAAGTCAAAAAAAAAAAATTTTAAATTTTAAATATTTTTGTTTATTAAAATCAGAAAACCAACCAATCTACGTATAGATGTGACTTAATTAAAGAATGCCTCATATTAGAGAAAATAACATCTATGGATCCACCGCCTTATGAAAGAGATAGCAAGATAATTCTCCCAACACACAAAACGTCAAATAATTCTCCCCCTAGCAACGTATGGGAAATAGCCTCTTATTGTGCATCGTCAACACCGATTAATTTGAACAAGTCCACTGTTCTTAATTCGATACACCTTGAATGTTGTAATGGATCACGGAAGCTGGTTTGAGAGTTTGACTTTTAAATAATATTTTAATTTTTTATAAAAGAATAATATAAAAATAATAATTTGATAATTTATAATAATTTTTAAAAAAATTTAACTATAAATCTTGATTTCCAAACAAGGCCCTAGAAACAGGCTAAAAATTATTTTTTAAAAAATTAAAAAATCAGCAAATCTTTCGTGAATCACTAAAAAAATTTAAATATCACATCAATTTTTTTTTTATTTTCTTATTAAAAACAGTTTTTTTTTTCCCTCATAAATTAACTAAAAACAAGTACTATAAATTTTTTTTTAAAAAAACTCACTAAAAAATGCCACCATTAACACCTCTCAAGACAACCAACTACATACAATTTAGCCTTCGGTTGATAAAAGTTAAAATTAGAGTTTTTTTTATTAAAATAATTATAAAAATATAAAATAAATTTTTTAATCCAATAAAACATAATTTTACATCCAAATTATAATTAATTTATTTTTTTTTACAAAAATTAAAAAAACTTATTCTAAACGAGACTTTTTAATCCTAAACTAAAAAAATAAAAAAGCTAAAAAATGGACTCACTTCCCAAACCCACCCTTATCAAGCCGTGGGACGCTTACAATTGGCGGCTCATAGATCTTATATCCTCAATCAAACGGTCCAAATTAACAGAGGAGAATCCACCTTTGTTCACAGATTGTCTGGCCAAGCTAGCCATCCGATCGGCCGACATCGCAAACTCCTCCTTCCTGACCTCCATCACGTCGTTGACCATCTTCTCAACAATGACTCTGTCGCAGGTGTCCTTCATGTCCAATCCAAGCTTCCAAACCTCCCCAACAAACCTACTGTTGATCTGTTGATCCACAAAGTATGGCCAACAAATCATAGGCACTCCCTCAAACACACTCTCCAGTGTCGAGTTCCATCCACTGTGAGTCAGAAATGCCCCAACAGATGGGTGTCCCAGGACCTCTTCTTGCGGTGCCCAACCCACTATGTACCCTCTCTTCTTGGCCTCCTCCCGGAGCTCCGTCGGAATCCGACTCTCCCATCCTTTTCCAGCCATGGAATCCGGCCGTATGACCCATAAGAAGCGCTTCCCGCTGTTGACCAGGCCGACCCAGAACTCCACCAGCTGCTCCTCTGTTATTGTCACAAGGCTTCCGAAGCTAACGTAGACCACCGATTTTGGCGGCTGTTCGTCCAACCAGGTTAAGCAGGTTCGATCTTCTTGCCGGAAGCTGCTGGAGGAGAAGGAGGATGCGGGGGTTGTGTCGGCTGCCAGTCGGGCGTTGAGGTGGGCGTGGAGTGGTCCGATGGTGTAGAGATTTGGGCAGAGAGTGCGTATCTGAGAGAGTAAGGGTCCTTCCAGGTCTTCAAAGGTGTTGAGTATGAGGCCGTCAGCTCGAGGGAGTTGATGTCTCTCCGTCATGTAGAGTCGGATGTTTGGGTCATTGGGGTCGCCGCTCCGGCAGAAGCTCGGAAGATCTCGACGCCGGAGAACACCTTCCATGCCCGGCACGCTCGTTATCAGCGCATCCAACTCATTTTCTACAGTTAATTTCCATACACATACGTATAAATTCTCTGACTAAACCCTAATAGCGTTTGGTTGAAAGATTTGGAGAGAGATTTGAAAAGGGAAATGAAAAAGGTATTTGAAATATAAATAAAACATACATATATTTCACTTAATTTCACACATATTTTCTCTTTTCATTTCTAAATCCATTCTTAAATCCTCTAACTAAACACAGTATAAATATATAATAGCTCGTTCAAAAAAAAAAAAAAAGTACATAATAGTTATAGGATTGGGGGATTTTGATTTGCCATATAACGAAGAATATCTCAGAATGTGTAAAACATATAGGAGGAGTACCTTGGAAAGGAAATTCTCCAGATTGAAGGAGGATGGGAAGGCAGAAGAAAAGCCAGAGAGAGCAAGGGCTGATAGTACGGCAGCAAACGATGGGAAGACCAATCTCTTTAGCAACATCAATGGTAAAACTCAAGATTCCATCTGCTATAATGAAAGTGACGGGAGGACGAGGAGCAATCGCGGAAGCTGGGAGCAGAAGCATCTGTCGAAAAAGAGGCTTGGTAACAGCTTGGAAAGCATCGAACATCTCCATGAGTTGATCGCCCAATCGAGGGTGGTCTTCGGGAAGGCCATCGGAGATGGAGTCCAAACGGAATCCGGGATAGCGACTGAAATGGGATTGGATGTTGGTGAATCGGAGGAGACGACCGCGGATGTGGTCGGTGACCAGGAAGGTGACGTGGAGTCCGGATAGGCACAGAAGTTCTGCTAGATTCAGCATGGAGTTTACAGGCCCCTGTAAGGGTAGGGGGAATATGAGTACATGAGGAGAACGGAGTGCCTGTTGCTGCTGCTGCTGTTGATCCTCCATACTAGCTGCCCTTCTTCCCCACTTCCTGTTTTTTTGACAAGTTTAATATATAATGTTAGGTTTCACAAAAAAAAATTTCATCAAAATGATTAGGAAAGGTTTATAATATTTGGATTACACTTAAAATAAAGTATCACACATTAATTAAAGTAATCCAAGAATCACAAATCTTTCATGATCATTTTCATAAAAAAAATTTCATGACTCTTAATTTTTTTTTTTTTTTTTTCTATATTAATTAACCACAAAATACAGTAATTAATCCCACTAGCCACTGCAACCTCATACCACTTCCAAATAAAGAACAGTAAAAGATTGATCCTCTCTCTCACCTAAACGTGTCCACTGCTCGACCCTCACAAACATACTTTTGTTTTAATTTTTTTTTTCTTTTAATAATATAATAAATATTATAAATTTTGTAAAGGAGTAGCTTGTCTGTGGATTGAAAGTGAACTAGACCGTCGTTTCATAAAAAAACAAAGAACTGGACCGGACTATTTCGGCATGTATAGTTTGTTAGGATTCTCATTTTGATAATTTAATTCATTTATTTTTTAAATTATAATATAAAAATTATTTATGAAAAAATCAATCAGATCCGATAATCATAATCATATCAATTTATTACATTTATCTCTTAATTTTTTTTTTATAAATGAATGTAATAAATTAATATTATTAATAGATTCCGTATTGAAGTTTCATTACTGCATGACTATTTGTTATCGAAGTGTAAAAATTAAATTTACTTTTCAAATGTAATGATATAGCAATTAAGTAAGATATCTAACACAACACACTCTCTCTCATATCTTCTATAACCAACCATCAACCAATAATATCACTTACACATTATTGGATCTAAAAAATGAATTTAAAAAAATAGGCTTATATATCATTTTTCATTTATATATATATATATATATATTTTATCAGCAAAAGAGTTTTATTGATGGAAAAACATACAAAGTATGAAAAAGTACATCAATAAAGAGGAGAGTGCAAAGTGCATCACTGTGTAACACCGAAATCCCAACTAGGTTGGCATAAAGATACACACGCTGATCATCTGCTAGCACAGAACTCTAAACTCGAAGTTGGTGAGCAACCAACAAACAGAGAAAAACAAACAAGCAGACAATAATAACAAAACAATAACACCTATGACCACCAAAAAGCAACCCCAAGCACACAACTGGTAAACAACAACATTTAGCAGCAACAACAAGCACCTAAACGCATTGTTGCTCCTGCTGCACAAGCATAAGCAGCCCAACACACTACAAACATCAAGAACAAAACAGACACAATTACAACCCAGAACAGTAGCAACAACAGCTGGGCTACAACAACACAACAACAACACCTTCACCCCAAGCACTGTTGAACCTGATTCGAGTTCAGCACTAAATCTAGAACTGAGTACTGCACCCCTGAGCACAACATCAAAAACTTCATTAAGGCAGACATCAGCAACACCAGCAACATCAGTAGTGATGAGACCAATGCAGACATCAGCAATTTAGCACACAGAACCAGCAATGATGAGACCAGTGCTGCCATGAACTCCATTCAGACTAACAACTAATTCAAACCAACAACCAACTAGACAAAAAGCAGAAGACTAATTGGTTAGACCAAGCACAACACTTGAGCACCAACCCAATCCACTACAGAACCAGATAACAAAGACAGAAAAACATCAGCATGCAGCCCAGACAACAAACCTAAACACTTGAAACCAACCCATCCACCTACATTAGATGTAGCCTAGGTTTTTTGCACACAAGTTTTGAAATTCGAGTGTAGTAACCAGGCATTTAGAAACCTAAAAAGCTTTGGGCTTCAATCTCTCTCATCTTCTATGAGTAATAAAGGACAATGATCCGAGAACCTTCTTGGTAATCCCCATAGTTTGAAGCTAAATTTCTGCACCCATTATGGACTAAGTAAGAACCTGTCTAACCTACTCTATTTGACACCTTCTTGAGAGTTACACCAGGTGAATTTTCTCCCCAGCATTGGGATGTCACATACTTCCAGATGCTCTATTAGCTCATTGAACTCAATCATGCCACTATTTCTTTGAGAACGGCCTAACCTCTCTGATAATTTCCTGACTTCATTGAAATCACCTTCCAAACACCAAGGTTTTTCATAAATTGACTTTAGATTCTTCAATATGTCCCATACTCTTCTCCTACTAGCACCATCATTTGGACCATACACATTAACAAAAACACAATCAAAGCTGCTAAAAAGAGTATTTGATAGGATGATGAAATTCCTATTATGCGGCAATCTAGGAGTTGAAATACTTCTGGATTCTAGATGCATAGTAAACCACCAGCTGCTCCCTCTAAGACTACTGCCATAAATTCCATCTGTTCACTAGGCCAACATGATCTGACAAATTCCTCATTGATTACTTGTCTCTTTGTTTCTTGCAGTAGGACCATATCTACCTTCCTTTCATACAGCAAGGTTTTGAGTTTTCTTCTTTTAAGAGGCTTACCTAGCCCTCTAATATTCCAAGATAATACATTCATTAAATACAAATGCACTCACCAGACATCAGGAAGGACAGATTAAACTGCCTTTCTATCCCTTGTTCCCAGTATCTCCTTGTCATTTGCTTCCAGTTCCATCAACTTGCTAAGCACTTCCTCCTCATTATCTTTGCAATTCATCCCAAGAATCTGCCCAATTTGTAGGGATGCCTCTGCCTCATTAAGTAATAGTTGTCCACTACCAGATTTTCGTGCTATAGATAAAGAGATTGTTGCAGTTGCCGACCTAAATATGGCACCTTTTTTGAACTTCAAAGATGAATCAGCCCCTACTTTCAGATTACCTTTTCTCTTCCCCTGAACTCTTGCTGCCCTTTTTCCTTTCTCTTGTTTGTTTGTCTTCCTTGTTTGAGCTGGCATTATAGACTCTCTTTTTGCCACCAATTGGTACTCCTCTTCTACTGTAACTTGGGCTACCTTTCCACTACTAAGTTGAGCATTATTCTCCTTTGATGGCTGGGACTCAAATTCACTTATCCTAGAAAATCTACGGCCCAATGTTTGGCCACACTTTAATACATTGGCCTGACCTAAAAGTACCTCAATGTTAAGCCCAGGCCCATTTTTCTGAGGCCCACTTAGGCTTCTCATGAAACCAAGAGTAACCACTCCTTCCACCACTATCCGGTTACCTTCATTTTGAATCTGTATAGGGTTTATCACTGATTTGACTGACTTTTCCCCACTTGCACTCCCACTACTTTCATTTTGCAATTGTATACATTTTGTCTACCCTATGTGCATGACAGTCTCTTTAACCCTAGACCTGCTTAGCCCCTTACCTTGTCCATCAATGTCAGTATAAGCATCGTTGCTTTCATACCCAACAAAAGGAGAAAGATGACTAGATCTAGTGGCAACAAGTATGGTAGTCCAAAAAGCTCATGGACTCTGGTGTGACAACAGAGCATTGAAAGTAAAAGAACCGCTTTTTGGACTACCATACTTGTTACCACTAGACAAGCATAATGTACAAAGCCAAATCTTGATCTAGTCATCTTTCTCCTTTTGTTGGGTATGAATACATCCTTTACAATCCTGAATTTTGTAAGTACATTAAAGAACCCTTTTGGCTCCATCGATTTAGGCAGATTATCCACAAAGATCGTATGAATCTCTTGTTCTGATTCATTATTCCTACTGCCTTGATTACCATGCTTTCGCAACACTGTCCTCCATTCACTGTCCTTCATTCCTTAGCTTTGACCTCAATATACAAATATTTCTTACAGACTAGGATCATATTTTTATATTTGTTAGAGCATTGCTATTCAAGTTCAAAAATTAGACCCACCTATTTTGTAGAGTATTGCTATTCAAGTTCAAAAATTAGACCTAATTTTCAAGCCATGTGGTAATCAATTAGGAGGAGAATTCTATTACACACCCTTGTACCATACGCACCCTTAATTACGCCATTTTCTTCTTTAGTTATGACCAAATTTTTTCTTTAGTTATGACATTATTTTAAGATTTCTGTTATGACTTTTTGTAATTGATTATGACTTTTTTTTTTTTTTTTTTTAGTTATAACTCAAAAAATATGAAATTATGTCATATTTTTCTATAGTTATAAAGTACATATGGTGCACAAAGGTGTGTACCATAGTCTTTTCCTCAATTAGGATATCTAAGTCAATACTTTCTCTCATATTTTTTTTAATCATCAATCAATTATATCAATTATACACATCATTAGGTCTAGAAAATGGGTTTAGCAAGTGAGCTTATATATAATTGTTGGGTTTTTTGTATAACTAGTGGTAAACCTGTGCTATGCATAGAATGTGAAAAAATTAATAACATATTTTTACAGAAAAAAATATAAATAATTAGATTTTCGTATACAAATTATGAAAAAAAAAGAAAAAAAAAAACGATTGAAAACTACAATTTAAATTCCACAATTTTGTCAAAATTTATCTATCAATTTTTAATTTGTCACAGCTTCAACATGTAACTTTCAACCTGTAACAGTTCGGATCGAGATTCGACCCTTGTTCTTGTTTGTATAAAGATGGTTGTATTATAAAAGTTTTTTTTGTCAATGATTGGACTTAGCTTGAAAATTTTTTAAGTGTAAAAATTGGATTTTTCAAAATTTGTGATTTAGAAAATAATTTTTGGCGGTAATTGTTCTTTACATATATATATATATATATTAAATAGACTAATTTGATTTTGTGAGATTTTTCTACGAGATATTAACCACTTTACTTCAACGCTAAACTTAGAAATTTCAGTTGAAAATTTATTTTTACGCTAAAACTGGGGGAACCACTTTTTGATTTAATAGCATTTTGATTTTTTTGTATTTTTCTTTGAATCCAAATGGGAGGTATTTCCTTATTTACATTGTAAACTTAAACAAATGAAATATAAATCTAAGAGACTAAGCATTTACTTAAATGGTTACAAATTGAAATAAAGTTAATATGTTCGGAGTGCCTTAGGAGCTGAGCTGTATGACTTGATGTGTCCTGGATGACCACTTGAGCGATGAAGAGGGTGCATCTAGTATTTTGCTCTGCAAATTGAAATGGTGAGAGCTTGAGTTCACTGCTCGAGCGGTCTGCACGATATCAGCAACTTAAAAGTTGCATTTTAGATCATTTCTTTCACTTTTTCTTTTCCTCTTCCGCACCTCTCTCCTCAACTTCAAAAATTCTAATTTTCTCTCTCTAAATATCTCACTTTTCGCCAAGATCCAAGCCTAAACTTCTTGCAAAAAATGAAGACTACGTAAAGATCTTGCTTTTTACCTATTAGATTGTGATTTCGTCAAAGTTCTTTTTTGGGTCTTCGTTGTTCACTCTCATTCTTGAGGTAGGAGACTCTCTTAACTCCATATATTTATGATTTGGTGTGATTTCTTAACATTTTGGGGTTATGGGTTGTAATGAGTTAGAAAACTTTGATTGAAGTTGTTGATGGACAAAAATGGGGTTTTCACACAAATTTTTAAAATGTCTGGAATGATTTAACATATTGATGAATAATATTTGATGATTTTTTTATTTGACAAAGAAATGAGGAAAAATCTCAATTTTCCTGAAACCCAAGATTTGGGATTTTTAATTTAAAAGAGGGTTTGAACTAATTGGTACTTTATGTTGAAATTTCAATTGATTTTCTTTGAACATATGTGAGTGGGATGAATTTTTGATTTATGATGATATTATTGACGATTCATGGAAGTTGAATCGTGTGGAAACTTGGGAATGTTGGAAGGATATAAAGTTAATAGTTTGCATGGAATTATTGTTAGTAATGAGAGAGACTTGGAGTCATGGAAAAGAGAATATTTCATTAGTTTTTACTTGTTAGATTCTTGTGCATTTAAATTGAATTTTGAATAAATTAGAATATTTTAAAATTCATGCATCACATTGCATTCTCATAGTTTTGGACTAAGTGTCTGGTGATTTAAAAGTGCATGTGTGTTTTAGGTATACATCGCCTGTGTTGAGGTGCCCAATTTCCCTTTCGTGCTTGTAGGCCGAAAAAATGTGGGAATATTATCAGTATACTATTAAGGTACCCAATTGCCTTTCCGTGCTAAACGCCAGTAAATTTAGGGGATATGGCTGAATAGATTGTTAGGTGTCCAATTGCCTCTCCATGCTCGGTGGTAAATATTGGATATTTTTAAAATGAATGGGTGTCCAATTGCTTTTTCGTGCTCGATGGCCTGTGAATGTGGAGATGTTTTCAAAAGTAAGAGGTGCCTACTTGCCGTACTGTGCTTGGTGGCCGGTAAATATGGGGAGTGATTGAGATGTGTAACGTGAATTTTATTACAAAATGAAAAGTCCTTGGTTATGTTAAAGGTTAAAGAGTTGAGTCAGCCATGGATTTTAAATTATACATTGAGCATTTGAGTTTCAAAGCAAAGACAATGTCTTAAGCATGGCATAGCATTGCATGAACATAATAATATCGTACATTTATATATTGGGTTAAGTTTATTTCCTACTGAGCGTAAAAGCTCACTCCTTTTTTGGGCTGAATATCCAACATTCCGAGTATTAAAGAGGTGCCTCCAATTCGTTGAGAAACAAATGGATTATAGATGGAGCACTGAAGCTCCTTTTGATGTTGTTTGTTTACAGCTATTGAGCTTATTTGCCAGAATAGAATTTTATTTTGTTGTGATCAAGGCCTTTAGTCTTGAAAGATGTAAGCCCTTATGTCAATTTGATATATATTTTATAATTCTACGTATCTTAAATCAATGTAATGAACTTGATGAAGAATCTATGGAAAACTGGTGAGTTTTGGCTTATAAGATTGTTGTTTTTTGTTCCTTGTTCACATTAATGTTATAGAATTTGGTAACAGTAATGGATTGGTAATCTATAAAATGGTATAGAAATATTGGGGCATTACAATTTGGTATTAAAGCTAACCACGTTTGAATAACTTGAGCTCATAGGAAGTGACGTTTGTCACAATGTGTTACTAGGTTAGAATAAGACATTTATGTACTGTGTATGACTTGTGTGTACTTATGTGACTATGTGGGTATGGATTAAACTCTTAAGATGACGTTTGTACCTATGAATTTCTTAGGAGTCTTGTTACGAGGCCACCTAATCAATGCCATTCTAACTTGAATTCTTTGAACATTTGTGGGGCAAATTGGCATCTTAGGAGGATAATTCGTATGTGCTTTATGTGACTGTGTTTATGTAGTTTGTCCATTGTTAAAATGTAATGTGTATAGGCATGTGTAGACATTTTGGGTAGCATGCTTGGTTTCGTGTGGGATAATTTGTGAGCTAAGTTTTATCTTATTCTTATATAGGATGTTTGGACGTAGTGATAGAAGTCGTGGTAGACCTCATCGTGGTGGTCAGGGTGTTCCCCTTCAAGGAGAGGGAGTAGGCCAAACTAACATGGCCGAACAAGAGGTGCATTATGTTATGGATTTGTTGGCTCAGGAATCGGCGGGTGCACTTTGAGAATCTATGAATATTTTGAGGGCTAAGGAAGCAGCACGGGCCGCCGTATGAGAGACTAGATCCTCTTCTTTAGCAAAGGAGTTCTTTAAGTCAAAACCTATGGAGTTTTATGGTTGGTCTAACCCGCTTCAAGTGGATAAATGGCTAGAACAGACGGTGAAGACGTTTGAGGTGTTTCACATTGTTGATGATGAGCTTCGGGTTATGTTAGGGGCCTTCCAATTGAAAGGGGACACAGGTCAATGGTGAAAATATGCCAAAGACCGTATAGTGCACACATGGACGACATTTACTCATGCCTTCCAAGAGAAGTATCTTCCACCCACGGCCAGGGAGCGTTTGAGAAAACAGTTTAAAGAGTTAGAATAGTTCGACACACCCTTAGCAGAATTTGAAGCAGCCTTTATTAGCTTGTCGAGGTATGTACGAGAGTTAGTGGCGACTGATGAGTGTTGTTGTTCGGAATTTGAGAAGAGACTTAGGTGGGAAATCAAGATAAAGGTGGTTGGCAGTATGATTCGGAGTTATGATAGACTTGTGGAAGCAGCCACACATATGGACTGCTTTGCCAGATACAGAGTCGCCACCTAAATATTATATTTTGAGAAAATTTAGGAAACCCATGACTCGTGCCAAAGGCCACGTATCCGTCATCACCAAGATTGTCTCGGCTCGAGAACTTAGGTACGAGAGGGGAAGGTCATGAATTGAGCACCCCCGCTTGCCCGATCAAAGATCGGCCTCTACTAATCATGATATGATTTTTATGTAGATTATATGCTCTTGTTCCGGTTTATTAGGGTTAGCATTTTACTATGTGATGTGCACACACATAAGGTATAGAATAGTTTGCCCAAATTGGAACAATTCAATTTCATGTTTGTTTTTTGAAAAGGGTTTGATTTTACCACTTAACAAAGTGAAGCTTAAAGTTTGTGAATTTGTCACTTGACAAAGTGGGCTTAAACGTACATTCATTGAATCATTCCAACTCAAGCAACAAGCCTTCATCCGCAGGCATTGAAACATTTTAACAAGTAAGCATTTAGCCTCATGGCAAGCATGCTAGTCATGGTAGTCACTTACACTCATATAAGTATGCTAAAGCACTAAAAACTCACCTAGTACTCCAAGCTAAGATAAAACAAAAGATTTAGAAAAATATGCATGATTCCTAACTATCACTACAACAAAAACCACATTTTATAGCATTCGATGAATGCTATCAAAAGTAAGCAATAGCATTCGTTGGAATGCTATGTTTGCCCATGTTATTAAAAGTGTATCATTTTTAATAACATTTATCGAATGTTATCGTTGAACGCTATCGTAACTATATTATAACAATTTTTGAATGCTATGAAATAGTTAAAAGTTGCTAAAAATACCAAAGGATAACATTTTGTTAATGCTATGAAATTGTTTTAATAGCAATCTAGTAATGTTACAATTTACCATATCATAACTAACTGAGAATGTTATAATAAAGCATGCCAACAAACTTTTTGATAACATTTTTTTAATGCTACAAACACCTCATTATGATAGCAATTTTAAATGCTATCATCTAGTACTTATAAATATAATAAAAATCCATTCTAACACCAATATTGGAAACCTAAATCCTGTAAATGCAACAAACACATTTTCATCCATCACATACAAAACAATATCATCATTGAAAAATAACTCATCACCACAAATTTTCAAGAAATAATAAAATTGCCATAACATTGTCTTAATAAAGTACCAAAACACAATCTCTCACTACGTTCAGAAAAATAAAAACAAAAACTTAAAGTCATAATGTCGGTATGTACAAGACATAATAACACATTAAATTCCTTTTTCTGCATCCACAAACTTCCAAGCTGACTTCTATTGGTTCCATCTTCTTTCCAAACCTAATAACTGTAAAACAATGATCAACACATCACTGTAATGAATATTTTAAAAGTGCATTATAGGCATCAATTCCATTGTCTTAACTTTCATAAGTAGGCAAAAATATAAAATTGCCTACAAATGGTCATGTATAATGAGAAGATCATATGATTAGAGTAAAAAAACAAGAATTCAATAAAGAAAGAGAATCAGAATATACATGAAATTTCATAAAACAAATATAGTTCCAATAAATAGCAAAGCAATATCCAAATCAAATAAAAATACATATAATAAATGACTAAGCCAATATAGTTTGACGAAATTTCAACCACAAAATTTGAATAAGCTAAACAATCTCTCTCCTTCCCTCCCATAGAAAGAAAAAGAAAAAAAAAAAAAAAAAAAAAAACCTTCTATAGTGCATGGAGTACATTAAATGCTTGATAAGGAGCAATCTTATATTAATTTTTTAAAACCTTCACTAGCACATTCTTCATCCACAATTTTTTGTTTTTGTATTTACTAAATTTATATATGAAATGATGTCATAATGTAACTGATATAATTTACCACTTAAATTTCTTGCTTTCCTCTTGATATTTAAATTAGAATTTGTATGTAGCTTTATATGTTTATTTGGCTAACACAATCAGTTATTAATATAGGAATATAAAGATGGATAGCTAATCATTTTTGTAGACCTGACTATATTGGGGCTGGAAACTTTCTTAATCATAGGCTCTATTATAGACAACAATGTACAATAATATATTGAGGTTTTTTTTGGGTGTATACCATATGTCTCAATTACGACCTTTGTGGTTTTGGTTATCACATATTATGGTATTAGTTATAACTAAGTTATGACTTGGTTATACACATCATGTTCTTAGTTATGATTCAGTGTAATATTAGTTATGACATTATTTTGATTATGATAAAAAAATAAATAAATAAATAAAAAGTCTTTAGTTATAGCTTTTATAGTGTTTGGTTATGACTCATTTTTTATTTTTTATAGTTAGACTGAAAAGGGTTTAGTTATGGCATTTGTGATAATCAATCACACAAATATCATAACTTATTTATAGTACATAGCATTACCCATAATATATATATATACACACACATATAACATTTGCAATTGGAAAATTACCAAAACAATAGAGTTTTTTTTTTTATTATTATTTTTATTTATGGACCAGTAACAAAGAAGTTTATTACTAGCTCTTTGATAAAAATAAATAAATAAATAAAAATTGCTCTAGTATTCTAGATTGGGAAACTTTGATCATGCTTAACCTGCTATGAGTTTTTAAATGGTATACATATCCAAGAATTATAATTAGACTACAACTTTCAAAGCTGTATCTTTTTTTATTTTATTTTATTTTATTTTTTCAGTTGTATTTAAACACCTTGCAAAGCCCCCCACAAAAAGAAAAACCCGCATAAATCACTTCAAAATCCAATTTTTAGGTTGTATTTGAATCATTGATTTGGATATGAATTTGAAAATAGAAAATGTTTGTGAAATGTGAATGAAATATATGTACATTTCACCCACAATTTCCTTTTTCCTTCCCAAATTACTACCAAAATCAAAGATCCAAATACACAACCAAATTCCATATAACATTCATTACTCATTTCAATCCAAAGAATTGCAGTTATAACTTTAGCCATGATTGGTAGTCTAATAGATGAGATTGCAAATTATAAATACATGCAATCAACAAAATCAAAACCTAATCCATATATATATATATATATATTATATAGTATTATATATGTGAGCATCTATTTGGTATCTGGAATTTGTTTTTTTTTCTTTATACCAAATGTCCAATTTTCTATTCCCAAAAATAAAAAGAAAAACAATAGAGAAGAGGGTGTGACTTGAACTTAAGGCTATAAATTTGATAAACTAGACTCTTTCCATTTGAATTACATACAATATATAACAAACATTTTATTTATTTATTTATTTATGTATTTATTTATTTGACTTGCTATTTATTATATATGCAAGTTGCAAACACCATGATTAACATTAAAAGAAACATCCAGGACCAAGAAAAATACACAAGAAAAGCACCCACCAGCCGCCCAAATAAGTTAACATAGCAGCCTACATATATGAGTCCAACCAAGCCCCATAAAATGCACCAGAAGATAAACCCAAGAGGCATCTAAATAAACACACAAGAGCAAAACAACAGGCAATAGACACAGACAAAACAGAGCACCAATAAGGCACTAAAGTAGGGCACCAGCAAGTCAATCGACCAGAGCAACCACCAACCAAACAAACAACCCAGAAGCAGAACCAGAAAGGTAGTAACTGCAGTGATACCGACTGTAACTTCCAAATTGCAATTATAGACTCTTAGTGTAGAGTTGTTTTCTTGTGTGAAGTTTGTTTTGGTTATTGGGTCATCTGAATTTGTATCTCATCTATGTTTTAGAATAGAGAGAGAGAGAGAGAGAGAGAGAGAGAGAGAGAGAGAGAGAGATATTCTTAGCAACGGTGGTGGATGGTTTTGGGGATTGCGTGATTACGCTTTGGGGTCTCCACGAGCATCGTTATGATCAACAAAATCAAAACCCAATCCCCCCCCACACACACACACACACATATATATATATATACGCACAAGCAAAACCAATCCAGCCCATAAATTATACACAAAAAAATGCATGTATCAATCACTATAAAAAAAAAAAAAAATTAGAGAAATAATACTTACAATTTGTTCCCAAAATCCTCTCTTTTTGCTGTACTTGAGATTAATTTAGAGGATTTCATATCAAAAAAAAAAAAAAATTAGAAACTATAATCATTATATATATATAATAATTGATGAAGGAAATCATAAGGGAGAGAGAACATTACCTTTAAAACAATTAAACAATGAAAATGATGAAGCTTCACATAATCGCAAAGTAACAAGTAGTCCTAGAAGTATTGTTGTTGATCATCACAATGAGAGAAAAAATAGGAAACTGATTTGGGAGTGGGTTTGCTGAAAAATAAGGGCGCCAGATGTTTAGCGCTCAAATTCTAGATCTTTCCATTTTATTATTTTTGATAGGATTATATTTTTATTTATAGCATTTATACATAGTAATTAAAATCTTAAAAATACGGAATATTTCACAACATGTATTAAAAGCTATTAAAATTATATTAAATGTTATAAAAATTGAAATGTTCTCACCAGATGCTATTTTATTATAAAATGCCACAAATGCATCATATTTTATAGCATTTTCAAAAGAATGTTATAAAAAAAATGTTATAAAATGTGTTTTTTGTTATAGTGTATATAAAATGGCTAATGCATCACATGCAACAATGCAACTAAAATAGGCTCGGCTACTTAACATGCTATTTTTCAACAATTTCATAGCATGCATTTAAACACGTATTCAACGAGGTAATAAATGACAATGCAAGTTGAAATGATGAACCGAGCCTCGATGCATGCAATACAAATGAATGAATACAAACATGCGATATGCTAATCAAAACGTGATGCCCCTAATCTAACCATCATAAGCAGTTAAATAAAAGGGAGAAAGACGTGGGGTTGGAAGACATACACATTATTACAACATTGATTTCCTCGCGCAGGAGGGTCCGAATGAATAAACTAGCTAAGCTAAACTACTTAACTAATTATTACAAAACTTGAATAAATAAGCTAGCTATCTAAGCTAATTAATTAAGTACAACAATTAAATAATTTAACTAGGCTAAGCTAATTAAATATTTACAACACAAACTAATTTAATTAATCAATCTAAACTAATTAAATAAGTACAAAACAAACTAATTAGCTACAACTAATTAATTACAACATGGATTAATTAACTAAGTACAACACTTTACTAATTAGCTACAACTAATTAAGTACAACAAATAAATGACTAATTGCTAATTAAACTAATTAACTAGTCCCAAGAAGCGAGGGAGGCCCATGCATGCTCGGTTTCCACCCTAAAAGACCAATGTTTTGCTTCCGAATGCCTCAGTTTGCACAGTTGAACACCAGCACTGCTACTCACTTTGCTTTGCCTTACCAAAACTCTGCTGAATTTTGCATCAGTGGCTGGCCGGCCACTGGTAAAGGTTGCCGGCCATGGATGGTGATCTGCTGGCCATAGAAAGTGGCCTATCAGCCACTGATGCACATGGTCATCTTGCTGTAACAGAGGACAAATAGAGCATGTACAGGGTATTTCAAGGGTTTGTTTGCACAACCTACCCCTCATTTTCATGGGAAAATCAAAGGAGTAGCAAGCCTTGGTTCACAAACTATCAATGGATGCAATTTTATTACATGATGGCTTGTGAAACCAAGTGTGCAAGGTCAATAAATGCAAAACATGACACAACCCTCCTTCCTTTTGTGAATGATCAAAGAAAGAAGTTGACCTTGGAGACTTGGATCATTTCATCACTACTGAGTATGAAATGGTTCAAGCTTCCATGTGTTCAATTAACGTCCGATTGAACACACCAAGTTATTATCTTTCTCACTTTTAGTCCCAAGTTTTAGTTACTCATTTTACTTTACCAACCATTTTTTAATCCAATTAAGTCCATTGGTGAGTTAAGTCCTCTAAAAGAGAAGGAAGTGTCAAACAAGGGGTAGTTTAAGGAAAGAGAGAGATGTCATGCTATTGATAATGAACCCTCAAAAGAGGATTAAACCATTAAACATGGACCTCAATCTTAAGCTTAAACTATCCTAAGGTTGAAACAACCCGCAAAGCAAACAAAAAAGTCAAAAAATGAGGGAGGTTGCAGAGATTAATGAGTGTTGAAATTCAGTTAGAAAAGCACTAAAACATGCAATCAACTCAAACAAGTGGTGTCTAAAGGTCTAAAACATTTAACTTATGAGGACACTTACACTACAAGCATGCAATAAAAGACTCAAATAACTTAATCAACCCAATATAGAGTTAACAATCCAAATCTGAGCCTAAAACATGCTGGAATTAAGCTACAAATGACTAGAAAAATAAGCTAACACACAGAGCTAACTAGGCTAGCAAACAAGACACAAGGAGAGGAGGCTAACCCCTTCAAATTTGGACTTCAAAACATGGTTTTCTCCACTGAAATTACTCTGAGATTCAGTGTTCAAAATCCCAAAAAAAGATGGTTTGAAAGTGGGAAACAAAGGTAGAAAGGCCTTACAAACAAGGAATAAAGAAGGGTGAACCACCCCCCTAACCTTAAATAGCCTAAACCACCAATTTCAGCCCGCAAAAAATTGAGTTTTTTATAGCCCAAAAATATCCCAAAATCAGTAGGAAAAGATAGAAAAACAAATATGCAAAACAAGGTAAAAAGGCAAGTATTATACCTCTTGAAGCAAAGATCAATTCTAGGCAACAATTCAAGCTAAAACCAACTTTAAGAGCTCCAAGAAGGCTTCAAGGAACCTCAGTCCAAAGGTGATCAATTTTGGTTAAGGAGGTGTAGGCAAAAGTATAGTGTAAGTAGGCTAAAGTGTAGAGAATTTATAGAGAGTGAGAGAATTATAGAAAGAGAGGAAAATTTTTGAGTTCAAAATTTTCTAACCCTGCTACAAAAGAGAGGGGGTCCCTATATATAGAAAACATGAAATCTCTACAAGGAGATCCAGCCCTCCACGTATGGACAGATGCATGGATTTGTGCAAACAACTGGCACGGCTGGCATAAAATATCTGCATAAAACACTGGTGGCTGACTGGCTATCAGTGGTGGCCGATCAGCCATCAAAGTGGTGGTTGGCAAGCCACATCAGTGGCCGGCAGCCCAAAAGTGATAGCCGACAGCCTTTAGGGATGGCTGGCAGGCCACCAAAGGTCGCAGGTTGGAAAGACCAATGCATGGTCCAAAAATGAGACAAAAAGGGTGTAGGGTTTGAAAGGCTCAAAGTTGTGGCATTTCGCTGAGGAATTTGAGCGCTTGGCGAGCAAACAGACTCATCATCGGGTGTGCATGCGAGGACGTCCAAGTCATAAAGGCCGTCAAAAATGGGGTGTCTACACATCATGACTCCCCTTTTTTCTTCCTGAGCTTTTTGGTTGCCTAAATGTCTAATGTGAAGAATTTGACCAAAGCCAATGATATGGCTTCACGATCCTCCTGCTTACAACTAGGCATTGTTGGTATCCTTGATGATGTAGTCGTATTCATCATCAGCACTTTCTTGTACCAAATGTTTCAGATGTGCCACCTCTGCATCAACCGTTACTTCGGCTGTTGCATCAGGCTTCTTTAGCACGCTTAATGGAACCACCCCTTCGGTATACAACTTTGCTTCTGCAAAATATACACATGCAATAAAGGATTGTGGGTCTGCATTTATTTTCTTTGTTTCCCCATTACTTAGGGCTATCATCACATTCTAATATAAAGAGAAGGGCACACACTTGTTGGTGTGGATCCAATCTTTACCAAGCAAGGCATTGTATTTGGCATTGTTGTCTATGACAAAAAAGGCAGTCATACAATCCCTTGTCCCTATACTCAAATTAATGGGTAGTATGCCTTGGCCCATCTACTTATCCCTAGAAAAACCAACAATGGTTGTGTTTGTTGGGATCAATTTAGGGTTTCTCTTGCCCAATTTCTGTAAAGATAAGCGAGGAAGCAAGTTTACTGATGCCCTATTATCCACTGATACCCTATTCATCTCTATCCCATCGAAGTATGCTTTAATGTACAAGGGTTTAACATGCTGAGTCAGTGACGATGTGGGATATTCAAAGGGTATGATAGGGTAACTATGCTTACCTCTTCATTTTCTTCATTAGTCTTCATAGGCTTGGCTACTTCAGACTCATCATGGACTATGCTGGTTTGCGAATCCTCACTGGAGACTTCTATAAGATCATCCTCTAGACCCTCCTAATTTCCTTCTTCAGCTTAAAACTCCTGCGACAGCATGTAGACCATATTAATTGGCATTGGAAAGAACGAGCTAAACTGTACTACTGGCTGTAACTGCTCTTCTTCTGTGTTGGTCTAACCTGACACCTAGGATGTATCTTTCATGCTGCATTCTGGAACCTCTAAGTTGGTAGGTTCCGTAGTAGCAGTCTGTTGTTGGTCTATCTTGAATACATACTCTATTTGTTCAACCATGAAGGCTTTGAACATTTCTTCTCAGCCAATATCTTTTCTTGGCCTAGCTCAATTCTTTCGTCTATCTCATTGTCGTCATCACTTTTCATTAAGGCCTTTTCGAGGCCTGCCAAACTCGATCTCTCTTTGGCTTTTAGTTCAGTATGGACCTTAGCCAGTTTCTCTCTATTGGCACTTCTGTTGATCTTGGGTTTAGGCTTCAAACTCTTTCTTTCTCTCATTTGACCTTTTGATTGCGCCAAAGAGGTGCCCTCACCGGCTCCCTTCAGATCATTTTGGTATTGAGTGAACCTTTGATGGCTCTTCCTTCTCTGAGATCTGGAGATCACAAGAACCATGTCTGGTTCCTTTGTCTTTGGGTTTTTAAGTAAGACCCAATTATTTAGAGCCACCAAAGGAGGCTTGATCATTCTGTCTTTGCTTACAAAGGCCTTCTCCTAGGTTGATATCACTTTAGGTTTGTTTTGCATGAAAAACCAATCTGGTACTCGTGGCACCCATGAACCCACTGTGTCGGTCGTTGGGCCTACTATTTTTATCTTCGAAGGCTAATCGTTGGCCTTGATTCCCTATATTGAGCCAAGTTCAAACTTACTTACAGGCATGTTGACTATCCTGTAGTAATTTGGTGGCCTGGTTTCATAAAAAGATCTCTTACCTCTTGACAGATGCCTGGCATTTGGTGGCGTAACCAAGGATGGCTACTGGCTAGGACCACTTGGATATGCCCTCTTGTTGTAGGTACTGATTGGTCTATGATCTTTCTACACTTCTTTGTAGTACTGTTTTCTATCAACTGAAAACTCTTTTAGCCATTTGTAACTCAGCCTGCATCTAGAACACATTCGCTGTATAATAATTGCTTCAAGCGAGTCATCATCTAAAGTTTCTTCACTGGAAACACCTTCTTGGCCCACGAAGCTTTGCCCACTTGCTGGTGAGCCCTGTGTGTTCTTCTTAAAGGCAATTTGACTGGCAACATGCATTGCACGTCGACCTCATCCAACTCCTTCAATGAGAGGCTCTTCTCTACCTTTTGGGCAAGGAAGTCTGTTATGCCAACATTGGCTACCGCTTCTCTGATCTCCAAAAATGGATCAATGTCAATTCTCATTGTCTTTTCTACTTTGGCTAGAAATTCCAGTCTTCCTTTTCGAATCTGCTCTTGAATCTTGTCTCGAAAAACAATACAGTTTTTAGTTGAGTGAGACGAAGAGTTATGCCATTTACAGTACATTTTGCCTTTTATTTCTTCTGAAGTTGGGATCTTAACTCCCTTAGGCAGTTTTAAAAAATGTGCTGTTAGCACAAATATGTCATCTGCTTTTAATATATCAAAAGAATACTTCCTGTGAAGATCTCTTTTTTTAAACTGCTGATCAATGGTAGTATCCTTCTGAATTAATTCTTCATAGGTCATAGGCTCTTTTCTTATGATCTCTGCCACATCAATTTCAAAATTAGGGTCCCTATAATAGGTGCTAGAGGATGCATTACTTCGATCTTGTTCTTCCGCAAGGAGAGTCTCGTATCTAGTGACCTTATAAGTTAGTTCTACTAGGTCTCGAAACTTTGTAGAGTCAAACTTCTTTCGAAGCCTAAACTCTAGCTCATTTTGGGCCAACCTCACAAATTTAAGTTCAAGAAATATGACCCTACATTTGTTTCGTGCTATTTTGAATCTGGCAATGAATTGAGCAACCTTCTTATTAGGCCTTTGGCTTAACCTTGCCAAATCTACCATAGATAATTCGGGCTCTGTTGAAAAAACTGAGCATGAAACACTTCTACCATTTGTTGCCAATTTTGAATAGAACCAGGTGTAAGGTTTGTGTACCATACAAAGGTTGTCCAAGTTAAAGAGTTCAGAAAGCTCTCAATTTCATGTAATCATTGTTAGAAAATTCACCACACTGGCCTGTAAATCTGGCAATGCGTTCAATAGTTGACTGGTTTCCATTCCCATAGAAGAGGGCAAAATCTGGTCTCTTATACAACATTGGGTATTTAAGTAACCTATCTATCCATTCTGGGTAAGGTTTTCTATAAACAGGGGTCTGGACCCCCCAGGCCATAGGTCCACAAATCTCTCTAACAATGTCAGTAATTTGGTCCTAGGTATAGCATTCTATGCTAGCTGAGCCACTATTAGAGGAGCAAACATAAGGTTTGGAGGAACTCCTTGTGCTTGAGGCCCTCTTGGTCCATGCAAAGGCACATTTGGGACCGGTTGTCCCAGAGGAATGGGTTGTCTCTGTTGTGCTGGTTGATGTTAAGGATATGGTTGCCCCCTTGAGACTGGCATTTGTCCCACAAAAGGTGCTACAAAGGGCATTATTGGAGGAAGAACATGTATTGTTTCTCTTCCATCTGCAAGAATTCCTTCCAACCCCCTACGAATAAGTTCGAACACAGGATTAGTGAACATCCATGTGCGAGGCATGGGTTCAAACACAGGATTTGAAAATACTTGTATGCCATTTCCTTGTATCAGCCCAAACCCACCAATGTGCATGGTTTTCCTGGTAGGCAAAGGTGTGCTCTGACTTATTAGTGGTCTAAGAGGAGCTTCATACCATGATTGAGGCACAGGTGATGGTTTCTCATGATTTTGATTATTAGTTTGACCACTAGTTTGCCCATTATTTTGTCCATTACTTTGCATAGGCTATTTATCTCGAGCCAATCTCTGCTGAAGTAAATTTATGTTCTCTTCAGCCTGTCTTATGATAGGTGGTTGATAAGAGCTCATTCGATCCAAAAATGATGTTGCCCATCTTTCCATTATATACATTAATTGCTGTCCCATAACATCAACCAATCCTCCCTATGGATTCATTGGTTGGGTAAATGGAACAATGGAATGTCCAGTTTCATGGCCCAATCCAACATTTTGGTGTGTTGTATATCCTGAAATGCTAGTCTCTTCGACCATTTGTGTAAGATCACTTGAAGCAGGCACATCCATATGATGTAATACTACATTATCCTCTGGGTTTTGTGTGTCTAAATCTCCTTCGACACCTTTTTCAAGGCATTCATTTTCTCTTTGTTTCCTATGTCTAACCATTATAAAAAGTCCCACTGGGCGTGCCAAAAATATATGTTGGCTTTTTAGCTTTCGAAGGCTAAAAATGTAATTAAACGTGCCAACAAAGATCAATAAGCCCTTACAAAGATAGTTAATGCCAACCAATTAGTCAAACGATTGCTTCGAAGTTCTTTTAGCCTTAATGAAGAGGACTTTTACTGGTAGCTTATTTTAGGAGGAAATTTAGAAGACTAATCCCAAAAGTAAAAGAAAGAAGAAAAACAATGTTAGAAATAAAATTTCATTAAGTAAACAAGAGTTTACAATTGTACCTTCGCATTTTTACAACTTCGAAAGGGGTCACAACAACAAACTATCTTAGAACTACTCCTAGGAAGTTGAAATGCAGTGCAGGAAAACATAGGATTGGAAAATAAAAGACTGGAAAGAAAAATGTAAAGTAAATAAACTGGTTTCTGGATCTGCTTCCAGGCCTTTCACTATCAGCCTTCTCTTCTATTTATAGGCTCTGATGATAACCGTCGAAGTGGCTGATAATAGTCAAAGTGGGTGATGTCGAAGTGATCTCCATGATCACTGGACATGGCTTTGAACAGTTTACTTCCACTATATCACTCTTGCGGTTGGGCTTCCCCTCCTGAATTTGAATTGAAATTGTAAACAATCATTTAGCCACGTTACCCTATTCATCTTGACTGTTCCAATGTCTCGCAGATCCATCGCCATTGATACAAGTTGCCACGTGTATGTTAATGACTGGAAGCCTTCACTAATTTCCTAAATTACCCTTTATGGACCACGTGTCAGGCTGTGATTAATTTGTACAAAATATATCGCCAACACTACCATACACACCTTTTGCTGGCAGGCTACTCTTACCCACTTCATCTGTTGTAACAATGCTTTCTTGAGATAGACTGATAAAGCTAGGAACTCTTTTGGTGGATAAATACATATCAGTTGTGATTGGGAGCTCTAAAGGAGCTGCTCTAATAGTAGCTCTAATAAGCTGGCATGGAGTAAAAAAAAAATACATCACATCAGCAGTGAGTGAGACCCACTGCCAACTTATTAGAACTGGCTTTAGAGCTAAAGAATTAAAGCTCTAAAGCATTTTTCAATATATATGATTTCTTTCTTTTTGTATGATAAGTCAAGTAAAAAAGTTTTTTTAAATATTTTAAATATTTTTCTTTATTAAAATTAGAAAACCAACCAATCTACAAACACGATATTTATTAATATTTTTTAGTTATTTATGACAAGATGATGTGACTTGATTAAAGAATCTTCATATTAGAGAAAATAACATCTATAAATCCACCGCCTCATGAAAGAGATAGTAAGAAATATGGCGTTGCTTAAAATTCTTCTTCTTGAAAGCCCCCTTCAAGATCAATGCAAAAAAACGATAAGAGAATGCAAGAGTCCACTACTAACATCAGTGATACCAACAGAATTTCTCTTGAGGAAGAAGATCACTTGATACGCAGCACTAAAAAGATCAAGAGTAGGGAGGTGTTGGAGGATCAAGACATGGAAACCAGTGTTGATTCCACTCCCGCTCTCACCCCCTCTGTTCCAGTAGAAGAAACTATGAATGAAATTATTCCTCTTGATGTGGAGGCCTCACCTACAATTCCTAAGACAAAATCGTTCAAAGAAGCGCTAGCATCTCCGAAAAGTAGTGATTTTTATTTTGATGAGACGACGGACACCATCACTCCTAATGAAGGTGACGCTGATGGAGATACCCTCATGCCTGCGGATGTGCAAAATGGAATACCTCAAATATCCCTCCCAAAGAATCTACTACAACAGATACAACAACCGTGGACAAACTCCCTTATTGTAAGGCTCTTGGGCAAAAGCATTGGGTACAGAATGCTCTGTACTAAAGTCAAACACTAATGGGCCCTACAAGATGAATTCAATGCTATCAATCTGGGGAGCAATTACTTTCTTTTAAATTCTCCTCTCAGGAGGACTGCGCCCATGTTTACTCAAGGGGACCATGGGTAATTTTGGACCATTATCTTACAATTTGCAAGTGGGAGCCTGACTCCAAGGCATCGGAAGCTTTTGAAACCACAACTGCAGTCTGGGTTAGGTTTCCCGAACTTCTGATTGAGTACTTTCAAGAAAAGGTTTTGTATACCATCGCTAAACAACTAGGTCGACCACTCAGATCTAACAACAGCCATGGCTACAAGAGGTAAGTTTGCCAGAGTTTATATTGAAATGGATCTCAATAAACCCCTCTGCCCCAGGTTCTTGCTAGGTAAAAAAATCTATTCCATCGAGTACGAGTCTATCCATTCATTTTGTTTCCATTGTGGTAGGGTGGATCATCGTAAAGAGCTTTATAGACACAAAGTTGTAAATCGAACTTCCCAAGTGGCTTCAACCCCAAGCACATCGGCGACCGGTGATGGACTAGCCGTTACAGACAGCCCACAGTTAGCACAGCCCCAGACCAACGGTAACCTGCAACAATTTGAGGAAGGAGATATCCATTTTGGGCCCTGGATGATGGTAACCCGAAGGAACCGCAGACCCACACTCAATAGAAAACCCCAAACCAATGGGCCACAGCCTAGTTCAAATAGGTTTGTGGGTTTAGACAACATAAAGCCCAAAATCAATAACCTGGCCCACGTAAATGGGGCCTCTACTTCCTCCATTGCCTTAACCCCTACTGGGCCACAAATCTCCAATATCCAACAACACATAAATGCCAACATTAGGATCCCAAGCCATAGCATTGGCCCAGCCCATTCCCAAGAAAATCCCTCTTCACATGTACCTTCAGTCCCACATGTCCAATCCCCTGTGGATTTAGCTGACAGAAATACAACGGGCAATTCACACCTTGAGACCTCACCTACTCTAATCCCTGAAAAGCCTAGTCTGAAGGAATCACTCAGTGTATCCCTAGAAATCCCGATGGAAGAGCTAAAAGCAAATTTCTCTCTAGCCCCATCTCCAAAGCCATTGAACTCACACCACACAAACTCGCTTAGGATTGAAAAATCTAAAGCTAGAAAACCTCCTGACCCACCCAACAGACATGGAGAATGAGGAAACAGCCCTACTAACAGCGTCCATTCACAGGGAGAAGCACTGGGGTTGTTGATAGAGCGAGGGACAGAAGCCATTCACCGCGTAGACACCATATGGTGGATCGAACAACTCCGCATGAGAATCAAACCAAGATGGAGCAAAATCCCAGGACCTCCAATCCATTCCATCCAGATGGCATCCATGAGATCTGCCGATCAGGACCACCAAAGGATACATAGTATCTTGCCCCAATTTGCCACTGAACCTTTACCCCTCCCATCATTTATAGATTCCCTCAAAATATTGATTTGGAACTGCCGAGGAGCAGGAAACAATACCTTTCGAAGAAACATGTGAGAACTCCTCAGCACTCATAAACCTGGGATTATCATACTCATGGAAACCAAAGTTCATTTTAGTTCAATGGGGAATTTCTTCACCAACATGGGGTTCTTAGCTTCCACCATTGTTAACCCAACTGGGCGAGCTAGTGGCATCTGGCTGATTTGGGATACGGATCAGGTTAATGTCCGGGCTTCTGCGGTATCAAACCAATTCATTCAAGCCACCATTCACAAAGAGCACTTTGAGGAATGGGTTCTTAATGTCGTATATGCCAGCCCCAACCCTTTATCCAGGGAGACTCTATGGGAAAACCTTGAGGACACAGCTAGCCATATGAACAAACCTTGACTTGTTATGGGAGATTGTAATGATATGCTCACCAGAACGAAAGAAGGAGTTTCTCACATTCTCAAAACCAGAACAGAACTCAAAGATTCAAGGAACGCATTAACAACTATAATCTCATTGACTTGGGAAGTGTAGGGCCTCGATTTACCTGGACCAACAACAGACAAGGCATGGCTAACATCATGGAAAGATTAGACAGAGCCTTGTGTAATGATCAATGGCAAGCCTTGTTCCCTGAAGGTACTGTGCGGACTCTTCTAAGAACTTATTCGGATCACTCTCCATTGGTGGTTTACACCCAAGGTATGCACTCCTCAACCATTCATAATATACCTTTTCGCTTTGAAGCTTCTTGGATGTGCCATCCCAGTTTTTTTGATGTTGTCCATAAATCGTGGCTTAATATGGAGTTTAAATTTCTTGAAGCCATTGATAACCTCACCCACAATATTAAAATCTGGAATAAATAAGTTTTTGGTAATATTTTCAAAAGAAAACGAAATCTGCTGGCTCGTATTGAAGGCATACAAAAATCCCAAGCTGCCAATTTTTCATATAGCCTTCATCTTCTTGAGAAAGACCTTATTAAACAGTTTAACATGACCTTGTTTCAGGAAGAAATTGTGTGGTACCAGAAATCCCGTAATAAGTGGCTTACCATAGATGATGGCAATACAAAATTTTTTCACACCTTTACCCTTACCGAGAGAAGAAAGTTAAAAATCCAGGTCTTAAAGGATGAGAGTGGTAACTGGATTGCTAATAGTGATGATCTCAAAGCACACATTTTGGACCATTTCTCCAACCTCTTCCAATATGAAGAAACTCATTTGTTAGATAACTGGGTCAATATTGCTAGAAATAGAATTACTAGAGATGATAATGCTAATCTTCAAATCCCTGTGACTAACACTGAAATATGGAATGCCATTAAAAGAATTAAAGCCTTTAAAGCCCCTGGTAAGGATGGGCTCCAAGCTATTTTTTACCACAATAATTGGAACACAATTGGAAACTCTATCTGCCATTTTGTTAAGAACAGTTTCCAGCATAAGACTATCCCCATGGAGATCAATGAAACTCAAATTGTCCTAATCCCCAAACTTCAGAACCCTGAGTCCATAAAACAATTCCGCCCCATAAGCCTTTGTAATGTCACCTATAAGACCATTACTAAAATTATTGTTAACCGTCTTCGACCTCTTCTCTCTGATCTCATCAGCACCAACCAAAGCAGTTTTATCCCTGGGCAGACAACCACTGATAACATTATCATAACCCAAGAAATTCTTCACACCCTTAGAGGTAAGAAAGGCAAGCTTGGAGGCATGGTTCTCAAAATCGATTTGGAAAAAGCCTATGATCGCATCTCCTGGGATTTCATCCACCATTCCCTTAAAGAACTCAATCTCAATCCTGACTAGATCACTGTCATTATGAACTGTGTGTCTAATGTTAATTCTGCCATCATCTGGAATGGTGAGGCCTTACCCAGCATTAGTATGGGAAGAGGACTAAGGCAGGGGGATCCTTTATCCCCTTATTTATTTGTTCTTTGCATGGAAAATTTGTCCAACATGATTAGAATTAAAAGTGAAAATGATGAATGGAAGGGCCTTCAAGCTTCTAAAAACAGCCCTCCCATTTCCCATTTGTTTTTTGTTGACGACCTTATCTTATTTGCTAGGGCTACTAGAAGAAATTGTGCCTGTGTTATGGATGTTCTTGCTGAATTTTGTGATATGTCTGGACAAAAAATTAATTTTCAAAAGTCTAAGATGTTCTTTTCTTCAAATGTCCCTAGAAGGGAAGCCACCTCTCTCAGCCTTCATTGTGGCAGTTTCCTCACTGTTGATCTGGGTAAATACCTGGGCACCCCCCTCTTCCATAGGAGAGTTTCCAAATCACAGTTTAAAGACATCCTTGACAAAATGGGCCAAAGACTCTCAGGATGTAAAGCTGATTAAGGCTGTCACTTCTGCTATGCCTAACCATCTTATGCAAACTATGGAAATCCCTAGAAAAGTTTTTGACCAAATTGATAAACTAAGCATAAATTTCCTTTGGGGTAGTACTGAAGCTAGGAGGAAAGTCCATCTTATGAACTGGCAGCAGGTCTGTAAAAGTAAGAAGCATGGGGGTTTAGGTATTAGACAAGCCAAAGTCCAGAACTCTGCCCTTATTTCTAAGTTTGGTTGGAAAATTGTCACTAACTCTGATGAGCTGTGGTGTGAAGTTCTCAAAACTAAGTACCTCAAAACCCATTCTCTGTCCAATTGGCCCACTAGGAGACAAGCCTCACATACTTGGAAAAGCATTATAAAAAACAGAGATGTCTTAGATAGAAATATTAAATGGGATGTTGGGACTGGGGAGCATGTATCTCTTTAGACTGACTGGTGGTGTGGAGAACAACCATTATGCATAACAACCCAGGGAATTCACACTGGTGACCTAACCAAAGTCAATTCCATTCTTGATGATGATGGTAACTGGGACCTCACTTCCATTCATAACCTGTTACCACAATAGACCATAGATACCATTCTTAGAATCCATAGACCCAGGTATGTTATATATAATGACACCCCTCATTGGAAAAGTTCCCCCATTGGTAAGTACTCTACTGCAGCAGCCTATCAAGCTTTGTCTAACCAAGAAACAGATGGAGTTAACTGGCAATGGATTTGGAAATTATAGGTTCCTCATAAACTGAGAACATTTCTCTAGCTTGTCATGCATGAAAGACTTTTAACTAATCATATGAGGCTCATAAGGAATATGTCAGACACAGATATCTGCCCCATATGCCATTCATCCAGAGATGACATGCAACATCTATTCAGAAGCTGTACTAAAGCTCAGGCAATTTGGTTGATTCTTAAGAATTCTACTTGGTGGCAACACAGCAACAATGCTACCTTTCAAGATTTGATTAAAACCAATATCCATAGCAAGGACCAAGTCAATAATGTTCACTGGTCTACAGTTTTTTTGACAGCTCTATGGATCATCTGGAAAGAGAGAAACAAAGAAGTGTTCGATAATCTCACACAACCTCCTCACACCATTGTTAACTCCATACTACAAAAGGCTATGGAAACTCAGGAGGCTTTCCAAGCAATCCTCCACCCAAATTTTAAAGATCCTAAACTAATGCTCTGGTCTTGTCCTATTGCAGGTCAGCTTAAGCTCAACACAGATGGATGTTCCAAGGGTGATCCTGGCCAATCTGGATTTGGTGGGTTGCTCAGAGATGAAGTAGGTACCTGGGTTTGGGGATATTATGGCTATTTAGGTAACTGTACAAGCCTAGAAGCTAAGCTATGGGGCATATACAGAGGTCTCACCATAATCATGCAGAAAGGAATGGCCAATATCTAAATCGAAACTGATTCTCAGCTAGCTATGGAACTCATTCGAGACGGAGCTGATGCAAACTCTCCATATCGGGCACTCATTGAAGATGCCAACTTCATCCTGAGAAGATGTCAATGCACTATTTCCACAATTCCTAGGGAAGCAAATCACACTGCAGATGCTATGGCAAATCTAGGAGTAAATCAACAGAAGCACCTCATTTTCCTAGAAGACTCACCCAGTTCTATTTCCTCTTTGTTAGCTACTGACATGATCAATGTTGGTTCAAGAAGGGATTCTAATATCCGATGACTCTAGCCTTGTAATCTGTTTTATCTCTTCAGTTGAATTAAAAAATAAAAAATAAAAAGAAATATAATATACAAAAATATTTGGTACCTCCAATTTTTTTTATTCGAATGGTTCAAATGTATTAAAACGACATCATTTTAAAGATAAAACAATGTTATTTTAATATATTTGAATCATTCAAATCACACAAATTTAAATTATCAATTATTTTTCTATAATATAATTCTCATACACAAAACGTCAAATAATCTTCGATGGAATCAGGAAATGTATATTATTTCCACCACTAGCAACGTACGGGAAATAACCTCTTATTATGCATCGTCAACACCGATTAATTTGAACAAGTCCACTCTTCTTAATTCAATACAACCTTGAGGGGTGTTTGTTTTGGAAGGATTGAGCATGGGATTGGACTATTAGTTCGAATGAATTAATAATTCGTTATTTGTTTCAAAAGTTTTATTCCAAATTAATAGTCTCTCCGGACTATTAATTCCATATTTGTGACACTATGTTATCCCATGGGAGCGTATGATAGAAACCATGAGATAACTCATCCCATGGAATTAGCTAATAAAATTACATTTTTGCCCTCTAATATTTAATTATGTATTATATTTAGTAAAATTCAATAAAATTTAAATGTCTCAATTTAAAAATAAAATAATTTTATTTAATTTTAATTTTTGTTTTTGTTTTATTTATTTAATTTTTGAAAATAATTTTTTATAGATATTTTATTGATGTTTTATTTTAAAATTTTGTTTATATTTTATTTAATTTTATTATAGATGTTTTATTTTATTTCATTATTTAATTATTATTATTATTTAAAATTTTAATTAAAAAATAACATATATTTTTATTGATGTTTAATTTATTTAATTTTTTAAAAATAAATTTATTTAATTGTGCAAAAAATAAAATAAAATAAATTTTTATTTAATCTAGCTAAAAATAATTAAAATATTAAAGCGATGTTTAACATTGCTATTACTTAGTAAATAATTGAAAAGGATAAAATAGTAATTTGAACATTTATCTTTCTCCATAATATCCAAAACAAACATTGGATTCATTAAAAATAGTCCAATCCAGACATCTAATCACATAACTAAACAAACATAAGATACAAATCCAGTCCAATCAAATAATTCGGGAACAATATATCTCAAAACTAATAATCCGATATATTACAATTCTCCCTTATCTAATCCGTTCAAACAAACACGCCTGAAAGTTGTAATGGATCATGGACGCTGGTTTGAGAGTTTGACGTTTTAAATAATATTTTAATTTTTTATTAAAGAATAATATAAAAAAATAAAAATAATAATTTGATAATTTATAATAATTTTAAAAAAATTTAATTATAAATCTTGATTTCCAAACAAGGCCTAGAAACAGGCTAAAAATTATTTTTAAAAAATCAAAAAATAAGCAAATCTTTCGTGAATCACTAAAAAATATTTAAATATCACATCAATTTTTTTTATTTACTTATTAAAAACAGTTTTTTTTATTTTTCCCTCAACATTAACTAAAAACAAATACTATAAAAGAAATTTTTAAAAAAAAAACACTAAAAATAGTCACAAAAAGATATAATTTAGCCAGACAAAACCAACTATATATAACTTAGCCTTCGTTTGGCAAATATTAAAATTAGATTTTTTTAATTAAAATAGTCACAAAAAGGTAAAAATAGATTTTTTAACCCAATAAAATATAATTTCACATCCAAATTATAATTATCTTATTTTTTTCTTACAAAAATCAAAAAAACTTATTACAAAGAAAACTTTTTAACCTCAAACTAAAAAAAGAAAAAAATTAAAAAATCGACTCACATCTGAAACAAACCCTTATTAAGCAGTGGGACGCTTACAATTGGCAGCTCAGAGATCTTATATCCTCAATCAAACGGTCCAAATTAACAGAGGAGAATCCACCTTTGCTCACAGATTGTCTGGCCAAATTAGCCATCCGATCCGCCGACCTCGCAAACTCCTCCTTGCTGATCTCCATCACGTCGTTGACCATCTTCTCAACAATGACTCTATCGCAGGTGTCCTTCATGTCCAATCCAAGCTTCCAAACCTCCCCAACAAACCTACTATTGATCTGTTGATCCACAAAGTATGGCCAACAAATCATAGGCACTCCCTCGAACACACTCTCCAGTGTCGAGTTCCATCCACTGTGAGTCAGAAATGCCCCAACAGATGGGTGTCCCAGGACCTCTTCTTGCGGTGCCCAACCCACTATGTACCCTCTCTTCTTGGCCTCCTCCCGGAGCTCCGTCGGAATCTGACTCTCCCACTCTTTTCCGGCCATGGAGTCCGGCCGTATGACCCATAAGAAGCGCTTCCCGCTGTTGACCAGGCCGACCCAGAACTCCACCAGCTGCTCCTCTGTTATTGTCACAAGGCTTCCGAAGCTAACGTAGACCACCGATTTTGGCGGCTGTTCGTCCAACCAGGTTAAGCAGGTTCGATCTTCTTGCCGGAAGCTGCTGGAGGAGAAGGAGGATACCGGGGTTCTGTCGGCTGCCAGTCGGGCTTTGAGGTGGGCGTGGAGTGGTCCGATGGTGTAGAGATTTGGGCAGAGAGTGCGTATCTGAGAGAGCAAGGGTCCTTCCAGGTCTTCAAATGTGTTGAGTATGAGGCCGTCAGCTCGAGGGAGTTGATGTCTCTCCGTCATGAAGAGTCGGATGTTTGGGTCATCCGGGTCGCCGCTCCGACAGAAGCTCGGAAGATCTCGACGCCGTAGAACACCTTCCATGCCCGGCACGCTAGTTATCAGCGCATCCAACTCATTTTCTACAGTTAATTTCCATACACATCTGTATAAATTCTCTGAGTAAACCCTAAGTGTATAATAGTTCGTTCAAAAAAAAAAAAAAAGTGTATAATAGTTATAGGATTGGGGGATTTTGATTTGCCATGTAATGAAGAATATCATAGAATGTGTAAAACATATAGGAGGAGTACCTTGGAAAGGAAATTCTCCAGATTGAAGGAGGATGGCAAGGCAGAAGAAAAGCCAGAGACAACAAGGGCTGAGAGTACGGCAGCAAACGATGGGAAGACCAATCTCTTTAGCAACATCAATGGTAAAACTCAAGATTCCATCTGCTATAATGAAAGTGACGGGAGGACGAGGAGCAATCGCGGAAGCTGGGAGCAGAAGCATCTGTCGAAAAAGAGGCTTGGAAACAGCTTGGAAAGCATCGAGCATCTCCATGAATTGGTCGCCCAATCGAGGGTGGTCTTCGGGAAGGCCATCGGGGATGGAGTCCAAATGGAATCCGGGATAGCGACTGAAATGGGATTGGATGTTGGTGAAACGGAGGAGACGACCGCGGATGTGGTCGGTGACCAGGAAGGTGACGTGGAGTCCGGATAGGCATAGAAGCTCTGCTAGCTTCAGCATGGAGTTAACAGGCCCCTGGAAGGGTAGGGGTAATATGAGTACATGAGGAGGAGAATGAAGTGCCTGTTGCTGCTGCTGCTGTTGATCCTCCATACTAGCTGCTTTTCTTCCCCACTTCTTGTTTTTTTGACAAGTTTACTATGTTCGCGTGAAATAGTCTAAATAAATGTATTTTTTGATTTTTTATAAAATATAAATTAGATTAGATATGATATAATAAAGAAATAATATGACGCCTCCGTTTGGGAAGTGGGTTGGCTTTTTGGCTTTTTGACTTTTTTGGCTATTTTAGCCTGGGCTTAAAAGTTTGGTTTGGAAAGGGCTTTTTGGCTTTTTGACTTTTTTGACTTTTTTTGTGAGAGAGGAGTGTAATGATTATGGGTTGGATGTGATGTTTTGTTTTTTGTGGCTAAAAAAGCCTATTTTGTCTTTTGTGGCTAAAATAGCCAAAAAGTCTGACTTTTTAGCTTCCCAAACGGAGGCTTAAATAAAATGACATAATTTAAATAGAATAATGATTTTTTAATTTTTTTAAGAGAGGCCCAACTTAACCTATATTAATTAATCACAAAGTACAATAATTAATCCCACTAGCCACCGCAACCTCATCCCACTTCCAAATAAAGAATAGTAAAAAATTGATCCTCTCTCTCACCTAAACGTGTCCACTACTCGACCCTCACAAACATGCAAACTTTTGTTTTAATTTTTTTTTTCTTTTAACAATATAATAAATATTATAAATTTTGTAAGGGACCAGCTTGTCTGTGGATTGAAATTGAACCAGACTGTCGTTTCATAAAAAACAAAAGAACTGGACTGGGCTATTTAGGCATGCATGATTTTGATAATTTAAATTATAATATATAAATTATTTATGAAATAATCAATCGGATCTGATAACTGTAATCACATCAATTTATTATTTTAATTTTAAAAAAATTCATAATCTAATTTTTAAATAATATTTATTCTTTTTTTATAAATAAATGTGATAAATTAATATTATTAATAGATTCCGTAGTGAAGTTTCATTACATGACTATTTTATGAGCATTGTTATTGAAGTGTAAAAATTAACATATCTAACCCAATCAATTAACATATCTAACACAACATATACTCTCTCACAGTTTCTCTAATCATCAACTAATAATATCACTTACACATTATTAGGTCTAAAAAATGAATTTAAAAAAAATGGATTTATATATCGTTTTTTTATATATATATTTTAGAGCATTGCTATTCAAGTTAAAAAATTAGACTCACTTATTTTGTAAAGTATTGTTATTCAAATTCAAAAATTAGACCTAATTTTCAAGTCATGTGATAATCAATTAGGAAGAGAATTCTATTACACACCCTTGTACCATATGCACCCTTAATTACGTCATTTTCTTCTTTAGTTATGACCAAATTTCTTATTTAGTTATGACATTATTTTGAGATTTCTGTTATGACTTTTTGTATTTGATTATGAAATTTTTTATTTGTTTATTTATTTTTAGTTATAATTCAGAAAGTATGAAGTTATGCCGTACTTTCTGTAATTATAAAGTACATATGGTGCATAAGGGTGTGTACCATAGTCTTTCCTCAATTAGGATATTTAGGACAATATTTTCTCTCATATTTTTTTTCAATCATCAATCAATCATATCAGTTATACACATCATTAGGTCTAGAAAATGGGTTTAGCAAGTGAGCTTATATATCATTGTTGGGTTTTTTAAAACTAGTGGTAAACATGTGCTATGCACGGAATGTGAAAAAATTAATAACATATTTTTATGTAAAATCATATAAATAGTTAGATTTTTGTATACAAATTATGAAAAAAAAAAAAAAAAGAATATTGAAAACTAAAATTTAAATTCCACAATTTTGTTACAATTTATCTATCAATTTTTAATTTGTCACAACTTTAACATGTAACTTTCAACTTGTAACGGCTCGAATCGAGATATTACCCTTGTTCTTGTTTGTATAAAGGTGGTTGTATTATAAAAGTTTTTTGCCAATGATTGGACTTAGCTTGAAATTTTTTAAAGTGTAAAAATTGGATTTTTCAAAATTTGCGATTTAGAAAATAATTTTTGGCAGTAATTATTCTTTATATATATAAATATTAGATAGTCTAAGTTGATTTTATGAGATTTTTCTACGAGATATTAACTACTTTACTTCAACGCTAAACTTAGAAATTTTAGTTGAAAAATTATTTTTGTACTAAAACTAGGGGAACCACTTTTTGATTTAATTTCATTTTGATTTTTTTTGTATTTTTCTTTGAATCCAAATGGAAGGTATTTCTTTATTTACATTGTGAACTTAAATAAATGAAATATAAATGTAAGAGATTAAGCATTTACTTAAATGGTTACAAATGGAAATAAGGTTAATATGCTCGGAGTACCTTAGGAGCTGTGCTGTATGACTTGTTGTGTCTTGGGTGACTGCTCGAGCAGTGAAGAAGGTGCATCTAGTATTTTGCTCTGCAGATTGAAATGGTGAGAGCTTGAGTTCACTGCTCGAGCTGTCTGTGCGACATCAGCAACTTAAAAGTTGCTTTTTCCTTTCCTCTTCCTCTCCTCTCTCCTCAACTTCGAAAATCCTAATTTTCTCTCTCTAAATATCTCACTTTTCACCAAGATCCAAGCCTAAATTTCTTGACAAAAAAGGAAGACTACGTAAAGATCTTGATTTTTACCGATTAGATTGCGATTTTGTCAAAGTTCTTCTTTGGGTCTTCGTTGTTCACTCTCATTCATGAGGTAGGAGACTCTCTTAACTCCATATATTTATGATTTGGTGTACTTTTTTAACATTTTGCGGTTATGGGTTGTTATGAGTTAGAAAACTTTGATGGAAAGTTGTTAATGGACAAAAATGGGGTTTTCACTCAAAACTTTAAAATGCCTTGAATGTTTTAACATATTAATGAATAATTTTTGATGATTTTTGGATTTGACAAAGAAATGAGGAAAAATCCCAATTTTCTTGAAACCCTAGATTTGGGATTTTTAATTTAAAAGAGGGTTTGAACTAATTGATACTTTATGTTGAAATTTCAATTGATTTTCCTTGAATGTATGTGAGTGGGATGAATTTTTGATTTATGATGATATTATTGATGATTCATGGAAGTCGAATTGTGTGTAAACTTGGAAATGTTGGAAGGATATAAAGTTAATAGTTTGCATGGAATTATTGTTAGTAATGAGAAAGACTTGGAGACGTGGAAAAGAGAATATTTCAATAGTTTTTACTTGTTGGATTCCTGTGCAATTAAATTGAATTTTGGATAAATTAGAATATTTTTAAATTCATGCATCACATTGCATTCTCATAGTTTTGGACTAAGTGTCTGGTGATTTAAAAGTGTGTGTGTGTTTTAGGTATACATCGTGTGTTGAGGTGCTCAATTTTCCTTTCATGCATGTAGACCGAAAAATGTGGGAATATTATCAATATATTGTTAAGGTGCCCAATTGCCTTTTCGTGCTAAACGTTGGTAAATTTAGGGTATATGGCTAAATAGATTGTTGGGTGTCCAATTACCCCTCCGTGCTCAGTGGTAAATGTTGGATATTTTCAAAATGAAATAGGTGTCCAATTGCTTCTCCATACTTAGTGGCCTCTAAATGTGGAGATGTTTTCAAAAGTAAGATGTGTCCACTTGCCCTACTGTGCTTGGTGGCCAGTAAATGTGGAGAGTAATTGAGATGTGTAACGTGAATTTTATTACAAAATGAAAACTCCTCGGTTAAGTTAAAGGTTAAAGAGTTGAGTCAATCATGGATTTTAAATTATACATTGAGCATTTGAGTTTCAAAGCAAAGTCAATGTCTTAAGCATAACATAGCATTGCATGAACATAAACATATCGAATATTTATATATTAGGTTAAGTTCATTTCCTACTGAGTGTAAAAGCTCACTCCTTTTTTTAGGCTGGATATCCAACATTCCAAGTGATAAAGACATGCCTCCAATTCGTTGAGAAGCAAATGGATTATAGATGGAGCACTGAAGCTCCTTTTGATGTTGTTTGTTTACAGCTATTGAGCTTACTTGCTAGGATAGAATTTTATTTTGTTGTGTTCAAGGCCTTTAGTCTTGAAAGATGTAAGCCCTTATGGCAATTTGATATATATTTTATAATTCCGCATATCGTAAATCAATGTAATGAACTTAATGAAGAATCTATGAAAAACTGGTGAGTTTTGGTTTATAAGATTGTTGTTTTTTGTTCCCTGTTCACATTAATGTTATGGAATTCGGTAACAGTAATGGATTGGTAATCTATAAAATGGTATAGAAATATCAGAGCGTTACAACTTGGTATCAGAGTTAACCAGGTTTGAATAGCTTAAGCTCGTAGGAAGTGATGTTTGTCACAATGTGTTACTAGGTTAGAATGGGGCTAACATGGCCGAACAAGAGGTGCATGGTATTATGGGTTTGTTGGCTCAGGAATTGGCGGGTGTACTTTGAGAATCTATGAATATTTTAAGGGCTAAGGAAGCGGCACAGACCGTCGTAGGAGAGACTAGATCCTCTTCTTTAGCAAAAGAGTTCTTTAAGTCAAAACCTATGGAGTTTTATGGTTGGTCTAACCCGCTTCAAGCAGATAAATGGCTAGAACAGACGGTGAAGATGTTTGAGGTGTTTCACATTGTTGATGATGAGCTTCAGGTTAACTTGGGGGCCTTCCAATTGAAAGGGGACACAGGTCAATGGTGAAACCATGCCAAAGACCGTACAGTGCACACATGGAAGACATTACTCATACCTTCCAAGAGAAGTATCTTCCACCCACAGCTAGGGAGTGTTTGAGGAAACAGTTTGAAGAGTTAAAATAGCTCGACACACCCTTAGTAGAGTTTGAAACAACCTTTATTAGCTTGCCGAGGTATGTAAGAAAGTTAGTGGCTACTGATGAGCGTTGTTGTTCGGAATTTGAGAAGAGACTTAGGTGGGAAATCAAGATGAAGATGGTTGGTAGTATGATTCAGAGTTATGATATACTTGTGAAAGCAGACGTACATGTGGAAATCACCTTGGAAGAGACGAAGAAATAAAGGGGTAAGAGACAAGGGGACATCCAAGAAGTTGAAGGTATCACTAACACTCAATCGCAGTTGCAGCAGACCAAGCCTTGGGCTATGGTAACGGAGATGAGTTCAAGGAGTACTAGTCAAAATAAAATGACTTGTTTTTTAAGTGAGCAACAAGGTCACAAGGCGTCAATTTTCCCTCAAAAGGAGCGAAAACAACTGTAGCAGCCGTCGGCTCATTCTCATAGCTAGTTTCGGAGTAGTGGTCGGATGTCCACCAGCTACCAGTGTGGAGAACCAGGGCACATGAAGAGACTTTTGCCCACAGTTGGTAGGGGTTCCTAGTGCTTCAGGATCCTAATAGTCAGATAACCTTTAGTTGGTTTTGGGTTGAAAACAACTTCATTAGTTGGCCCAATTACAAGATAAGAGACCAACCACTTGTTTTAGGTGTAATCAGTCAGGCCATGTTAAGCGTAATTGCCCTCAAAGTGGGCGGAACCAGATTAGTAGTTCAAGCAAGAATGCTGATGTTATGAGGGAGTAGTGTGATGTTTTGTTGTTTTGGTATTGTAATGCTATGGTGTTATAGGTAGGACAGTGCATTTACAAATGTTGTATATGTATATATATGTGTGTGTGTTCTCCAAGGGAATTGGATTGTAATGAATTGTAATTCTATATGTTTTGATGAATCCTTGTTAAGATTGGTAATCTTAATCCCGTGCGAAAACGCTATTGCCTCATGTAGTTGAGCATACGATGGCTTATGAGCCTTATACTTGATTAAAACTATGCTGTTAAAAATTTATAACATTATGTTTTGTGAGACTTATTTAGGATGTTTGAGAATGAAGTGACTTTATTCTAGGTGTGTATGGTTTGGGGGTAGTATAACCCATTTAAGTCTTATAGAATGGGAGAGAGTTGTTTGGTGTAGTGTTGAAGAGGTCCCTTGAGAAAGTGTGAGACTTGTGTCTCTTGATGACGAGAGTAATGGTTATGCTTGTGGTTCTATGTGTTTAGGTCGTGTGATTGGTGAGGTTGTCGTCAACCATATCGGTCACTTAGTGGTAGGATGAGGTGTGTGAATTGCTATATAGGCGTATGGGTTATAGTGAGTCAACTTAAGAATGAGAGTTGGAGGATTGAGTTTCAGAGGAGGAAATGTTCGATGTGGTAGGTTATAGCATGTGTGATCTTAAGATGTCTGTCGCAGACTCGTAGATCGCGTGAAAATGTGTGTTAAACCCCATGTAGGAGTGAACAGTACTGGGTGAGTGTCGGTATTGACGCAAAGCATCGAGGGTTGTGGTGATAGTTGGTTGATGTCAGGTAAAGGGTCGACCAGTACTTACCTTGGGAGTTACTTTGGCTTTGATCAAGGAGTGTTACTTTTTTGTTGTTTGTGCTCCAACACCTTATTGGCATGATTATTATTACTATAATTATTATAGTTGGGTTGTGATATCATCGTAGGAGTAATGGGTAATGTTGGGTGATGGTTGAGAATCACTAGGTATGTTGTTGAAAGAAGAATTTGGAAACGTTTTCACGATAATGAAAATTTTCTTTTTGCAAGAATGAATGATTAGTTCTTATAGATTGCTTAGTTGTGTTGTGTTGATTTGGGCACGGATTGACATATTTGTGTTTGGGCTTGTTACCTTGGTGAACTAGAATCATTCAAATTCATTACGCTGTAATTCTTCCCTTTTGTTCGTAAATCAAGTTTCCTAAGTGAAGTCCCTTTTAGTTATGAAATTAATTAGAGTTTCTCATTATTAATATGGTATCACCCTCGGGTTTGAAGTGTGACTAATGGAAATTACTAAGTGTCTTGTCTTGAGTAAATTAACGTTGTCAAAGCCATGAGGTTGGATTGTTGTTTTATGAACCAAGTTTTCCTTGGTGAACTCTTTTTTTTTGGTAGTTGATTGAGAACATCTTGTTGTGAGTAGGTGGTACTATCCTTGGGGGCTTTGGATACTGACTGTTCGGTTATTGTCGAGTGTTGGTATGTGATTGAGGTGTGGTTAATATGCCTTTAGGTGTGTGGAAACCATCCTTGTGAGATTTTAGCAATGTGGACACCATTAAGTTTTATGGGTCGTAGCTTCATCCATGACCTTATGTATTTGGAGTTGTTGCTCGGGAACACATACATAATGGGAACTGCCCATTTCAACTAAAATACCCTTTGAAATATTTGTGTAGGGAAACTTCTCCTTGAAACCCATTGTCAACCACAAACTAGTTACGATTGATCTGCGAGTGTTAGTCCAAATGTTGGCTCCTTCTAGCATTGTCAGACTCTTGAATCTTGAGTTACCTAGATTCGGGGATGAAATTTTCAAAGTGGGGAAGACTATAACGGCTCAGGTCAAGATCCAACCCTTATTCTTGTTCGTATAAAGATGGTTGTTTTAATTTTTAATTTTTTTTTTTTTGGGTCAAAGATTGGACTTAGCTTGAAAATTTTCTAAGTGTAAAAAATGGATTTTTCAAAATTTGCGATTTAGAAAATAATTTTGGGTAGTAATTGTTCCTTATATATTAAGTGGTCTAATTTGATTTTATGAGATTTTTCTACGAGGTACTAACCACTTTACTTCAATGCTAAATTTAGAAATTTCAATCGAAAAACTATTTTTATAATAAATCTAGGGGACCAACTTTTTGATTTAATTGGATTTTGATTTTTTTTTTTTTTTCTTTGAATCCAAATGGGGGTTATTTCCTTATTTATATTGTAAACTTATGAAATATAAATGTAAGAGGCTAAATGAAAGCATTTACTTAAATGGTTACATATGGAAATAAGGTTAATATGTTGGGAAAGCCTTAGAAGCTAAACTGTATGACTTGCTGTGTCCTGGGTGACCGCTAGAGCAATTTGTTTATCGCTCGAGAAGTGAAGATGGTGCATCCAGTAGTTTGCTCTGCAGACTGAAATGCTGAGAGCTTAAGTTCACCACTCGAGTGGTCTGTACGATATTAACAACTTAAAAGTTGCATTTTGGATCATTTCTTTCACTTTTTCTTTTCTTCTTCCTCCCCTCTCTCCTCAACTCTGAAAACCCTAATTTTCTCTCTCTAAATATCTCACTTTTCAGCAAGATCCAAGCCTAAACCTCTTGTAAAAGACAAAAACTACGTGGAGATCTTGATTTTTATTGATTGGATTGTGATTTCATCAAAATTCTTGCTTGGGTCTTCATTATTTGCTCTCATTCTTGAGGTAGGAAATTCTCTTAACTCCATATATTTATGATTTGTGTGATTTTGTAACATTTTGGGGTTATGGATTGTTATGAGTTAGAAAACTTTGATGGAAAGTTGTTAATGTACAAAAATGAGATTTTCACTCAAATTTTTGAAATGTCTTAAATGTTTTGACATATTGATGAATAATATTTGATGATTTGTGGATTTGATAAAGAAATGAGAAAACCCCCCAATTTTCTTGAAACCCTAAATTTGGGATTTTTAATTTAAAAGAAGGTTTGAACTAATTGGTACTTTATGTTGAAATTTCAATTGATTTTCCTTGAATATATGTGAGTGGGATGAATTTTTTGTTTATGATGATTATTGACGATTCATGGAAGTTGAATCGTGTGCAAACTTGGGAATGTTGGAAGGATACAATGTTAATATTTTGCGTGGAATTATTGTTGGTAATGAGAAAGACTGGGAGTAATGGAAAACAGAATATTTCATTAGTTTTTACTTGTTGGATTCTTGTGCAATTAAACTGAATTTTGGGTAAATTAGAATATTTATAAATCCATGCATCACATTGCATTCTCATGGTTTTAGACTAAGTGTCTGGTGATTTAAAAGTGCGTGTGTGTTTTAGGTATGCATCGTATGTGTTGATGTGCCCAATTGCCCTTCCGTGCTTGTATGCCAGATAATGTGGGAATGCTATCGGTATATTATCAAGGTGCCCAATTGCCTTTCCATGCTAAATGCCGATAAATGAAGGGGATATGATTGAATAGATTGTTGAGTGTCCAATTACCCCTCCATGCTTGGTGGCCGGTAAATATGGAGATGTTTTCAAAATGAAATGGTTGTCCAATTGCCCCTCCGTGCTTGATGGACGATAAATGTGGAGATGCTTTCAAAAGTAAGAGATGCGCAATTGCCCTACCATGCTTCGTGGCCGGTAAATGTAAGGAGTGATTGAGATGTGTAATGTGGATTTTATTACAAAATGAAAAGTACTTGGTTATGTTAAAGGTTAAAGAGTTGAGTCAAACATGGGTTTTAAATTATACATTAAGCATTTGAGTTTCAAAACAAAGTCAAAGTCTTAAGTATGGCATGGCATTACATTAACATAATCATATCTACCGTTTATATATAGGGTTAAATTTATTTCCTATTGGGCGTAAAAGCTCGCTCCTTTTTTTGGGCTAGATATCCAACATTCCAGGTGATGAGGATGTGTATCCAACTCATTGAAAAGCAAATAGATTCTAGATGGAGTACTGAAGCTCCTTTTGATATTGTTTGTTTATAGCTATTGAGCTTACTTACTGTGATAAAATTTTATTTTGTTGTGATCAAGGCCTTTAGCCTTAAAAGAAGTAAGCCCTTATTGCAATTTGATGTATATTTTACAATTCCATGTATTGTAAATCAATGTAATGAAGTTGATGAAGAATCTATGAAAAATTTGTGAGTTTTGGCTTATAAGATTGTTATCTTGTGTTCCTTATTGACATTAATGTTATGGAATTGGGTAATAGTAACGGATTAGTAATCTATAAAATGGTACATAAATATTGAGGTGTTACACAACCCCCTTGCTAGAGTTACAAACTTGGGTGAGCTCAATGCAAGCAATTCGAGTCATGCCTGAAATTTTTTAAAGATTTGGCCACATAAATTTTAATTCGGTAAGGACTTTTGTAAAAATTAAAAAATTTCAATTAAATTTGATAGACTGTGGCAGAGAGACCAAATAACCTGAGTAATTGCAACTTTTGTATATATAAATATATAAAATTATTTACTAATTTATATTTTAAAATAATAAATAAAATTAATTAAAAATATAATATTAATGAACAAAAGCAAAAGCAATATGCTTAAGTTTTCTCAGTAGAATTTTATTTTGAAAAATGTTTAAAAAATACATCTTTTAGAAATGGATCATCAAATAAGTTTTTTGGGTGAATAATCATCAAATAAGTGGATATTAAAAAAATTGCATTTTATAATGGCATAATTAATTTAAATGGAATAAAAATAATTTTTTTTACAAAATAAAAGTATCTAAATAAAAAAAGGTAAGAAGAAAATTTAGAATAATATTCTCATTTAATCTGAACTAGATGAATAATAAATTATCACCTACGACCCTCATTTTTTTTAATAAAAAAAGAAGATTCACGAACCATCACTTTCAATAGAAAAATAATGTTTCTTTCTATTTTGTTTTAGCAAAAGTCACTTTTTAGCAATTTGAGCCAAAAATATTTTATTTTTTATTTTAATTTGTTTAATTGTCAATTGAGATTAAAAAATAAATAAAAAGTAAAAAAAAAAAAAATTAGCATGATCTACTATGTTTGGCAAGTACTAAAAAAAGTCTAGATGAACAATAAATTATCATATGTAACTCTCATTTTTTTAATTACAAACAAATAAATAAATTTCACCCACCATCACTTTTAATATAAATATAAGATTTATTTCTATTTGATTTTAGCAAAAGTCACTTTTTATTTTTTATTTTAGGAAAAATTAGTCTAGGGTCCCTCCCTATTTTTAGTAATGAAAGAGATTCACAATATTATTTTTTGATGTCTAAGGTCCCTAAACCCACACCCATATATCAGATCAGAGAAATTCGACTATCTCTCTCTCTCTTTCCGATCTTCATTCTATCCAAACCAAACCTTCTCTCTTTGGGTACATTCCGATCTTCACCTTCGCCTCTGACTTTACCACGCTGTCGCTGGAATGCTGCGATCTAAGCTGAACCACCGCAATCTAAGCTGCGAGGGTTCGTGAATATTGCACTTTTTACTACTCCACCGATGAGTCAATTCGCGATGACTCTAAACTCCAGTCGTGGTGGATAGAGCTTCGAAATGAGGGCCATGGTGACAAGAAAGATGAGCCATGGTGGCCAAAGATGCAGACACGAGATGACGTCATCAAAATATGCACCATTGTTATATGGGTGGCTTCCACGCAGTAGTTTTGTAAGCTTCCCTAACTACATTAAGAACAATTATAGTCTTTGGAGTTTCAGAAGGAAAAATGATCAAGTGTCTTCAATTAAATTCCATATGTCTTCAATGTAATAAAACGCAATTCACGTCTTTCCAGATTGTGAATGTTGCTTTCAATTCATGGATTTCTTACCCTCAAAATAATTTTGTTATATTCTTTTCCCAATTTGAACAAACGATCATATTTCACCAAAAAAAAAATACTTGATTCTGATTCTGCACAAGTTTGTTTTGAAAATATGCAAAATATGCACAGAGCTGGAGACATGGATTTAGCAAATAAGGTATTTGATAAAATGCCAAGAAGAGAATGTCTAAGGTCCCACAAATCAATCCAGAGAAATTTCAATCCAAACCAAAGAATTTCTCTGGACCAAACGAGAGAAAATTCAGTCCAAACCAGAGAATTTCTCTAGACCAAACTAGAGAAAATTCAGTCCAAACCAGAGAATTTCTCTAGACCAACCCAAAGAAAATTGAGTTCAACACAGAAAAAATTTAGTTCAAACCAGAGAATTTCTCTAGACCAATCCAATTTTTTCTGAAGCAGAGCACTAGTCCTTATTGTTGTCCAGATAAATTTGAAATTTTCTGTGTGATGTGTCCAGAGAAATTTGGAATTTTCTCTGTGATATGTCCAGAGAAATTATCTAGATCGAATTTTCTCTGGATCGAATTTTCTTTAGATCGATGTTGAGGGATCTCAGACATTATGAAAATATTGAGTGTTTTTTATGCTATAAAATCTTAATACCAGGAATCTTAAAAAAAATCCCCTTTATTTTAATTTGTTTAATTAACAATTGAGATTAAAAAAAAATAAAAATAAAAAATTTAACAAAATCCACCATGTTTGTTAAGTGCTAAAAAATCTATTCATTTTCTTAATGTTTTGTCTTTTATTAAAAAATATATATGTATTAAAAAAATTTATTGTTCAAGTCTTTGTAGATTAGAAGAATATAATTTTTTTTTTTATAAAATTTAAAACTAAAAAAGACAAAAATAAATAAAAATAAAAATTGTGTAAGATAGAATTCTTTTCCATAGGAAAAGTGAGATGGTGTCTCCCTTCCTTTACTTTGCAAAGAGAAACCAAAATGTCAATGATCACCTCCAATCAGGGTTGGTCAGGAAGATTCTCTGATAGTCAAGTCAGAATATTGTTTGGCCATGAGAATTTATATTTAAAAGAGGGTTCTTGGATTACCTTTGGTATGTCCTCTTTGCTTCACCTACCTTGCCTTTTATAGCTTTCTTGACTTGAATCCTATTCGTTGGATCAATGCTTGATCCAAGAGTTCTGCCCCCAAATTGCCTTTACCTCTGATCATTGGATCATTCTCTCATGGACGACTTATATCATGTCGCGGCTTAGATCATGTCAGATCTTTATCCCACTATTGTTCCTTACGCTCATAGCCATGTGCCAGTTTGTTACCAGCTATCTTCTGATGAGCTCCTTAAAAGATTTATTTGGGCTTTTCTCTTTGGGCTGTTCGCTTGATTGCTTTGGGCATGGGCTAATATTTTATCCCTCACCAAAAATATAAAATTTTAATAGTGATTAATAATTTGAATACACTTATTTAATAACATATAAATTTAGACCAATAATATTATGACAAATGTGAATATTGATCTCATTCTAATTCTAGTAACATAATTTAAATAACGATTTAAATTTAAATTTTATTTTATAATTTAATAAATGATACATAATTTAATAAATCAATATTAATCTCATTCTAAAAATAGTAACATAATTTAAGGAAGAATTCAAATTTAAAATTTTATTTTAATAATATAAAGTTAATTTATAGACCAATCATATTGTGACACATATTAACAAAAATTAAATAAAATCAAAATATTTGAGAAAAAAGAATTGTAACTTTCAAGCTTAATAAGATGGCAATGTTTTACAATTATAATAGTGTATAGATATATAGATTAGCAATCCCATTGGACAAAAACACCATTCAATTGTAACTGCTTTTGTTTTCTTTTATCTGTGAGGTTATAAAAGTTTAGATGCAAATCCAACCCATGTTGTGCCTAAATAGTGGAGTTTTTGTTAACATTCTGTATCTTGACTTGAGCAATCCTTGGTTTGCCTCTTCGCTATGCGCTTGAGTAGTGAAGTAGTTTATTGAGTATCTTAGCCTAAGTTCTGAACTTCTGGGAAACATGTTTTACCATTCGAATGGTAGATGCTATGCTCGAACAGTTGGCCTATATGTGAACATCGCCTTTAGTTACACCGCTCGAGTGGAATTTATTATGCTCGAGTGGCCTTTGCAACTCTATTTGTCATAAAGTGCGTCATTTGCTCGTTTTATGATTTAACCCGTCTAGATTTTCAGATAAGAGAGCAACCAAAGTATTCTATATTGGGGGGTGTTTTCCGTGATGAATAAAAAGTAATCGATGGATTAACGGAGTACATATTGACAATCATCAAGGTGTTTTTAGTTTATACTTTCATTCACAAAGAGAAAGGTGTTCATCAGTGGATTCTAAGAAACTTGGATCTAAGGTTTTGGTGGATTCTAAAATGGCTCATTGTCGTCAACTTGACATTGGCGTTGGGCAAAGCAATTCCAAAGTGAAAACGGTGACGGAAGAGGCACATTGTGTTTGGTTTAAATCGGTCGTGAATTCGCTAGGTAATTAAGAGTTCTCGTGTGTCTTAATGGATTATTTTGTAATTTTGGCCCGTAATTTTTTAACACAATTGGAGGTGCTTCAATTGTGAGATTTTTCACGTTATATTGTTGTACCGATTTGTCGTTATTTGATTTGTAAATATAATTCAATTCTCTTTTAATTGGATTAAATCTACTTGTGTTTGATTTTGAATTGGTTTTTATTGTTTAAGATTGAATTATAATCACAAATTATAATCTTGAGATTTTCTAGAATTTTCAATTATTTTCCTATTTTTATATTAAAAATTATGACTTTGTTTGACTACCGCTAAAAGTTAATTTATTAATAAAAATATATATATTTTTCCTATATATATATATACATAAAAGAAGACTTAACTCATTTTTTTGCCAAAACAAAAAATAAAAAAATTAACTCACGTAGAAAAGTCAAATAGTTAAAAATGTATCAAATGAAAATTAATTAACTTTTTAAAGATTTATTTTTAGAGATTAATTTTTATCCAATCCACCACTGGATTAACCCACGGGTTTTGATTTGACATCCATTTCCTATTACATTTTAATTTCTTATGTGTAAATCATTTATTTAAAAAAAAAATTATTTAATAACTATAATCACAACATTTCTTTTTACGAACAGTCTATTTTCTGCCATGTTTAGTTTGGAAATTTTTTAAATAGTTTTTTTGAGTTTTTAATTTGTATTTGGGTATTTTTAATATTTTTTTGAAATATTTTAATCAAATTTTTTTTTTAAAACTTTTAAGATCCACTTAATTTTAGTATACTTAAAAAATATAAAATTTATACAAAAAACTTTAAAAAAATCATTGAATAGAACAAAATATGAAAATGTATTAAATTTTCGTATATTTTTGTATTTTTTATATTTGGTGAATTTTTTTTTAACAAATTCACAAATATTATATTTTTAATTATATCTAGATTACGTGTATTTAAAAAATAAAAACAAATTACATAAAATATTAAAAAAATTCATTGAAAAAAATATGAACAAAAAAAAAAATTCAATTTTCTAAAAAGAAAGTTGAAGGTGATAAAATTATGTAGATACGGTTATCGAATCAATTTTATTTTTTACATGAATGATCTATATATAAAAACCTAAAAAATAAATATAATGAATTGTCGAAACATGACTCATAGTGGATCAATGGGTCGAATTGAACCATCCAATCTATTAATGTGAATGAGAGAGAAATCAATCCCTATTTTAAAGAAAAATAAACCCAAAAATTGATCTAAAATTTTAAATTGATAGATTTTGTTAGAATAGTAAAGAGAGAAAATAATATGTACTGTATTGAATTAATTATTTTACAGTACAAAGCTATGGGTATATATATAGGACTATGTAGGAGTGTTGTCCAAGGAAAGGGAAAGAATAAGGTAGGGAAAGAATAAGGCAAGATTTGAACATACCTAATAGGGAGGAGCCTATAATCTAAATATGGAATACAATACAAAGAATAATATATACATATATAATATGTTAATTATATACATGTATAATTTCATAGATTAACATCCCCCCTCAAACTCAAGGTGGCAAGGTAGAAAGCAACTTGAGTTTGGAAACCAAGTCTTGGAAACGTCCCGGTGGATGGGTCTTGGTGAAGATGTCAGCAATCTGATCAACAGTGGAAATAGGAAGAAGATGAATAGTGCCTTGAGTAACATGTTGACGAACAAAATGACAATCAATCTCAATGTGTTTGGTGCGATCATGGAAAACATCATTATGCGCAATTTGGATAGCACTACGATTGTCACAGTATAGAGGAGTAGCACTGGAAGAAGTAACGCCCATATCTGAAAGTAACCAGCGAAGCCAAATGAGCTCCTGAGTGGTATTTGCAAGAGCACGATATTCGGATTCGGTGCTGGAGCGAGAGACCAAGGTTTGTTTCTTGCTACGCCAACATATAAGGGAATCACCTAAGAAGAAACAGAATCCTGTGGTAGAGCGACGATCAGTCGGATCACCAGCCCAATCAGCATCTGAATAGGCACGTAATAAGAGTGCAGAACTAGAGGAGTAGTGAAGACCATGAAACAAAGTGCCTTTAACATAGCGAAGAATACGGAGCACAGCAGCATAATGTGTAGATCGAGGAGCTGACAAAAATTGGCTAACAAGGTGAACAGCATGTGCAATGTCAGGTCGAGTAACAGTGAGATAAACGAGAGTGCCTACTAATTGTCGATACAAGGTGGCATTGGGAAGAGGTGTGCCGTCCAGGGGTGTTAGGTGTTCATTAGGCTCGAGAGGAGTAGAGACAGTTTTGCTGTCAGTGAGGCCAGCCTTTGCTAGAAGATCAGAAGCATACTTGGCTTGAGAGAGATAATAGCCATCGGAGCTAGAGGAGATCTCAAGCCCTAAGAAATATTTGAGAGTACCCAAATCCTTCATCTCAAAGTGTTCACTAAGAGACTTTTTGAGTGCAGAAATTCCATGAACATCATCACCAGTAAGAATCATATCGTCCACATAAAGAAGAAGAAAAACAATGCCATGTTAAGATTTGCGGATAAAGAGAACAGAATCATAAGAGCTGGAAGAGAAACCAAAGGCCTGGATGGTGGAACTAAACTTTGAAAACCACGCGCGAGGAGCTTGTTTGAGTCCATAGAGTGCCTTTCGAAGTTTACAGACCTGATTAGATGAGTGAGGATATCCAGGAGGTGGTTGCATATAGACTTCTTCTTGAAGATCACCATTCAAGAATGCATTTTTGACATCCATCTGAAATAATGTCCATTTTTGAATGGCAGCAACAGCAATTAAACTTCGAATAGAGGTGAGACGAGCCACAGGTGCAAAGGTTTCTTCATAGTCAATTCTATATTCTTGTGTAAAGCCCTTAGCAACCAGACGGGCTTTATAACGTTCGACGGTCCCATCTGAGTGTGCCTTAATCTTGTAGACCCATTTACAACCAACCAGAGGCTTATTAGGAGGAAGGTCAACCAACTCCCATGTACTAGTTCGGTCCAAGGCTTGTAACTCTTCTGTCATTGCTCGCTGCCAAAGGGGATTAGTACTAGCCTCACGATAAGAGTGAGGTTCATGTTGAGAGAAAATAGTAAAATAACAATGACAGTCACGAAGCAAGACAGAAGGTTCTTTTACCCGAGTAGATTGACGAAGAGATGTAGTAGGAAGCACAGAAGATTCAGTGGGAAGTTCTGGAGGATCAGTAGAGGTAGGGACTTCAAGGCAAGCAGGAGGACTAGGAATAGGAGATGGAGATGCAGGACCATCAGGAGAGCCAGACTCTGTAGAGGGGAGTGGACCGGTAGTAAGCTCATTAGTAGCATCTGTATCAAGCTCATCATCAGAAAATAGAGGAATAGAAGGATTAGTAAATAAAGGTGTAGTGGGAGAATCAGAATTGTGGAATGGAGACATGGAAGAGAACATTTTATGTTCCCAAAAGACCACATGTCTAGAGACACGAAGACGTTTAGAGATGGGATCCCAGCAACGATAACCTTTGTGTTCAATGCCATATCCCAAGAAGCAACAAAGACGAGCCTGAGGTTCTAATTTGTTACGTTCATGGGGCTGTAATAGGACAAAACATGCACAACCAAAAACATGAAGATGATTATAAGCCGGGGACTTACCATAGAGACGCTCATATGGAGTTTGATTGTTGATGATGGGAGATGGAACACAATTAATAGTGTAAGCAGCAGTGAGGACTGCCTCTTCCCAAAAACGCTCTGGACAAGAGGCAGATATTAAAAGAGTACGAACAATGTCAAGAAGGTGACGATGTTTACGCTCGGCACGACCATTCTGTTGAGATGTGCCAGGACAAGAGGAATGAGGGAGTGTACCATGTTGACGGAGAAATTTTAAAACATTAGTTTCTTTATATTCTTGGGCATTGTCGGCACGAAAAATTTTGATGGTGCGAGAAAATTGTGTCTTGACCATATTAGCAAAATCATAGTAATATTGTTGTAATTCAGAGCGATTTTTCATTAGAAATAACCATGTAAAGCGAGTAAAATCATCCACAAAAATTACAAAATACCTAGATCCCCCCATGGTAGGATGTGGTAAAGGCCCCCAAACATCAGAATGTATGAGATCAAAAGGTGCATGGGACATAGAATCGCTTTTATTAAATGGTAAAGATGGTTGTTTGGCAAGTTGACAAGATAAACAATCCACTGAATTATTTGTAACATGACCTAATTGACCACTTGACACTAAACTACGTAAACGACTGAATGACACATGGCCGAGACGAGAATGCCAAAGATCAAGAGTACAACTAGTGGAGGCGGCGACTGTAGAAGAAGAGAGTTGAGATGGAATGTGAAGATAAATGAGCTCGTATAAACGCCCATTTTTACGGCCGATCCCAAGAGTCTGGCCCGTCCGGGGGTCCTGCACAACACAACCAGAGGAAGAGAAAAGAATAGTAAGACCAAGATCACAAAGTTGCCCAACAGAGATTAGATTGAGAGTAAGATGAGGAATTAAATAAGTGCTAGGAAGGGAAACAGTAGAAGTAGAGACATGGCCTATATGGTTAACATGCATGGGAGAGCCATCAGCAGTATAAATGGTAGGAATATTAGATACAGACATCGTAGAAGAGAAAATAGTAGAATCCGGTGCCATATGATTGCAACAAGCAGAATCAAAGAACCATGATGAGGTACCTGAGGTGACTGACAGAGCAGTAGAGGGTGTACCAGAAGTAGAGAGAACCTGTTTGACTATGGATTCAATGTCATGAAGTATGAAGGTTTGGTTGTGCTCAGGAGGAGCAACATCAGAGGAAGATGTGGCAGCAGTAACAGTAGCAGAATGAGAATGAGCAACGGGCCGATAGCGGTAATGGGATCGAGATTGACCTCCTTTAGAACGACTGTCATGTGGTTGGCGATTGGGATTTTTGAAACAATCACTCTGATAGTGGCCAGGACCAGTCTTGTTGCACCACTTACAAATCCGGATTGGACATATAAGTAAACTATGATTGGAGTTATGGCAATAAGTACATGATTGTTCAACGGATGATTTGCTAGGCTGATGAGAAGTAGCAAGAACATTGTGAGTCTGTGGAGTTTTGAGAGAGCCAAGACGAGTTTCTTCAGAAAGGAGTTTGGAGATGGCATGTTCTAAGGTTGGAAGCGGATGACGATGGAGAAGAGAAGCTCGAACAGGTTCAAAATCATCTCGAAGGGCCATCAGAAAGGATATCAAGCGTTGTTCATCTCGATATGTAGAGAACTGACTAGCATCTTCCTTGCAGTTCCATGTAGGTTCAGACAAAGACAGTTGATCCCAAATAGCATACATCTGGGACAGAAAAACATTGATAGATTGACCGGACTCTTGTCGCATGTGATGCAGTTGGTTAAGAAGTTGATATTGGTAAGCAATAGCAGTGGTGCTATAACGAGTCTTTAGAAAATCCCAGATTTCCTTTGCTGTGTCAAAGTGCCCAAATTGAAGATTAATGGAGACAATGGAAGTATTACGGCACCATGTGATGACTTGATGGTTTTTACTATCCCAATCATCAAGTCGTTCTTCATATTTAGAAGCAAGTTCATCAGTATTTTTGACAGGTTTGACAGTATCACCAGTAACAAGACGCTACAACTTCTTCCCTTTGAGAAAACTAGACATGGCTTGAACCCAAATGGTGTAATTAGAACTATCAAGAATGATGGAAATTGGTTGAGCCATATTAGAACGATCCATAGAAAGCAATAAAAAAGAAATAACAAGGTGAGAAGAATGGAGACGTGGTGTTGCTAAACTGGGTTTAGGGGATGGAGCAAGGATGTTAATATTTGTGGACTGCAGGAATTAAGAGGATCAAGGATTTTGACTCTAAACTCTAATACCATGTTAGAATAGTAAAGAGAGAAAATAATATGTATTATATTGAATTAATTATTTTACAGTACAAAGCTATGGGTATATATATAGGACTATGTAAGAGTGTTGTCCAAGGAAAGGGAAAGAGTAAGATAGGGAAAAAAAAAAAAAAGGCAAGATTTGAACATACCTAATAGGGAGGAGCCTATAATCTAAATATGGAATACAATACAAAGAATAATATATACATATATAATATGTTAATTATATACATGTATAATTTCATATATTAACAGATTTAATCTTTTTATTATGACTTCGCTCCACAAATATGAATCTTAATCTTACTTTCATATTTCAGGTTAAAATAAATAAATAAAAAAAATTGGGATTTGGAGTGACTATTTGAGTGAAGCACAACAACCATTCTTGTGCAGGCGTTGAGTCCACTCTGGATATCTTTTCAATCATTCAAATTGTTTTTTTTTTTGGGCATATTGCATAAGAGATATTGACCCCAAAAAAAAAAAAAAAAAAAAAAAAAAAAAAAAAAAAAAAAAAAAAAAAATCAAATTGATCATTTTTTCATCTAAATATATTTATATTCAATTTTATATTTAAAATAACACTTATCATTTATTTTTTTCAATAAAAATATATTTTGATAAAAAATTATCGATATCATATCAATTTAATCTTTTATAAATACGTTTTACATGATATATTTTAAAAAATAAATAATTTAAATTATCAATATAATTACCGAAATAGTTCTCGAGGCTCACACACCAGTGATTACCGTGTTTCACTCACCCACTCCAAATCTTTTTTTCCCGCGAATTGGTAGATCCACCGCTATTTTTGACCAAAATAATAACCCACAGAAGACGCCAGAATTGATTGATTTTACATGCTTGGGATGCCGGTAAATCACTGGATAAGAATCTAAGCTCATGGACCTCATAATTTTGAAGACTTATCCAACACCAACAAAAAAATTAAAAATACAAAATAGGAAAAATTATAAATATATAAAACAGTGGAAAAAAAGGATCATTTTTCAAAGATTTCTATTCTTAAATATTACGTTCTATTTAATTCATTTTCTTTTTTAATATTCTATTATGTCCTATTTAAGGTAACATGACTAAATCACCCTTCAAAACTTTTTGGGTGTGTTTCCATTTTAAAATCAATATACAATAAAAAATAATAATAGTCATTCATTTCATGGAGAAAATTTCTCATTTATTCTAGAAAGAAAATTTCTCTCTTATTTCATAGAGAAAATCTCTCATTTATTCTATGGAAAAAGTATTTATCTTATTCTAAGGATAAAATCTCTCACATTCCCAAAATCTTAAATCGTCTACCTTATTCCGACATGAAGAAGCACGCTGTAAACATTCATATCGATCGAAATGTAGACACAGTGAATAGCTACATTGCTGGTGGTTGCTTATATTTGTATACATATAACAATTGGTTTAATATAAGTTGTTCTAAATAAATGTTGATGTGAACTTTCATATTACAAATGTATGTTGGTAAAAAAACATATTAATATTGTTTGCACTGGTGTGGCTATTTTTGAATGTGAATATTAACATTGATTAATAATGTGATGGTCACAACACCAATTGCTATATATTACAATGTAATAATTCATAATACATAATGACTCCTTACAATATGAATATTCACACCATGCAATAATTATGCAAAACTCATACAATAATTAGTGATATGTAAACATTCACATTATACAATAACCATGGAATCATTATTCTGCACTGCACGTCATGCAACTATCACATGCTTCTAATGTTAAAGTTCACATCATAAAATGCAAAATATTAAAATATAATAAGTCACAACAATAATAACTTCAGTGAATGTGAACGTTCACATTCACTGAAATACCCACCCAATAAGCATACACACAGACACACTGATACATGAAGGTATCAATTTGCTACAAAAACACAAAATAAGAAAGTGAACACCCACATTACGACCACATAATACCATAAACATGAAATAACTAATGATATGTAAACATTCACATCTTGAAAAAAATATAGCTATATCCATATTTTGCATTGCTAATCCCAAACTGAAAACTTTATTACCATAATTATACATCATAGATTAGACAAGTTCAAATTCACACCACCAAATATAATAGCAATAAACAACATGCAAACATTCCCTCATAATGATATTACCAATAATATGTGAACGTTCACATTGTTGATGCAATCTGAACATTCACAACATCCAAAAAAACAAAACCCTATATGAACGCATTACCAAAAAAAAAATCATAAGCTTATTTAACAAAGATAAACTTGCATCTCCATCTATTCTAGAAAATGAAGTTGAAAGCAAAAAATAGAGCATAAAATTCTTTCTATAAATCCAAACATAAATGAACATGCATCCCTAAACCAAAATAAATAAATAAATAATACTAACCATGAGACAAAATTATCTACTCGTTCTTTCACTCTGATCAATGTCTAACTTCGCAAAATTATGTAAAAAAACAGAGCACAGACAAATAACACTAATGCAGTCTCGATTCGTCATCTTCCTCCAACACCAACGAAACCCTAGCACAACGAAGCAACACCATAACAAGAGTGAAATTGAATGACAATCAAAAGCGTGAATCATGGTAAATGCCATAACAAAAAGATAGTAAAAAAGGAAATGTTTATATCCTTTTTGTTTGTAATATATATCAACAATAAATATAATGGTATAATAGTTCAACAAATAATTTAAATCAGGAAAATATGATCTCATGGAATAAAAGTATAAACACATGGGACTAACTAGGTTATAAATTTCCTTCATGGACTTATTGGGTTAGAACACCCTTAAATGGGATTTATCAATAAAATTCCAAGAAAAAAATTATATTAGAATTAATATTTTTTTTTTATTTTTATGCAACTCTAACACACAAAAAGAGTTGCATCAAATACATAAATAAATTTGTTCTATACGCACAGAAGAGTTGAACCATCATGAAAATGTATTTTTTTTTCAATACTCCACTAAAATGCATTTCTCTTAGAAAACATTTATAAAATAATAATAATAATAATATGAGAGATTTATTTATAAATCTCATTTAGAGGACTTACAACCCAATAAATCCATAAAGTTTTCTTCTATTCCATCTAATCTCATATATTTAGACTTGTATCCCAGGAGATTTTTTTTTCCTTATTTATAATATTTTTAGGACTAATATACCCTTTGTTCTATTTTTGATAGTAAGTATTCCACACAATTGTAATATTCTTGTTTTTTGACATTTTTAAAATTAGTGGGATAGGTTTCTTTAAAAACTAAATATATATTATTAAATTATAATATTGACAAGAAAACATTGTTAAAAAAGAATCTTGCATCACAAAGAAACTCTCTCTCTCTCTCTCTCTCTCTCTCTTGCCCATTTGAGAATTAGGGAAATCACAAAACAACAAAAACTCAGAGAGATGAATCGGGTGATGATCATCAAAGATAGAAATAAAATAGAAGAAACCCAAAAAGGAGCTCATCATCATTATCATTGTCATCATCATTCTTCCATTGTTGTAGTTCGAAACTCTATGTTCTTCTATTGTTGTGGTTCCAAGATTAGTATTTTTCCATTGTTGCAGTTCGAAACTCTATTTTCTTTTATTCAAATATCGTAGGGTCAATGTTAGCACCGTTTTTGTTTTGCAACTACATATAGGTATGTGTTGGTAAGGATGAATGTTTAGAATTATTCAATAATTTATTAAAGTTGGATTCGACTTTTATTTCGAAATAGATTGATATGGTATTATATATCTTTGTATATGTATGCTTATTGATTGAGTATTTTTATGAATGTAAATGTGCACATCCACTAAAGTCATTGTTGTGGATTTTTGGATTTTAATGTTTTGCATTTAGTAATGTGAACTTCAACATGAGAAACATGTAATGGTTGGATGATATACAATGTAGACTAATGATTGCATAATTGTTGTATAATGTGAATGTTCACGTTCGCATATTACTAATTATTGTATGAATTTTCATGATTTTTATATGATTATTACATGGTGTGAAAGTTAACATTGGTGTTATGATTATCACATCTTTGATTAATGTTAATATTCACATTTAGAAATAGTCATACAAGCGTAAATAATAATGTGATATTTTAGTCGCAATATAATGTGCATCTTAATAATATAACATAGATAAGTGAATATTCACATCAACGTTGCATTTATCACAATGCACACTAAGTAAATGGTTATATGCACATAATAACAAACAATTACCAACAACGTGAATGTTCACAATGTCTGCATAATATCAAAATAACATGACAACATTAATCATGCATTGCTCACAACAAATCACATTAATATTAATATTCATATTAAAAAATAGTCATATACTAGCACAAACAATGTAAATGTTTGCAATGTATGATTCTATGAGAGAATATTATTTACCAGCATGCATTTGTAATGTGAAAGTTCACATTAATATCTAGTGAGAAATTTTCAAAAGTAGACGATATAGGATTTTAAGAATGTAAGAGATTTATTTATTTATTTATTTTTTGGAATAAAGGAGAGAGTTTCTCCATAGAATGAAGGAGATATTTTCTTTATGGAATAAGAGAAAGATTTTATTCCTAAAATGTAGAAATTCTCCCTGGAATAAAGACAAATTTTCTCCATGAAATAAATGAGAGATTTTTTTTTTTCCATATAATGAGGAATTGTTGTTATTTTTTTATTGTGTATTGATTTTAAAATGGAAACATGCACAAAAAGTTGGATAAATTATATTTTACACCCCTACACTTTACACAAAATCTCACTTTAGTCCCTACATATCAAATTGTGACACTTAACCCCTGCACTTTTGGTCAAGTGTCACATTGGCCCTTCTGTTAATAGTGAGGCTAACAAAAGTTATCATTTAAGGAGCTAAGTTTCACAATTTTGATATGTAGGGACTAAAGTGGAATTTTGTGTAAAGTGCAGGGATGCAAAGTGTAATTTATCCTCATATGTTTTTCATGTGACTAACCTCTGTTAATAATAAGGCTAACAGAAGGGTCAAAGTGACATTTGACCAAAAGTACAGGGAATTAAGTGTCACAATTTGATGTGTAGGAGCTAAAATAAGATTTGATATAAAGTGCAGGGATGTAAAGTACAATTTACTCACAAAAAGTTAAAAGGATCATTCGGTCATATTATTTTAGACATAACCTAATAAAATATTAAAATTAAATATAGTAATACGGCTTTTTGAAAAATGACATCAGTACTATTTATCATCAAATTTGGTACAAGTAACCTAATCATTGCGTCCAGCGTGCCAACTAGTGAACTGGCTGCCAATTTGGACATATTCGAGATGTTTCACTTTTCTTAAATTGAAATTTGATTAGTGTAATTTTTCTTAAACTCAAATTTAATGATAAAAAGAAATTAAAAATACTAATTTTTCAACTTTTAAATAACAAGTTTTTTTTTTTTTTTTTTTTTTCAAACTTATATAAGTAATTTTTATCTCATGAACTATAAACAAATTAACAAATTTTTTTTTCTTTTCTTTTTTAAAAAATAGATAGGACTATAAACAAAAATCACACCTAATATTCTGCCACTAATTCTTAAAATAAAATAGTAGTGCCACCATAATCCAAAAATTAAATCCACTTTTTAAACTCAATGATCTGGTAGTCTATTATTAGAATATCCAAGACTATTATCTTTCTCTCATATCTTCTTTAATCATCAATCAATCATCCTATTTTTACATTATTGGGGTCTAGAAAGTAAGTTTAAAAAATAAGCGTACATATATGTTGGAGTATCTGCTAAAATATATAAATAATTATAGAATCAAAATAAATATGGGCAAAAATCATCACCATGAAAAGACACCAGATTTACGTGGTTTGACAAATTTACCTATATCCACAGATATTACCTGTCGTTCACTATATTAAACATGGTTTAAAATCTAAAAATTCTTGAGATAACGATTTATAATTATGTTTCAATTCTTAAACAATAAATAATAATCACAATCAAATAATCAAAGACAAATTGGCACAATGATTTAACGTGAAAAAATCACAATTGAAGCGTCTCTAATTGCGATAAAAAAAATCACGGGCCAAAACCATAAAACAATCCACTAAGAAGACAAAAAAAAAAAAAAAAAAAAATTACACAAGTATACCCTCAATTACCTAGTGAATCCACGCCGATGTGTCTTTTCCACCACCATCTTCGCCTCAAAATTGTCTTGCCTGACGTTGAGTCCACAACACTGATGTCAAATCCATAACGATGAGCCACTCTAGAATCTATCAAAGCTTCATGCCTAAGTTCACTGGAATCCACCAAAGAACAATTCTCTTTTGTGAATGAAACAATAATAACAACCCTTAATGTTCGACAATCTGAAATTCGTTAATCAATCAATCACCTTATATACTGAAGAAACTCATATAAAACAGCCTCTAATAGAAAAAAAAAAAAAAAAAATTTCTTTTCTTTCTCTCCAATGTTTTGGATGGCTTAAACCCTAAAAACAGCAAATTGCGCACTTTATAGTAAATTGAATCACGAAGACTGCTCAAGTGCACATTTCACCACTGGAGTGGTGTGACTAAAGGTGGTGCGAAACATATAAGTTGACCGCTTGAGCGCAACTTTTACTGTTTGAGTGATAAAACTTTCTTCCCAGAAGTTCAGGCGCTCTGCAAAAATGCTAGATGATCATTTTCTTCGCTCGAGCGCACAAATGACTGCTTGAACAGTCAAACAACTTCGACTACATTTTTATATTTTTCTTCGAGGGCACAAATGTCCGATCGATCCTTGTAAATAGTCAGCGAAATGGAAAACACGAAAGCCTCAAGATCACAAACTCCTCTACATAGACACAATTTGGGTTGGATTCGCATCTAAACACTCATAGCCTCACTGAAATAAAAGAGAGAATAAAATTACAAATGAAAGGAGTTTTGTCAAATGAGATTGCCAATTACAAAAACCTAACATATGTATTACATATCATATCTTTAAATATATAAATATACAATGAATCAAACTGAGGTGCGGTAATCTTGCTCTTTTTAAGGAGATTCAAACTGTGGGGACATAATTTTTGAATGACAACACGTGGCCGAGGTGATACCGAAGTGTCAGCCGAGGTGTCACGTGTCCTGGTCATGATGCCGAGATGATCTCAGCTAGGCTGAGATTATCTGCGAGAATACCGGAATCCGAGATAAGCGGATAAGGAGCAAGAGTCCTAAAATGGGAGAAGACTTCAGTTTGGGTAAAGATAAGACTCTTAGAGAGTTTATCCTAATCCTACTAGGAGTCCAAGTTAGCAGTAATCCTAAGTCCATTAGAGCTAGGCTTCTATTTGAGACTAGGATTATGTTGGCTATAAAAGGGAGGCACCCCCATGGGTCTAAGGTATGGCTTTTGATATTCTGTCTAGTGAGTTAAGCACTATTGGTTATCTTTGAGAGATATGGAGTACTGACTTGATCGTCGGAGTACCTCCGGGTGGACGAGCCACCGCCGGAGACTCTTCTTTCTGTTGCAGGTCAGACAGGTGCCATCTATTCTGCCAGTGTTCTCTAGTTGAGTACTAAGTTGGCAGTGTGGTCGGAAATTGACACACACACAAACCCTTTTTGGTTGGTAAAACTACATGTGAGACCCAGAAAATCCTTTCACATGGATTGTTGATGAGATCCAATGAATAAATGAGCTTGGTTCCTGTAAATCTGCAAAGATGAGCATGATCGGCGCCACCCAATCGAGGTTGCCAGCCGGAGACACTTCAATGATAAAATTAGCCAAAATAGATTGAAGAGAAAAGATAAAGATTTAGAGAGAGTGTGTGCCCTGTGGCAGGAAAAATGAGGCATACCTCTTGTGTATTGGGTCCCCTCCTTTTATAAGGGATGGATGATATTTGTTTAGGATATTTTGCCCCTATAGCTAGGATATTTTTCTGGCTCCCACAATAGCCCCAAAACTTTCGCTTTCTTTCACACAAGAAGTGGAAGTTTTTTATTCTGAGTTCGTGGCATAAACAGATGCCAGATCTTTGATGGATAATGCGTAGTTGATGTAGGTCTTATTTTCGGATCACATTGTCGAGTGATGTTGCTTGAACAAGTATTAGAAAAAGCATTGTGGCTACATATATACGGGAACAAAACAAATAAACAAATGCATGTATGAATGCGTGTATGAATGTATGCATGTGTGAATGTATGATTGCTCCGAAATTATATCACATGAATTCTAAACAATCATATCACAAGCGATGCCATGAGTTCTACATTGGAGGTCTCTGTAACGATGGGCCACGGTATTATAACCCCCGGGCAAGGGTGTAGGCCGCGGTATTATAACCCCTGGGTGAGGGTGTCAGCCGCGGTATTATGACCCCCGGGCGAGGGTGTGAGCCGCAGTGTTATGACCCCCGGGCGAAGGTGTGAACCGCGGTATTATGACCCTCGGGCGAGGGTGTAGTGTATTGCCCAGTGTGAAAATTGCTTCAAACTATGGACTTCCGTGTCGAGCTAGAGATATTTCTATGTGCTGAGTGCGGAGAGCTCTAAAATATGGAGGTGTTTGTTGGTGTCAGGCAACGATCAATTGCAGACATTGCAAGGATAATAATTCGTGTCAATGATTGCCTATACCAAATAATACAGGTATATCAGCCACAAAAAAGTGAAAAATTGTAAAAGTCATAACAATGATGGCATGCAAAAATATGCAAACTGTCGAGTGTGTAGCTGAATGTGTAGTACAATGATGGCGCACAAAAATATGCGAAGAACTACCGAATGTGTAGTATGAGTGTATTGCCCAAAACTGTCGCTTGCTTGGAGTGGTGTGAAAAGGAGCAAGAGTTTGGAACTCAAGTAATTGTCGTTCTTTGTAATGCTTGTATCAAGTGGGCCGAGTATGCATGCATAGCAGAGGTGCCAACATGATAAACAGCTGATATGCCCCAAGTGGAAATTAGAAAATGGACTAAGATGTCCGAGTTGGCAATAAATGGCCAAGGTAACGAAATAAATGAGTGGGAAGGACGGAGGATTTTTTCTGAGCCCTACGATCCTGTTGTTGAAATTGCATGCCGATCAGAGATGATGTGACCGTTGATCAATCTTGTAACGCCCGAACGTGCCAAGTCGTTGATCCTAATATTAGGCAGAAAGTTGCCAAATAAGATGTAGTCGTTGAATTCGGCATTGAGCAAACTCTAGGTACGGTGACAAAAATGTTGTTTTAGTTGCGATATGTGGCATTGCATGTAACATCTATGAATGTTTGGTATGGAATTTGCAAAATCATATCGTACGAATATGTGCAGAAGGCACTAAATAGTTGGAAATGACTATTAGATCGTTGGAAATGACTATTAGATCGTTGGAATCGGACTTCGGATGGTGTAATTTTATTCAAAATGGATCTGAGGGCTCGAATCAACAGGGTGTAATTCAACTGCGAAGCACATGATAATTTCCGTAGTGGCTGCTTGGGTTGTTTTCTCCAGCGAAACTGGGCATTTTCTAGGCAAACTTTGAGCGGCTCGTACGGCTTCCTTTGAGCTCCGATTTTGACACGATTTGTTGCGTTGGACTCGTCTCAGTGAGTACTTCACATTGGTATAAGCAAAACTTGAGTTTGACAGCTTCAAAAATTTTAGTTGTCAAAATATGTGATCCGTATTGCAACTTTCAGTGGACTTTGGTTACTTCTTGGCTTCTCAAGTTGGTGGGTTTGGACTCTTTGAACCGATACGAATCATGTGGTATGTTTAGATGTGGATTTCGGTAAGCCGAGATGCTAGTTTTATGTCAAGATATTAGTGTGGAGCAATATTGCTAAATAATGTGCCGAATAAGTTGCAACGTTGCTGAATAAAGTTGCGGAATAATACTGTAGTTGCCAAATAATGTGCCGAATAAGTTGCAACGTTGCCGAATAAAGTTGCGAAATAATACTGTAGTTGCCAAATAATGTGCCGAATAACATGTCTGTGCCGAGCAATATATATAAACAATGATGCTTGTGAAAAAAGTAGGAGTGTACCAAGCACCATGTCTGATGACCATGCATTTGGTCATTCAGTGATGATTCTGAACCGAGTTTACTTTTTGGCAAATGTGTTCTTCTCAGCGAATAATGTTGCCGAAGAGCGTTGTGTTGCTAAGAATGTCCAATGCTGTAGTGTTTGACGTATGTGTGGCCAAGTAGTATTGCCGAGATAGTAGCGGCGAGCAAGATTGTTGCATGTCTGAATGAAATCCTGAGATTGTTACAGAAGAGATAGATGAATTAATAATTGTAAATGTACGTAGCTATTGTTTGTTTTTTTTGTTTTTATTATTATTATTATTATTATTATTATTATTTATTAGGATGACAAATGGTGCGAAGCCGAATATAAAAGAAATTCAAGTTGGGGCGAATGATCGGTGAAGATGGATAATTGTGGCCTAGCTCCAGGAGCCTGTTGTCAAAATTGCATGTTGATCAGACACGATCTGACTATTGATCGATCACTAAATGTTCCCGATTGGCCAATTTATTGATCCTAATATGAGACTCAGAATTTTCAAAAGTGGACCTCAAAAATAGATTCTACATAGTGAAAAATGCGAGGGTAGGCATCCCCGAAGTTATCCAACCACCCGATTAAGCCGAACATGCTAAGATGCAACAGAGCACTTTGCGCCGAGAAGCACACGATAAATCCTTAGGTCATCATTCTCATGCAGTAGACGTGAAATGCAGAAGTTCGCGAGTCAAATGCCCAAGTTTGAGCCCTTGTATTTTCCTCGTTTTAAATCCGATTGGCCTCTTTTCGGTGGCATTGGATTCATCTCGCGGCCTAGTGTGCATTTCATAATTTAGACTCTTCATTGCTTGAATGCCATTGGACCTCCTAAAGTTGACCAAAAATAAGATGGTTTGGTTACTTCATGTTTTTTGTTTTTTGGCTTTCGTCCTCGGCTAAAGTGTGGTCGGTCGAAGAATGTGCTTGGTGGGTGAATGGGCCTAGCAAAAGGACTTGGTGGTTCACATTGTTGAATATGCTCTCGGCGGCGAATAATCGAGGCCGTTTTCATTGCCAAAGAATGGAGTGCGAGGTTGTACATTTGCCGAGTAACTTTGGAGCTTTGATGAGCAATCTTCTATGAGTTGTTGTGCTGCCAAATTGCATATCTATGAGTTGTGGTGCTGCCGAATTACACATGCATTGGGGTCACACGCCGACTAATTCGTCACTGCAGAGGAATTGTTGTCTAGCAATGTTGTACTCAAAGCAATGAGTTAGCGGTTATAGACAATGTTGTGCAGCCGAGAACCATGATAAACTTTTTGTGCAGCCGAGATAGGTGGGTCGGCAATTCTTCGGCTTACCGAAACACATTGGTTGGCAGAACACTTGATCGGCTAGTCCGTTTAGTTTTGTCTTTGCCGAGAGCTTGGTTGACAATGGGAAACTTCTGGCTTTGATCCACTAGTCAGCGAGTCGGCAACTTCATTGGCTTTGGTCTTTTAGCTTGCCAAAATGAGTGATCGGCAATTGATTTTGTGATATTAACCAATCAGTTGTGTATGTTCGGAATGCCGTTGTTACCCTTCATAACATAACTTTCTTTATTCCATTTCTTGCTCAACCTCAAGCAAATTGCCGAAGTGGGTTGCTGAGCTGCTGGAATGGTCACTACAATTTTGCTTGACAAACTGAAATGAGCATCTAAAAAAGAGGTTGCCACAAGGGTAAAATTGATGAATAAATTTATATGCAAATACTACAAAAATGAGTTAATGGTTAGAGAGAGAAAACAACGAAATGGTCCCGTGAGTTTCTTTCTCTGTATCTGATTCTAAAATTCATAGCACATGGAGTGTTTGGCATGGAAAGCAAAGCTTTACTTCTACTGATGCAAATTACATTAACATATAAATAAACTTGCAGTAGATGAGAACAAATGCAGAATAGTATGTATTTATCATCTTTTTCGTTGAATTCTCAGACGTTTCTCATAGACGGCGCCAATTGTGAGACCCAAAAAATCCTCTCACATGGATTGTTGATGAGATCCAATGAAGAGATGAGCTTGGTTCTCGTAGATCTGCAAGGATAAGCATGATCGACGCCACCCAACCGGGGTTACCGGCCGGATACACTCCGGTGATAAAGTTAGCCAAAATAGATCAAAAGAGAGAAGATGAAGATTTAGAGAGTGTGTGCTCTGTGGTAGGGAAAATGAGGCATACTTCTTGTGTGTGGTCCCCTCATTTTATAGAGGATGTATGATATTTGTTTAGGATATTTTGCCCCTATAGCTAGAATATTTTTCTGGCTCCCACACTACCATTTCCCGATGCAATAGAATATCATATATTAGTCTGTCTTCCTTAGGATACAAAACCCAACTTTTAGTTGTGTTGACTCAACCAACCCTGCACAAGTAAGTATGTCCAAAGTTCTACCACAAAAACACGTTTACAAGTTGCCCAATTATTTTTGCATAGACACAATATAAAATACATATAGATACACTTATAATTCTCCACACAAATTATGAATGTATAAGCTCTAATTTATATACATTCACAAACAAATGAAGATTCCTCATCTTTAAGACAATAATGACTCAATTGTAAGCCACCATAATAAATCATGTAACTCATAACCTTTCACATGAATTATATAGAACATTACTCACCTGGATAATTAGCTAAAAGTAATAAACGCACACTCAAACCCTTTCAATTCACCATATTGCATTATTATATAATTATAATTTGATTATGACATGATATATGTATACATATGAATGCACCACAATATGTATATATAATGTTAATATTAAAATAACGCAAGTGCATTATGCACCAACAATATATATTATAAGCTACTCTGATAAACATTACTAAACACGGCCATTGTTGTAGATTAAAGTGACTTTGAATATATAACGACTCAAGTTAAAACCTGACCCTTTTGTATTCTTTGGTCCAGGATCTAGTACTCATGGTTGTTATTTATACTTCTTGTTGTCTTGTTGTAATGTGGGATTGGTTGTTTGGTGTTGTTCGTTGTGTTTTGAACAGGTTAGGACTTAATTTTTCAAAAGAGTTTCTACCTGTTTCTCTTTAGGTTCGCTCAAGTGGTCTTTCCTTTGCTCGAGCAGTCTGTGGTTCCTTCTAGTATCTTTGTTTGCAGTCTAAATTTCTGGGAGTGGGTGTTTTTCACTCGAGCCATGAGTGGGTCACTAGAGCTGTATTTTATGTCTAACGCTCCAGCAGTATTTCTTTTGCTTGAACAGTCTCTTTGTAGGTTTGAACTACTGGGAGGGAGTCATTGTGCACTCGAGCCATGACTCGATTGCTTGAGCGATTCCTTGTGTCTGACGCTCAAGCAGTGTTTTCATCGCTTGAGCGATCTGTGCATATATCAATACAAGAGAAAAATCTTTTTTTTTTTTTTTGAACTTTTTGATATCTCTCTCTCTCTAAAAGGTAACTTTACGAAATGTCTTCACACTCTCTCTCTAGTTCTTGACTAAACACCCCTATATACTCAAATTTGTTGATCTCACCACCATAGTGCTTTGGAGAAAAGTGTAGAGCTCGTAAAAGTGAGCATTCTAATTGAAAAAGTTTTCATTCGACTCCGTCATAAATTGGGTGAAAAACTATTGATTTTCGAACTAAGAACAATGGGAAAAATGTTGAGTTTTTGGAACGATAATATGTATATATCTGTTGATGATGGGAGTGAAGTTAGATATGTATTATCACTCCCATATTGAGATTATGAAAATTATCATTATTGTTGAAGGTTTGTCTTTTGTATAGAGCTATTGGTGGATAATAGCTTTGATTGTTGTAGAAATTGCATGAGGATTATGTTAATTAGAACCAATTACTCATACATCTTGCATTGAACATTGTTTCATATTTATACATTAAAATTGCATTGTTTTGAGGAAAAAAGGGTGAATACCTTGGTGAATCTGGTTAGGGGGTTTGGTTGTGGTATTATCTATGTTGACTTGTGTATCCTTGGTAAAAGTCCAAAAACTCGTGCTGTTAGGTGCTAATCCTTCCGGTTATTACCGGTAAAATAGCTTTGGTAGTGCTTGTATAAAGTACTAGCAGATATGTACCTAGAGATTCCTAGTGTTATGTATTCACTGCCCTGTTTTTTGATTTACAAAGTATTATTTTACGAATTGATTTATAATAATGGCATTGCATTGTTTCTAAAAAGAAGTGTAACATTTTTGTGAATGGCATGCATATGCATTCAGCATATGACTTTGGTAAGCATCATACAGTGTGTTAAGCCATTCTCTACTAGGCTTTAGCTCACCCTATATGGAAACCAACTTTCAGGTGCTGATGATATGTCTCTGCCAAGAACTTAACTTAGGGGGATCGTGAAGTTGAAGGCTCATTTGTTTTTCATTTATTGTAAATATTTTTTGTACAAGTCTCGGGCTTTTTATTTGTTTTGGGGCTTGACCCACTTTCGTTGTAACCAAGTATCGTCTTTGAAATATGTAACCATTAAGACATAAACTTATCTGAATTTCCTTTCATTTTCGATATATCGCCTTGTGTCACATGCTATAGATTCAAAATCTAGGGTTTGTGAATGTATAATGCATATGATACCTTTTGTAATGATTATCAAATGAGCTAATGAAAGAACGAAATTTTATTAGTTTCCGCATAACCAACGTACTTTATGAGATTATCTATTGTTTTTATTTGAGGGCATTATAGAATGCTTGGCCTTACAGCAATAGAAAAACTATACAATAACTAGTGAAGTTGGTTGCAAGCAAAGCACACAAGCTAGTGCCCAATGCAAATGCCCACTATAAGTTGTCGAAATCTTTTTTTATTTTAGCTAACTGTTTTGTTTGTTAAATGGTATTGATAATGAATTTGTAGTTATTGTATTTGTCTCTTAACTTGAATTATTACCCCTCCCCCACCCAAAAAAAGAAAAAAAAGAAAGTAATATACTCTAAATACTTTATAAAGTAGATTATTCCTATATTATAGCACATAAATTGCTATTTTGTACAGGCAAACCGTTTAACAAAAAATTTGAACTTTAATAAGTGTCACTCTTCTCTACACTAGTCATGTTGAACACCTAGCATTTCATCATAAGCCACACACAAAGGTCTTACAGCAAGAACACTACATTCTCTTTCTCTTCTAGGCATCTACTTCTTGGTTCAAATTGATATTTCACAAAATCTTGCAAGAAAGTATAGTTAATTTAAATAAAAATATAAGTAGCACCAACAATATGGACAAGCTTAGCAAACCAATATAGTTTATGCATTGAGAAGCACAAGTAGACATCATAAAGAAAATTTAAATGAGAAACATCAAGAATGGTTAATCAACGAGAGCAAGGAGGATGGATACCGGTGGTAAGGAAACGAGGTAGGCACGGGAAGCTGGAAGCGTGGAATGAGAAGAGAAGATCAGGTATGTTCACATTATTTGTGGACAATCTACCAGAAGCAATGCACCCAAAGAGCATGTATACGTTGTTTACAAAGTTTGGAGTGGTTAGGGATGCGTTTATCCCAAATAAGAGGAGGTCAATAACAAAAACAAGATTCGGTTTTCTTTGTTTTGATTGCCCAGTAGCAGCTCAGATTGTTGAACAAAAGGCAAATGGCCTATGGATAAACAACAAAGCGTTGGCTGTTAAAAGTGCAAGCTATGGAAAAGAGCAAGCCGAAATCAAATGGAGGCAACCAGATCACAAGGGAAAGTTTGTGGTGCGACAAGATATGGAGGTAGTACAAAAAAATGTGAGAAATCCTAGTAGGGATAACAGTTCCTTTGTTGAAGTATTAAAAGGGGTAGAGAAAAGAGGCACAACAATGACTACCATTAAAGTAAAGGAGATTGGGAATGGGTGGCTATATGCGAGCAAGATCATGAGACTTAAACCGCAGTACTCCAACATGGAGCTGGAAGAGGAACTAAATAACAGAGGTCTGAGTGATGTGGTTGTTAGAAGGGGAGGTGGTAGGGATGTGATAATAACATCCAAATCAAAGGAGAAGCTTAGAAGCAAAGAAAGTGTACTAAATGCAGGTTTTCACAAGTGGTGTGAATATATCACAGATTGGGCTTCAGGTCTTCATCTTGATCAAAAAAGATTGGTCTGGTTGAGTTGTTATGGGATTCCATTGAACCTGTGGAATTCTGATACTTTTAGAAAAATTGAAAGAGCATAGGGTGAGGTGGTTAACTTTGATGAGGATGTATGTGAACCTTCATCTTTCAGCTGTGGAAGGATCAGAATCGTTACCAGTGTAATGGAGTTGATTAATTCAAGTTTAAATTTGGAATGCAAATAAAGAATATATCCCATAAGGGTAGGCGAAGAACATATAGTGAATAAGGTAAAGGGCAGGTGCAGGTGTAGTACGTATGAAGGTGGAAGGGATTATAGAAGTTCAAATGTCCATGGTGAGGCACAGAAGGTAGAGGCAGGCAGAAAGGAAGTAGATGATGATGTCATAGCTGATGAAAAAAGTGAGAAGGAGGAGGTGGCAAAAGGGGTTATGGTAGATCAGAGGCAGGGTAGAGGTGAGCTCGAGGTGGAAGGCAGGTGGGAGGTCGTATCCGTAGTTGCAGAGTCTGCAGATTGCTTGGGGAAATCAAATGTGATAGGTCCAGATATAGAGGTATCATTGTTGAGGGAGGAAAGTAGGCAGCTGAAGAGGTATAATCATGAAGGTCAGTTAGTAGATGGTCAGATTGTTACACATGGGTTTATTTCGAGCATCAATGGGACTCAACGGGAAAGACCAAGTATTTGTCTAGAGGTAAATTTGGCCCAGGATCAGTTTAGTAGCCAAATCAATGGGCCTAGGCCATGTGGATCAGATCTGAAGAATTCAAGTCAGACCAATGAAGGCAGACAACTTAGGCCCGATATGGTGGGCTCTAAGTCTTATGTGAGTAATTTTATGAGTTCTTTCTATAGTGATTCTATAAATAATCAACTGAGGAAAGGAAATAGGGGAGGTATGACCAATATGGGCTATAGAAACCAGTTAGTAAAATGAGGCTTTTCTGGGTTTGTTAGAAGATTATAGCAGAAAGGATCTGGGTCAAGCAAAGGCAACCAAAAAAATGTAGTGGTCAGAGTTGCAGCAAAAGTGTTGTCCAAGTCATTCTCAGAAAAGTCTCAATACATATGTGATGAGGGGAGATTGAAGGAAGCACAGGAAACTCTACAATTAGGAAAAAGATTGGGGATTGAAACCAAGGGCCAAGATGATGCAATAATACAATAATTAATCCTGCTTGAGGAGGGTGATAAGGAGAGAGTGGGAGAAAGGTATGGCAGGTGCTTGTAATCAGCTCTTTGTGGGTGGTCTACAGTGGTTAATACATGTTGTTATGAAGATGTTAAGCTGGAATATTAGAGGAGCTGGAAGATCTGAGAAAAGAAAGACAGATTAAGAAACTCCTAATCGCTAGAAAGATTGATATGGTTCTATTTCAAGAGACTAAGTTATCAAGTATATCAGAGGTGGAGGTCAGAAGGTTATGGCATAGGGACAGGTTTGAATACATGTCAGTGGGGGTTGAAGGAAGAGTTGGAGGGCTGCTATACATTTGGGATCTTGGAATGTTTCAGTTGTCAGATTGTTGTAGCAACATAAATTTTATACTATTATCAGGTACTTTTCATAATTCTTTTGAGTGTGTAATTCTCAATATATATGCTCCAAATGATGTGGTGAAGAGAGGCAACTTATGGGAGGTCCTGCTAAACATGAAAAGTAGCTTCTCAAAGCCTTGGTGTTTGGGTGAAGATTTTAATGAAATTAGAAATGTTGCTGAAAGAATAGGGTGTTCAAGAAGGGATAGGGGAATGAAAGACTTCAATGAGTTCATAGATAGATGTGAGGTGACTGAAATTCAGATGCTTGGCAGAAAATACACCTGGTCCAATGCTCATGAGGGGATTAAATGAAGTAAAATTGATAGGTTCCTTCTTAGCCCTGAATGGATTGAAAGGTTGAAGCTCAAATTATGGGGATTATCAAGAACCATCTCAAATCATTGTCCCTAGTACTTATGGTGGATGTGAGGGATTGGGGACCAAAGCCGTTTAAGTTCTTGAATGCGTGGCTATTGCATCCTAAGTTTGCTTCTCTAATAGAGAAGGTTTGGGGAGAGTCACACATTGTAGGGGATGCTGGCTTCACTCTACAAAAGAAATTACAAGCTCTAAAGATGGCTTTGAAACAGTGGAATAGAGAGGTGTATGGTACTGTGAAATCAAAACTAAAAGCAGTGGAGGATGAATTGCATATGCTTGATTTGAAAGCTGAAATCAGTCCATTAGTGGAGGCAGAACTGCAAAAAGAAAAGAGAGCTAAGAAGTGAGATGTGGAATCTTAGTCGTATGATTGAATGGACATGGCTTCAAAAATCAAGATTGGATTGGAATCTAAGAGGGGATGGGAATACTAGATTCTTCCATATCACAGCAAGCTGCAGACTCAATAGAAATGCAATAAACTCCATTACAGTTGGGAGGAGTGTAATTGAAGAACCTGACCAAGTAAAACATGAGGTGTGGACCTATTTCAAAAAGCATTTCTCAGAAGAGTGGAGGAGGAGGCCTGTGTTAATAGGGGATTTCAAGTCTGTAAGGAACAATCAGAATTTTGCACAACTTGAAGCAGATTTTTCTGAAGAAGAGATATGGGCAGCAGTGAAGGACTATAATGGTAATAAAGCACCGGGTCCGGATGGTTTTAATTTGTTGTGCTTTCAAAAGAATTAGAGGTTGGTCAAAGAAGAAGTGATCCGTTTTATGAAAGAGTTTTATATTAGAGGAAGGCTGGAGTATAGGTTGAACTGCTCATTTATTACTCTCATTCCTAAGAAGGAAAATGCTTTGAGTCTAAATGAGTTTAGGCCAATAAGTTTGATAGGATCTATGTATAAGATCCTATCTAAGGTTCTTGCAACTAGACTAAAGTCAGTGCTTCATGAGGTAATTAGTGAAACTTAATCTGCTTTTCTAGGAGGGAGAAACATATTGGATGGAGTGTTAATAGCTAATGAAATAGTAGATGGGTGGAAGAAAGCTAAGAAGAAAGGGTTGTTGTTTAAGCTTGATTTTGAGAAGGCTTATGATTCTATTAACTGGAAATTTCTTGTTTCAATGCTTTCAAATTTTGGGCTTGGATCAAAGTGGATTTCGTGGATGAAGGAATGTGTGTCATTAGCCAAAGTCGCAGTTTTAGTGAATGGAGCACCAACTAAAGAGTTCTCTCCTCAGAAAGGGCTTAGACAAGGGGATCCTTTATCACCATTCTTATTTAACTTGGCGGCTGAAGGGCTCAGTGTTTTACTAAGGAGAGCAAGAGAATTGGGAATCATTAAAGGGGTGGAAATTGGTGTCAATAGAATAGTAGTCTCTCATTTGCAATTTGTTGATGATTCCCTTTTGTTTTGTGAGGCTAATAGGCAGGAGATGCTACATATCAAAAGGATTCTTGGAAATCCTATCAGGTCTTAAGATTAATTATCATAAAAGTGTGGTGTGTGGGGTGGGTATTTCTGAAGCTTTGAGCAAGGAGTTTGCAACACTTTTAAACTGCACAACTCAGGGGCTCCCATTGAAATATCTTGGGTTGCCTTTGGATGTGAGTCCAAGTAGAAAGAACATATGGAAACCAATTGTGGATAAAATAAAGGCCAGGCTTTCTGGATAGAAAAGGATATTTTTGTCATTTGCTGGTAGGTTGACGCTGATCAAGGCAGTATTATCTAATCTACCAGTGTATTACCTATTATTGTTTAAGATGCCTGAAGGAATTGCTAAGGAAATAGATAGCATTCAGGCTACATTCTTATGGGGAGGCACAGACTTGAAGAGGAAAGTGCATATGGTGAGATGGAAGGAGGTAACTTTGAGCAAAAGTCAGGGAGGATTGGGTATTCGGAGAGTTAGGGATGTTAATGTATGCATTTTTCTTAAGTGGTGGTGGAGGTTTGCAAATGAAGGAGAATCTTTATGGAAAAAGGTAATATGCAGCAAGCACAATCTGGAAGGGGGAGACTGGTTTCCTAGTCTGAATCAAGACAATAGAAGCTCAAAAATCTGGAGGGATATCTTGCCTGTGGCAGAGTGTAGAACCAACTTGGTTCAATTTTATGTTAATCATTTCAAGATTGCAGTGGGCAATGGCCTTAGAGTGAAGTTTTGGCATGATAAATGGTGTGGTGATGTATATCTTAAAGAGGAATTCCCTAGATTATTCAGGTTATCTACTGAGCAAAGGGGATCTGCATGGCTCCTTGTTGAAAAGAAAGAAAATTCAGAAAATTGGGTGTTTAGTTTCAGAAGGCAGCTGTTTGTTTGGGAGGATGAGGAACTTATCAGGCTCCGAAATGTGCTGAGATTGGCTTTACCTCTTAATCTGGATGGTGTGGACAAACCAGTGTGGTTGGCAACCAAATTTGGTCAGTCTTTTGTATCATCATTGTACAATTACACAGCAATAGAGGCTGCGGAGTTGGGGTTTATTAGTAGGTCAATATGGGTGAACTATCTTCCACCCAAAGTGCAATTTTTTGGGTGGCTTGCTTGGGAACATAAAGTAAAGACCTGTGTGTTTCTATAGAGGATTAGGATATTGGATGAGAGTGTATCTACTGATTGTGTGTTTTGCAAAAATGAGCCTGAGACAATAGAACATGTTCTTATCTTGTGCTCCATGGTTTGGAGGGTGTGGACAGGTCTGTTACAGTGGTGGGGCATGCTTTGGGTTGTGCCAAACTCAGTTGAATGTCTGCTGCACTGGTGGGCTGGAATTTGGCTTAACAAAGCAGAGGGGAGAATCTGGAAGGACATTCCATTTGTAGCTTTTTGGTCAATTTGGAAGTGTAGAAATGATTGTGTATTCAATGGTGCTCAACCAAAAATGGGAGAGTTGCAGGAATTAATCATCCTCAGAGTTGCTATTTGGCATAAGGTTTCATTCAAAGACCTCAACTTCTCTATTACTGATTTTCTGTTCAACATTTATCAGATTAGGAAATGTATTGGTGGAAGGGTGTGATTTTGTCCATTTGCTGTGATGAACTATATTAGTGCTTCTGTGATGCTGAAGGGTGTGTTTTGCACTGGTGCAACTAGTCCATCATAGTGTTGCTATGATGCTGGTTTGTGAGCAGTGGCATTTTGTTGGGCAGTGATGGGAGCTTCAATTAAGTCTGCTGTTGATGGGTGCTCTGCTTGGCCACTGTAGCATCCTGAATTGGAGATGTAGTGTTGCTGTGATGCTAGTCTATGAGCAGTGGCAGTTGCTGGGCAGTGATGCTGTGTTCTGATGTTGTGTACTGGTGTTACTGGAATTATCCGCAGCAGATTTGGGTGTGAAGTCATATGGTTCTTGGTGTTGATTTTTTCTTTCGACAGTCTAGCATCCCATTACTTTTTGATACTGTGCAACAGCTCCTCCACATTCGAGAGGAAGGAAATTGCAAATTCCTACTGGCTTATGTTTCCCGAGCCAAAGTGAGTTAGGAAAGTGCTAGTTGGTTGTGTGCTGGTTGGTGTTTGCTGGTTGATGTAGCTTTGCTGATTGATTGTTATGATCAGAAATGGGAAGGCTGAAATGTTGTTATGATCAGAAATGGGAAGGCTGATTGGTTGTTCTGTTTCTATGATCATCTGGAATGCAAATGGATTAAGGGGAGTTCATTGGGATGGCTGAAGTTTCAACTTTATGTGTAAGTTTTGCATGCTCTGTTGTGGCTGCTATGCTGTTTGGTGTCCAAACCAGCAGGTTGGTTTTAAGTTTCACTCTTCCTGGGGTTCTTGTTCAGGCTGGTTTGGAGCACTGGTTTGGAGCTCACACCTTTTTTTCAGTTTCTCTTTATTGATGTAACTTTTTATACTCTGTATGTGTTTGTCATCAATAAAGTCTTTCCCTTCGCCGATCAAAAAAAAAAAAAATTAAATTAAAATATTCAATCAAATAAAGTTGAATGCATTGCATATATGCAAATAGAAAGAGAGTAAACACCATAAAGTACAGATGGTAAGATTGATATATACAAATTAAATTCATTCCTTGATGTTCCTAAATTCCATCTATAGAGAACTCAACATAGAAAAAAGGCCATTAGTCCTGTAGAGTTGCACGGCTCAATCCCATTAGACAACCAATCTTGAATTGCAAATTCCAAAGCATTATTTTCCATATTTAGATCCTCTCCATTATAAGTTGAAAATGAAAATCTCTATTACATGATTAACAGTTGCAAAAGAGTTAAATTGACAAATTAATCTATTAAACTGTAAAATAGTTAAGAGAAGTAATAAAGCTCATAATAACAAACTGTTAAAAAACAACCAAATAACTAATATAGCATGAACAAAACATAACAAGATGCCAACACCTAAAAGAAATAAAAATTAAATCTCTAAGGCACAAGAAAACCTCTTCTTAATTAAGTGCATTTGTAGGGATGATATAACTTTGAAATTGAATAACACCCTCCATAAAGAATGAGAAGGTACAATAGTCAATCCAACAGAGAGATTGTGCTTTCAACTGAAGGAAAAGGTCAAATCACCAAGTAGCTAAATTGAAAATTAATTTGTTCACATTTAACTAAACAAAATAATAATAATAATAATTGAGTCAAAATTTAAATTGTGACCTTCAAATAAATAATAATGAGCAAGTTTGTTATCTATTATCATTAGTAAAGAAATATCATAAGCAAATGTCTTTTCTTTTCTCAGTTTTGAAGTCAATGAACAATAAATTATATGTTTTACAGCTTATGGAAACCACAAGAGTTCTCTTGGGACATCCATCAAACAAGTAGTGTGAATAGTCAATTGCATAAAAAGGAAAAAGGAAAAAGGAAAAAACAAAAAAGAAAAAGGGAAAAAAAAAATTTCCGGTCAAAATGGTTTCATCATATCAACATATCAACCAAATCATTGAAATAGAAACATTTTCACATATAAAGTATCCCATTGACACATCAACAAATTAACCATCTGGTAAGAAAACCAAATTTCAAAAAAACTTTATATGTACTTTAAATCGTAATTTAGGAGGCAAAAGCTCATATTTGTATACAAAAAAATGCAAGATATAAACTGAAAGAGAGGGAATTTAAAGGAACTGACCTGAGGAGTAAACATTAATGGTGAGTGAACAAAAAGAGCCCTTTCTCTATGATCGCTTCTGTAAAACAAACAACATAAAGGAACTCCCAGTGCAATCCCAGCATTAACAAAGCCCTAAAAGGCTTGAATAACTAAGGTTTGATCAACCACAAAATGTGAGACATTCAGAACTTAACAGTGGGCGTCAAATGAGGAAGGATGAGCACTTAAGACTATATTTGGTGTGATGGACTACAAGAAACTATCCCAAAATAAATTTTGAATACCACATTTAGCTCTCTCTCTTTCTCTCTAAAAACCTCCTTCCCCGGCCTCTTTTTTGGCAGGCCGGCCGCCGCCTTTGGCTATGGCGGTCAGCTGGCCTTGTTCGTTTCGGCGTTTGCCTATTTGTTTTTGCTTTCTATAAACTTGAGTCCCCCATTTTCCCCACCTAGGTGTTTTTCGTTGTTGCTGCGGGGGTCGTCCAGGTTTTCTTCAGGGGCCGTCGGTTTTGTCATCTGTTGTCTTTCTTGTGATTCATCCTTGCCGTTTTTGCTGATGCATCAGGGGTCGTCCAGGACTTTCATTCGAGCGCTTTCTGGCGAGCAGGAGTTTGAGGGGTGCAATATGGTTCGGATGGGTAGAGTAGTATCGGCATCCAGTTCTGTCCGGGCGGTTGTCACTCGAGCGCTTCTCTTCGTGTGTGAGTTTGAGGGGTGAATTTCTTCCATTTGTATGGAGTTGTCCCTGCGGGTGGTCGGTGTTCGGTGGGTGTGTGGATCCGGGTGAGGATCCGGGTGAGGAGTTGCCACTACAACATATAAGACTTTTGGCGACCCATTGTTTTGGTCCCTAAAACTATTATTTTAGTCTCTAAATGGTTTTTGTGACAAAATTAATTTCGTCACTAAAAAAGTCACTAAAAGTGCGTCTAGAAAAGTCTTTAGTGACCAATTTTTGAAAATGTCCCCAAAAATGACAATTAGCGACCAATTTTATATTGTCACAAAATGTTTAATTTTACTAGACTAAACATTTGGTCGCTAATACTTCGTCAAAAAATGTCCCAATTTGGTCGCAAAAAACAAAATAATGACACTTTTAACGACTATGATATTTGGTCGCTAAAAGACATATAGCTTTCTCTACAATACATTTTCGTCGCTAAAAATCAAAGTTAAATTTTGTAATCATTTAATCTCAAATTAAATGTCATCCAATCATATTAAAAAAAAAATTGACATCCACATATCAAACCCACTCTATTCCCAAACCATAATGAGTATATAGAAAGTAAATTTGACAAAAATTAAAACTGAAAGTTTCCAAATTCAAATCAAAGTAGTAACAGTTCAAATGAAGAATAGCAACAATACAATAGTTTTTTCAAAGAAAATATCTAAAAAAGCATTTTCTCAACATCAATATCAGGCTTTATATCAGACAGGCGTGGCACAAGAGGCTTCAAGCTGTACTTAGGTGTGACACCCTTTGGACATCCCTGCAACCCAAAATTCAAAAAGAAGAATCAAATAATAAGAATCAACACAACATAACCTCATTAAATAATCAATAGTCATTCATAATCAAATAAGTTACAAATAATGAAAAAACACGTTATCTCAGTGTACTTGAAGTATTAGTGAACTATAATAAGAATCAATACAACAAGAAAGTGAGTCACCTAGAATCAACACAATAAGGTTATCATAATCCAAGCACGTTATCAAAATCAAATGTTCTAAATAACAAACACACTAAATTTATAACTATGATAGATCTATCTAGAGCAAAAGGTACTCACTATGAGCTATTACAATGAGCAATCTTAACACGAAAGAAATTCAATCGACACAGAAAAGTGGGGGAAGTTGAAATAAATAGTTAAATAAAGAATGAATTATAATAAACAAACTCAGTCAATCATAAATAAAGGAAAATTTAGCTGCCATGGGGAGCTGAAAGAGGCACAGCTGGGATGTGAGCAAGGCTCTTGCCTTGTACACCTTGTTCAATCATTTGATTTGTTTGTTTGGATTGATATCAGCCATCGATTTTTGAAAAACAATTTCATCACACATTGATTTTATTTATTATTTTTATGTGCAGCCACAATGGAAGAATGCATTTAGCTATCAGACAAATTGGAAGGAAATGTATTCATTCGAATGCAACAAATTCAATGCATCAAGGATCAATTACTGTTTTTGGGGACCTAAACCACCATACAACAACCAGCTGAGGCATCATCTAGAATTATTTAAGGTGTTTTGACAATTGACAGCTATTGATAATTGCTTTACAATCAAGTAAACATAATTATGGGCATTAAAATGACCAAACTTACAGTATTCGTTCTTGTGTAAAAATGCCAAAAAAGTCCCTGCTGATTGGTTTGTGTAATTAGACTTGATACAATTATCAGTTTCCCTCTCTTGGGTAAACACCTTTAAGTTATTCGCGTGCATCGACTCCAAATTCTTGGATGTTAATTGTAATTCTTTTTTCTTTTTCCTTTTTTTATAATTATGAGTATGCATTCTACATGTGTGACATTTCTGAAATAGATTACTGAGTTTTTACATGACAGTAAATGCAACAAAGAATTGATAGACAAAAATATAGCACATATTTATGATTGCAACGATCATATTAACATGTGAAGAATTGAAACCGATTTTACCCATGCACACTGTCCTTTGCTTTATTTTCTATTTTCCCCAGCTCAAAAACTCTATAAACAGGAAGCATTGCAGTAAAACATAAAACCATGTGACATTGCTAAATAGGAACCCTGTCAGCATTACTTTCTTAAAAACAAATGTGATTACAGTAAGTTATTGTTGCTTTGATGATCTAAATGCCCCTATCACTTTTCTTCTTCTTCTCCCATGTGTAGGAATTTTTTGCAAGCTTTAACATCAGTTCATTGGAAGTTAGAGGTGTCAAAACACACACAAACAGTTGGGTAGAGAAGCAGGAAGGAGATAACAGACTACACTAGTTCATTCCACTTCATCACAATGGCCAAAGTACATTGATATTTATAGGTTCTAACAAGAAGCAACAAGGCATGTCATTGTAACAAAGTATTCAATCTACTCACAACCCATACCAACAGATATAAACTTCTAGGATGACTCTTCAGTTAATACATGAAACACTCCATATATGTATGATGTGTACAGAAATTCCTAGAATTAAAACATAACTATTTAGAGTACCAAAATCATGTTTAATTTCAAACAGCATGGAACCCAATGCTTCTTGAGTGAAAAAACATACATACCTTACTGTTCTGGATGCAGCAAGGATCCATTCTCTATATGAGGTGGACAACTTACAGCAAACATTGGGAACTTCCTATAGTTGTCAAGAAATGCTTGCTTCTTTCTCAACTTCTCATACTGGCTTAAACACTTACTGAAGAGGTGCCGGATACTAGTATGACTTGCGAGCACGAGTCCATTGACCTAATAAATGTAAAATGCACCATATGTCCTTTGTTATTATTATTTCTATAACTAATCATCCAATATAAAAAATTTTCCAACAAGCCAAATAATTTTTTTTTTATAAATAAGAATGTAAAATATCCTGTAAAACATTCAACAATAGAAAAACCAACAAAAAGTTACACAAGGAACCTGTGGAAGTCAAAATCGCACCCTATGAGCAGTTTGAACATATGGAGATTTTCTAGACAAAGCAACCTGCAATAATGGAAAAGCAAAAGATGTCACTACTTTCAAATAAAAAACAGAAAAAAGAATGAGCTGAACAGAACACCAAAATGCTCAGGACCCCATTCAATAAAATTAACAAGTTTTCTTTCACGTATTCTCTGCAAACTTTCATGAACCTGATTTGAGAAGCACAAGTATCAGAATACATTTCATTCATATAACTAATCAAACTATTACCATCCTAACAAAATATCGCAAACTTTAAGTTAGATGGAGGTCTAAGAAATATGGCCCATTTCTCAACAAGTTTGCAATACAATTAACCAATTAAATTAAATAAATTGCATGCCTTCATCACCCCTTGCACAATCAAGTCACTGTGAAAAGACTTAAAGCATATGGAAAGTTTCCAGTGTAAAATATTCAGGAATGACAATGACTGGGAAAATAAAACTTCCATCGAAGAGAAGCAAATGAAAGGCTTTCATAAATATTCTCATAGAATCGAGAATGAAAATAACATATCATCATTACCTGAGTAGGGTCCACTTCCCCTTGAATAATATTCAATATTGATATGTATTTCGCCTGACTAGCTTCTTTTGTGCGAGCATAAGAGGAAACCATGATATTCTTTGTCTGCAAAACAAACCTCTATCAGAATCATGGGTTCCAATGCTTTGTTGAAAAAACACGTAAGCGAAATTTCTGTTGCGTGCAGAAGTGTCACGACCCCAACCCGCCCCTAGTAGGATGGTGCCGTGATGGCCAGTAATCCGTAATTACCGAAGGCCAACTTATCGAAAATTTAAAGACAATCAGAGTATGATGTACGGGGCTTACAAATGCGGAAGCAATAAATCAAATACAAATGGTCCATAAGAGCTTGTGCGTAGATCAAATGAGACAACATATACCATATGATTTACATCCGGTTCAAAAATAACAAAATACAAGTTTACAACTTGATCAAAAGGCTTCTCGGCCGAAAAGAACAAAATACAGCAATTACAAGCCAAGAAGCATGATTTTCAAGAGTTGCCGACGTAATACAAAAATGCCGACATAAATGCAAAACAGCCAATGCAAGCACAAAACTGCCGACGTAAAAGAGTCAAGCCGACACGTCAAGAGTCCCAAAACAAGCTTTGCAAAAATAGACTAGGCGTCGCCGCCGTCCTGCTCATCACCTACATATATATAGAGAGGGTGAGTTTGACAACTCAGTGAATGGTACGAATAATAAAGGTTTTTGCATGAATAGCCGAGGTCCTTCAAAGCAAAACAAAACTTTCTAAATCATACGAATATTAGCCGAAGTCCTTCTGAAGCAGAATTCATCAAACTTTACCAAATCAAGGGATGGACCATGTTCATCTATCAAGTCTTACCATATTTCAAGAGATGCTTACCAACATCAGCATAACACAATCGAAGCTGTCAAATCAAGTGATGAACCGTATTCATCTAACAAATCTTACCATATTTCAAGGGATGCTTACCAACATCGGCATAACACAGATCAAAGCTATCAAATCAAGTGATGAACCGTATTCACCTATCAAATCTTACAAAACTTGCAAACTTGTGTGACTTAGGCCCGTAGCCCTTTTTCACCTGATTGTGTGACTTAGGCCCGTAGCCCCTTTTCACCTTATTGTGTGACTTAGGCCCGTAGCCCTTTTTCACCTGATTGTGTGACTTAGGCCCGTAGCCCCTTTTCACCTTATTGTGTGACTTAGGCCCGTAGCCCTTTTTCACCTGATTGTGTGACTTAGGCCCGTAGCCCTTTTTCACCTGATTGTGTGACTTAGGCCCGTAGCCCCTTTTCACCTTATTGTGTGACTTAGGCCCGTAGCCCCTTTTCAACACGTTGGCTTTTCCAAGAAAGGACCGTATCCTCTTTAACACAAGAACTAATGTCACTTAGGCCCGTAGCCCTTTTTGACAAGGTGGTGCTGCGAAAGTTTATAGTCCTCCAGCCAAGGGACTTTCACAAGTAGTGCTGCGAAAGTTTATAGTCCTCCAGCTAAGGGACTTTCACACTTAATATCAAAACCAGGCTTATCATTGATACATTCGAAATAGGCTAATCGTTCATGCTTATCAAAGACTTTCTTCAAAACAAAGCAAGACAAGATTTATCAAAACATTATAACATAGCTTTATTAAAAGCACCACTCACCTCGGTCTTCTTGGGTGAAGGCTCAAAGCAAAGATCAAAGTCCTGGCAATCACAAGGCAAACCACATTCTCAAAACAAGCTTCATATGTACTTAATGATCTCGGCACTCTCACCGAATCCAAGTCAAAAGTAAAGCAAAGCATGACAAGGGTCAAAACGCTGTTTTCTATCTCATGGAAACACACTGGGTACTACCCAGGTCTAGCCGAGGTCCCACACCTCCTTGCCGAGGTGTGAACCTGATGGCCACACACAAAATGAAATCGGGAAAAACCTGGGTTTCCCTTTGAGGAATGCAAAGGACAAAATAATCAAGAACATCAAGGACATGCATGCTGGAGATCATAACTAGTACATTCAAAATCTGAGATCTGTGCAAAGAGCTCAAAACATGGACCTGGGCATTCGTACAAGGAAATCATGCAAGAACGGACACAAAAACATGGTTCTTGTTCCAAACTTTCGGATCAAAACGAGGTTTTACTCAAGAACACATGAACATCAACTTTCTCTTTCAAAACCGACTTCAAATCGTCGCATGGCATGCAAAACAAACACAATCATGCAATGCAACTTGATAACCAATAAGAGCAATCAAAGTAGAGCAAGAATCTAACCTCAAAACTCAGATCCAACGGTTGGATCGCCAAAGATCAAGATCGAGAATGGACTTCTCACTCTAAGACTCCTTCTCTCTTCTTTGAGAGCTTCTCTCTCTAGAAACAAGGATTTGAGACAAAATGATTTGTCTCCAAGCCTGCCGGCTGTCTATACACACAGCTCGGACACGTGGCTCAACCGGGTTGGCTCAGCTCAAAAGGTGACTGATTGAAAAGACAAGTCACTGAAAAAGCGTACTCGACAAGCTAAGGCGAAGCGTCTCGGCAAAGCGTAACAAAGACATCGGCTAGGGAGGACGACACTTACTAAGTCGTGCCACACCTGCCCTGGAACAAAACACCAAGTGCAAAGACATCTCGGCCTGGAAGGTACACTTCTCGGCCTCGGTTCTGAACATCTCGGCAATCATGCCGGAGTGAAGATGGAGGTCAACAGATGGCTCCAGAATAGTTCTAAGTGCAAAGGTTCAAAAGTGGACTATACTGAGCTGACCTCGGCCACACACCAAGCAAGGAACAAGATCAAGCAAGCACACATAACAAAGCAAGCCGAAACAAGATTAATAAGATTGTAACACATCAAGACAAGGTCTTACATGAATGTACGCAAGTATAGCTAAGTCAAGAATGAGGGTTGTTACAAGAAGTCTCCTCATAACATCTAGCACAGTAGTTTTACGAATCACATTAGCCTGCCAAGAAGAGATATACCTAAATCAGCTGCTTTACTAATAATCAATCACATATATTGCTGAATAAATATTATGAACAGGGACAGTATAAGTATCTATATCTTACCTGGCGCTCCACTGTAAGTGGTGTGTATCCAGTCATTAGAAAATGGCATCTTGGCATTGGAATTAAGGAGGCAAGAAGGCCAACTAAGTCATTGTTCATATATCCAGGATAACGCAATGTGGTTGTGCTTGCTGACATGACAGTAGACACCAATGAATTTGTTTGAGCAAAAGTAGGATTTGCAAGATGAAGTCGCTCCACAGCAATTCTATTGAGTGCAGTATTATCAAGAACAACAACATAATCAGCATTTAGGGTAAGTCTCTTGAGGGTCAAAAGTGAATTGTAAGGCTGGACCACCACATCACTTGTCTCCATCTGGTTAGGGAATACACTATATGTCTGAACAAGTTTTTTGCTGTAGCGATCATTCAGAGTCTCCAACAAATATGAACCCATACCTGCATGAAATCATCCAATTATTTATTGAATGGAAAACCCCAAAAGTTAAAACCAGTCAAACGGATTAGTTAAGCAGTCATATTATACATTATCATATAATTCCAAGAGTTACAGTGGTTAGGAAATCCTTGACCATTACTATTATTGTAATGACCCTCAAGGTTGAAAAGCATAATTTCATGTCTTAAATAGGAATAGTAAGCTGAGTTTAGTTTGAATGCCAGTTTACCACTCAAGTGGGGAGAGAAAAACAAAGCATATCATTTTAGTTCATTCTAAAATTGTAATTGATGGATAGATTTCAGTCTTGATGAAAACCTATACCATATTGAAATGATACAGTTTAAAGAATGAAATTTCACAACAAATACCAAAATTTAAAAATCCTTGATAGAAAAGAAATGTTAAAGAAGAGTTGGACCTGATCCTGTTCCTCCAGCTATTGAGTGGCATAAAACAAAACCCTCAAGACTATCACTTCCATCCGCTTCTCTATCAATCATATCCATTATGTCCTCCTCAACACCCTTCCCCTGATCCAAAATATTAGCAACATTAATATATGCGACATGTTCAAATTTATGGACAACCACTTTGTGACAGTAGCACTAAGCATTAGCTTTGTACCCATTCAATTCCTCACCACATGTATTGGTGATAACAGAATTAAGTTATTACCTAGGATGCACGGACAAACCTACTAGGGTGCAGCCAGGACCACGTCAAACACCAGCACTTTCCCAAACAAGTCAAATACATGTCCTAATGTATCCTACTATCTTTTGAACATTTTAAATACTGGACATGTTTTGAACACAGGTGTCCATCATCTAAACACAATTAGACACATCCAGTGTCTAGTACAAGTTTGATTAAAATAAAATGAGGGTTAAATCTTAAATAAAAGAAAAAAGTAAGGAATCATATTCTCCCTTCTTTGGAATTCCCCCCCCCCTCTCCTCTCCTCTCCTCTCTCCTGAAATCCTAGACCTTTATCTATCTATTTATTTATTTGACAAGTAGAAACCGTAGACCATTATGACTTCCAATACAACATGTTGATACTGCAACTTCACCCCAAACAGCCTAGTCCATGTAACACAGGACACACAAAACATTCTTCAGAAATGTTTCTAGTAGTGTCGAAGAACCATTTGTCTCTAACGCAACCACAACTCATCAGAATTGTCCATGCTATTACATTGTAGATTATGGATAAATGATTACTGAATCACTGAACTGGAGATTTGGCTATGCAAGAAAAGCTGTCACAAATAACAGTAAAAGTGTTGTTTTATGAAATAACTATATTATCCTTCTAATAAGTAACTATCTGTCTCTTTGGTGCTTAAGCAAACAAATCCACAAATTTTTAAAAGTTCTGTCAAAAACTTGTAGGTACCAGAATAATATCTATGGCATGTAATGAATTCGATTTACATTTGCTTAATTTTATCTTGGTCATTTACTACATCAGCTTATAGAATGGCTTCACATATGCTTGATTGTTGTCAAATCTAGGTGCATCCATTTGCTTAATTTTATCCGGTGGGTTGCCTTTTGAATTCAGTATATTGAAGAAACTATTAGATAGATAAGGAGTAGGTGAGTCCTCACTGACCTAAGCGATTTGGATTACCTAGCAGGCCTTTTATTTGGTAGGTAACGTTGCCAAAAAAATCACACTTTTTCTTTATGATTTTTTTTATAAGAAAATATTCATTACATACTACGTAACAGAATGAAAAAGATTGGTGCACAAAGGGAGATATATGTACATGTATGTGTGTTACAGTAATTGGAAAATTTAGCAGTCTCTGCCTATATATTTTGATTATTAGATAGCCAACAGTTATATAACTTAAAACTCAACAAGAAGCCAATTATATCAGATTGAAAATGCCTCTGCATGTTCTAGAAGGTATATAATGAATCCCATCTCATGTAAGCCACCTGTTATATATTTTATTTTGGGGCAATGAGTTGTTATTCAACTTTGCTATTGAGTTTGAAATTAATGGCTGTAGTTTAACAGGATGTGTGCATGGCTCGTAAACTGGCTGGTAAAAAGTAGTATAGAACGGTGGCAGTGGATTAGGCATCCCCAATTCTTCATCTCCAACACGCATTAGATTGGACATACATATATACACACACACAAGTTCAATCTATGTAAACAATTGTTCAATTCCAACAAGCATTAAGATAAGAAACAAGTTCAGTCTCTGTAAAACACAGATTGAAACACAATAAGAAATTGAAAATACAATAAACAGGTCGATTACGGAGATCGGAGATCGATTACGATAAACAGAGATTGAAACACAATAAGAAATAAAGTAAGACATAGATTGAAACAGGATAAGAAATTGAATATACAATTAACAGTTCAATCTATGTAAAACACAGATCGATTACGATAAGAAATTGAAAGTTCGAATTGGCGCTCTTACAGGTCGATTACGGAGATCGATTACGGAGAGAGAGAGAGAGAGAGAGAGAGAGAGAGAGAGAGAGACGCACCAAAATTTGAAGAAGATTGAGCTCCCAATCTGCCTTGGAGCTCCCGACTTTAGGGCTGAAGATTGAGCAAACCGAGGTGCGAGAGATTGAAGATTGACAATTGCAGATTGAGCTCAATCTTCAATTGGTAATTGAAAAACGACTATTAATCTTCAAATGTGGAGCTCAATCTACCTTGGAGCTCTTACAGGTATGAAGATCGATTACGGACAGAGAGAGAGAGCACGAGCAAGTTAGGGCTGAAGTGAAGAATGAGGTCCCGACTTTTCAATTGTTAAAATTATGAAAATAATTGGTCTCAAATTATTTTTAATTGATAATGGCGATAATATTTGGTCCTTAAATGTTAATAATATATTAGCAACCAAATTTATTAGTCTAAAAAAATTATGTAAATATATTAGCAGCCAAATTTATTAGTCTAAAAAAATTATGTAAATATTAAGTGAGAATATTAATAATTATTTTTACAATCTTGTAAGTAAATTATCATATGTTTAAATTTGTCCCTAAAAGATTATTTTTAGCGACCAAATTTAATTAGTCCCTAAATATTAGTCTCTAAAGGACTAATTTCTTGTAGTGTGCAGCAGCATGGTTTTTTTTTTTTTAGGTGTTGTTCTTGGAGTTTGGCAGCAGCAGAGGAGGGGTGGGCATGGAGTCTTCATGGATTTTTTCTGTGGGCTTTTCCGGGAGAGGAGGCTTAGGCGTGGGTTTCGGGTGTGAGTTAGAAGAAGACCTGGTGGGAGATGTTTCTGCCGCTGTGGTGGCAGTGGGTGTTTGGGTCTTCAGCAGGGGGTGGTGATCTGTGGGTGTGGTGTTGAAGCTTGGAGTCTTCCCGGTAGTAGGTGTTGCAGCAGCTTGGAGTTGGGGCTGGAGTCTTCCCAGCAGGGGTGTTGAAGCATGGAGTCTTCTCGGTGGTGACTATGGTCTCTTCTCGGCCGGTGTGGGCATGGGGAGTTGGGAGTTGCAGCAGCCTAGGGGTGGCGTGGGCTAGCTGCAGAGGCGTGGGGCTTTGGGAGCTATAGCTGCAGGTGGAGTGGGCATTTGGCAGAGGGTTGTTGATTAGATTTGGTGGTTGATTAGATTAGATTTGTTTTTGCCTGGGTGGTTGGGGCTGCTGGCTGCTGGAGTTTTTTTTTTTTTTTTTTTTTTTTTTTTTTTTTTTGTGGTGGGTTGATTATGTGGGGATTCTTGTAGTTTTATTTTGTAGTTAAGTTCTTTTTAACTTTGTTGTTTAAAAAATCGAGAGGCTTAGGGGTTGGTTGTATGGATACGAGTACCAGTAGTAGGGGTATTTTTATACTTCCGAATCTCTCTCGATGCATGTCATCTTCTTGTACTTTTAATTTCATGCTGTTAAATGAAATTTTTCTTTACCGATCAAAAAAAAAAAAAAAAAGACTATATTTGGTGTGCCCAATGTACAAGGGATCTCACTAGTGTTATTTATGAAAGGGAAAATATATCTCAACCCAAAGAGCAAAGAATCAAGACAAAATAAATTAGAAAAGAAAAATGATTTGTGGTACTAAAAAGTTGGAAACTAATGCCCTAATTTTCATTTTGAGTAACTGTTTTGTTTTGTTTTTTTTTTTTTTTTTTTTGCCTTATATGAAAATTAGAGGCATTAGTGCCTAACTTTTTAGTGCCACAAATCAAAACCGATTAGAAAAACAAAAAGCTATTGACCTTCATTGATTCTCACAGTGACTTTCCATACCAAAAAAGTCTCCATACTTTCATTTAACAAAAAATTAGAAGAAAACATTATTCATACCACACACACCACAAAAAAAAAAAAAAAAAAAAAAAAAAAAAAAAAAAAAAGAAGAAGAAGAAGAAGAAGAAGAAGAAACTACACAAGAATGATGTGACACTGCTATTCTTGTAAATAAACTCATTTCAACTTCACACTAATTTGTACTACATATATCTCTAAAAACTCTTCTTTCTATATCAGTACATAAAAATGGAGAAAGATAGTGAACAGAAATATGTGAGGAGAAGAACATAGGAGAGCTATGGTAAAAATGATAAAAATACATATATGTATATATATAACTATTACAAGCAACTTTGGAAGGACATTTGCAAAAAGGAAGAAAAAAAAAAAGAAGGAACCTACGTAAAATGAAGTATTTTTTTTTTCCATATCTACAAAAAAATGTAAAACAAAATGGAGCGAAAAGGGATCTTATCACTTAGTATTGTGTTTGTAGTTAATTTAGTTGGCAGTTTTCAAGCAAAAGAGTACTACAGTTGTGTGAGTAAATAAAATAAAATGCACCAAATAATAAATAATGAAAAACAGCAAAAACAACCATCTGTTGAAATCATGAAGAAAAGAAAAAAAAGACATCTCAAGCAAAAACTTGCATAAGTGAAAGACCAATTTTCAAACACATTTCATTTGAATAAATAAAAAAACCCACAAGCTATTCAACAAATTCAAATAATCACACAAAATCTAAAGCAATCACCATTAAATGCCTAGGGTTTACTCGATATTCAATATAAAATTAATTAATATAGCATCCATATTATAAAAAAGAAAAAAGAAAAAAAGAGTATAAATAATAACTATATATATTGTTTGGTGGAGGGATTTTTGGGTGAGGAAAAGGTTTTCGCAACGGAGGGAATAAGAAGAAAAACATCATCTTGATGCAACTTGGAGTGATGCAAAAAAGATACCAAATACAAACATAAAGATATCAAACCAAAATAAATTAAAAGGGGGGGGGAAAAAAAAAAAAAAAAAAAAGTTGATCAATCCAGCCACTGTAACATGGAAAATTATTGATGCTCATGGGCCATTGCTCCATACCAATCTCCACTTACCACCTCCTATGTTGCCTCTCAAAATACTAACGTAAAAGTGATGTGTCCTACCCTATGAAATTGAGACGTCACATTAGAATATCTCAATACTAGCAAATAACTACTCATGTCCGAAGAAGTTTATAAGGAGAGAAAATACAAACAATGCATAATCACATAATCAAATTAAGACAACTTGCCTCCTCCAGAGATGTTGGTTTCAAGACACCATCCTCAAGGCCTTAATCAAAATTAAAAATGCATGTTTTCAGTGTGGAAAGATCACCATGTTTTAACCAATGGCTGTTTCTCAATGTTACACTTCTCTTAAAACTGGTAATGCGAAGGGTTTGAAGAGCTGATGCACTGTATAACATTATTCAACATTGCAAGTCAATTTATATTTTCCATTGCTTAAAAAAAATGTCTAAATTGCATACCAATTATCTTGGTAATTTTATCATAACAGTAATTACCATAACATGACACCCAAGTCTATTTTTAGCAAACAAAAAAATTATTGATGATAAAAGAAAGGTTCCAAGCTACCATCTTACTCTATAGACAAGATATGAAGATATACTTCTCCAGCAGAAAGCTAAAAATATTGGCAAGTTTTCAACTTTCAAAAGAAAACATAAATAGAGAAGAAAAATAAACAAAAGGAGCAAGGATCTTGAAGAAAAAGGAGCTACAGTTAACCAATGCAGAAAGGCCTAAATATCAGTAACGAAAATAAAACAGTACCAGTAAAATCACTTTTACCCTTACTCAGGGTTCATGAAGGTCCAACTCAAAAGAATCCAGACATCAAAATAGATCAATGAAGTTGCCAAAAACATAATAGGCTATCTTAATTTCAATTAAGTTTCCTTTCCTTCTAAATTCTTTAAAATTTCAGCATTTGTACACCATCCAAACTCCTGATGAAGTCATTAATAGAGCTTTTCTTGGAGCGAGGCAAAAGCTTTTAATAACTATATCTATATTTTCACATTTTATTGAACACTCATAACCAATAACAACTAATTATACAAGTAAATCAGCAGATAAATTTGAAAACAAAAAAAAAAAAAAACTTGAAAGACAGACTATAAATTTTGCGAGATACACAAAAGTACCCACTAAATCTCACACGATTTCAAGATCTCAAGTCAAAACCTCAAAAAGAAATATATTCACACAACTCATACAAAATTCAATAATACTTCTAAAAACCTATATCCTAAAAGCAAAATAGACGCTACAACCATGCACAAACAGAGTTAATGTAACGCCCCAAAAGAATACAATAATTAGATAGTAAAAACCAATACAAAATGACATAAACAGAGTATTAGGCTTTCATTAATCAGAGTCAATTTACAAAAGGGCACATGCAATATACATTCATAAGTTCTACCCTGAATCTATACTATGTGACACCAAAACTAAATGATCAACGAAATAAATGCCCTACGGCTTACAACTTTCCAAGATTTTTTTTTTGATCGGCAAAGTAAAAATTTCATTAACAACATGAAATTAAAGGTACAGGAAGATGACATGCATCGAGAGAGATTCGGAAAGTACAAATTACCCTTACTACTGCTACTCGCATCCATACAACCAACCCCTCGGCCTCACGATTTTTTTATACAAAAAACAAAAAAAGTTAAGGAGGACTTAACTATAAAATAAAATACAAGAAATCCCACAAAATTTGCCCACAAAAACCAAGCCAAATCAAAACCCAACAACAAACACCAAAGCTTTCCCGCCCACTTGCAATTTTTCAAACTAAAGCTTTCAACCTGTGCTGCCTCAACTCCCAATGCCTACCTACTACACACCCACACCTGACAACACCCAGCACCCACCTGTGCTACACGCCCACGCCGGAAAGCTCCATAGCCAAATAGACCACTCTTGAGCCCCACACCTGATACACAGCTACACTGGTACACTCAACCACCATACTTGCCAAACACACAGGCTCCATTGCCGCGATACACAGCTCCAGTGTAGATTTAAAATACACTAATACACAGCTCCATTGCCGGACACACAACCACCCGTGACCGAACCTCCTTCTTGCTGCACCCTCATCTTCTCCGAGACCCAAACAGCTCCCTTCATTGCAGACTGACAGCTACACTGATACACTCAACCTCCATACAGGCTCCATTGCTGTCAACAACCACCCGAGACCGATCCTCCTTTGCTTCACCTCTGAACATTGACAGCCTCTTCTGGCACCATTCACTCTCCTCTTCTTGCTTCACCCTCCTCTTCTAACCTGCTGCAATCACTCCCAAAGCCCAGCCACGACCTCACCCAGCCCAGCCTAGCCACGACATCTCCAAGCAAACCTGCTACAACCTAAGGTCGAAACATCTGAACACACCCACACACTCCTGTGGTCGAAACATCCGAAAACACACCACACAACTGGACGGCGTGCACCCCTCAAAACTCCCATACGCATAGAAGCGCTCGAATGAAATCTTCCACAGACACAACTGGACGGCGTACACCTATATAGATCTGAACTGAGAACACCCCTCAAACTTCCATTCGCACAAAAGCGCCCGAGTGAACAACCTAACCAGATCTGGGTCGTCCTCTTTGCCGACCCAGTGAACAACCAAAACGTTCACCAAAACACCCCAAAAGACCAAGCCAAAACTACGGCAGCCCGCACATCACCGAGGCTTGTACAAAAATAATAACAAAATTAAAAAAAAAAAAAGGTGAGCTCTCAGCTCCACAATCCTCCCAAGCTAGGTCCTTGGCGGAGACATGTCATCAATACCTGAAAATGGCTTCCCAAATAAGGTAAGCCAAAACCTAATAGAGACAATCTATCACAATATATGAATGTTAACAAGAATATAAGTAATATGCACGTGTTTCATGTCCAATGACAAAATCCTTCTACAACTCTTTTTCAAAACCATATTATACCAAACTTACATCTCAATTCATTTTATCTCGGTTCATTAAGTATACCCACTTCATTTAATCGATCAAACAGAGGATACACCTCACAGGTCTCCAACCAACATAATTGTAATACAAATACATTCACTTGCCATTTTATGAAAATTTTGTCCGCGAGAATCGGTGCCTATGTATATGCAAGGTTTTTGGGACTTTCATCCTAGACACACATGCCAACTTAATTTAATGGAGTCCATCCCCTTTTCCCTCCCAAACATAGAGTATATCTCATTTCTCCCCCTAAATATCATACATATATAATGCATACACATCATAATCATATTCAATGATAACGATCAAGAGATTAGTTTCAATTTGCCTAATCCTCATGCAATTGCTACAACAATCATGACTATTCTCCATCGATAGCCCAACACAGATATTTCTAAACAAATATACAATCTTTACAACAAATAAATTATCTAAATTTCCATGGGTGCGAGGTAATGTTGGACAATCTTTACTGTATCTAAATAAATTAAATTCTGTTGTGTACTTAACAACAACTAGAACATAAAAGAAATAAAGGAAAGGAGAGAAAATGTTTGATTACAAAAATCAAACTAGAAATAAAAATAAATAAATAAATAAAAACAGATTTTATTTTGTTACAAAAACATAATTAAATTTAAATAAAAATAAAACAGAAAAAGAATTAACTTACTTGATTAATTTCTTCGAATAATAATCTGATCAAGTCCAGTGTTCGACACTGTGTCCTCAAGACAGATTCGTCCTCTCCTCGATGTTTTCAGAATATGGATGTCTATCTCTCAGGATAAAATGATCAATCAACAAATAAATGCAACACTATAATTTATTTGTTCAACGAACACACTTAGTGTATACACTCTTTCTCACAAAAAAATAATAGAATAAATGCAGCAAAATGCAGAGATGATATTGTAGCAAGGATGGACAAAAAATTTGAGTAGAGATCCAATTGAGGGACTAGTCTATTTATAGAGATGAAGTGGTGGCTTGGTGGCTGTTAGTTTTGAATTAAACATGTACAATACCTGTTCAATTTAAATTAAACAGATACAAAATCTGTAGGCACTGTTTGGTTTTGAATTTGAACATATAACCGAATCTGTTGCATAGATTTATTTCGGACAGATCAATTCTGCACACAAAAAAAAAAAATTGGACAGATTTGAATTTAATTTGTACAAGATTTGAAGATGTGCAAATTAATTTGAATACCAAAAATAAAAATTAAATTCAAATGTTTTTGGCCAAAAGAGATTAGCATTGGGCCGGAGCCCAACCTCACACCACGCACCAGCGCCCAAGCCCAACCCGCTCGACCGGACGAGTGGCGGCAGCGGCAGCGGCGGCGCGCGCGCGCGTATGGTAATTTTTGGGTCCAATAGGTCTAGTCCATTTTGCCTATAACCTCCCTCTCTACAAAACTTGGGTACCCCTTAGGGCACACCCCAAGTTCCAATCCTATGCCTTATAAACCCACTCAAAACTTCCCGCCAAATCAATGTGGGACAAGTCATTTTTCATCCTTTAAGGATTTTCCACTAAAACTCCATTTTCATGGAGCGCACTTTGGCTTCAATTTCCCATTCACTCGATAATGGTTTTGAGCAACCAAATATACCACGTGAATCACAACGCGACATAGAACGCATTACCACTTTGACCCGCGAAAATCGACGCTCGGGTCCCACCTAAAAAATAGACCAAACTTAGGAAAAAATTCTGGTTTTACCCAGAATTTTTCCAACCATTTCTAACAATCCCCCACATGAATGGAATTTGATGACAACGGAAATGCAACAATATACAGACTTAGTCGAAAGAGTATAAGTTGAAAATATCTTGCATCAGGATAGGTAGCTTTCGGCCTTGAACCTTTCCTAGTAATAACCTATCGGACTTACTAAATAACCAATGGACGCGATGCCTTGAATTGTTCAGCCGTTTGTGTAAGCCAAGACAATAGATTTCACACAAAATATCTTCTAACACATCGTGGTTTTCACTATTGTGTTCATTTTTGCCTTGAACGCTCTTGGTTTTCATGAGTGCTTCTAGAGAATTTAGCCTCTTCATTCTCATAGAACCGACCCCAGTTCAACACTCATATAGGTGATTCTTATTGTGAGTATCTCCTTATACTCGTCTTGATTTTATGCCTAAATCAAGATATAGGTAATCATTAAAAGCAAAACTTATCCTTATACCCCTGCAGACAACATATGTTGCAGATATCACTCTCACCATAGGAATGGGTAGGGAAATTTAATCCCTTGGTAATTTCTAGTGAGCCACACATAACTTAGTTGTCCCTTTGAACTTAGTTCTTGGGATCTCCAGTCATACAAGTAGGGTTACCATTATGATGACTCTTATGTAATAGGCTTTAATCCCATCCCCTTCGATGAACTATACACTTGCTCTTTTGTCAAATCTTTTGTTAACGGATCCGCAATATTCTCTTTAGACTTTATATAATCTATTGAGATTATTCCATTTGACAACAATTGCCTTATGGTATTATGTCGACGACGAATATGTCGTGACTTACGATTATACATATGATTCTGTGCCCTACCTATTGCAGATTGACTATCACAATGAATGCAAATAGCTGGCACAGGTTTTGGCCACATTGGAATGTCTTCTAAGAAGTGATGGAGCCATTCTGCCTCTTCTCCTGCTTTGTCTAAAGCAATGAACTCGGATTCTATTGTGGATCGTGCGATGCATGTTTGTTTCGTGGATTTCCAAGAAACAGCAGCGCCTCCCTGAGTAAAGACATATCTACTTGTGGATTTTGAATCTTTAGTATCCGATATCCAATTTGCATCACAATAACCTTAGAGTATTGCTGGATATCGAGTAAAATTCAAACTATGATCACGGGTGAATCTTAGATATCTAAGAACCTGAATGATCGCCTTCCAATGATCTTCTCCGGGGTTACTAGTGTACCTACTCAATTTACTAATAGCATAAGCTATATCAGGACGAGTACAATTCATTAGGTACATTAGGCTTCCAATGATTTGGGAGTATTTTAACTGAGACACCGCATCACCTTTATTTTAATGTCTACAGGTGTTCTTGGTACATTCATATTATCCTTGATAAATTTACCAAGAATTTTCTCAATATAATGTGATTGAGATAATGCATATCCGTCAGATGTTTTAGTAATTTTCATTCCTAAGATAACTTCTGCGACCCGCATATCCTTCATATCAAATCTTTTGTTAAGAATTTGCTTAGTTGATTTGATCATGTTTTGACTGCTTCCAATGATAAGCATGTCATCCACATAAAGACAAACTATGACATATCCTTGGTCAGTGTTTTTAACATAGACGCATTTGTCAGATTCGTTTATCTTAAACCCATTAGTCAGCATTGCATGATCAAATTTTTCATGCCATTGCTTAAGTGCTTGTTTTAATCCATAAAGGGATTTTACAAGCCGACAAACTTTCTTTTCTTACCCCAGTACTACAAACCCTTCGGCTTGCTCCATATAAATCTCTTCATTTAGATCACCGTTTAAGTAAGCTATCTTAACATCCATTTGATGTATTTATAAATTAAACAACGCTGCTATAGCAATAAGCATGCGAATAGATGTTATTTTTGTCACAAGGGAATATATGTCAAAATAGTCCAGACCTTCCTTTTGTCTGTAACCTTTAACTACAAGTCTTGTTTTATACTTGTCAATTGAACCATCTGCTTTCATTTTTCTCTTGAATATCCATTTATATCCAAGAGGTTTAGAACCTGGTGGAAGATCCACCAATTCCCAAGTATGATTTTGCATAATGGATTCAATTTCATTATTAACAGCCTCTTTCCACAAAGGTGCTTCAGGACCTGTCATTGCTTCCTTAAAGCTTTGAGGTTCATTTTCTAACAGGTATGTTAGGAAATCTGGACCAAAGGATTTTGATGTTCTCGCTCTCTTACTTCGTCTTGGTTCATCATCAATTAAATCCTGTTGGTCGAGACCATTACTAGTCTCTTGCGTTTGATTGTCATTAGTCTTTTAACTTTGTGTACAATCATAAGTTCTTTTCTGTGAACTTAATTCTTGTCCTTTCTTGTAAGGAAAGATATGTTCAAAAAACACAGCATTCCTTGACTCTATAATAGTGTTCGCATTTATATCAGGTATTTCTGATTTATAAGTCAGAAACCGATATGCACTACTATTCTGAGCATAACCAATAAACACACAATCTACTATTTTTGGTCTAATCTTAGTCTTTTTAGGAACAGGAACTTCAACTTTTGCCAAACACCCACACACTTGTAAGTATTTGTAGGAAGGCGGTCGACCTTTCCATAATTCATAAGGAGTGTTGTTGGTTTTCTTGTGGGGTATTCTGTTAAAAACATAATTAGCAGACAATATTGCTTCCCCCCACAAGTTTTGTGGTAAGCCTGAACTTAGTAACAGGGCATTCATCATTTCTTTTAGGGTTCTATTCTTCCTTTCAGCAATTCCATTTTGCTGTGGAGAATAGGGTGCTGTAGTTTGGTGAATAATGTCATGTCGTGCACAAAATTCATTTAATGGTGCATCATATTCACCACCCCTATCACTTCTAACCATTTTAATAGTTTTATCAAGTTGATTTTCAACTTTTGTTTTGTAGAGTTTAAACATTTCTAAGGCTTCATCTTTATTTCTAAGTAAATAAACATAACAATATCTTGTGCAATCATCGATAAATGTTATGAAATACTTTTTGCCTCCTCTAGTTTGAACAAACTTAAGATCACATATGTCTGTATGAATTAATTCTAGAGGTTTGATTTTCCTTTCAACCGATTTAAATGGAGCCTTAGTTAGTTTTACTTCTACACAAATTTCATATTTATGATTAGGATTAATTTCAAACTTTAGTATATAATCTAAACCAATTAATCTACGCAAAGCATCAAAATTCACATGTCCTAATCTACCATGCCATAAATTCGACTTAAGAATATAAGCAAAAGATGTGTTATTCTTATTCATAGCAACTTTCGGTATAACTGTCATTACATTTAATTTGAAGAGACTATCACTCATGTATCCTTTACTAACATACATACCACTCTTTGATAATACAAATTTATCAGACTCAAATACAAGCCTAAAACCATTTTTACTTAACAAAGAGCCAGAAACCAAATTCTTCTGGATGTCAGGTACATGCAGTACGTTGTTGAGGGTCAGTTCTTTCCTTGATGTCATCTTCAAGATCACTTTTCTTTCTCCAGCCACAGTAGAAGTAGAAGAATTGTCCATGAAAAGTTGTTCACCATTTACAGCCTCATTGTAGGTAGTGAACATCTTCTTGGCCGCACATATGTGACGAGTTACTCTAGTATCAACCCACCACTCCTTGGAATTTCTAACCAAATTAGCCTCAGACACCACAGCAAAGAGGTTGATGTCATTCACCATGTCAGAGATGTAATCTAGTTCAGTTACATTGGCCTGATTGGTAGTCTTCTTGCTTGTACTTTCGTGATCCTTTTTAGGGCGGCGGCAGTCAGAAGCTCGATGTCCAGTCTTGCCACAGTTATAGGATTTTCCTTTGTACTTCTTGTTGCCATTGTTGTCGCCTTGTTTAGGACCATCTCCAGTAAACTTCCTCTTTCTGTTATGTGGTTTGTGAACTTGTTCAACCACATTAGCCTTGGACTCAATGGGATTTTTCCCATTCCTCTTTTCAACCTTTCGATTATCTTCCTCAATTCTCAATCTTACGATCAATTCATCTATGGTCATCTCCTTGCGTTTATGTTTTAAATAATTTTTGAAATCTTTCCAAGCCGGTGGTAACTTTTCCACTAGAGCAGCGACTTGGAAAAACTCGCTAAGAGACATACCTTCTGAATGAATATCATACAAAATTATTTGAAAATTTTGAACTTGAGAAATTACCGCTTGGGAGTCTACCATAACAAAGTCCAGAAATTTACCGACAACAAATTTCTTCGTGCCGGCATCCTCTGTCTTGTATTTCTTCTCCAAGGAATCCCATAATTCTTTTGCTGACTTCAGAGGACTGTAAACATTATACAGCATGTTGTCAAGGCCATTAAGGATGTAGTTTCTGCATAGGAAATCTGAATGTTTCCAAACATCTACAACGGCAACAACTTGCCGATCACTTTCACCCTCTTTAAGTGCTAGAGCCTCTTCATGGAGAAACCGGGCCAAATTTAGAGTTGTAAGATAGAACAGCATCTTCTGCTGCCATCTCTTAAACTCAGTACCGTTAAATTTTTCCAATTTTTCTCCATGATTTATTGGTACTTGAACATGGTTCTGGATAGGGATCGGTGTTGGTGTAACAATTGAAGTACCACTTCCAGTTGCAGTTTCAGTTGTAGTAACCATAATGTTTGATTGCAAAAAATCAGAAAAAACAAACCACAAATTAATTTTCTAATTACTAAAATCAGAAAATAAATTATAATACAAAATAATTTTATTTTCCTTGTTACTAAAACTAGAAAAATAAAATACCACAATAATTTTCTATAACACCAAATAATATTCTGCAATTGTTAATGACACCAGTATATTACTACTAGTTATCAAAGAAAATAGACAGTATATTACTACTATCTGTCAAATAGTTTATAAATACCATTTGTATTTTCCAACCAGAATATCACTTTGTGAAAACACAGAAAATTAAATACAATAAAGATTCAACAAAGAGGCTGTCTTGAGATTGTTGGACAATCTTTACTGTATTTAAATAAATTAAATTCTGTTGTGTACTTAACAACAACTAGAATATAAAAGAAATAAAAGAAATGAGAGAAAATGTTTGATTACAAAAATCAAATTAGAAATAAAAATAAATAAATAAATAAAAACAAATTTTATTTTGTTACAAAAACATAATTAAATTTAAATAAAAATAAAACAGAAAAAGAATTAACTTACTTGATTAATTTCTTCGAATAATAATCTAATCAAATCCAGTGTTCGACACTGTGTCCTCAAGACAGATTCGTCCTCTCCTCGGTACTTTCAGAATATAGATGTCTATCTCCCAGGAGAAAATGATCAATCAACAAATAAATACAGCACTACAATTTATTTGTTCAACAAACACACTTAATGTATACACTCTTTCTCACAGAAAAATAATAGAATAAATGCAGCAAAATGCAGAGATGATATTGTAGCAAGGATGGATGAAAAATTGGAGTAGAGATCCAATTGAGGGACTAGTCTATTTATAGAGATGAAGTGGTGGCTTGGTGGCTGTTAGTTTTGAATTAAACAGGTACAATACCTGTTCAATTTAAATTAAACAGATACAAAATCTGTAGGCACTGTTTGGTTTTGAATTTGAACATATAACCGAATCTGTTGCACAGATTTATTTCGGACAGATCAATTCTGTACAGAAAAAAAAACTAGACAGATTTGAATTTAATCTATACAAGATTTGAAGAGGTGCAAATTAATTTGAATTCAAACAGATTTTATTTACCAAAAATAAAAATTAAATTCAAATGTTTTTGGCCAAAAAAGATTAGTATTGGGCCAGACAAGCCCAACCCAACCTCACACCCGCGCCCAAGCCCAGGCCCAGCCCAGTCGGACAGACGGCGGTGCGTGTGGTGATTTTTGGGTTCAATGGGTCTAGCCCATTTTGCCCATAACCTCCCTCTCTACAAAACTTGGGTACCCCTTAGGGCACACCCCAAGTTCCAATCCCATGCCTTATAAACCCACTCAAAACTTCCCACCAAATCAATGTGGGACAAGCCATTTTTCATCCTTTAAGGATTTTCCACCAAAACTCCATTTTCATGGAGCATACTTTAGCTTCAATTTCCCATTCACTCGATAATGGTTTTGAGCAACCAAATATATCACGTGAATCACAATGCAGCATAGAACGCGTTACCACTTTGACCCGCAAAAATCGACACTCGGGTCCCACCTAAAAAATAGACCAAACTTAAGAAAAAATTTCTGGTTTTACCTAGAATTTTCCCAACCATTTCTAACAGATAACGCATATCTAATTCCACCATTTACATAAACATCCATCCAATTTCATATTTCCAAATACCAATTTCATTATTTATACAAAATAATTATTCAAGACATTTTCGAGCAAAAATCCCCTTTTTTCCAATCTCATCCCAAATACCAAAATCAATCATTTTAACACAACACAAACTCATATCTACTCCCATAACCATTTCCAATACGTACATTCAAAAACCCTCTTTGATTTTAACCTAAACCCTAGGTTTGTTCAAAATCACCTCAAATCCTAAAATTCTTACATAACAACAAATATTCAAATTAAGACTCATAGAAGAGTGTAGAAGATAACCTCAAAGTGAGAAGACGAGAAAAGCAAAGGGGAGACTTCAAAGTCACCGAAACCCACTTTTGTTTAGATGAAAAGAGAGCCCACAGTGTGCTCTACCTTTTTAACAAAGGCACAAGGGTGGAGAGATCACTAGATCTAGGTGAAAAGTTATAGAGAAAGTAAGTTTTAGAGAAAGAGGGTCTCAACTTTAGGTTTTTGAGAGAAATGGATCTGAAAAAGCGTGTAAAAAGTCATTTTCGCAAACTGATATATGCACACTTCGCTCGAGCGCAAGAAGTGACGCTTGAGCATCAGACACAATAAGTTGTTCCGCTCAAGCGCCATAAAGGCCAATCGAGCGCCCACCCGCTCAAGCGTAGGAAACACCGCTTGAGCATAGAAAACACTCTCCCAGTAGTTTTGCAGACATACAAAAGTACTGAGAGTTCGCAAAGCCCGCTCGAGCGCAAGAAGTGCCACTCGAGTAGAGGACTAAAAATCTGGACAACAAGGGTTTGGAAACTAAGCAACCAACCTGTCTCAAATGCAACCACAACAATCCAAAAGCCAAACTTAAAGAGATACAAGGGAAAAATGATGTATACAACAATATGAAACCATCAAATCTGAGTCTGGGATACAACAAGGGTCGGGTCAAACCGGAATCGCTATAGTTAAATCGGTAGATTTTCATTTAAGCTTACCACACATGAAGCCCAGATAGCCTTTCTTGCCAAGCTTCATCTTTGCAAATTGCCATCAACCACTAAATTAGCTTTAGCATGATAGAAAAAACTTTCACACAAGGTCAACTCCATTGAAAAAATAAAGAAAATAAAAAATAACTAACACACAGATGATACAAAGTTGAAGACTTCTACAAACATAGAACAAAAGAGAAATAAAAAAATAAAAATGAAACCCATGAAAATTTTAAATCATGAAAAATAAAGAAAAAAGTGACAAATAAAAATGAAACCCATGAAAATTTTAAATCATGAAAAATAAAGACAAAAATGACAAACGAACATGTAAAGAAAAATAATCACACAATTCATTACCAGAACAGAAGGAAGATAAAGCACAACAACCACTAATCCTTCAACAAAAATTAAAAATTGTTAACAATGAAAAGAGTGTTAAAAAAAAGGAGAAAATTTCAAAACCCCTTTTTACCTAGCCAAATAATAAATAAATAAATAAATACAAAAAAAAAAAAAAAAACAAAACAAAAACAAAAACAAAATTGATGTGCAGTACCTAAAGAACCCTAAATTTATTCTTTGTTTACAAAAAATAGTTAACAAAGAATCAAGTAAACAAAAAACAACAAAAATTGTTAACAAAAGAACATAATAATAATAATAATAATAAGGGAAAATTAGTCTTAGGTCCCTCTCCCATTTTTAGTAATGAAAGAGATCCACAATATTACTTTATGATGTCTAAGGTATATCATAGAGAAATTTGTGTCTTCCGAATGTTGCTTCATTTTGCTTCTACTACCCATTTGTATGTATGTATAGAGAGAAAGAGATATTAGGGTTTCTTCTACGAAGGAATTTGGCTAATCAGGTCACCGGCGACATGGTGGTCGACATTGGCAGCAACGTCAGTTGTGAGAAAAAGAGAATAAGATGAGAGAGAGATCTCTATTTGGCCCTCAAATGGAACTCGATAGAGCAGAACTCACAGTCACCGTCACCGTCGTTGTCGTAGGTGTGTGTAGACATCCCATTTTTGACCGTCCTCAAGACTTGGTTGTGCTTGTAGGTACACCCAACAACTAGTTCGATTGCTCGCTGATTACTCGACTGTCGCGGCGGAACGTCACCAGTTCGAGCTTCCCGGACCTTGTATCCTTTCTGCCCTTTTTTTGGACCTTGGCTAGGTCCTTTCTTAGTGGACCTTTTAGTGCACTGCCGGCCATGGCATGGCACTGCCGGCCATGTTTTTGTTCCTGCCGGCCATTGGTGATGGCCGGCACCCCCCCTGCCTCAGCTTGTTTTCCTCCAGATCTTTTGAGTCAGCTGGTTTTTTGTTTGCTCCCCTCTATACACGTGTATGGAGGGATGGAACCCTTGTAAAGCTTCTTGAAGAAGCTTTAGCTTTGCATTCCTCTATATAAGGAGAGGGCCTCTCTCCTTAACAAAGGTTCAGTATTTTAACAAGAGATACAGATCTCTCTCTCTATATTTCTTGCTCTCTCTCTCTATATTGTTGATTTTCCTTGCACTTTTGCACTACAACCCTTAGAGACACACCACCACCATTGGACCAAGGATCTTATGAGGTCTTCTTGAGGTCTAAAAGTGAGTTTCTACCCCCTGAAGTTGCTAGTTTCGAAAAGAGTCTTCAAGGGTGAGTATTTTCCCCATTTTTGCACTTTCTTGTACCTTGTTTTAGCCTTTCTTTCATATTGATTTAGGCTTTCCTTATAACTGAAAAAAGTCTTGTATTTAAGTGCTTTTGAAGTTTGTTTAAGGTCATTTTGCTGTTAGGAGTGTGTAACTCTCTTGCATGCTTTATTTGGCTTTGTTTTAAGCCATTCCTTGAGGCCTCCGAGCTAGCCTTGGTTTGGCCTTCTTACCACTGAAATCCAGTGGATTTTTAGTGGTAAAGGTGTGGTTTTGAGGTCCTTAATCAGAGGGGGGTGGCCCCCTCTCTTTTGGTTCCTTTTTGCTTGCATTTTTGGCCTTCCAAAGGACCATCCCTCCATGCATTTTTGAGGCTTGGTTCAGGCCTATTTTTCTGACTTTTGGGACCTGCCTTGGCCCTGTCAATGGCTGGTTTGGTCATATTTTAGATGCATCTAGTATGTGTAGTGTAACTCCATTCATAGCTCATCAAAGTAGCATGTGTGCTTAGCTTGTGTTGAGTCCATTTCAGTGGGTTTTTGGTGATGTTTTACCATGCCATGAATCTGTCTTGGATTGGTTTTGTCACTCCATGCTTGCATGATACACTTGTAGTGTAAATCCCCTAAACTAGCTTCATATGCTTCATGCTTTGCCATGTCATGTTAGCTTGTTTGGTTTACATTTCAGCATGTATTTGGTCCTCATTTGGCATGTCATGCCCCTATCCATAGTTGGTTTGATCATCCTTTGCATGTTCTATATAGGTGTAGAACAAATCTTGTTTACTAGCCCTTTGTGCATGATGTTTTGACTCATCATACTAGCATATTTTGGCTTCGCTCTAACATGATTTTATGCTTATTTTGGGCTGCTCTAGGATTGTTTTGGGCTGCCATGGCCATATCACTCATGCTTTGCATAGCTATAGTGTAAATGCTTAGGCTAGTCTTGGGTTTTGAGGCCCCCACCATGCCATACATGTGATGTTTGCATGCTTTTCCTTCATTCCATATGCTATTTCAGTCCATGAAAAGTTGTCATACACTTGCATTTGACATGCCTTGAATGCTTTATAGAGCTTGTGCTTTATGCCTCAAGAATTAACTTTTGTACATGCCATTAAGCCTAAGCCTTTGGCTCATCATTTCAGTGCATTTTAGGTCTCATTATACCATGATGTAACTCTGTTTTATGTTGTCCAATTCTTGTCATGATTGGTTCCAATAGGTGTAGTGCATTGCCTCTTTAAAGCCTTGTATGCTCCATGTTTGTGGCTTTGTGTTCGAGCCTATGTTGGCTAGCTTTGAGCTTAGTTTTGGTCTTGTTTGGACCTACCCTAGGACTATTTTAGGTCCCCTTAGACCCTTGGGGTTTGCCTTGTATGGCCTTAGCTTAAGCCCCTTTGCTTACCTTGAGCTTTGAGCATCATGACAGGCTATGCTTGCATGGTTGAGTTGATTTGGCATCACTTCACATGAGATTTCAGAGCTTACCTCATTGTCATACATCCGTGTTTGTTGCTCCTTAAGTGTGCTTAAGAGTTGTCCTCTTTGTGCCTTAATACTTGAGCCATTTGGCATACTTGTTTGCCTTGCCATTTCATGCTTTTCATGCCATCAATTCATCACTTATGGCCACTGATTTGGGCTTAGTTGAGAGCTGCCCACATTAGTTTAAGTCCATCCCTTTGCATGTTGTCGCATGCCCATCTTGCATATTGTTGTATGCTTGCTCCATCTTTGCATGTTGTCGCATGCTAGCCCCATTACATGTTGTTGCATGTTCATGTTGCATTTTGTCATGTTGTCCAAGGTTGTCACCTTACATCATGCCAATGTGCTTGTTGCATGTCATTAGCCTTGTTAGGTTATTCATATTGCATGTTTGCCATCCTTACGTGTTGCATCGTTGTTTGGATTAAGTGTTAATCCGAGCACGAGAAATGAGGGGCGTTTTATACTCCGAGTGATGGAACGTGTCTCAATTCCCAGTCGCCGACGCTCTTGATGATTCATGATAGAGTTCTAGGCTTTACTTCTTGTATTTGTGCATTCATTTTCATATTGATTTGCACAAGTTGGATTTTTGGCCATCATGCATCGGGATACGTGATTGATGGTCGTGGATCTGACTAGGCCTCTCCCTTGATGTTTTGAGGCGATATGGGGTGGTATAGTGCATACATGCCCTTGGGAGACCCTCCATTCTCTCTATTTTGTGCTTTGTTGCAGCTTGGTGTCACAGCACACCAGTGGCCGGCAGTGCACCACTGATGGCCGGCAGTGCATCACCCTTGGCCGGCAGTGCCCTGTTGTTGGCCGGCAGTGCTCCTTTCATGGCCGGCAGGCCACTGGCGAACTCTCCAGCAGTGTTTTGGTAAGTATCAGCAACAAACACTGGAAGACACCCTACAAACAGAGCCTCTAAAGAGCAACCGCAAGGCGTTTCGAGGCGAAGAACCAAAGCAAGCATGCATACCCTCCTCTTCTTCAAACAGAGCTGGAGCAATTCTCTTTTACTGCTTACTTGTTAATTAATTAAGTTGTGTAATAATTAGTTGTAACTAGTTATTCATTTGGTTTTGTAATAATTAAGTAGCTTGTTAGCTAGTTGATGAGGCGGCTTGTATTATTTATTCGGACCCTCCGAGCGAGGGCACAATTGTAATAAGTGTGCGTGTGTGTGATGTATGTCTTCCAACCCCACGGCTTTCTCCCTTTTATTTACCAGCTTATGATGGTTAGTTTAGGGCACGTTTCAACTAGCATACTTATGCTTGCATGTTTGCATTCATTCATCTGTCTTGCATGCACCGAGCTCGGCGCATCATACTAACTGCATTATATTTCAATTTCAAGTTGAATACGTGTTAGTTGTAGCATCATCATATGCCATCTTAGAATAGCCGAGCTTACTATAGTTGCATTTTTGCATGTGTTGCATTAGCCATCTTAACATGAACTAGGATCATGCATTGATTACTATCTAGTTTCTGTTTTGGCTTGGAGTACTCGGTAAGTGTTATGCTTTAGCATCCTTGCATGTGTGTGAGTGACTGCCATGATAGCATGCTTACCATAAGGCTAACTGCTTATGTGATATATCTGCCTGAATGCCTGTGGGTGAAGGTTGGATTATCTGAATTGGAACAATTCATCGACTGCGAGTTTTAAGCCCACTTGAGAGTGGCAAAATCATGTTTTCTAAGCCCACCCGAGGGTGGCAAATCCACGTCTTAGCCTACTTTCGGGTAGCACCATCAAACCATTTTCAAAATAAACAAACATGAGATGTTTAGTTCCAATTTAGGCGATCCAGTCTATACTTGTATGTTGTGCGCATCACATAGTAATTCTAGGCTAATAACCAGAATAAGAACACATAATGTTTTCAAAACTCGATATCATGGTTAGTAGATGCCGATCTTTGATCGGTCGAGTGGAGGTGCTCACGAAGTGACCGTCCCCAATTGTACCCAAGTTCCCGAGCCGAGGCAACTTTGGTGATGACGGACACGTGGCCTTTGGCACCGAGTCAGGGTTTCCTAAATTTCCCAAAAATGAAATATTTAGGTGGCGACTCTGTATCTGGCAAAGCAGTCCATGTTTGGCACTTCTTTCAAAAAATCTGTTTTCAAAAACGATTTGCCGGATTTGGACTCTTTGATGATTCATCGGTCTTGCATTGCACTCTGCGAGATTAGATACAGGACCGTGACATTGAGTCCCGAACTGTAGTGAGCCCAATTGAACAAAACGGGGGATTTCCCTCCAGGGACGTTCGGAGATGTCTACAGTTTCTGGCGACTCTGCTGGGGATTTAGAGAACTTGACTTGAACTCATGATATCTGGTTTTGACTACACTTATGTGTTTCTTCGCATTGCATTTGCATTGGTGCGCCTTGGACACCGTGTTTGCCGTATGCTATTCCCGAACGGTTTGCCGGAGGCTCGCTTTGAGAAGCGTGCCATAAGTCTGACCGATTGCGGGCTCTGCCACGACGGGAACACAAACCCCGATTTTACCGGGGCACCCTTTTTGACCATTCGACCTAGTGCATATTCGGAATCCATAGTGACCATTCCAAGCTAAGACAGGTTGCTTACCCGATTGTAGGTTGTTTGAAATCGCTACGTGCATAGTGAAACCTTAGTTCCTAACAAAATAGGACAGGGAAACCCTCCCCCAACATAGAGGTGTTTTGGCTCTCATTTGTTTGCTATGTACTTTTAGAGTGCGTCTCTATTGGAATGCATGTATCAGTTTACAAGTTTGGGCATCAGGCCTGCGGGCACTAGTTCAGTATTTTGGGTATCAGGACTGCGGGTACCAGTTCAGTATTTTCAGAATCAGTTATCTGCGGGTATCAAATTCAGCTTCGGGGACAATGATTTGGGAATAATGATCAGTCTTTGAGAACAGTGTATTTCAGCTTATCAACTGCGTGTTGATTATACCCGACTGTGTGTTGTGTTTATTTACGCTGTTATGCTGTCCGTTTATCTGGTTGTGTATTTCCTTATTATTGCTTTATTTATCTTTTTGCTAGGTAGTTTAGCACAATTGCTTCAGACCAAGCAGATATTTCCTAAGCACTCTGGACAAGAGGTCGCCGACTCCATCGATCTGAGGATCTGGTTGACAGACAACCAGTGTATCATTCCCTACCCCCGGTTATCAGACGGAGATCGAGAAGGCGCAGTGTATCCGAGCAGAGGTTGCCAGAGTAGTGGTTAACCCCATCAGTAGACAGTCGGACTGAGATCTCAATTGTTGCCATAGAGATAGACCTACCAGTAGTTCAGATAGACCAGAGCAGTATGGCAGGAACGCCAAGAGTTAAGGAAATGATGCGTCAGATGCAGGAAACCATGAGAGCCATGCAGCAGGACGCTGTTCGTCGAGATGAGTTTGCCAAGCAATAGGCCGAGATCATGGCCCAGCAGCCAGAGGTAATTGCCAGGCTGTAATAACAAACTGGGGCATCTGCTTCCCACCAAGCTCCTCCCCCACCAGGAGTTCCGGCACCCAGGGAGGCACCAAATGTCCAGGGAGATACGGACATCCCGATGGGGCCGGCTCCGCCCCTGATTCTACCTCAACTATTCAAGGCACCTATGCCTGTCAATCAACCGAACTCTCCCTTTGAGTTCGAGGTGGACCATACAGCGTTGAAATTGAGCAAGCTTGAGAAGTTGGTCAAGAAGTCCCAGGGAGTGAAGTCCATCCCAAACATCGAAGACGGGTATACCGATGTGGCTATGACGCTGCCAGATAGGTTCAAAATGTCGCAAATCGACCGCTTTGACGGATCTGGGGATCCCATGGTGCATCTCCGGTTGTTCTCAGATATACTACGGCTGATGGGCCTCACCAGACCGCAGAAGCTTTCACTATTCGGCCGGACCCTGTCGGGTGTCGCCGCTATCTGGTACACAAAATTAGAAGACGATGTCAAGCGGAATTGGGATGAGATGGCCGAGGCTTTCATTGCGCAGTACTCCTATAACACTCAAATCGAGATTATAACCCGTGATCTTGAGACAACAAGCAAGAGCCTAAGGAGAGCTTTTTAGATTTTGTAGCCCGGTGGAGGGCCAGGGCCTCAATGATGACCCTAAGGCCCACTGATAAAGATCAAATTCAGATGATTGTGCGCAATCTCCAACCAAAACTGATGCAGAAAATGATCGTGCTCCCCTTCCCTACCTTCTCAGATTTGCACGAGATGGGGGTGCAAATTGAGGATGCTATGAAACAAGGTCTGATTGACCAAGACAGAGAGTAACCCCGAAGAACCTTCAACCGCAACAACAATACAGGCACCAGCAATGCCGCAAATGCTAGAGCTTCAGAAGTAAGCATGGTCACCACCATTCCCCCTCCAAGACCCATGGCAGCTACACCTTTCTCCGGTGCGTCCGGAAGCAACACACAAGCCACCAGATTCCAACCTAGAGGCCAAAGAACCTTCACGCCTTTATATATGCCCCTGTCCAAGGCTCTGGGGGTATTAATCAAGAAAGGGCACTTGAAGCCCCTGGAGCTAAGGCCATTGCCAGAAAAACTTCCCCATTCCCATAATCCTGCCAAATACTGTGCATATCACCAGCAACATGGTCACGACACTGACCAATGTTATAGATTGCGTCACGAGATTTAGGATCTCGTTGACAAGCAGGTGATTGTACCTCTAGAAAAACCCAATGTCACAACAAACCCTCTCCCACCGCACAACTAGGCTCCACCTCCCAAAAGAATCAACTTTATCCAGACTGGGGTCATGTCTTACGATCCTAGCATATACATCACTCCATTCCACCTACCTAAGCCGGAGGTGCTCCTTCCTGACTGCACTGACTTGTGCATGTTGGACATCTCCAGAACCCAACCCGAACCATTGGTGGTGACTGTCGAAGATAGCATAGGGGAGGTTTCAGAGGAGAAGGGGATTGTTGAGTCAGAATCTGAGGAATCTGGGAGTCTTGCTAAGAAGGTATACAGTCCGAGTGACTACATTCTATCAATGGGCCAGGTTGGGCCAAACGTGGAATTGCCGGTAGGGGCAGAGCTTTACATGATACAAGGGGATGAGTTTGTTCAGAGGACCGATGACTTGGCAGTTGTGGAAGAGGACTTTGCTAACCTCCAGTTTTTCAGTGAACAAGACTTAGGGGACATGGCAGTCAACTGGTTTGATTTTGAGGAGTCAGCAGAGGTCGCCGGGTGGCTTGATGACCTACCAGACATTGTCGATGAAGCTCAGTTGGAACAGGGCCCGACAGGGGCAAGAACATTAGTTGTGGCCGGAAGGGCCGGAAATTAGGGAGAATCACCGGAGAGCGCCGGTGCTAAGAATTTCGCTCAAGATTCGGGCATTGTGAATGCGGGAAGTGTTGAACAGCCAGCTGTACTGACGCAGTTGGAACAAGAAAGGTTTGAGGATTCTGAGAGAATCAGGAAAGCTAAGGGCCCTGAGGGGACTGAAAGTGCTGTGGGCGTGAAGAAAGAGAATGCTCCGAGCATATAGACGAAGAGTACTGTGAGTACAATTGTACCGGAGCCAGACAGGTGTCTGTTGGCTGCCGACGGAATGTGGTGGGAGGACGATGATTTATGTCTTGCCCACACGGATGAGGATTGGGGGAGCAACCAGCCAGACGATACCTGGTACATCAGCGAAGTCGATCATATGACTAAAAACGGGCGGTACTTCAAGCCCCCACATTTAGACCAGCCAGAGGCGTCTGGGAAAGATAAGGAGGCTGAGAAACAGAAAGAGAAGCAACTCGAAGAAGAGGCTGTACTAAAGCAGTTGAAAAAGATACAAGCAAACATCTCTATCTGGGGACTGCTTATGGCATCGCAAGTGCATCGACAAGCTGTCTTATCGGCCATGGACAAGGCCAAGCTCTCAATAGACACCACGCCCGAACAGCTGGTGGGCTTAGTTTTTCCGAGAGGGGCTACCCCGATGTTGACCTTCTGCGACAAGGAATTGCCACCTAAGGGTGCGGACCATAACAAGCCACTCTACATCTCCGTGGAGTGTAGAAACAAATGGATTCCGGTGGTTCTTGTTGATACCGGATCCGCCATCAATGTGTGCCCGGTAAGGACTGCGTATGCAATCGGTTTAAAGACTGTCGATTTTGTGCCGACAGCCCAGGTGATTCGGGTGTATGACAACACGAGCAGAGATGTCATGGGGACAGTGAAAATTCAGACCAAGGTTGGGCCGGGACAGCATGAGGTAGACTTTCACGTCTTGGAAGTTCCTGCGACCTTCAACCTACTTTTGGGGCGGCCGTGGTTGCACCAAGTAAAGGTAGTTTCGTCCACCTTGCATCAGATGGTGAAATACCCCCATGGGAAGGGAGTAGCCACTGTTTTTGGAAATTCATCAATCCATCCACCACCGGAAGTATCTACGCCAGTTTTGGAAATTGTGCACGGTATGGAGGATGTGTTCTTATTTGGTTTTAACCTGGTTGAGGCCCGGGTTGTGCAGAACATCATGGCTGTTAATGAGGGGTTGTATGTCAGTGCTCAATCAGTATACCTCATGAACAAGCTTCAACACATCCCCGGGATGGCATTGGGAAAGAGCGGCCGGAAGGGCGTCGCAACATTGGCCGAAGTGCCACATAACCCACACACCTTTGGCTTGGGTTATCTGCCCACCAAAGAGGATTGGGTAAGGAAAGGTAAGGAGATGGCTGGGAGAGCCAAAGCGAAGAGGGCCGAGAAGCCTTTTGAGCTGATGCATGGACCCATCTAGGGTACCCTGAACGGACGCTTTGTCCAGGAGGGGGAGGATTTTCCATTTTGTGGTTTCCCAGAGCCGTGGCTGAACGCGGAGAGGAAGCGCGTGCCAGGTTTCGAGATTTTCTTTGACCTAGAACTATCCGGGGATGACGTTGCCGAAGAGCAGACGGACCTATTGGTTGAGGCAGAACAGAGCAAGAAAGTGGAGTCTGAGGACGCCGAAAGTGAAATGGGGGTAGCACTGGCGTGTCTACTTTCAGATCCTCCGATCGAACAGAAGTGCTTGGGAGATAACTTCTCGGTATGCGTGATCGGGAATGAAACGGCTGCGGGCCTACCAGCAAATATTTTGGATGCATCTATCGCACCCTCTCTCATTTGGCAGTATGAAGAGGGATTTTTGTCAAGCAGCACCGGGTTAGGTAGTGAACCGGAATCTGATTCCTCCGAATCTGTTGAGTCGGAATCAGGTTCCAGCTCGACTGAGTCTGAGTCCGGTATTCCAAGGGGTGATAACCCGGATACCACAGTCCTGTCCAGGTCGTCTTTTTCTTTCTCTTTTGAGTCTGTTGTAACCGAAGAATCGGACGATTTGGATGTGCTTAATGAGAATGATGTGGCTGTGGTTTCTGAGTACTTTTCTGTGCCCTTGATTTATTGCATTAACTCAGACTTTCAAAATTTTGACGAAAACGATGAGGAAGAAATTCCTCCGATTTTGCAACGCTTAATTAAACAAGAGCAGGAAAGATTTGTTAAACCCTTAATGGATGAAATCACTACCGTGAATATTGGTACTGAGGAGGACCCGCGACTGGTCCAGATCGGGTCCACGTTGTCTTCGGAGGAACACAAGCGCTTAGTTGCTTTATTAAAAGGTTTCAAAGATGTTTTCGCGTGGTCCTACGAAGACATGCCTGGAATCGATCCTGAGATTGTACAACACCAGATCCCTTTTGACCCCGAGGCCCGACCCGTCAAACAAAAACTCAGAAGGATCCGCCCGGACTGGGCTCTTAAGATTAAGGAAGAGGTCACCAAGCAAATTGATACAGGATTCCTGCTGGTATCCAAATACCCGACTTGGTTGGCCAACATTGTTCTAGTGCCGAAAAAGGATGGCAGGATCCAGGTATGCGTGGATTTCAGGGATTCGAACAGAGCCAGTCCGAAGGACGACTTTCCCTTGCCGCATATTGATGAGTTAGTGGATTTCACAGCGGGGCATGCTTTGCTTTCGTTTATGGATGGCTTCTTAGGATACAATCAGATAGTGATGGCACCTGAAGACCGGGAAAAGACTGCCTTCACCACCCCGTGGGGGACCTACTGCTACAGAGTGATGCCATTTGGGCTGAAGAATGCTGGAGCTACATATCAACGGGCCGCGACCACAATATTGCACGACAGGATCCACAAAGAGGTTGAGGTGTATGTGGATGACATGATTGTCAAGTCCAAAGATAGAGAAGGCCACTACACCGCCTTGCAAAAGTTCTTTTAAAGGATCAGAGAATTTCGGTTGCGGCTGAATCCTCAGAAGTGTACGTTCAGTGTTACAGCAGGGAAAATGCTGGGGTTTCTGATTACACAGAGAGGTATCGAAGTCAACCCTTCCAAAATCAAGGCCATCTTAGAAATGCCACCACCAAGGACTGAAAAGGAGGTGCGAGGCTTTCTGGGTAAAGTGCAATTCATAAGACGGTTTATCTCAAAACTAACATTGACTTGTGAACCACTTTTTGGCCTCCTGAAGAAAGGAAATAAATTCCAATGGGACGGCCGATGCCAAGCTGCTTTTGAATAGATCAAGGAATACTTACAGAACCCGCCCGTGTTGTCACCGCCAGAGCCGGTGAGACCGTTGATTTTGTATCTTTCAGTAACTGAGACTACAATGGGCTGCATGCTCGCGCAAGAATCAGAGGACAAAGTGGAGAGAACCATCTACTACCTGAGCAAGAAGATGCTGGAGTATAAGACTCGCTACACACCGTTGGAAAAGGCTTGCCTAGCCTTGGTATGGGCTACCAGGAAGCTGCGACACTACTTGTTAGCTCACTCTGTAATGTTGGTTTCAAGATTAGATCCCATCAAATATCTATTCGAGCAACCGGCACTTACGGGTAGGCTAGCTCGTTGGTTGCTGTTGCTTTCCGAATTTGATCTGAAATATGTTACGTGCAAGTCAGTCAAGGGGAGAGCAGTAGCAGAGTTCTTAGCCAATCATCCAGTGGAAGGGGGTGAAGCAGTAGAGTACTTATTCCCAGATGAGGCCATTCTTCATATCGACGATGAGTTTTGGACGATGTACTTTGACGGAGCGTCAAATCAATACGGGCATGGGATAGGAGTGTTGCTGATAGCACCCGACAATTCCCATATCCCTCTAGCCTTCAAACTCCGGTTCAAAGTCTCAAACAACGAAGCAGAATATGAGGCATGCATCGCCAGTCTAGAAGCAGCCCTGGAACTAGGGGCAAAACGGTTGGACGTCATCGGGGACTCGAACCTTGTTGTGTCTCAAGCAAAAAGAGACTGGAAAGTCAAAGAAGAGAAGATGATTATGTATCACCAGACCTTGGACTTGTTAATTCCTCGATTTGAGAAGTTAAATTTTACTCATCTATTGAGAGAGAACAATAGGTTCGCAGATTAACTAGCAACTCTATCTTCCATGATAGACATCCCATTTGGAGTCCGGATGCGTCCTGTCATTATCGACCAAAAATTTGTGCCGGCTTACGAGTCGATTGCCGCGATGGATGAGGTTCAAGATGAGAACCCCTGGTATTACGATATTTGGAATTTCTTGGAGAAGGAAGCATATCCACCAAGGGTAAATGCCAAGGATAAAAGGGCAATCAGAAGAATGACCGTTCAGTTCATCATCTGAGGAGGTAAATTGTATAAGAGAGGTCATCTGGGAATGCATAAGCTGTGCGTCGAAGCTGAAGAATCAAAACGCCTGATGGAGGCCATCCATGGAGGGGAATGCAGTGCGCATATGAACGGGGTAATGCTAGCGCGGAAGATCCTCAGACAAGGTTACTACTGGTCCACCATGGAGAAGGATTGTATCGGCTTTGTTCGGCGATGCCACAAGTGTCAGATCCATGCAAATCGCATGAACATTCCGCCGTCGAAGCTATACAATATGACTTCGCCATGGCCATTTTCGGTTTGGAGAATTGATGTGATCGGGGCTGTCACGCCAAAAGGGTCTCATGGGCATGAGTTCATCCTGGTCGCGATAGATTATTTCACAAAGTGGGTCGAGGCCCAATCCTATGCGGTGTTGAAGGCTTCACATGTTGCGAAGTTTATCAGAAACAATATCATCTGTCGTTATGAAGTCCCAAACGAGGTTATTTCAGATAATGGTTCCCACTTCAAGAAGGAAGTGATTGACTTGTTAGAGAAATACAACGTGGCTTTTCATAAGTCATCCACCTATCGGCCGCAGACCAATGGAGCGGTCGAGGCCGCCAACAAGAATATCAAACACATACTGCAGAAAATGGTGGAAACCTATCGGGATTGGCCAGATAAGCTGCCGTTTGCTCTGTGGGGTTATCGGACTTCAATCAGAACGTCTACTGGGGCAACTCCGTATTCTTTAGTTTATGGGATGGAGGCCGTTCTACCTATCGAGATTGAGGTTCCGTCTTTACGAGTGTTGGCTGAGTGTTAGATAGCCGAAGCAGATTGGCAGCAGAGCAGATTTGAGGAACTCATGCTCTTTGATGAGCGTAGACTGAAAGCACTGTACCATGTTCAAGGTTATCAGCGCAGAATTGCCAGGGCTTTTAACAAGAAAGTTAAGTCTAGGAATCTAAAATAAGGAGATTTGGTGCTCAAGGACAACCGAGCTCCCATCCACGACCCAAGGGGCAAGTTCAGACCCAATTGGACTGGTCCCTACATCATTAAAGCTATCTGGTCAGGTGGAGCTGTGGTTCTGATGGACCTAGATAGCCTAGAGTTCTCACAGCCGATCAATATGGACAAGTTGAAGAAATATTACCCCTGAGAGGCTCGCTAGGCCGAAAACCCGAAAGGGCGACCTAGGCAAAACTCAGAGCACAAAAAATTTGAAATTATAAAAACTGAGCTCGTAAGGTTGAAAACTCGTAAAGGGCGGCCTTGGCAAAAGTTAGAGCGTAAAAGGAGAGTGAAAATACTCGAGTGAACCCGAGCCTGAACTACGTAAGGCTTGATTCCCATCTTTGGGATACGTAGGCAACTTCATCCTGAAGTTCAGTCATAAACTTTCCCCGATCAACTTTGTCCATTTGATCATCTCGGCCATCTTTGTCTATTCAGCATTCAAGAGTTCGGTTATGATCTCCGGTGCAGTGCTTTTCAGACTAGGGGCAACTTTCCAGTTGCTGGGGATCCGGGGTTGTGCATCTCGGTGACGGATTTCAGGCGTGTCCAGTTCTGATCCATATCGAAAATGGTTTTGAAAAGTTTTAATAAAAGTTGACTGTGTTCAAAATTAATCTTTTTACAACTAAGACCATTTTTGGACCAAAGCGGAAAATTTTCAGTACCAACAACCTTCAATTTCATTGATTTCAATACAGAGTTCTCCTGCTCTTACATACAAATTGAAGTTGCTTTTGGCTACAATCATAAAGAAAACTTGAAAGTACTAATAAAGCAATCAATCCAGGGCATAGTTAAGTCAGGTATTCCTGCGCCCCCTCCCAGAGCTGGTCGAAGCCTCCGATGCCAAAGTGGGCCCCATCCGTGCCTCTTCATTGAGCCAATCCAAGCACTCGTCAGACAAAGTGCAACTGAAAATGGGAGCGGGGACCAAGAGCTCTCTAGTCCTCCATGCTGTGGCATACCGGGCAAGCTGTGCGCCTCGAACCGGGAATATAGTAGGGTACTCTATCCCATCTGGCGGACAAGTCTGATCATGTCTGAACTGGCGCTGGAACCGGAACGGAAAATAGAAGACACAGTGTGTCATGCCAATCAATTGAATCCCAGGCTGACGGGTCATGTTGTAACTCATTGCCGGCAGATTGAGCCAAGGGCAGCGCCAAGCGATGCGGTTTACAGACAAACTGCACATCCAGTTGTACCACCACCCCTCATCCAGGGCATCGACCAAACGTTGTCGGAAAAAGTAGCCGCAGGCTGAGTATGCTGGGCAAGACTCCACAATCTGTAACTTGTCCATCAACCACACCTGGGGAGGGATGAAAAAATGAGAGAATAAAGAATAGAGAAATGTACGATGAGAGAAAAAGTAAGAAAAGGGTTTTACAAGAAAAACCGAGCCTGAGGGCCGAGTGATGTGAGCAATACATATGTGAGATTGGGTGGGAAACATTACTTACAATAGTAGTGGACTCCCCGCAAGCCTAGCCGTCTCCCGGTGATGGAAAGTATCCAAGCCCATCAATGTCTCAGCTAATGTCATGGCAATGCAGCTCTTACCCTCCTTCAAACCCTGGGCAATCTCGATCAACCGGACACTGAAACCTCCGGAGCCCGGGGCAGGCAAGAAATGCGATAGCAAGCATAGGCAAAGCACGTGTTGCCGATAGCCCTGCCAATAATGGTTGCCGCGGTCGCTAGCGTCAGAAAACTGGCAAACCAAGCTTGGGATGTCCAGCTCCCCGTCATGAATCAATGATCGAGCATCATGCAAAGTGAGGCCGCACATTTGTCCTAAGGCTTGGACGTGGCCAAATCGGAGTTGAGGCAAGATTTCCTCGTTACGCTCGGATTCCATCAAAACTTGGAAATCTTCGAAGGTAGGACACATCTCTTGCCCACTAAAGCTAAAGACATGTGTTACCGGGTCCCAAAATCTTGCCGTGGCATGGAGGAAAGGAAGATGCAGTGGAGTGCGGCCCAGCGTGAATAGTGCATTCAAGCCGAAGCCCCAGAAGTTCAACTTTTCCGAGACATCTAGAGAAGCGATCCAATTTGTGAGGTTTTGGGCAAGGAGTGCTTCCATTTGGTGCAAATTTGAGCTGAAATGAAGAGAACCCCGAAGCTGGAACTCATATAGAAGATAAGGTAGTGAGTGGAGGACAGATGTCGTCATTTCGGAGAGTTTGCCATCAATGGTCGGCAGTGGCTCATCAGTGGACGGCAGTGGCACACTGATGGCCGGCAGGGCCCCATTGATGGCCGGCAGTGCTCCCCTCTTGCTCATTGGCTCCCTCACTGAAGACCCAGTTGGCCGTTGCAGTGGAGTCCTGTTCCTTGTGTCTTTCAAGGTCTTGTTTTGTCCTGTTGGACTTTGTCGTGTCTTGTTTAAGACTTATTTTCTTTTTCTGTGTCAGGTTATAATTATCTTCCTTTCATTTATCGAGTTGTTGCAATTTGCTTATCGAGTTGTAAACTTGCCAGACTTTGTTTTGTTTATCGAGTTGTTTTGTTTTAGTCAGTTCACTGCCTGATTAGTGCAATTTGAGCGTTTGGTTTTCAAAACAAGACTTCGATTTCATTTACATTGTTGTGTAAAGTAATGCGATGCGATGCGATACATAAAATGTACAAACGAAACACTTTTTCAACAAAAAGGCTGTTTTCATTCCGTCATAGTTTCCTTTTACAAAAGAGATTGGTTTCAAAATAAACCTGCTTAACGCAGTACAATGTGCAAAACTACTAATAAAAAGGAAAATAAAAGAAAAGAAGATCAGCATCTGAAGTAGCAAAATGTCTGGATCAGTGCAGGCGGCCTCAAGTGCGGGAATCCGTCCTGGTCCTCTTCCTGGACGAAGGTCCAGGATCTCCATCATCAGCATCTGACTCTGACTCTGACTGCGGACTCATCGCCTCCTCGTTAGACTCATCATCAGCAGGGGCAGGCCCCCGTGAACTAGTCCCTCGTCCTGCTCCCTCTGTTGCTCGAGGAGGTGCTGAAGGGCCCGCCCCTACTCCTGCTGGAACACCCGATGGTCCTGGTAGCAAGAAAGGAATCTGAAAGAGGGACAATCCACCAAAATGCATTAGTAATCAAAATGTATCAGATGCAGGAAAAGTAATGTGCTGTGAATAGTGAATGATTTGCAGTGAATGTATACCATGAGTGGCGTATGGAAACAATGTATCAGATCAATGCAGTGTACAAGCTGTACAAATGATGATGTGTTAAGAAAAGACTTCGTGGCACGAAGTGCGGTTTGAACGAACTTACCGGAATGCTGTAGATACTGAGTAGGTCCATGCTCGTCTGCAGCATCCCCATCACTGAAGCCATCATCGCCAGAGACTGACGAGTGGACTCAATGGGAGCCTGCAAGAATGAATGAAATCATTAGTACTTTGCAGAATATCAAGTGAAATCCAATGATTGTACAAGGGATGACAGTGTAGTATATACTGGAGTCGAGCCATAACCTCCGACAAACTCGTGACCAACTGGAGGAGAAGCAAAGGGAACCTGATAAATCTCTCCAACTCGCCCTCGAAGTGTCATAGTAGCAGGTAGCATTGGCCATCCAGACCCCTGTCTCTCCTCAGGACCTCTCCTCCTACGAGACCTGGTCGCTCTATCTCTGCCTCTCGTAGCTGAAGCCCTCGTTCCCTCTCCTCCTCGGACACCAATCAAAGGCGGCATCATATGTGTCTGAATGAAGGTCGCGTAGTCGCCCTCGGCATGGAAGTAATCTGTCTCCAGCCCTACCATGAACTGGATCACCTGGTCGGCGGATAACATATGTGTCTCCCTCATCGATGGTGGAGGCGCCATCGGTACAAATGGGGCAGGCAACCCCAAAGTCTGATGCACAAAGCGCTCACTCAGAAACCAGGCCCGACAGATCGGCCCCTCGAAAAGGATACGGTACTGAGACATGATCTGGGCAATGCGATACTAATCCCGGAGTCCTGACGGAATCACCTCCCATGGTCGCCATGTAATCTGAGAAAAAGAACCGACGAGATGATCAATCGTCAAATAACTAAGGCAGGTGCATTGGGTTAATTGAAATAATCTTATTGCAGACTTACCTCACGCGCCGCAACTATGTCAAAATACTGCCGGAAGAACATGAAGCTCTCCCGGGTCCTACGATGGAGCGGACCGTCATATACATCAGAGAATGGGACCGTCACTGCAGTCTCCTCCACTAGATCTGGAGCAAGCGCCGGGAAGTATGCATATACCCAAAGCTGTTGAACAGATGTGATCAGTACAGCGTATGAACAAGAATGCAGAAAGCAGAATGCAGAGTGCAGACAGTGTATGAACAAGAATGCAGAAAGCAGAATGCGGAGTGCAGTACAGTACATAACAGATGCAAGCCTAGAAAGGCGGACATTAGATCCTGTGCATGTAGTGTATCACGAGTAGTGTGCAGATCCTGTGTGTGCAGTGTATGGTGTGCAGTGTGCAGCATGTATGGTGTACAGAAAATGCAAAGCAGAAAGCATACAGTGTGACAGTGAGTACGGAGAGTGCACATGTTGAACAAAGAAAAACGTAAAATGCTGAGAAAAGTAATAAAAAGGGGAACTAAGTTGTGTACCTCCCAAGCTCGCCAGTAACCTCCAATCAATCTCCTACACATCCGAGAAGTGGAGCTCATGTATCCATAAAGAGTAGTGAGGCCGGCTACGCCCCAGTTGTAGGAGTGGACCCGCGGAAGCACCACCAGGGCACTCAAGAAGTACAAACCTACGGTGTTCCACCTGTTTGAAAACAGGGTGGTACCAAAAAGGAACAGGAGGAAGCCCCTGGCGTACTGCTCCACTCCCTCATCGGTCTCAGGATCCTCCTCGCCGAAATGCTCCTCGAACCAAGAGTATCTAACCATACCGCTCGAGCAAGGGGTGGACGTGCTCCAAGCAAACACATCCCATGTAGCCACCCACTCCCCCATGTCGGGATCTAGGGGAATCAGATCACCTCCTACGCCCAAACCGGTGATCATAGCAAAATCAAGAGGAGTCATGGTCATCTCCCTTGCTGTGGAAAAATGGAAGGAATTGGTGGTGTCCCACCACCTCTCCACAAGAGCCCCCAGGAGAGGGCGACTCGCTGTAACCCGCGTCAGGCCGCAACAAAATATACCAAAGCCAGTCTTGTTGACAATCCGGCAGACCCCGTGGGGAGCCCATCATACCAGTCGTGAGCGATCGTAGCGCCATATCCTCGAAAGGAGCGAGATCCCTCCTGTTGAAAATACAGTTTCAAATCAAATCAGTGGTGCATTGAAAACACATGTTCAAATCAAATGAGTAGTGTATTGAAGATGCAGTTCAAACCAAATCAGCACAGTTCGAATCAGATCAGTAGTGTATTGAAAATACAGTTCAGATCAGATTAGTGATGTATTGAAAATACAGTTGCATCCAGAGCAGTGGTGTGTCAAAGATGCATTCGAATTCAGAGTAGTGACGCATAAGATGCGGTTGTGTGCAGTATATATAGGGTAGTAATGTGTAAGGTACATTCAAGGACAGATCAGCAATGTGTGAAATGCAGTCAGATCAAAGCATGCGATGCAATCAGATCGAAACAGCGCAAGAAATGCAGGTGGTCGAAAGTAATACTACAGGAAAGCAGAGATGGTACCTCTACGGCAATGGCCGACAAGTGAGACATCGGCTCTCTCAATAAGAGATCATCTGGAACATCCTCATCAAAATCGGTAAAGATATGGATGCCTTCTGCCACCGGAATGATGTGAGTCTCCGGATGGTACACCGCAGGGTCGAAGGGACGTATGTCCAATGGCAATGGCTGAGGCTCAACCTCTGGCTCAGTCGTAAACTCTGCCGCTAACTCTACTGGAGGGAGTGCGGGGAAACCCTCGTCATGAGGTACATCGTCAGCCATCTGAGATGAATGCACATGAATGATGTAAAAATGAGCAAAATGAGCAAAATGTTGAAATTTTGAATAAACTCAAACCCTAAGAGAGAGAAAATTCAAGAAAAGTTAAAAAACCCAGGAAAGTGAACTAACCTCGAGAGAAGATCAGGGGGAAATGATGAAAGAAGCCTCAGATGCAATTTCTGATCGGTTCAAATCAAAGAAAACCAAGAATCCTTAGTGATGCAAGTTTGTGAAAAGTGTTGGGAAATGCGTAGAATGTGCGAATCTAGAGAGAAGGCACACCTAGGAAGGAAGGAAATTGATTTCTATGGAAGGGTTTGTGAAGAAATGGGTTGGTTTCGAGCCTATTTAAGGACCCACGGCTTAAAAAGCCCTTTTTGCCCGAATCTGCCACTGATGGCCGGCAGGGGCACATCGGTGGCCGGCAGCATGTCATCTATGGCCGGCGGTGGGTACTGATGGCTGGCGGTGGCGGGCGGTTATCCCTGGTGACCAACAAGCCTTCTCCAGCTTTCTTGGCCTATTTGATCTTGGTATGTGTTCCCAGGACCCAACAATCCTGAGGAATGCTCAAAACTTGATTCGAAACGCCTCCGTGGGGACTCGGGAATCACGTCCTCAATATACGATAGTAGATGTCCATCAATGCGCACGAGGTGTATCCTTTCGACGCATCCCTAAACCCTCTGGGAGGTAAACCAGAGGTCTCCTTTTAAGATGTCTTTATTAAGCATCTTTCTCTTCTGTTGGTGTCAATTAACATTCGTCTGTTACAATAAACACCCACCTAGCTTACATGCATTGTTTTGCATATCTCTAAAATGCATTGTCATGCGTTTTCTCTATTATGCATTGTCATGCATTCTCCTTATCACGCATCGTCATGCGCACCTTACATGCATTATCATGCATTTCCTTGTCACACATCGTTATGCACTTCCTTATCATGAGTTGTCATAATTCTTGCTTTATACATTGCTTGCGTTACTGCATGCTTTACTTACATGTGTTTAGGCATCTTACAGGAGGTTACACATTGCCTGCGGCATTGCATGCTTTACTGACATGTGTTCATTCCTGCTATACACATTGCTTGTGTTACTGCACGCTTTACTTACATGTGTATATGTATTTCTAGGTGGTTACACATTGTGCATGTTTCGGCGTGTGCTTTACTGATATGTGTTCATACCTTTGCTTGCTTTACACATTGCGTGCGTTTCTGCGTGTGCTTTACTTACATGTGTTTATGCATTTTACAGGACCTTACACATTGCCTGCGTTAATCCCGCATGCTTTACTTACATGTGTTCGTTTCCTTCACACATTGTACACATTGTCACGTGTGCTTTACTTACATGTGTTCAAATTCCTACCTTACACATTGCCTGCGTTAATCCCGCATGCTTTACTTACATGTGTTCGTTTCCTTCATACATTGTACACATTGTCACGTGTGCTTTACTTACATGTGTTCAAATTCCTACTTTACACATTGCATGCGTTTCTACGTGTGCTTTACTTACATGTGTTTATGCATTTTAGAGGACCTTACACATTGCCTGCGTGAATCCCGCATGCTTTACTTACATGTGTTCGTTTCCTTCACACATTGTACACGTTATCACGTGTGCTTTACTTACATGTGTTCAAATTCCTACCTTACACATTGCTTGCGTTACTGCGTGCTTCACTTACATGTGTTTAGGCATCTTACAGGAGGTTACACATTGCTTGCGTCATTGCATGCTTCACTGACATGTGTTCATTCCTGCTATACACATTGCTTGCGTTACTGCACGCTTTACTTACATGTGTATATGTATTTCCAGGTGGTTACATATTGTGCACATTTCGGCATGTGCTTTACTGATATGTGTTCATACCTTTGCTTACCTTACACATTGCCTGCGTTCATCCCGCATGCTTTACTTACATGTGTTCGATTCCTTCACACATTGTACACGTTGTCACGTGTGCTTTACTTACATGTGTTCAAATTCCTGCTTCACACATTGTATGCGTTGTCACGCATGCTTTACTTACATGTGTTTATGCACACTTCGCATGCATTGTCACGCACTTTTCAAATGCATTGTTATGCATGTTTCTAACGATATTGTACTTGTTAAGTTCATTTCTTTTTCAAGCACGATATTGTATGTACGGTTCATTTGAAGCTGGCATGACCAGACGAGATGCACAGGTATTGTATGCACTCCGCGTGAAACGTGGTAAGAATTACATAATTTTCTTACATCCTTCCTGTCAGAATGTGTAGGACTATTGTTCACCTGCTTAAAACTGTTGCATGATTTGCTTCGTTACAGCATTCTTGGCATGATTATTAGTCATGCTCTTGCATCTTGCATACCGTTTGCATTTTGCCCCAACCTCCGAGCGCATCTCTGCATGCCTATATAGTTTGATTGTCTGAGTCTTCGGCTTTGTCAAAAATGGGTCGTCTCTGGGCTTTGACACTCACTCCCGTCACTTTGTGACTGTTGAGTTCTGTCAAAGAGGGGCAACTGTAGACACCCCATTTTTGACCGTCCCCAAGACTTGGATGTGCTTGTAGGTACACCCAACAACTAGTTCGATTGCTCGCTGAGTACTCGACTGTTGCGGCGGAACGTCACCAGTTCGAGCTTCCCGGCCCTTGTATCCTTTCTGCCCTTTTTTTGGACCTTGGCTAGGTCCTTTCTTAGTGGACCTTTTAGTGCACTGCCGGCCATGTTTTTGTTCTTGCTGGCCATTGGCATGGCACTGCCGGCCATTGGTGATGGCCGGCACCCCCTTGTCTCAGCTGGTTTTCCTCCAGATCTTTTGAGCCAGCTGGTTTTTTGTTTGCTCCCCTCCATACACGTGTATGGAGGGATGGAACCCTTGTAAAGCTTCTTAAAGAAGCTTTAGCTTTGCATTCCTCTATATAAGGAGAGGGCCTCTCTCCTTAACAGAGGTTCAGCATTTTAACAAGAGATACAGATCTCTCTCTCTCTATATTTCTTGCTCTCTCTTTCTATATTGTTGATTTCCTTTCACTTTTGCACAACCCTTAGAGACACACCACCACCATTGGACCAAGGATCTTGGGAGGTCTTCTTGAGGTCTGAAAGTGAGTTTCTACCCCCCTAAAGTTGCTGGTTTCGAAGAGAGTCTTCAAGGGTGAGTATTTTCCCCATTTTTGCACTTTCTTGTACCTTGTTTTAGCCTTTCTTGCATATTGATTTAGGCTTTCCTTATAACTGAAAAAAAGTCTTGTATTTAAGTGCTTTTGAAGTTTGTTTAAGGTCATTTTGCTGTTAGGAGTGTGTAACTCTCTTACATGCTTTATTTGGCTTTGTTTTAAGCCATTCCTTGAGGCCTCCGAGCTAGCCTTGGTTTGGCCTTCTTACCACTGAAATCCAGTGGATTTTCAGTGGTAAATGTGTGGTTTTGAGGTCCTTAATCAGAGGGGGTGGCCCCCTCTCTTTTGGTTTCTCTTTGCTTGCATTTTTGGCCTTCCAAAGGACCATCCCTCCATGCATTTTTGAGGCTTGGTTCAGGCCTATTTTTGTGACTTTTGGGACCTGCCTTGGCCCTGTCCATGGCTGGTTTGGTATATTTTGCATGCATCTAGTATGTGTAGTGTAACTCCATTCATAGCTCATCAAAGTAGCATGTGTGCTTAGCTTGTGTTGAGTCCATTTCAGTGGGTTTTTGGTGATGTTTTACCATGCCATGAATCTGTTTTGGATTGGTTTTGTCACTCCATGCTTGCATGATACACTTGTAGTGTAAATCCCCTAAACTAGCTTCATATGCTTCATGCTTTGCCATGTCATGTTAGCTTGTTTGGTTTACATTTTAGCATGTATTTGGTTATCATTTGGCATGTCATGCCCCTATCCATAGTTGGTTTGATCATCCTTTGCATGTTCCATATAGGTGTAGAACAAATCTTGTTTACTAGCCCTTTGTGCATGATGTTTTGACTCATCATAATAGCATATTTTGGCTTCGCTCTAACATGATTTTCTGCTTATTTTGGGCTGCTCTAGGACTGTTTTGGGCTGCCATGGCCATATCACTCATGCTTTGCATAGCTATAGTGTAAATGCGTAGGCTAGTCTTGGGTTTTGAGGCCCACACCATGCCATACATGTGATGTTTGCATGCTTTGCCTTCATTCCATATGCTATTTCAGGCCATGAAAAGTTGTCATACACTTGCATTTGACATGCCTTGAATGCTTTATAGAGCTTGTGCTTTATGCCTCAAGAATTGACTTTTGTACATGCCATTAAGCCTAAGCCTTTGGCTCATCATTTCAGTGCATTTTGGGTCTCATTATGCCATGATGTAACTCTGTTTTATGTTTTCCAATTCTTGTCATGATTGGTTCCAATAGGTGTAGTGCATTGCCTCTTTAAAGCCTTGCATGCTCCATGTTTGTGGCTTTGTGTTCTAGCCTATGTTGGCTAGCTTTGAGCTTAGTTTTGGTCTTGTTTGGACCTACCCTAGGACTGTTTTAGGTCCCGTCAGTCCCTTGGGGTTTGCCTTGTATAGCCATGGCTTAAGCCCTTTTGCTTACCTTGAGCTTTGAGCATCATGACATGCTATGCTTGCATGGTTGAGTTGATTTGGCATCACTTCACATGAGATTTCAGAGCTTACCTCATTGTCATACATCCGTGTTTGTTGCTCCTTAAGTGTGCTTAAGAGTTGTCCTCTTTGTGCCTTAATACTTGAGCCATTTGGCATACTTGTTTGCCTTGCCATTTCATGCTTTTCATGCCATCAATTCATCACTTATGGCCACTGATTTGGGCTTAGTTGAGAGCTGCCCACATTAGTTTAAGTCCATCCCTTTGCATGTTGTCGCATGCCCATCTTGCATATTGTTGTATGCTTGCTCCATCTTTGCATGTTGTCGCATGCTAGCCCCATTACATGTTGTTGCATGTTCATGTTGCATTTTGTCATGTTGTCCAAGGTTGTCACCTTACATCATGCCTATGTGCTTGTTGCTTGTCATTAGCCTTGTTAGGTTATTCATATTGCATGTTTGACATCCTTACGTGTTGCATCGTTGTTTGGATTAAGTGTTAATCCGAGCACGAGAAACTAGGAGCGTTTCATACTCCGAGTGATGGAACGTGTCTCAATTCTCGGTCGCCGACGCTCTTGATGATTCATGATAGAGTTCTAAGCTTTACTTGTTGTATTTGTGCATTCATTTTCATATTGATTTGCACAAGTTGGATCTTTGGCCATCATGCATCGGGATGCGTGATTGATGGTCGTGGATCTGACTAGGCCTCTCCCTTGATGTTTTGAGGCGATATGGGGTGGTATAGTGCATACATGCCCTTGGGAGACCCTCCCTTCTCTCTATTTTGTGCTTTGTTGCAGCTTGGTGTCACAGCACACCAGTGGCCAGCAGTGCATCACCCTTGACCGGCAGTGCCCTGTTGTTGGCCGGCAGTGCTCCTTTCATGGCTGGCAGGCCACTGGTGAACTCTCCAGCAGTGTTTTGGTAAGTGTCAGCAACAAACACTGGAAGACACCCTACAAACAGAGCCTCTAAAGAGCAACCGGAAGGCATTTCGAGGCGAAGAACCAAAGCAAGCATGCATACCCTCCTCTTCTTCAAACAGAGCTGGAGCAATTCTCTTTTACTGCTTACTTGTTAATTAATTAAGTTGTGTAATAATTAGTTGTAACTAGTTATTCATTTGGTTTTGTAATAATTAAGTAGCTTGTTAGCTAGTTGATGAGGCGGCTTGTATTATTTATTCGGACCCTCCGAGCGAGGGCACAATTGTAATAAGTGTGTGTGTGTGTGTGTGATGTATGTCTTCCAACCCCACGCCTTTCTCCCTTTTATTTACCAGCTTATGATGGTTAGTTTAGGGCACATTTCAATTAGCATACTTATGCTTGCATGTTTGCATTCATTCATCTGTCTTGCATGCACCGGGCTCGGTGCATCATACTAACTGCATTATATTTCAATTTCAAGTTGAATACGTGTTAGTTGTAGCATCATCATATGCCATCTTAGAATAGTCGAGCCTACTATAGTTGCATTTTTGCATGTGTTGCATTAGCCATCTTAACATGAACTAGGATCATGCATTGATTACTAACTAGTTTCTATTTTGGCTTGGAGTACTCGGTAAGTGTGATGCTTTAGCATCCTTGCATGTGTGTGAGTGACTGCTATGATAACATGCTTACCATGAGGCTAACTGCTTATGTGATATACCTGCCTGAATGCCTGTAGGTGAAGGTTGGATTATCTGAATTGGAACAATTCATCGACTCCGAGTTTTAAGCCCACTTGAGAGTGGCAAAATCATGTTTTCTAAGCCCACCCGAGGGTGACAAATCCACATCTTAGCCTACTTGCGGGTAGCACCATCAAACCATTTTCAAAATAAACAAACATGAGATGTTTCGTTCCAATTCAGGCGATCCAGTCTATACTTGTATGCTGTGCGCATCATATAGTAATTCTAGGCTAATAACCAAAATAAGAACACATAATGTTTTCAATACTCGATATCATGGTTAGTAGAGGCCGATCTTTGATCGGGCGAGCGGCGGTGCTCACGAGGTGACCTTCCCCAATTGTACCCAAGTGCCCGAGCCGAGGCAACTTTGGTGATGACGGACACGTGGCCTTAGGCAACGAGTCAGGGTTTCCTAAATTCCTCCAAAATAAAATATTTAGGTGGCGACTCTGTATCTGGCAAAGCAGTCCATGTTTGGCATTTCTTTCAAAAAATCTGTTTTCAAAAACGATTTGCCGGATTTGGACTCTTTGATGATTCATCGGTCTTGCATTGCACTCTGCGAGATTAGATACAGGACCGTGACATTGAGTCCTGAACTGTAGTGAGCCCAATTGAACAAAACGGGGGATTTCCCTCCCGGGACGTTCGGGGACGTCTACAGTGTGGTGTTCCATCAACACCAGTCGAGATCTGGCTGGAAAGTCAAGATCTGGTCCAGATATTGTTCAGATCACGCAGGATCTCCTCATCAGATTAGAATACAATGTGATTTTGCTGAGGAGGTTTAGAGGGGAAGTTGGGTTGTGTAATCTTTGGAAATGGGGGAAGAAATTGCAACTTTGTTGATTGTTGATTGTTGTTTGAAGTGCCACTCAACTCCTCACTCTCCCAGTAGTTCAAATTGATGGATGGTGGATATGTAATTCAAGCCATTGCTGCCAATGGAAAATCTCTCTTGTTGTTACAATATTGAATAGGAGAAAAATAAGGGTGTAAAGATGTCAAAACTTGTACTGCATTTTATATGGCAAATATGCCAAATTTCTCTGCATTTTCTTTGATTGTGATAATTGTTTGTGAATTTTCTTTGGCTGGAGAGAATTTCTCTGGTTTGAACTCAGAGAAATTCTTTGTTCAAATTTCTCTGGTAGGTCTTTCTTGTTCAAAGTTCTCTGGTATTGGATTTTCTCTGCATTAGCGATTTTTTCAACAAAATTGAAATTTCTCTGGGTTTGAAATCTACTTTTCAACTCCAAATTGATTGTCCTTATTACATTTATGGTTATGACTTTGAATTTTCTCTGCATTAGCAATTTTTTCAACAAAATCGAAAATTTTCTATCTAGAGCCAACATGTGAACCATGGAACACATTTTGCCTGAGGTTTATGATTTTCAACCAGAAATGATTGTGAGAGGGAATTTTTTTGGGTTGGAGATGGAAATTTTCTTTGGTTTGAGTGATTTTCTCTGGGGTGGAGGTGAGATTTTCTCTAGTTTTGAAGAATTTTTTTGGGTTGATGTGAATTTCTCTGGTGAGATTTTCTCTGTGAATTTTGTTCAAGTTGGAGTTTCAAAAATTAACAATTTTGTTCAAGTTTGGAGATAATGAGAGTGGTGATTGTTTACTCAAAGATTCTGGGGGTTTATGCAGATTATATGTGAATTTTCTCTGGATTTAGTCACTGTGTGAATTTTGTCTGGATTTAGTCACTGTGCGAATTTTCTCTGGATGTGTTGGTTTTCTTTTGATATTTGGTTGCTTCAGTTTCTCTATTAATTTGTTTACTTGCTCAGATATTGGAAGGGGGGAAAAATGAAAAATGTGATTTTGAATGGATTTTCTCCGGTTTGATAATGATTAGGTATATATTGATCTTGAAGTTCCTTTTTTATCAATTTTCTCTGGTTGAGTCAAAACACAAATTTCTCTAGAGAGAAAATCTCTAGGAGGTCTAGAGAAATTCTCTGGGAAGTGCAGAGAAAATTTCTGAGAAGTCCAGAGAAATTCTCTAGGAAGTGTAGAAGAGAAAATCTCAGTAAAGTCCGGAGAAATTTCCAGAATTTCTCTGAAGAGAATTTCTCTGGGAAGTCCAGAGAATTTCTCTGGGTCGAATTTTCTTTGGATTGATGTTGAGGGACCTTAGACATTATGAAAATATTGGGTGTCCTTTATGTTATAAAATCTTAATACTAGGGACCTTAAAAAAAATATCTCCTAATAATAATATTAATAATAATAATAAGAGAAAGAAAATAAATCAAAACCCTCAGTAAAAAAAAACTAAAAACAAAAATAATGTACATGTAAAGAAGGAAAAAACCCTAATTTTGTTATTTGAACTTATATAAAACTTTAGTTAATGATCAAAGAATAAAAACAAAGACAAACCACAACAATCACATAAAATAGACACAGAAAGAGAATCAAGTAAACAAAAAAATCAACAACAAAAAATACCAAAAAATAAAGGAAACAAAAATCAAAACCAAAACAAAAAGCTTGAAAGCAGAACAACAGTTGCAAGCTTGCAGCTCCACAATCTGGTAAAAAAAAAAATACTTGAAGACATTAAGACTCCCCAATCAATCAATCACGCAAGAGCAGTGGTTTCTCTTTGATATTCATGTCGCTTGAGTGAGAGATAGATTCAAAAACTGAGAAGTGAGAAGTGAAAAATCAGATCTGGGGAAAGACATATCAAAATCGCAGTAGAAGGAAAAAAATTAGAAAGAAAACATGAGAAGAAAAATTCAATATTATCTTCTACTCCAAACCCTAATAGAAGCAACTTACCAGGAAATATCCAACTAGACGATGATAACAAATACCCAACGATGATGAGAGAATCCAAGATGAAGGAGATGATTAGCACATTTGTGATTCGAATAAAAAGATCTGGGATGGAGGTCAATGAGAAAAACCTAGAAGAAGTAGAGAGAGAGAGAGAGAGAGACACACACACACACACACACACAGAGAACGTCATGGTAAGTGAAGCGTTGTTTTCTCACAACAAAAGGAAATATGATTCTTCTTCCATTCTTACCCCCAATGTATGAATATAAATAAGCCACATAACCAAAAAGAAGGGGAAGTAAAGGTAAATAAGTTATTTGAAAATCATGATTTCTATTTATGCCCTCAAAGTACAGAAAAAATATACAAATGGTTTGTGACATTCACAAGGAAAAATCGACTTTTTAACATAAGCAAAACACTGTTCATATCATAGACGAAAACGCTGTTCACTTCTGATCCATGCTTTATATATTGTATAGAAATTTACAAAATAATATGATTGTATTGGGGATTTGTTGGAAAGATATTTGAAAATTTTACAGATTAAGATTGGATGATTTTGAAATTCGTAAAGCTTTTCACATAAAATATCACATGGTAATAAAACCATTTTCCCATATCACAAGAGGTAAATGAGATTTTGAAAGAATATGAACCCTATGGTCTATTAAGACTCAAATTGGTCTAGAAAAAGTAAGCTAAGGTGTTTGGATAGGCTAAAATATATTCCAGTACATCTAGTTTCGTGTGAAAGTAGGTAATATGCTAATTTTGGACCTTCTCTCATGTCCATCATTGATTGGCATTCCCAATATGAGGCCAAAAGATCTATCGAGCCCAGACTCCTTTGTGCCTCCTTATTTTTCGATGTGGAATATGAGTGTTAAGCACACTAGTTCAACATACTTCAGTTCATCTAGCAGCTCACCAAAGTCTAGCTGCAGTTCAGCCTTATCTAGCCCTAGCTCATTCATACATGTGGTTGAACTAGCATGAGCTAGTTGTTAGAGAATTAGTTACAAAGCAGTTAGAGATGTACTAGTGGTGAATTAGTTAGAACTGTATTAGTGATGTATATAAAGAGTGGTGTAATAGAGTGTTAAAACAATGAAGATTCATAGTTGAGTTTTTCTACAATGAGGTATTTATGGAGTGAGATACTTGACCCAAGACATAAATACAAAGCAAACATATGTAATATTTTACTCAAATTTCTTATTCTTATTCTTAGAATGTAGAAGTTCATCCTTTTTGACATATGTAAAAAGATATATATACTACATAAAATATATGATAGAAATTCATGGATCTTTTGTGGCCCAAGTCTAGAAAACATTGGAAAGAAAAGGAAAAAAAACACGATTTTCCAAAGAGGTAGATACAACGATGGTTTCACTTGCATTTCCCTAATCATTTGCATATGCACATGGGTAATTTTCGTTGTGAGAACAATAGAATTGTTAGGTCCATAGATCCAACCTTTTCTACATGACATTGTGACTGCTTCTTTCTTATCTATCAAAAGGGAAACTCTATCCTCCTTATTATGTGGGTTTTTTTTTTTTTTTTTTTATCAGCAAAGGAAAAGACTTTATTGATGATAAACACATACAGAGTATGAAAAGTTACATCAATAAAAAGGAGCTTGGAGCTAAAAAAACTCCAACCTCCTAGTTGGTGAGAGACCAACGAAGTGAAACAAAACCAGGAGGGAAACAAAAATAATGTAACTGAAAAGCCCACTTAATAAGGAGGATAGAGTTATGAATTTATTTTTTTTGGTTGTAAATATTATGAATTTTGACAAATTTGTAACATTTACTAAAACAATATGTAACAAGATACATATATTATGCATCTTTATGCTCTATTTGGTTCACTACAATGAGATTTAATAGAATGGAATGGTCATTTATTAAGCTTTTCTATGGAATGATTAATTATTTATAATGGTGAATATATTTGTATAGGTATTGATTTACTTCCAAATAGCTACTGGTTAAGCAAGGATTATTTATGTGGTTCCTGTGATAGACTACTGGCAGATACACACATAGGGATTTACTCAGTTAAAATGTTTTGAATTATTATTTCAAAAAATATTGAATGGAATTGAAATACTCAAGAAAGTGATTCTGATATGAAATCATTGATATTTATCAATTATTATCTATTATCGTACCATGATCATATTCACTGTCCATTTGATACATCTAGAGTAAAGAATTTTCTTACTGGACTTTGTGTTCATTCTATTGTTGTTTATTATATTTCAAGTGTTGATGTAGACCATAAGCCTTCGTGACTTGAAGTGGATGTGAGCAGGTTGCTCTTATTTTGTGCAACTTAAGAGCCTTATCTATTTGGGTGAGCCTTTAAAAGGGCTAGACCCTTTATTATTTGTATGTTGCATATTACGGAGAGTAAGATTATGGTTCCTTTTGTTGTGTTTCTATTAGTATTATGTCATTTCATCATGTCATCATTGAGATCTTTTCTTTATTTTGGATTAATCCTCCAACTTTTATGATTATTGTAATCTCACAAACTTGGATCTTGAAAAATAAGGACATGACACATAGGCCTGGGTTGCCTAACAATAAAAGTATTCAAGCCAACTCGAGTGAAGTATATTGGTTCTAATCTAATGAGTCGAGCTCTAATATGTGATTTTTGTCTCATTTTGAGCTCAAGCCGAGCTCAAATATTTTCAAAATTGATTTAATTGGGCTCAAACATTGAGATACTCGACTTGACTCGACTCAGATTATTTGCAGACCTAGGCTTTGGTGCTGAGTTGCTTAGCATACCCTTTGCGGGTTGATGAAGCTTATGAGTGAATATTGTTTTGCTATCTAGCTACATTTTGTTGTCATCTGGAGAGAAAAAAAAAATAAGAAGAAAAAGATGATGATAATGCATCCTTACAATGAAAGAAAATATCTCGAAGCCTCTCAAATATGACATCTAAATTTACTAAAAATGATATGGACTACTTCATGTGAATTATTAATTGTTTTAAAAATCAACTACCAAATTAAAACCCAACCCCCACCACATCAGTAGGAAGGAGTTTAGGATAATAATTTAACACTTATAATGAAAAAAGTTTGGCAAAAAATAAATAAATTTGATCTCTTTATAATCTTGTTTAAATTCTAAGCAAAAGTCATTTGTTCAAGTCCACAAGTCAAGTCCTTTTATGTATTTGTATATTTTATTTCTGTCAAGTAATTTCTTATTGGCTATAATTGTTTCCCAATCAATTATGGTGTTCACTAATTTGGAATATAATTTTGTTGTTTTGTTTTTTTGATTATATATTGTACATTTAGTATTGGGTTTCTGCTCCATGTGTGAATAGAGAGCTTCACCAAGTCATCAATGGAGGCTGCTAGAAAAATATAGAAGCTTGGAGAAGCTTTAAAGAGGTCAACAATGGCTGCCACCAAACCTGCCAAACTTGACCACTGGCCAGCTGTAAGATGAAACGGCTGCCAACTTGAATTCACATATCTCATGTATGTGTATAAATAGAAAAAGAGAGAGTAGACGGAGAATGTGAGAAAATCAGTGAACCAAAAATGTAGAGAGAGAGAGAGAGAGAGAGAGAGAGAAATAAAGAGACCCTTGTGGCAGAAAGAGAGCTCCCTCAGTATGAGAGGGGGAGTTGAGTGTTGATTTGAGTGAGAAAGAGTCTCCTCCTCCATTGTAATCTTTTTGTATTCTTTCCATTGTTATAGTGAAATTGGTTTCTCTCCCATGGATGTAGGCATTGTGCCGAACCACGTTAAATTTGTTTTTGTCTTCTTTGTGTGTGGTTTGTTCTAGACATCCTAGGAGGGATCCCCGGATCCCAACAAATGGTATCAGAGCCTTGGTGATGAAAAACATAATGTTTTTCCAAATCTGCCAGAAATTAAGTTGCTCGAAATTGAGTTTTGAGCACACTAGGAGGAAGGCCTCTACAAGAAGGGTCTAAACCCAAAAAAACGAGCCCAAAATGAGCTTGCACATGCCCCCACGCACTCCGAAGTTTTGCTGGAGATAAATGCAAACTCGCCAGAAAGTTAAGTTCGACGGACGGAAGTTAGAGGTTGAAGATAACATAGATTTTATGCAATATATATTTTCTTTGCAAAATATAAACAATAAACCTTTGGCTAGCAAAGTTGTTAAGTCTTTGCTCTTTCCCTTTGGTCCTAAGTTCAACTCTTGCAGTAGCAAAATGAAATGTTTTTTTTCCTTTTTTGAGGAGGATGACGGAGTGCTTTTCCCTTTTTGTGGAGGATGATGCGAGGATGATGTCAATAGATGGAATATTTCTAGTGATAATGGAATATTCTTGGGGAGTATTTCAGTGAGGCCCCCGGAAGTGTAGCAAAGGTTGGTCCTAACTAAATGGACTGTTTCGAACACAACCTGTCACACCCCAAACCCAGGTATGACCGGTCGTGGGCCACAGGGCCTTAGCCCAAGGCACACGTAAGCCTAAACACGAATCCATAATCACATTGAACAACTAAACAATAGTCCAATAATAAATAACTAAAACTCAATCCAGTGACATGCCACAATTATAAACGGCAAAATCAACCGTAATCAAAACCATCCAAACTTGTGGAATATAAACAGCCCACATATCAAAATAATCCTAAATGATCCTCAATAAAAAAAAAATAAATAAATATGCAAAAACTTGACATAACAATCTAAAACAAAATAAATGAATGTCCTAGAGGTCCATGCACTCGAGTCCCCACTATGCCATGAGTCCACTCTAAGTCCTTCTAACACCTGGAAATGATAAACAACTAAGTTAGCTGATAGCTCAGTGAGTAGCAACATGGATAGTAAGTACAGTTTTGAAAATAAGGTTCAATTCCAAAATAAGATATATATTACAGAAACTAGATTGACATACAGTTTGGTAAAGACAATCTATTTCAAAAAGAAGGTTCCACAGTTCAACAATTAAAATACTCATGTCTCTCAAGAACATGATAAATGACATTTTCCACTTAAAACAGATTACAACATGAACACCAATAATTTTCTGGGTACCAAGAAAAAAACAAATAATATGCCACACAATTCTCAAGGCTATAAGCCCCATTGGATCCAATACCGAACTAAGAGTCATCCTCAGGGTGGCAACCTGGCCTTTTCTCGAAGACGATCCGATTGAAGGTCACCTCACTTAACCTAGGTCTTTTCCTTACAATCGTTGAGCACTAGAGTCATCGCGGCCCAACCCGGATCTGTTCCCTAGTGGCTAGAGTCACTACACACAGTGGAATAATTTCCCTGGACTAAATACACATATGGTCCCAATAATCAATACACATCAGTTTCGCAAAACATGGTGGTTCATCATTATAAACATGAGACCAAAACAAATAGTTTACGGTATGCCAAGTTCACACATGTTTTAGAAATAATTTGATTCCATTGATAATATAATAATTTATCAAAACAGTTTAGTCATGAAACAACAATTTAATTTTTCAACAGTTCAAGGTAGGGGAACATTTATAAAAATATTTAGCATGAAACTACTCACCTAAAAATGAAATAATATAATCCTCGAATAGAGTATTCAATTCCAACTAGTGCCCTGAACCAAGTATGAAAACTACACGTCACTATTACTTTAAAAATACTAAAGAATAAGAACTAAGTAACCCCAAACTAAAGCACACTAACACAGCTCAACCCAACTCACCGTTACTCTCAAATATTACCTAAATTCATGTTCTTCAAGGTCTAAAATCACCGAAGACATGGGTTCCCATCGAAACTTAACTAAAAGTGACTTTAAGATAAAACAGAGTTTTTCCAATCTATTCGCTAACTTTGAAAATTAAAAACCCACTCCACATTGTTTGAAAAATTCTAAAACCCTCCAGATATCAACTAATATATCCTAAGTTTCAAACCCAATTGTTTTTACTTGATTTGCTTATCAAAATAATTATTTACAATTAATTATGCCCAAACAGGTTGTTTTCTGCAGCACTTTAAATAAATTAATGGTTCTCTTAGTATACAGGAGCAATCAACGTAAGACCAAAAATGTAAGAAACTACACTCGTAACCGGTTCTAATGACGCTGATTTGATAATTTTCAGATTTATACTCAAAGAGAACAACACTCCCGAATTTACTGTTTAAAACCAGTTTTCTGGGCAGATTTGAACGCATCATTTTATATGGATTCTGACTCCCAAAAATTATGAAAAAATTCATATATGCAATTCAATATGTAATTAATCTACTATAAAAATTTCAGTTCAAAATTCATTCGTTTGATAAGGTTTCTTGATTTTTAAAGTTTGTGATTTTGTACAGAATTTTTGGACTAAGAATTACACCATTCTTTATACACAAAACACTATCCCAATCAGCCAAATATTTCATAGCCATGCCCAACACATGTACCTACTTCACCAATTTGATCCATCAACTACGCAGCAACTCACAAGAAGAAGAAAAAGATAGTGAGAGAATTAAAAAATAAGGGATTTACCTTGCCAATGGCCACCACAAAACTCAACAATTTTCAGCACTTTTCACCCAAAGACCTAGACGTCTCTCTCCCTCTCTTTACCTCTCACGGCTCCTCTGAAAGTTGTGGGAAACAATAACATAAGAATTAGGGTTTTGTTATCCTTTATATATATAAATATATATATCTAACCAAAAGGCTCTAATTTATTATCTCTTTATATTATTTTAGTTTCTATCTCCATTAAAATACAAATATTATTAGATCAAAATATGCTTACTAATTTTGCACTTAAATTTATTTACTTATTTAAATAATAAATCTTGCCTCTAAATTAAAGATTTTTACCATAAATTTATTGTAGGTTTAAAAATTAATTAAAAGACCTTCCAAATATTTAATTTGCAGTTAGGATTTACCATCAAAATATTTGAGATTGTAATATTATTATTATTTAATTATTTACTTAATTTGTATATTCAGGTTCTCACACAACCACAACGTCAAAATGGTGAAATTCTAAACGATTTTGAAGTTTGCCAAAAGTGTAAGTTTGTCATCGTCAATAATTGGAGAAAGGTTGCTGGATATTTCAGAATGCTGTAGATTCACTGAGGAGGTTAGAATGGGAAAATTCTAACTGGATTGGACCACTAGACAGATTGAGAGATAGATCATTAGAGACTAGAGGATATTAGGCTCGATCAAGTGGCAGATCAAGGGAAATCAAGATTGGTCAAGGGTGATCAAGAGGATTGCACATGATTATCTCAAGATCAACAATGTTTAGAAAAGTTTTGTCGAAAAGACATTGTCTAAGGAGATTGGTTCTTAAGTGGGACCGATTGTGACCCCACCAGTCTTGCTTGGGAACTTTCTTGGTTGTTGAGTTCAGGCGATCGAGAGATTTGGTTCAATTGGAAGAAGACTATTTCATCGGTAGACAGATGATTGGTTATTGAGTTCAGGCGACCGATTCTCATGTTTTCAGCATGTTTAGAGTGTGTTTTTATTTCTTTCCGCGTGAAATGTGGTTGGACTTATTTTGTTATTACTTATTGCATCATTTTCCATGATCCTGGAGTCTCGAAAAATCGGCTTCGCGAAGCGTGTGAGTCCAGTTGTATATTCTTTGTGCATATCATTTACATCTTGCCCGTGAACTACGCTGGTTTGATTCCTTGCAAAGGGATATGTATGGAGCTTGCGAGTTCAACCAATTTAATTTACGTCTTGATTGTTTGCCCAAGTCTTACGACCTTGTCAAAATGGGTCGTCTTTGGGCTTTGACATTCACTCACGTCATTTCATGACTTCGAGCTCTGTCAAAGAGGGACAACTGTAGGCAACCCATTTTTGGCTGCCCGTAAGAGTTGGGCTCCATCAATTGATCACCCAATGATGAATTTATACACTTGTCCAAATGCTTAATTCCCTCAACAAGAAACCTACAAACCTTTACTTATTTTTGGACCAAAACAGTAGTTTTTCAAGCCTAACCATCCAGGGGCCTGTAGACCCACTAGTGGCTTGCCGGCCACTATTAGTGTACAGCCGCCCCCTATTAGTGGCCTACCGGCCACTTGTGTCAAAAACCAAATCTTTTTGCCAACTGTGCCAGCTGTCTCCATAGATGCATGCACTGCACTAGCTGTGAATATATGGATATTTTTAAGATAGTCTGATATATTTCTATATATAGATGACTTCCTCTCAAAAATTACGTTAGAAAAATTTGTGGAGCAAAGTCTTAAAAAATATTTCTGTCTCTCTCCCTTGCAACTTCTATGCCCTTTGCCTAGACATTCTAAACCAAATCTTGAGGGTTCTTTGCTGAGGTGTTTGAGCTTGCATTTTAGCTCTTGAGGGTGTGAAATTGTTGGTTTGTAATTCAAAGGATCACTCCTCTTTAGGAGGTATACATCCTAGCTCTTTTGCACCATTTCCTTCCTATCTTTTTTCTTTAACAGTTTTTGGGCTATTTTTCACCTTTATTTGTGGGTTGAAACTTGTGGTTTAAAGCCATTAAGGGTAGAGGAGTAGACCACCCCTCTTTGAACCTTGTCTTCTAGGCTTTTGCTCTTCTGTTTCCCACCTTTTCGTTATCATTTTTTAAACTTGTTACCACTGATTTTTAGAGATTTTTCAGAGGCTAAAATGTGGTTTTGAAGTCCCAAAAATAGAGGGGTTGGCCTCCCCTCCTTTGCTTTGTTTGCTAACTTAATTGCTCTAATATTTTAGCTTGCTTTTGTAGATGTTTTTACCTTAATTTTCAGTGCTGTTTTAGCCTATTTTAGGACTATTTTAAGTTATTCATGTCATTTATGCTTTGTCTTGTATGCTTGTAGTGTAACGGTCTTCATAGGTTTGGTGTCTTAAGCATTAGACACCAACATATTTGAGTTGATAGCATTTATTTCAAGCTTTCCATACTTATGTTCATCTCTAATCATCTTTGTACTTCTCTCATTTCTTGGCTCCTTCTTTGCTTAGAGAATCGTTTCAAACCGATTGTTTGTTTAAGCTCAAGATAGAGATTGTTGTACTTAATGGTTTAATCTCTTCGGAGGTTCATTACCAATGACATAACATCTCTCTTATGCCCAAAACAACCCTTTGTTTGACACTTCTTTCCATTAGTGGACTTAATCTTCATTATTGGACTAAAAGGCTTAAGGAATGGAAAGGTAATTAAAAGAGGTATTAAAATTGGAATAAAATGGTTTGGGTTCAATCGGACATTAATTGAACCCATTGAGTCTTGAGTCGTTTCATACTTGTTAGTAATGAAAACGGTTCAAGAGTCAATGTCAACCATTTCCTTTAATCAATATCATGATAGAGAGGAGGTTCATGGGTCTTTCATTGTGTATTTATTGAGATTATATCTCTTGATTCTTGGGCCATCATGCAATGAATTTGCATCGATTGATGGCTTGCGAACCAAGCCTACCCCTCATTTGATCTGTTTGATGATAAAGAGAGCCAGGGTGGATGGACATCCCTTGAAAATGCTCTATTTGTGCTCTGTTTGTTATTTGTTGCAGCAAGGCAGTACAATAAACTAGTGGCTGGCCGGCCACTTTTTCTGTACAGCCGTCCACCACTTCTGGCCAGTCGGCCACCTTTTTTAGCCAGGCAGTGTCCTTTTTTCCTGCAAAACAGAGCAAAGGCTGAGGTGAAAACAATGCAATTTTCTGACTGCAAAAAAGAACCCGTTTGGCAGCAAAACAGAGGCATTTTCGGGTGGAAACTACCTTCATGCATGAGTATTTCTTACTTGTTGGGGCTGATTAGTTAGAGTACTTAATTACTTAGCTTAATTAATCCTATAGTGTAACTACTTAGTTAGTCCTTTATATTATGATATTTGTGTTGTAATTAATTAATTAACGTAGCTAGTTAAATTTGTGTTGTAATTAATTAGTTAGAGTAATTAATTTTGTGTTGTAATTATTTAATTAGCCATAATAGTTAGTTAAATTTGGCATTGTAATAATTAGTTAAGTAGCTTAGCTAATTTATTTATTCGGACCCTCTTGTGCGAGGGTCAATTTGTACTAATTAGCTAATGTAGTTAATTTATTTCATTTGGTTTGTAATAGTTAATTCGTAGTAATTAACTAGGGCATTTATTTGGACCCTCTTGTGCGAGGGCAAATTGTAATAATACGTGTATATCTTCCAACCCCCGTTCTTTCTCCCTCTTGTTGACCTACTTATGATGGTTAGTTTAGAGCATCACATTTTTGTTTAGCATTTATCATGATTTGCATCCATTGCCTTGTATGCATTAGGCTCGGCTCATCATTCTAACTCACATTATTATTTATTACTTCTTTGAAAACGTGCTTAAACCGCATGCTATTAAATTGATTCATATACCATGTTAGTAGCCGAGCCTATTTAAATTACATATTGCATGTGTTGCATTAGTCATGTTGCATTAGTTAGGGACATGCATGCTTTCTAATTATTTTGCTCCCTTCGGCTTGTCTCGGAGTACTAGGTGAGCACTTATTGTTTTAGTATATCGCATGTGTGTGATTGTGGCCATATCTTGCATAGATACAATGAGGCTAAGTGCTTAATTGATATAACTGTTCGAATGCCTGTGGATGAAGGCTAATTGCTTAAATTGGGGTAAGTTGATAAATGTACATATGAGATCACTTTTTCAAGTAGTACATATTCAAAACAATTTTCAAACAAACATGAAATCAAAGTGTTCCAATTTTTGTAAATTAATCTATACTTGTGTGTGTCACATAGTAAAATAGCCTAATAATCGGAACAGGAGCATCTAATGCAAATAAGAATCACATGATGACTAGTAGAGGTCGATCTTTGATCGGGTGGTGATGACGGATAAGTGGCCTTTGGCACGAGTCTTGGGTTTCCTAAATTTCTCAAAAATATTTAGGTGGTGACTTTGTAATCTATTAAAGCAATCCAATTTTGGCATTTTTTATTCAAAATCGACTTTCCAAAAGATTAGCCGAATTTGGACTCTTTTGCGTTTATCTATTTCACATTGCACTTGTGAGATTAGATTCAGAACCGCGAGAGTCCGAACTGTAAGGCTATCGTATCTGAAAGTAGCACAAAAAGCAAGCTACAGTACGCTAGAGTGTCATACAAGGTACAAGCATACAACAGTGCAAGAGTACGCAGTAGAGTCATACATATGTGCAGTGTGGCAGATTTTTTCCTGGAAGCAGCAACCAGTTTCTAGAAGTTCACAAAAGAAAGCTCCAGACAAAGAAATTAAGATGGATAAGATGCGATAGTGCACACCCAGTGAGAGGAAGATCTCTTTCTTTGTCCTGAACCTGGTTCGTGGCAGTGAAGTCACGACGAGCACCCCAAGAGTTTGGGTGGAGTCACCTCAACATGGAAACGATAAGCATTCTATAACAACCCCAAACTGTGATTAGTCACTAAACAATGATTAAAAATGACTAATAAGTAATTAAAGGGAAATCCTAAATTAATTACATGTATATTGTGTTATTTGTGCTTATATTTGTCTGACGTAGGAATGTCTGAATTTCTATTTCGATATGTGAATTGAGGGCCTTATCGGCCACTAAATGCAAAATTGACTACGTTTATGTGTTGATTAGAATTTTTAGAATTTTGTGGTAGATTTAATTGAAATTCGATTCTGATCTAAAGAATTAGCATAGAATAATGTCAATTGATTAAGTTAAGCTATGATTAATTAAACCCCACTAATCAAGCCTATATAAGGCTAATGGACTCAATAACATTTCATTTTTTTTTCCTTGAGAGCAAAACGTGGGAGAGAGAGAGAGAGAGAGAGAGAGAGAGAGAGTTTGAGTGGAAGAGCTTGAGCTCTAGAGAAAGGAAGAAGAATTGTAGAGAATTGAAGGCTTTGACTTGGAAACTCAAGAAACTGAACATCTAGAATACAATTACGCATCTAAGGTAAGAATTTTAGACTCTAGTTTTGTAATTTAGTCAGTTAGCATGAATTCAAGGGAATTAAGCTATGAGTTGCACGAATGAGCTAAGCAAGTAGGAAAGAAGAGTTAACCATGCATGCATGTGCATTTCATGAAGTTTTGAAGTTGTTCCCAAAGAATTCTCACTTGCATATGTTCATCTTGACTTTGTTTTGTGAATTCACCACATTTCTTGGCATTTTACCTCAATTGATCATGTTTTGGAAGAAATGAAATCATGTCAATTCTTGTATGTGTTTTAACTCAAGTTTTAAGTTTGGTTTTGCACAATTGACTTACCTTTGGGCTTTAATTTTGTGAAATGATCTTCAATTCATAATGTTTCACAAGTTTAGACATGTTTTCTCAAGTTTTGGGGCCCAAAGGATGTGTTTTGAAGCTTTACACTTAAGTTTTGCATCTTGAACAACAATCTGGAAAATCCAGAATTTTGTATCATCGCTCAAGCGACAAGACCTGCGCTTGAGCGACCAGTCTTTGTTTTTCACTTTCGCTCGAGCGACTCAAAATTAGCTCGAGCATAAAATTCAAGTTCCCAGTACTTTTGCAAACATGGGTCATGGCTCAAGCGATAGAACCTACGCTCGAGCGACCACGCTTATTTTTTATCCTCCACTCAAGAGTAGGAAGTTGAGCTCGAGCGTAAAATGAGAGCTCCTAGAAGTTTTGCAGAGTTTTACAAACCACTCAACCGACCAAAGTTGCGCTCGAGTGAAGACCTTGTTTTCAGCAAATTTGACTAAGTGTTTCAAATTATATTTTGGCATCCTCATTGCATCTTAGGCAATCCTAAGCCCTAATAAAGACATAATAATGAGGGTAAGGATTTGAAACACACTAACATAGAAAATAAATAAGTTAAGTATTTCTGAGAGTGTGTTTCAATGTATATCCATTATCTGTTTGTGTTAGTCATGCACTGTAATCCGTCTGATTTATCTGCTTTGTCTATTCTATCACTGGAGCTATCTGTGAGTAATAGCTCTATAAAGCTATGTTTGACTATAAGTATTTTCTGACTAAAATGACATGATCAGTTTTTTGAAATGTTACTTTCTATATAGATGAATGATTGTCCAGTTTTCTGAAATGTATTGTGGCATCCTTAGCATCATGTGATATCTGTCTGTTACCTGGTACCAGAGGTTCCATCATGGAACTGGTTAAGCATAACCATTATCTGTTTGTATCTGCTCTGTATATAGGTCTTTATGACTGTTTCATGTAATCATGAGTCATCTGTCTGTTAGTGCTAATGGATGTACCACGTATGATTATCTATGAATTCTGAATCTGAATATGTATAAAAATTTATTTCTGACTTCTGAATCTGTCACGGATATCATTCATTAAACCCCTTTACTTTGTTATTATTCACTAGGCTCTAGCTCATTGTATTATTATGTATGTAGGTGATCGGGTGCGTGACCAGGACCTGAGATGATTGCCTGGGGATCTGTTCTATCACGCCCCAAATTTTTTTATTACTTGAAAACATTACCAAAGCCTGTAATTTAGATCCTTTTTTTTTTTTTTTTTTTTTTTTTTTTACAAATATCCATTACCCTTGAGTAATGGGAATACAATGATACATGTTTTTTTCTCTCTAAATGAAAACAACAATAACAACAATACATGCCACTATTCTACTGTGAAGCTACAAATAAATAAATACAAATATCAATATACAACAATTACTTCCTTCACACCCACAACAAAATTACACACAAACAGACTCATGGACTTTATAACTCTTCCACTATGAATCCAAAGTTTCTTCCTGTAAAAAAGATAAAACAACAACGGGGTGAGCACTAATGCCCAGTAGAAATCTCATAGTTCTCAATCAATAACAAACACACAGATAGAAGTGAGCATGTTTGCAGGGTGATACCATATAGTAGGATGACATTTTATAATTTCAAAATACCATAAGGTACCTTTTTTCTCAAAAACTATTTAAACATTTTCAAGAAAAACCTTCAGCCATTAAAATCATCCATTAACCTTAGAAAAAACATAGACCCTTGTGAAACAACCGTATTTAAGAAAACAACATCATTAAAAAGTTATTAACCAATTCCCAAAACATTTCTCATTCAGTTTCGATTTTTAATGTTCCTCTTTTTTTTTCATTCTTCCTTTCTACTCATTATATTTATTTCGAACTCCATAACTTCAAGTTCAAGTTTCCTTTTTGATTTACTAACAATTCTCCTATACTCAATTCACACCGTTATTTACACTTTCAAATTTCATTTCAAGGTAACACAAGGTTAACAAACCCCTTTCAATTCAGTCTCTTATTTATTTTATAGAACAATACTCATAATTTACCTTTATTGTCGCAACTAATTCATTAAGTTCACTATCACCAATCCATAATCCAATTACCACTTAAATTTCCATTCTTTCAATTGATTTCATATCAAATACCAAATCCAATCGCAAGTCATCTCCATGAGTCATACGCTTTACCGGTCACAAGCCAGAAGGAATGCAGAACCTCACGCTTTACCGGTCACAAGTCGGAAGGAACGCAGAACCTCACGCTTTACCGGTCACCAGCCGGAAGGAACGCAGAACCTCAACATACCACACGCTTTACCGGGCGCTACTCCAGAAGGAAGGCAGAACCTATCTCAAGCGCCACGCTTTGCCGGCTCAAATACGGCGGGAAACAGACCCCGAGATAACATCACAATCCATCATTACAATTAGTGGACAATACCAACACATCTTCCATTATTTCCGTAACACATTAATTCAATATACATCCACCATATATTAAAATTACATTCACATAACAAGTACAAATATGTTCCACGACCTTCTTCATTATCCATTAAATCATTCATTGTTTTGTCACACAAAAATATAAAAACACATCCATAGAGGCAAAGACTCATCTTTAAAGTGTTCACAATTCTTGGGTTCAAACTATTTCTTTACTTTTCTATATTATCATCAAGTCTTCAAATTCAAATTTTTTTTTTTAAATACATTGATTATCAATTACTACCCATGGTTATAAATTAAATCTCCAACATTTAAATTTCTTTGATACAACTCCTTCATATAACATCGCCATATTTCACCATCTCCCATTTATCATTATTCGCACTCATCTTAACCCAACATAGACATAATTTCCTAAATTAATATTGATTAAAGAATCCTCATTTTCCAAAATAAAACTTCATAACTAGAGTTAAATATAAAGTTGGGCTTTTAGTTTTGAGGTATAAAATCACTTTCTAATTATACAATAAAATTCTTAAATCTTCACTTCATCTTCTTATTACAAATTCCGTATCATCTTTCTACTTCCCCCCGGGTACCAACACAACACCACCCAACACAACTCATCTCAAACTCAACATGACCCAACACAACACAACTCAAACTCAACACACCCAACACAACTCAACTCAACACAATTCAACATGATTCAAACACAATTCATCATAGTCTAACACAATTCGGTTCAACATTATTCAACACTATTCAACATAATTCAAGGTGAACCCTTAAACCTTTATTTCATTATTTCACCCCAACGCTCATGTCATCCATATCATAAATAAATCATTTCCCCAATCTTCATTTCACATTATAGCATAATTTACAATATCCATAACAGAGGTTCAATAGCTAATTTTTAACATAATTTTCAAACATCTCCAAAATCCAATTAAACTTGTATATATATAATTCAACCAACCAATTTCATGATTCTGCTTTCAATTTGGGCAAAATCATTATTTATCATCACGAATCAACTTAGGATTTTCAAGAAAATCAAGAATTTCAAGAAAAATTCAAACTTCTTAAACCACTACTCTTTATTCCAATCTTCCCATTGATTAAACACCTAAGGTTTATAATCCACCTTATTAACCCAATGTAGACGTCCCCGAACGTCCCGGGAGGGAATCCTGTTTTGTTCATTAGGCTCCCTACAGTTCAGGACTCAATGTCACGGTCCTGTATCTAATCTCGCAGAGTGCAATGCAAGACCGATGAATCATCAAAGAGTCCAAATCTGGCAAATCGTTTTTGAAAACAAATTTTTTGAAAGAAGTGCCAAACATGGACTGCTTTGCCAGATACAGAGTCGCCACCTAAATATTTATTTTGGGGGAATTTAGGAAACCCTGACTCGTGCCTAAGGCCACGTGTCCGTCATCACCAAAGTTGCTTCGGCTCGAGAACTTGGGTACGATTGGGGAAGGTCACTTCGTGAGCACCCCCGCTCGCCCGATCAAAGATCGGCCTCTACTAATCATGATATCGAGTTTTGAAAACATTATGTGCTCTTATTCCGGTTTATTAGCCTAGAATTACTATGTGATGCGCGCAACATACAAGTATAGACTGGATCGACTGAGTTGGAACAAAACATTTCGTGTTTGTTTTTTAAAGCGGTTTGTTACTCGCAAGTAGGCTAAAATACGGATTTTGCCACCCTCAAGTGGGCTTAGAAAACATGGTGACTTCCACTATCTAGTGGGCTTAAAACTCGCAATCAATGAATTATTCCAATTCAGATAATCCAACCTCCACCCACAGGCATTCATGCAGTTATATCACATAAGCACTTAGCCTCATGGTAAGCATGCTATCATGGCAGTCAATCACACACATGCATGGATGCTAAAGCATAAACACTTACCAAGTACTCCAAGCCAAAGAAAAAAGCTAATTAGAAATCATGCATGAATCCTAACTATGCTAAGATGCCTAATGCAACACATACAGGTATGCAACTAAGATAGGCTCGGCTATTCTAAAATGGCATATGAAATGCAACAACTGATACACGTATTCAACTTGGAATTGAAATACGATGCAGTTAGCATGATGCGCTGAGCCTGATGCATGCAAGACAGATGAATGGATGCAAACATGCGAGCATAAGTATGTTAATTGAAACGTGCCCTAAAACTAACTATCAGAAGCTGGTAAATAAAAGGGAGAAAGACGTGGGGTTGGAAGACATACATCACACACACGCACACTTATTACAACATTGCCCTCTCTCGGAGGGTCCGAATAAATAATACACAACCGAATGAATAACGAATTACAGCTAATTATTACACAATCCTAATTAATTAACAAATTAACTAAAATAAATAAGCTAGCATGCAAAGCAAATAAAATGGACTGCCTCAGCTCGATCTTGAATGATGAGGAATGCATACATGCTCGAGTTGCCTTGCCGGAAAATCCATCGCAATGCCCCGATTTGCCTCTGTTTGCGACTGGTCCCGGAATACTGTACAAAGCTCCAGAAGGCTGCTTGACCAGTTTTTGCCGCTGGTTTCCGGTTTGCTGCAACAGAGAGCAAGAAAGGGGCATGGCAAAGTATTTTCAACATATGTATGCATGACCACTCTTCTCGTCATTGCATAAGCTCTAGGGAGTGTAGTCCTCAATCCTCGTGCCACCAATCACGCATCCCGATGCATGATGGCCGGGGAGTCGAATTGCACGACTCAATATGAAATGGATGCACACATAAACACAACAAGGCCTAAACTCCATCATGGGTAATCTGGAGTGTCGGTGACCGAGAATCGAGGCACATTTTGTCACTTGGAGTACGAAACGTCCCTCGTTTCCCGTGTTTGGACTAAACCCTATTCCAAACACAATGCAATATACATGGCATGCAAGATGCGACTCGGACTATGCAACCTAAATGCAATGCGACTAAATGATGCAAACATGCAGAGAATGACATACAAACATGCTACTAGCATACACAATGCTATGAACTACATGGCATACTCGATGCAAGACACCTTATGCAACAATATGACAACATATGATTAGCATACACAATCCGAATATCAAATGGCATACTCGATGCAACGAACTACATGGCATGCGCAATACTATGGCTAGAATGGCATACACAATGCAAGATGGACTTAAACCAAGATGGGTGAGCCTCAGCCACACCCAAATCAATGGCCAAACACAATGAAATTAGGCAACAAAACACATGCGAATATGCACAAATGCAAAGGACCGATCCTAAGGCACCAAATGCAACTCTATCAAAGCATGGCAAGGGATGAAATATGGCATACAAACACACGTTTTCCAGCTCTAAAACATGATACACAATGGTCCCGAATCATGTAAATAACTCACACAATGCATACTAGATGGCCCGAATACCGAAACTAGTGAAGTGGATTACACTAGAGGTATGCAAAGCGATACTCAAAAGACCAAACCACCCCTAAACAGTCCCTATGCAGACCAAAACAGTAGCAAATATGGACTAAAATGGTGGCTCAAAAGGCATGGAAATGAAGCTCATGCAATGGTCCAAACATGAGGCAAACAAGCACAACTCTCAAATGCACTTAAGGAGTGGAAAACATGGGAACATGGCACAAGTATGAGGTCTGAAACAACATGCACAATGATGTCAAGACATGCAAAAACCTCTATTCAAGCATGCAAGAGGCTACAAAACTCAAAGCTAGGCAAGGGTATTGAACTACAACCATGCATAGCAAGCATCATTCGACCATGAGGCATAAAAATAGAGCTAAGGCAGTCTAAAACATACACAAAATCAGTTTAAAATATGGCCAAAAAGTGCTAGAATCAAGGACCAAAATAGCATGCAATATAAGCTAGCGAAGAGGATTTACACTACAAGTATATGGAGCATTCACGAGGTCACTAAACCAGCAAAATTCAAAGGTATGACATGCCAAATAAACCCCCCAAAACCCACTGAAATATGGTCTATGCATGCAAGAATGAGATGCTCCTTTGATAGGCCATGAAAAGGGTTGTTCTACACATGCAAGAAGGACACCCAATATGGCAAAACCACCTCTGGACAGAGGTTATGAAGGCCCTAAAACTCACTGAAAATGGCCTGAAATGAGGCTTGGAAGCATGCACACAAGGGCTCCTATGTTAGGCCAAAAATCCTAGTAAACAAGACAAGGGGTGAGAGGGTCACCCCTCTCTGATTTTGGTGCTCAAAAACACATAATAACCACTGAAAATCCGTTGGATTTCAGTGGTCAAAAGGGCCAACAAAGCTCAACACAAAGGCCCTAATGCATGGCTCAAAACAAAGGGAAATGAAGCATGCAAGGGGGTACATGACCCCCAATAGAAAAATGGTCTCAAACAAACATGTTAAGGATCTCAAAATAAGACTTTTTTTAGTTTATGAAAAATCCCAAATATGCTTACAAACTAGGCTAAGAGATGGAACAAAACAATGCCAAAAAGAGGGAAATAGAGTGTTACCCTTGTAGCCAAGAACTCCAGCAGCTTCTGGACCAAAACAGCAAGCCTTCAACCTCTGAAAACTAGCTCCAAGGTGCTTAGAGTGATGGTGGAGGTGTTAGGATAGGAAGTGGTGTGCAATAGGCCAAGAACAAGGGACCTTTGGAGCTAAAATGGAGAGAAATAGAGAGGAGAGTGTATGTATGCCTCAAAACAATTTCTCAACCCTCTACAAGGAAGGCAAGGCCCTCCTTTATAGAGCCAAGGGTCTAAAGCTTCTTCAAGAAGCTTCAAACCAAGGTTAAACATCCTCCATAAGTGTATGGAGGATGCAATCTGTGGCTTCCAGTTGGCACAACTGGCACCAACTCAGTGAGACAGAAAAGGAGAAAGCTGGCTGACCAATTCAGGTGGTCGACCGACCACTCCCCCTGGTCGGCCGACTAGGGTCAAAAGGTTCAGCTGGTCGGTGGCCTCCTAGGGTGGTCTCCAAGCTGAAAGCAAGCTAGTGGTATGGTGGAGACTAGTCAAAAGTGGCTCAAAAACCAAGGAGACCAGCTTCCTGACAAGAAACCGATGGGAGAAAAGGTGGTCTCCCACCCTTGTACCACCTTCCAAACAATGAAAATAGGGTCCATACCAAAAATGAACCAAGATGGATGCAAAACGAGTGTTCAAGGGCCAAAACGCACAGCCGAGTGCCCCGAAAACTGACTGTTAAGCATCGAAAGTGGTGTGCGACCACGAAGGTGATCTCCCGGGCCATAGTGTCCCTCTAGAGAGAGGAAACAAGGTGTGTGCCAAAAACTGGAGCAAACGGAGAAAGTCAAGCGGTCCCGAACCGAGGCGCACGGCCGACGGCACCGAAAATCGAAAACTGGTCTCCAAACGGGAACAGTGGTCTACGACCACGAAAAGTAGCCTACGGCCACTGAGAGATGGTCTGCAAGACCTCTCCCTTCCTTCGGGAAGAGAAAATAGAACTTGGTTCGCAAACCGAGGCAAAGCACAAAAGAGTCCCGAAGTCCGGAGGCAAGGCTCTCAGCCGAGACTTCAAAACCTCAGAACGAGCACAACATGCGCAATCACCGAGCGCTCAATCGATGACGTCTGAGTCTTAAGGTCGGTCAAAAATGGGGTGTCTACACCCAACAATTGAACCCCCAACACTTCAAACCCTAAACCCCCAAAAATCATGATGTACACTATATGCTAAAAAATGTGGGTTTTATATGTATATACTCAAAATACCATAAATCTATCTATTTATGGAAGTATTGAAGGACAACTAGGACCCCTACCTCAAGAATCAAGCAAAGGAGCAAAGCTTTGATGAGATTCTTCAACAAATCCGAACTTCAATCGGTTGAAAAGTATGATCTTCTAGCCTTCTTCATTTCTTTGTAAGAGATCTTAGCCAATTCTTAGGGAAATGGAAGGTATTTGAGGTCAAAACCCTAGGGTTTTCGGACCTAGGGTGAGAGGGATGAAGAAGGAAAAGGAAGATGCAAAGAATGAGCTAAAAATCACGTTTTTAAGCTGCTGAATTCGCGCAGTCCGCTCGAGCGCCGATTTTCCCGCTCTCGCGGACCTGTTTCCAGCACAGATTCCAAAACTTCAAACGGGCATAACTCTCTCATCCGGACTCCGTTCTAGGTCGTTCTTGTGTCCAAATCAAAGCCCCAGAAATAAGCTTTCCAATGGTTCTAGCCTCACATCCTAATTCAATGTGTGCAAAAAGAAAAGGGCAAAAGGGTGACGGCTGGTCAAAAACTCAAACTCAAATTTGGGGCTTTTTATCTAATCTTATCTAAATACCTTGTTAAGACTTCAATCAAGGTTCCAAACATCACCCAAGGGTCCTCAATTATAATATTTAAAGTTCACTTGCCAACCCAGCAATATCAAGAGTCCGACAACCATACAATTTTTAAGGTGACGGGCACCACTACACATCAATTCAATGTGAATTAAAATCTGAGTCATTTCATGTTCTGTCAGCCAGCCACTGTGCTTCCCGAGGAGCTTCTCGTTTTGAAATGGTCTAGTGTTTGTGATGGTTGAGACTTTTGTATTTCTTAAATTTTGTCTAAACAAGTTTTTGTATGTTCTGTATATGTGGGTCTTGGTGACATAAGACTAACGTAATTATGACATCACTTACATGTATATTAAGTTTTAAATTTTTTGTCCCATGTATGTGTAGACGTCCCCGAACGCATCCTGGGGAGGGTGCGACTCCCCCTCCCCCCGGTTCTGGTTCGATATTGGGTTACTACAGTTCAAAGGACTCAAATGTCACGGTTCTTAATCTTGAACCAAAGAGTCCAACTCTGGCAAATCGTTTTGAAGAAAAACTGATTTTTGAAAAGAAGTGCCAAACATGGACTGCTTTGCCAGATTACAAAGTCGCCACCTAAATATTTTAAAATGGGGAAATTTAGGAAACCCTGACTCGGTGCCGAAGGCCACGTGTCCATCATCACCAAAGTGATCTTGGCTCGGGAGCTTGGGTACGATCGGGGAAGGTCAGCTATGAGCACCCCCTCTCGCCCGGTCCGAAGACCGGCCTCTACTAACCGTGATATCCGATTTTGAAAACATTACATGTTCTTATTCCGGTTATTAGCCTAGAATTACTATGTTATGCGCACATCAAACAAGTATAGACCAAATCGCCTAAATTGGAACAAAACATTGCATGTTTGTTTTGAAAATGGTTTGCTACTCGTAAGTAGGCTAAAATACAGATTTTGCCACCCTCAAGTGGGCTTTTAGAAAAGACAGTTTTGCCAATATCTAGTGGGTTTAAAACTCACAGTTTTAATGTATTATCCCAATTCAGGCAATTTGACCTCCATCCACAGGCATTCAAACAGTTTATCTCATGTAAGCACTTAGTCGCATGGTAAGCAGACTGTCATGTCAACATTCACACGCATGCGAGATGCTAAAGCATAAAGACTTACATCGTACTCCGTGCCAAAACAATAAACCAGTTAGCAAACATGCATGACCTAGTTCATGTTAGAATGACTAATGCATCACAAGCAAGGATGTGATTTAGAGTAGGCTCGGCTAACCCTAAAATGGCATATAAGGTGCAATCAGTTGATGCACGTATTCAATTTGGAAATTGAAAATACAATGCAGTTTGTATGATGTACCGAGCCCGGTGCATGTAAACAAATGCATGGATGCACGCATGCATAGCATAAGGTATGCTAAAATAAACGTGCCCTAATCTACCATCAAAGCAGGTAAATAAAAGGGAGAAAGAAGTGGGGGTTGGAAGACATACACACCACTCACCCACACTTATTACAGACTTGCCCTCGCTCGGAGGGACCAAAAGAATATACAAATTAATTAACTACGCAAGCTAATTAAATATTACAAACCCATTAAATTAATCATATAAATTAATTAATCTAATTAAAGCAGTAAACTGCCTCGAGATGAGGGCCGGATGCAACGCATGCTCGGGACTTGCTCGGAATTGCACTGCCATGCTTAGATTGCCTCTGTTTTCCCTGCTCTACTCCTCTGAAAACTGCCAAAGTCTCAGGGATGCCTTTCTGAACACTGGGGATCATCACCGGCTGAATAGAACTTCCATCGGCAGTGAATTGATCTCATCGGCACTGAATTCATCCACCGGCCATCTATTGACTGCCGGTCGGCACTAAGTGCTGCCGGTCGGCACTGAATGTCTGCAGAACCTGCAACTCACAGCAGCAGAGGGCAAAAACTTGCATGGCAATGTAATTCCAGCAATTTATGCATCAAACACATTCCTTATCACGTTAATGACTCAAAGGAGGATGTGCCTCGATTCTCGGGCCACCAATCACGCATTTCCATGCATGATGGCCCAAAGAACCAAATGTGCACTTTCAATTTCAAATGCATGCAAACCATATAAACAAACAAGGATGCCGAACCTCTATCATGTTTATCTCAAGAGGCCTAGCATGCATGTCAATGCAATGAAATCCTAAGCATGTTGGCTAGCATGCAATATGGCAAATGCAAGGCGCTTATGTAAGCATACAAGCGAACATGTAAGGCAAGCATGCAAACCAAATAAAAGGTGGACTTAAACATGATCTAGGCAACTCTAACTAGGCCTAAAATTAGTAGCCAAAATGTTAAGTATGAGAGCTAAACACACATGCACATGTACACATGTTAAGGCACACAACTTAGGCATTAAACAAACCACTCTCAAGCACACTTGAAAGGAGATAACATGGATGATTAGCATGCAACATGAGCTCTAAAATCATGTCAAAGTGTGGTGCTAAACCAACTCAAAATAGACCAAACAAAGCATGCAAATGGTCCAAGACTTAAAGCAAGTCAATGAGGCATTGAACTATACTTATGCAAGACAATTATGGCATGCATTAAACAACTAAAAACAGGTTTTTAGCATGTTAAAACAAAGCCAAAAGGCTACTTAGATGGCATCTAAGAGGCTTGAAACCAAAGGCATGCACAATGACCAAAACATGGAGCATTCAATACATGCTTTTAAAGCATTAAAGGGGCAACTAAGGCAAGCATACAAGCACACCAAAGGGACTAAAATGACATGCTAGATGGTTCCAAACCATCAAAATGAGGTAAGCAACACATGCTACACATGCATGCTCAAAGGCTAGCAAGCCTAAAATGCAAAGGGGCTATATAATGCATGCCAAGATCAACCCAAATGACTATGGATAGAGCTAAAACATGTCAAAATAAGCGCAAAACATTCACAAATCTAAGCCTAAAACATGCTCAAATTAGGGCTAACAACCTAAGGCATGTTAAGGCAATACAAGGCATTACATGGCAACTATGCTAAGCATGCATAAGGGACCAAAACCAACACATAGCAATGTTAAATCATGATATCCTAAGCATGAATAACAGTCCATATATGCTCAACACACACTCAAGCACCATGCTCCCTCAAGAGGCAAAACTTGCCCTTTTCAAGGACATCAAGGAGAGGGGGTGCCCCCCTCCTTCTTAGGACTTTAAGGCATCATCTTCACCACTGAAATCCCTTAAGATTTCAGTGGTGAAGAGACCCAAACACCAAAATCCTGGATCTCAACAAAATAGCACAAAATGAGCCCTTTTCAAGGCCTAAGGGTGGTCAAACCTCCCCAAAGCACAAAACACTCTTAATAGACAATAAAGAGGACTAAAAAATAGAACTTTATGTGTTAATCACTAAGCACAAAAACAGTTCTAAGCTATGCAAAAACGGAGTGCAAAAATGGGGTAAAAAGGGGGAGTTTCTCACCCTTGTTGACCACCTTCACAAGAGTTGATGTTGTTGCTTCCTTGAGCTCAAATCCAGCCAAAAACCTCCAAGACAACCTCTTGGAACCTCAGAAACCAAGAAAAGGTGAAACGCTAGGTGTTGATGTGCAATAGTAAGTCACAAACACCTAGTGTACAAATAAGAGGGAAGAAGAGAGATAGAATAGATACAAAACTTCTAACCTAGAACCAGAGCTCTCTCTGAGTTGTTTTCTCTCCAAAAAGCCCAACCCTAAAGCCAAGGGGGGAGGCCTCCTCTTATAGAGGAGCCAAACTTGTAATGCTTACAAGTTAAGCAACCAAGAGGGGCATCCCTCCATGTATGGAGGGGGAGTCAATGCCAGACAGCTGTAATAAAATATCTGAAAAAGCAGCTGAACAGTAGCCGGCTAGCCAAAAATGTCATTTTGACAAAAATGACTGCCGACCGGCACAAAAGAGTGCCGACCGGTACAATATAGTGCCGATGGCAATACCAACCAGCCGGTGGCCTCTAGCCACTGCCGGTGGTGTGTGGGGATGCCTCACAAGGCATTCCCTACCCCTCCAAGGCAGAACATAAGTGTTTGGTGCAAAACCAAACACAAAACAATCGAGTTCGGAGATCCTGAGGCAAGGCGCGCAGCCGAGAACTCCGGGAACTCCAAACGAACACAAACATGGATAATCACCGAGTGTTCAAACGGTGATGTCCAAGTCTTGAGGACGGTCAAAAATGGGGTGTCTACAGTATGTCTACACATCTCTATAGATATTATTTGTTGGTCTTTGATTTTGCTAGCCCTTGTATTTTGTTTAATTTGTTCAGAGGCCTGTGTTAATCCCAAGATTACTGGCCGATTACAATGCTAAACCTATAGGGGCGGGTTTGGGTCGTGACACGTCCTATTGGATGATGCAAGTACCTGGTTATAGAGGTGCCAAGTCATACAGGATTATATATGACGGTTAAAAACATTCCAATCAGGAGGTGCAGATTCAATTTGGATGCTCGATGGAATGGAGGTGTGTTAAACAATAGAGTTTTATCACCCATGTGCATGATGGGGGTGACAAATTTTGTTCACCTGATTGAAGCCAGTTGAAAACCCTTTAAAGTCGATTGTAGAGTTATTAGTTCATTTGGAGACTCTCGAGTCAGTTGCAGAACTTCAAAGTTCATTGGGATTTCTCAAGGAGATAGAGAGAACCAGCATTGGTAAAGTGTACTACGAAGATTTGGCATGTGTCATAAGTCCAAATAGTAGTTCTTTATTGGCATTGGCCTTTGCAGAGGCATTGGAGATCCTTCATGGATCATTGTTGGAAGATCTGCATCTGGTGAAGCCTTGGTGTCCACATTTGTCAATTTGAAGGAGAAGTTGTGGCAATTTACTTTAGATCTTGGTAGAACTTTGGCTGTTTTTTTTTCAATGTCTACGAGAGACATTGTTTTTTGGCGGTCTTTCATAGATTATTGGTGACTTTTTCAGAGTCGTGGTTTGTTAAGATTCACTATCACAGTTGGGATCTATGACCGTGTCTGATTAGATCCAGGGGTGTCTCCGGTTTGTGAGACTTGATCATTTCTTCCTTTTGTGGATTCTTTCTTTTTTGCAATCTGCTCCATATTCGAAGACATCAACTATTGGGAGCCTAGGTGACGATTCAGACTCTGGGTGTTTGTTTCTGTGGAAATTGTGTGATCATTGGTGTTTGTTGAAGATTACAAGATATTGTTAAGCAAAAACGTGAAGATGGTGATTTTGAATCTCATGTTTTAGGATCTATCCCTCAATCTGCCGTTGGATTTGGAAGGGATATATCGTGTGTTGACCCGGTGGAGTCAGTAGGGATTGTTGGAGTTATCTACCTACGGTGTATGCGCCTTTGGACGATTCTGGCAGTTGTGAAGATGGTGCATCATATTATGTCTGCCAGTTAGAATTATAGTTGGAGGAATCTGGAGTTTGCTCGACACTTTAGAATTTTTTGGCTTTTGTTTTTTGTTTGTTCATTTGAAGTTTGTTCCGATACTGTCGAACTAGTTAGAGCCTAATTGCATCCATAGTCCAATTTTGTTTGGTGAAGAACTTGCCTTGGTTGTCAGAGAATTTGTTTTGCTCTCTTGATTAGTTCGAGCTTAAAGAGTGTATTGTGTTCGATGGTTAATCGTACATGATGTTTTTGGTACCGCTTTTGAAGTTGCTTTGACAGAGAATTTGAAGCCTCTCTTGTTTAGTCTCCTTAACATTTGTTCAAGCGGGATTGTTAACTATAATTTGTTTGGAGTTGTCTAGGACAACTTGTTCGGCGCTTGTGGAAATCGGAACATGGGACCGTGGTGGAGCTTGAGTTGCAGAAAATCAAAGAGCTAGCTCGATTGGTTCTGTATGTTTTTGTATTTGCTCAATGTGATTTTTAAGCAATAGAGTTTGCTGTGTTTTTGGAAAAGTGGTTATGTTTTGTACAACTATTGGCATTCAATTTTCACTGGATGGTTTTGGTTCCGTGGTAGTGAACACACCTCTTGATGAGGTCGAGTAGTTACAGATCTCTTGGGCAAGCTCGAGCGCAAGAGAAGAGATGGAGCCACGATGAGCACTGAAGGAGTATGGGTACGGGTACTATGCTAGGTGTTGCATAGTTGGTGACTTGTACAAATTTATGGATGATGCTTTGGTAGAGGGAGCTACCATCAACCGTCAATTTGGTAGTACAAGTAAGAGATGCGCAAATAACGCATACCGCTAAATTGGAGATCAGGGATTACAAAAGGCATGAACAACAAACATGTGGAAATATTGGGAAGTTGTTCAGGAGTACAAAGGGCAAATGCTGATAGTTTAGAGGAAGCTACAAGAAAAGAAAACCGAGAACGTTGACTAGGAAAACGAAGAGTTTTTTGTTGCTCCAGTGTTTACCATGTGCAATGATGCATGGGGTTAGTGGCATTTCAAAGAGAAGCTGCAGTGTCACAGAGCACTCAAGAGGGTGCAGGGCATGCCGGGCAGAGGGTACTGGGCATCCAATCAGGGGGTGCCAGATATTTTGATCACGCAAGTTTAAGCATGGCAGGTGAAGATATCTGTGATAGGGAAACATGGAAGAGTTGTGTGTGAGATGGAGCAGGGGCTCTTTCCAAGAGAGAATTAGAGAGTGGTGTGAGTTGAGTTGAGGCTATTGGATTCCCTCCTCTTGTATTTCTGTATTTTTTTTTTGGTGTTTTATCTCTAGCTTCTACCATGGACACTTGAATGAGGGTGTCAGGTATTTTGTCAGGGGGTTGCAAGTGTCACAGTGATGAGATGCAGACTATGCTGGATTTTGGGTGTGACAAGATTGGTAGCAGGTTTCGTTGCGGATACGAAACATCACTCCACATGAGCAGAAGGGGGTGATTGTTGGGTTTCTACTCCATGTGTGAATGGAGAGCTTGACCAAGTCATCAATGAAGGCTGCCAGAAGAATATAGAAGCTTAGAGAAGCTGCAAAGAGGTCAACAATGGCTGCCACCAAACCTACGAAACTTGACCACCGGCTAGCCGTAAGGTGAAACGGCTGCCAACTTAAATTCACACCTCTCATGTATATGTATAAATAGAGGAAGAGGGAGCAGAGGGAGAATGTGAGAAAATCAGTGAACCAAATATATATATATAGAGAGAGAGAGAGAGAGACAAAGACAGAGACAGAGACAAATAGAGAGACCCTCTGTGGCAGAGAGGGAGCTCCATTGGTGTGAAAGGGGGAAGCTAAGTGTTGAGTTGAATGAGAAATCGTCTCCTCCTCCATTGTAATCTTTCTATATTCTTTCTATTTTTATAGTGAAAATTGATTTCTCTCCCGTGGACGTAAGCATTGGGCTGAACCACGTTAAATTTGTTTGTCTTTTTGTGTGTGGTTTGTTCTGGACATCATGGGAGGGATCCCAGGATCCCAACATTTAGGAGGACTGAATAACATAATTTACTTGGTAACACTTGTACAAAAAATCTACCTTGACCACATAAACTTATTGTATTTCTAATTCAACAACCATTGTTGTGGACTTTTAAGATTTATAAATTAATTTGATGCAAAGATCATCTAACATTCAACACATACCTTTGAATTATTAGAAGTAATATGTTAAAAGAAATTTGTCATATTTATGATATGAACAAAGTTTTTTGTATGAGTTGTGAGGATTAATGTTGCTCCATGTAAGTGGCAGCATTCAAAGTAAACATGTGTTACAATTATTGAAAATCTTTGTGTTTCCATTAATTTTTATTTTTTTAAAAAAATGATATTTTACAACTAAAGTTGTATCACAGTGCTTTTCAATATTTTATTCCATAATCACATGACATTGTCTCCTGTATGGATTGAACTACAAGAATTACTACGACACATACAACATAAAATCCTTGTCATTTTATTTTTGAAATAGGTGCATATTTGTACAACTAAAAGAAAAAAAGTAATAAAAATAAAAAGAAGAAGAAGAAGGAAATATGGTTACTATTTTTGGTATAGTATTGAGCCTCTATTGAAATTTAAGAGAGTGAAAATTTAGTATGACAGTGATATCATGTTATCTCATACACGTCGTATCACCAACAATAATAAAACAACATGGGATTGTGAACTCTACTATTCAAAAGTAATTAACAATTCAATTCAATAATATCACATCTACATATGATATTTATTATATTTGTATAGTAATTTGTTATTGAATGGTGATACTATATGTCGCTGAAACTACATCACATTTTTTCTCATTAAATGGGATCTTAATTTCACCATGTTATTAACTAACTAAATGGACCACCATTAAAAGGAAACCAATATTTTTTAAATAGTGTATAATATATTTAAAAAAATTATTTAGGAAGTAAAAAATTTAAATAAAGTTGTGCGTACGTTTAATGATACACAATCATTTGGTGTCTTTTTCTAACAAAAATAGTCACATGCCCTTATATTATTGAATGGACATGGTCACATACTATTACCAGAACACTAGATAACTTTTGCAAAATAAATTGTATTTTTGGAATTTTCCAAATCTTGCTGATTCGAACCCACTAAATGGCCGTTTAAATTCCTCTTCCATCGGTTATTCTGTTTCTTCTTATTGGACTGGAAAATTTTCCTTTCTGTTTCTTCTTTCTCTTCTCTCTCTTACCCCAAAATTTCAGTGCATTTACCCTTCATCACAGTGTCCTTTCCTCAAACAATTCATCTTTTGTTTATGGTAAGTTATTTCTCTTTTTATCATTTTCTAGGGACAAAATGAAAAAAATGAAAGAAAGTAATTCCTAATAAATGAGCCCATCTTTGAGCTTTTTTCTTTTTGTAAATGTTCCTATAAAACAAACAATAATTTTGGCTTTTCTTAGTTTTAGTTTTGGTTTTTGTTTGTGTTTTGTAAGTATTGTTTGGATTGAATTTTTTTTTCCTACTACTCTTTTTTTCTTTTTTTTTAAATGAATTGTGATTTGGTCCATTTGGTTCTAGATAGGTTAGTGTAAGGTATATAGAGAATAAGCAATGGCATATAAGGTGGATCATGAGTACGATTACTTATTCAAGATCGTCTTAATTGGGGACTCGGGTGTTGGAAAATCCAATATACTTTCTAGGTTTACACGCAATGAATTCAGCTTGGAGTCTAAATCCACCATTGGTGTTGAATTTGCTACAAGAACTCTTCAGGTTAATTATTTTTCTATATCTCTTATCTATATTTTGTCAATTCATGTAATACCAAGCCATACCGACATTAATGAAAGTAGTTGCATGAGTTATTTATGTATGAACTTGTACTAAATATGTCTTGGAAATTTAGTTTTAAATATTTTTGTTACAAGTAGAAGGAAAGATAGTGAAGGCCCAAATATGGGACACAGCTGGTCAAGAGAGGTACCGAGCCATCACAAGTGCTTATTATAGAGGCGCAATTGGTGCACTTTTGGTCTACGACATAACCAAGAGGCAGACTTTTGAAAATGTTCAAAGGTGGCTCCGTGAACTAAGGGACCATACTGACTCCAACATCGTCATAATGATGGTTGGAAACAAGTCTGACTTGAATCATCTCAGAGCGGTCTCAGAACAAGATGCTCATCTCTTGGCCGAGAAGGAAAGGTTATTGGCCCTGTTTGGTAGAGCTGTGGGAAACTGCTTATAGCTTATGCCCAAACAGCTTATAACTTATAACTTTCAGCTTAAGCTGATTTCCAGCTTATTCTTAAAGCATCTCCTGCCCCACTCAAAGAATAAGCTGATTTCTGACTTCCACAAAGCTATAAGCTATTAGCATAAGCTAAACCAAACATATCAAAACAGCTTAAATTAAGCTGAAAGCTGAAAATAAGCAGTAACAAACAGGGCCATTGTTCCTCGAGACTTCAGCACTAGAGGCATTCAATATTGAGAAGGCATTTCAAACAATTTTGTTGGATATTCATCAGATAATCAGTAGGAAAACATTGGCAGCTCAAGAGGTAGCTACCGAGCTTCCTAGTTAAGGCATAACCATTAATGTTGGAAATCATTCTAGTACTTTAAGCCAAAGAACTTGTTGTTCTAATTAAAAGAGATGAGCTAGTTGCGGTATGAGATAACTTTGTTCACTACGTGCTACGATCTATCGGAAACTTTTCTCTAGAGGTAATGTGAGAATGAAGACATGTAATTAATTCATGAAAACCATTGCGGAGTTGAGCATGATAATGCTAGCCATCTTCATCTCTGGATGGATTGTAAAAATGGTGTGGATAGGCTAACAAAGCCATTTAAGAGTATATTCATTTTGTCATTGACATCATTATCATCATCTTCTTAAATTTTAATGCAATGTCCCGAAATAATTACAATAAAAACTATCCACAATATTGATAAATAAAAATACCATTTTGAATACAATTTCCTTTCTATTTCATATAATTAGAGTATACAAAAGATGTCACATGCAATTATACATTCATAAGTCCTAACCTTGAATCTATAGCATGTGATACAAGTTAAAGATATGAAATAAGAGTTAACCAAATAATAAATGCCCTAATGGCTACAACTTTCCAAGACTGTGCTTGGTTACAACAATAGTGAGTCCAAGCTCAATACAATTAAAGCCCTAAATAAATACAACAATACACAAAAAGAAGCCTTTAGCTCCCAGTCCTTCCAAGCTATTGCCTTGGCAAAGGCATATCATCAACACCTGAAAATAGTTTTTCCAAATAAGGTGAGCCAAAGCCCAATAGAGATACTACAACACAGTTTATAAATCTTAACAAAGATATAAGGTGAATGTATATGCAATGCTCATGCCAAAAAACTTTTATATCTCCTTCCAAAACCATGCAATACCAAGTTATATCTCAATTCCGGAACTCATTAGCTTTACAATAGAAAACAGGGCAGTGGATACAATACTGGGAATCTCTAGGACGTGTCTGCAAGTAGGCTACAAGTACTACCAATTTGTCATTTTTACCAGTATTAGCTGGAAGGCTCGACACCTAACCGCGCGGGTTGATGGACTTTCACCAAGGACACTCAGACCAACATAATACCACAACTACACTCCTACCCAGATTCACCAAGGTATTCACACCTTTTTCCCAAAACAACAACATTTTCAATGGGTTAATGATGTTACAATGCTTAATGCAAATAGATGAGAAAATAGTTTCAATTCACCTAATTCTCATGCAATTTCTACAACAATCATAGTTATCCTCTACCAAAAGTCCAAAACAAATATCTCTAAACAGATAAATAATTTCCATAACAATAAACTTTCCAAATTTTCAGGATGTGAGTGATAATACATATCCAGCTCTACCATCCTCATCAATACCAACCCAATTCCACATTTCCAACATCAATTCCAATTATCATTACAAAATCAACATTTGATATTCTTAGGGAAAAATCCCTTTTCCTTTACAAATCAATTCCAAAGATAAAAATCCCTCATTTCATCATAACTCAACGATAAATATGTTTCCTCAATCATTTCGAACAACTCATTTGAAAACCCATCTTTTTTTTCTTTTTTTTCTTTTTTTATATTTCAAGCCAAAACCCTAGATTGTTCAAAATCCCCTTTTTCACAATGTTGTTTTATAAAAACAAATAGCTAAATTAAAAATCATAAGAAAGTGTATAGAAATCCCTACCTTGAAGCTAGAAGGCAAGAGAGAGTGTGAAGAAACTTCAACAACGCCAAAACATGACTTTGTTCAGATCAAAAGAAAGCTCTTGAAGTGCTCTACCTTTTTTATCAAAGAGACTAGGGTGAAGAAAACAACAGATCTAGGTGTATTTGTAGAGAGAATGTGAGTTCTAAAGAGAGAGTCTCGACTTAGGGTTTTGAAATGTTTAGAGAGAGAGATGAAAAAGTGATCAAAAAAGTGACTTCCTTGGATTGATATACTCACAGATTGATCGAGTGCAAAAATGGTCGCTCGAGCGACCAGATACAACGAAGACATCACTCGAGTGCAAGAATGGTCACTTGAACGCACAATGCACCCCTCCCAGTAGTTCAGACCTACAAAAGTTCGCTTAAGCGCAAGAAGCATCGCTCGAGTGTAGATATCAAACTCTCAGTAGTTTCACAGACTGTAAAGGACGCTCGAGCGCAAGAAGCTTCGCTCAAGCGAACAAGCAAAATTCTGGGCAACACAGTTTTGAAAAGTCTAACTCCCAACCTATTTTCAACCCAACCAAGACACTCCAATAACCAAACTCCATGAGGAATAAGGAGAAACAAAACATGATCAACCATATAAGACAATGAAACCCAGATCTAGAACATAAAATACGTCAGGTCTAGACCGGAATCGTTATATTTAAATCTTTTATTTAACTATTGTCTATGTCATGACCCGAACCCACCCCCATGGATTAAGGTCATAACCGGCCAGTAATCAGAAGATTACCTATGGCCTCTAACCAATTAGAATGTATTTGAACAGAGTTAAGGGGCCAAAACGGAAGCAAATTTAAAACTTTTGTCCATAGAGCTGTGCTTACATGACACATCATAACAATCCATATATGTATATGTTAATAACTCACATCAAAGGAATAATAACACAAAGTTCTGTACATACAGGATCATTCAAGTCCAAGTTAGTCAAACCCAAAATTTATATACAAAGGTGATCCAACGTTTTCGCCATCGTAGCAAAATTATAACAAAAGAACAAAAGATGCGAAGAAGAGTCTCGCGCGTGAGACGTTTGGGCTGACTCTTCAAAACCTTGACTATTTTCCGCATATATCACTGAGGCTAGGTTTGGACATTTCTTGGCTCACCTACATACACACGAATGAGCGTGAGTGAATGCCCAGTGAATAATATCAAATAAAGAAGGTACACGAATGAGATTCACATATATCCAACGGCCTTGGGCCCATTTAAAATTCTATTTAGTGCATTATTTAGTACATTAGGCAATTCAAGCCCAAACATATCAAACGGCCTCTAGCACACTTCGTTCCTTGACAAACGGCCTCAAGCCCAAATGATTGATGTCCAACAACCTTTGGCCCAATCATTTATGTCAAACGGCCTTTGGCCCAATTATTCATATCAAACGGTGTCCGACGATCTTTGGCCCAATCATATAGCATAACAAATATTTGTCCACAATTCTGTTTAACAAACTTATAAGGCTGATATAGAAATAAGCAATTGGACAAATAACATACTTCAAATATTTTTACTAAGATATTGCTCACAGTATTCTGCCGGTGGATTCGCCCTGGAGCTCGACCCTACACATTACATAACACATATGGGTCACAATTGAATCAATCCGCTCTTAATTTATACATCCCTCTTAGGCTTCTTTCTTATTCTTTCAATTCATTCATAATGTTCAATACATGCCTAAGAGTACTTGGAAGTGAAAGAGAACGGAAAATGAAACACAGAACACCTTTACAAAATTTCTGAAACAGGGGCCCCCCGCTTGAGCATGGGCTCCGCCGCTCGAGCGGACCCCCATAGTCTGCAAAAGTATTGGTTGCCTTATATTCATGCTCGAGCGCGACTTCGGACGCTCAAGCTGAAGGTCAAACATGTGCCTTGGATGCTCGAGTGTGATTCTCCCCGCTCGAGCGGACGGCAATGTCTGCAAAACTGTTGGGAGCTAGCATTTCACGCTCGAGCAACCATTACCCCGCTCGAGCGGACATGCCGAGTTCTGGGTCTTCTAGCAACCATCTTGAGCTTCAAACTTGCATTCAAACTAATGTAACTTGCATATTATGGCCCATAGCTCACATATATATCTACTAACATGATACAACACCAAATTATCACATTATGAAGCTCAAATCTCATGAATTAATTACATACAAGCCCCAAATTACACCAAACTTATTTCCAACATAACAAATTCATGTATTCAAAACTCATACTCCTATGAATTGTACATGCATGTGAGACATAACTTCCATTCTCAATTTAAATGATGAAGAGGTGATCAAAAGCATGAACTTCAATCAAAATTCAACATGGATCATGTATTTCATGCTCAAACATACAAATTCATGGCAATTCTTACATGCATGTGTATATAGACCTCTAATTCATCAAAACCAACTCAATTTATGTTCTTGATCAGCTCTTAACTTTGGATTCACAAAATCACAAGCTCAAATTCATGAATCTATACTCAGTTACTCACCTAGAAGCTTCAACCTCACAACTATAGTCAATTCTTGGGTGTAGCTTCCAAATTCACAAACTTAGAGCAAAAATGCACAATTCTCCATCTTTCTCACTCTAGAACCGGCCCCTCTCTCTCTCTAGAGTGTAACTTCCAATTTGAGCTCAAAACAAAATGAAATAAGAGTAAATGGGGCCTATATATATATGCCTTAATCAAATTGATTAAGGTTGAGTAGTGATGCTTAATTTAATCGTTCTGAATCTAATTATTTCATTTCAAATCAGTTTTCAATTAAATTTCACCATAGGCTCTAAAAATTACGCCAATCACAATGGCGTAGTCAATTTCAGTCTCTATAGCCGATAAGGCCTTCAATTTCAATTCTAAAGCAGAAAATTAGACAGATTTTCCTACGGTGAACAGAGAGAAATTCAAAACCACATATAATCATACGATTGGCACTCTAAATCATATTAAACACATAATCACAATCATAATTAAGATTAACTAGCATAGTACGTGTAGACGTGCCCAAACGTCCCGGCTCCACGCGCGAGATGGCACGAAATCCGTTTTGTTCATTAGGCTGCTATAGTTCGGACTCAAATGTCACAGTTCTGAATCTAATCTCACAAAGTGCAATGTGAGATCGATAAATCACCAAAGAGTCCAAATCCGGCAAATTATTTTGGAAAATCGATTTTTAATAAAAAAGTGCCAAACATGGACTGCTTTGCCAGATATAGAGTCGCCAACTAAATATTTTATTTTGGAAAATTTAGGAAACCCTGACTCATGCCTAAGGCCACGTATCTGTCATCACCAAAGTTGCCTCGGCTCGAGAACTTGGGTACGAGAGGGGAAGGTCATGCAATGAACACCCCCGCTCGCCCGATCAAAAATTGGCCTGTACTAAGCATGATATTTTGTTTTTGAAAACACATGTGTTCTTTCCGGTTTATTAGCTAATCTTACTACGTGATGTGCACAGCATACAAGTATAGACTAGATCACCTAAATTGGAACAAAACATCTCATGTTTGTTTGTTTGTTTGAAAATGGTTTGAAGATGCTACTCGCAAGTAGGCTAAGACGTGGATTTGCCACCCTCGAGTGGGCTTAGAAAAACATTATTTTGCCACCCTCAAGTGGGCTTAAAACTCGCATTTCAATGAATTGTTCCAATTCAAGTAATCCAACCTTCGCCCACAGGCATTCAGGCAGTTATATCATCTAAGCAAATAGCCTCATGGCAAGCATGCTATCATGGCAACACTCACACTCATGCAAGGATGCTAAAGCATAAACACTTACCTAGTACTCCGAGCCAAAACAAAGAACTAGTTAGTAATCATGCATGATCCTAGTTTATGTTAAGATGGCTAATGCAACGCATGCAAAATGCAACTAGAAATAGGCTCGGTTATTCTAAGATGGCATATGAGATGCAACTTGATAATCATGTATTCAAATCGGAATTGAAATACAATGCGGTTAGTGTGATGCACCGAGCCCGATGCATGCAATACAGATAAATGAATGCAAACATGCATAGCATAAGGATGCTAATTGAAACATGACCTAAAACTAACCATCGTAAGCGGTTAAATAAAAGAGAGAAAGACGTGGGGTTGGAAGACATTTACACACTCACGCACACTTATTACAAAATTCGCCCTCTCGACGGAAGGTCCAAATAAATAATACAAACCAACTAATTAATCAACTACCCTAGCTAATTAATTATTACAAAACTCTTAACTAATTAAGCAAATTAATTAAGTTACAAAAACAGTTAAAGCGGCTTCAAGAGGAGGGACAAATGCATGCTCGATCGGCTTCACTCGGAAATCCGTTACCATGCCCCATGTTGCCTCTGTTTGCACACTTATGCTCCTCTGAAAACTGTGAAAATCTCTATGATGCTTCTAAACCACCCCATGGACATTCTGAGAGGCCATCAGCCAAAAGATATGGCCATCGGCCAAGGAAAGGGGTCATCGACCACTTATGAATCCATCGGCCAAAAATTGTTAGCCGATCGGCACTGAAGATAGCTGATCGGCCATCTCTTCCTGCAGACTGCTCCTTTTGCTGCAGCAGAGGACAAACAAGGGCATGGCAATACATTTGCAAGAAAATGTTGTGCAACTACACCCCTTATCATGTTTGGGACTCAAAGGAGTGCAGTGCTTAACTCTCAATTCATCAATCACGCATTTCGATGCATGATGGCCAAAGAGGCCAAATTGCACAAATCAATATGGAATGAATGTAGAAAAACACATGAATGCCTCACACTCTATCATGTTAGATCAAGAGTGTCGACGACCGAGGATTGAGGCATGTTTCGTCACTTCAAGTACGAAACGTCCCTCGATCCTCGTGTTTGGTTTGACACCCCAAACCAAACACAATGCAATGCATACAACATGGAAAAGCTATGCAATGCAACATAAGCATGCCAAATGCAATATGACTCAAACATGCACACAAGGCTAAGGTAACAAGCATTCCAAATGCAAGCTAGCAAGCATGCAAAATGCAACCTAAACATACAAACATGCATGGCATGCAAAGATGGACAATCATGCAACAACATGCAACAATGTCACGTAATGCAACTAGCATGTAACAACATGCAATGCACTAAGCAATAACATGCAACAATATGCAATGATAGGCAATGCGACAAGCATGCAAATGTCATGCAACTCAAGCATGCAAGCATGATGTAAAGTAGCAACATGGAACCACATGGTAAATGGACTTAAACTAAAGATGGACAGACCTCAGCCATGCCCAAAATCAGTGGCCAATGGTGCTGAAATGATGGTATGAAAAGCATGAAAAGGCAAGACAAGCATGCATGCCAATTGGCTTAAGGACTAAAGCATAAAGATGCAACTCTTGAGCACACTTAAAGAGTGACAAGCATGGATATGTGATAGCACCATAAGCTCTGAAATCATATTAGGAATGATGCCAAATCAACCAAACAATGCAAGTATAACATGCAAGAAGGCTCAAAACTTGAAGCTAGCATAAGCACTTGCCCTAAGGCTATGCAAAACATAAAGCAAATGGCCTAAGCAAACCAAAACAGTCCTAAAGCATACCAAAGTGAGTCTAAAACATGCATAGATCAAAGCCAAAGCAAGCCAACACGAAGGGCCTAAGGCATGATGCAAGTAAGGCCGACAAAGGGGATTGCACTACACCTATCAAAACCAAACATGGCATGACTTAACCAATGAAAAACAGAGTTATGGCATGTCAAAATAAGCCCAAAAATCCACTGAGATGGCATCCCAAAAGCCTAAGTATGATAGCATGCACAATGATTCATTCTTGAGGCATAAAACACCAACTCTCTTAAAGCATTGAAAGGATGACAAATGCAAGTGTATGGCTGCACTACATGGACTGAAATCACATACGAAATGATGTCAAATCATGAAAATCGTCTAAGCAATGCATGCTAAGGACTTGGACACTCAAAGCCAACAAGCTAGATTGAACCATGGCTATACAAAACAGTGTATACATGACTAAAACAACATGAAATAGAGCTCAAGCATGGTAAAACATGACTAAAAGCTTCTTTGCGTTGAGCCAAAACATGTAAGAATGATGATCCAAATGCAAGGTGCATGTTAAGGCAAATGAGAGGATTGCAAGACAAGTGCATGGTGCATGCTAGATGCTATCAAACCAACCTTAGAAAGAGGTAAAACATGGAAAAACCACTCCAAATACTTGCTGAAATAAGGCCAAAACATGCTACCAATATGAGCCATTAATGCAAGCATACAAGACACATGGAGAGCGGGGTGTCCCTCTCCTATTCAAGACTCCAAAACCACTTTTCTACCACTAAAAATCCTCTAGATTTTAGTGGTGAGAAGGTCAAAACAAGATGGTTCCAAAGCTCAAAAAGGAAGGCACAAAACAAGGCCAAATAAGGCCTAAGAGGGGGTAGACTACCCCCAACACAAAAATGATCTTAAACAAAGATCTCAAGCACACAAAATCAGAACTTTTTTTAGTTTAGAGTTAAGCTTAAAACAATATGCAAATAGGTCTAAAAGCTTAAGCCAAAATGGGGGATTAAAAGGTAGTTGACTCACCCTTGAAGAACACTTTCAAGAACACAACTCCAGCACTCTTCTCTGATCAAAACCAGTCCAAGAACTCCAAAACCAACTCCTAAGGACCTCAGCAACCAAAGGATAGTGTTCTAGTAGGTGTTTGTGTGCAATAGTGTGAAGATATTACACTTTTGGGCACAAACAAGGGCTAAACAAGAGAGAGAGGTAAAATATAGAGAGAGAGATATAGAACTTGTATCTCAATCTTCTAGAACTTCTAGAAAGGGAGGGGAGGCTCCCTTCTTATAGAATTTCAATTCTCAAGCTTGTTCAACAAGCTTGAGTCTTGAAAGCAATCCCTCCATATACGTATATGGAGGATGAGAATTGTGCCCACCAGCTGTCACAGCTGGCAGAAAATATCTACAAAAAGCAGATGGAAAGGTCTCGGCTCAAAAATATGGTCGATCGATCAAAAAGAGTGCCGATCGACCAAAAAGAGTGCCGATCGGCCAACACTTATGGCCGATAGCAAGAAAACATGACCGATGGCATCATGCCTTAGCCGATGGATTGAGGGGATGGCCAACAAGCCACCCTCTTCCCTCAGAAGCAAAAACACAAGTCCTTGGTCCACAACCAAGCACAAAACAGACAAGTTGAGAGATCCTAAGGCAAGGCGCGTAGCCGAGACCTTCGGGAACTCAAAACGAACACGAGCATAGATGATCATCGAGTGTTCAAACGATGACGTCCAAGTCTTGAGGACGGTCAAAAATGGGGTGTCTACAGTACGGACCAGGGTTATCACAGTCTATTTATTCAGTTTTTATTATTAACATGTAATAAATTTTTCACTACTTGTATAGATTAATGCAAGGCATGCAATCTCCTTCAAGGGTAATCTCTTGTGAGGCACGTTTTGTCATTGTACTCTTGGAGGATTTTATTAAGTGGGAACCGTCATGAGGTCACAACTGTGGAATTGGGCTAGTCTCTCAAATTCTCATGAGAATCAAGATCAGAGTGCATGACCATCAAAAGCACTAACTCGCAAACTATTGTCCTATACCAATGCTGTGTGTGTGACATGTTAACTTTCAATCCAAAGAATCTAATTCAATACTTAGTTTATTATGATTGTTCGAAGGGAGACTATTAACACTAAGTGAAGTTATATATTTTATTTTATATTATTTTGATTGTACTTTTGAAATGTGGGGGTGTATTACAAATTTGTGAATATATTAAAACTATTTATTTTTATTAAAAGTAGGTGATTGTTGGGATATTTTTAATAAAAACAAAATAATATATTGTTTTAATTAATTCAATAAATTGTGCGTTACAAAAGGTTTTATATCTCATATTTTTATTATTTAATACAATGTTAAATTGTGATTTATTATTATCATTAAGTGAGTTTTAATTATATAAGTTAGGGTTAAATTCATTTTATCCCCTCGTGATTTGGGGCTAGAGAACTTTACCCTCTATGGTTCAAATATAGCTAGAAAATCTCCATATGATTTTGGAAGAAAGTGTTACCATTAGTTTTTACATCCAAACTAACGAAAACTGTATTACACACACCATTTTCAAAAATGGGTTTGGTTTACTAAAAGAATAAAGTGAAATTAATATAACAAAAAGACAATTTTACTCCTATTTTCTCTAAACCTAAAATTAGATTAATATATTCATTAAAATAAAATGAATTTAAATATAATTAAGATTTGCTCTAAAATATAAAATATAATTAAAGATGGATCTGTTTTTGATAAATCTCCTTTCTAAGTGTTTTATTCCCTCTAACTCATCTTCTTCTTCTTCTTTAGTATTCTATTAGGTCATGTTTAATGTAATATAACTAAATCACCCTTTTAATTTTTTTTTTTTTTTTTTTTTGTGTGCATGTTTCCATTTTGAAACTAATACATAATAAATAAATAAATAAATAACAATAGTCCCTCATTCCATGTAGAAAATCTCTTCTTTATTCTAAGAAGAAAATCTCTCTCTTTCTATATGGAGAAAATCACTTTCTTTTTCCACGGAGAAAATCTCTCACATTCCCAAAACTCTAATTCATCTACCTTCTGAAAATCTCTGACTAAATGTTAATGTGAACTTTCACATTACAAATACATACTAATAAATAACATCCCCTCATGAAACCATACGTACACTCAATGTTACATGAGTGTGTGAACATTAACATTGGGTGTGACTACCTATTTGTATTACAAAATTAATGTGAACATTCACATCTCTATATACACAATAAGTTTGTGACCAAAATAACACATTGTTGTTTATGCTAGTATGACTATTTTTTAATGTGAATATTAACACATTGTTATTTGCACTTGTATGACTATTCATAAATGTGAATATTAACATTGGTTAATGATGTGCTCATAACAATACCAATTGCAACATATTACAATGTGATAATCCACAACAAGCAATGATTCCATGTATAATGTGAACATTCACACCATGTAATAATCATGCAAAAACCATACAAACTCATACAATAATCAATGACTTTAGTGGATGTGAATGTTTACATTCACTGAAATACCCAACCAATAAGCATACACACAATAATACATAATACCATATCCATCTCGAAACAAAAAGTTAAATCTAACTTTAATCAATTATGGAACAATTTTGAACATACACATATTACTGAACAAGAATCACTACCAAATGCATACCTACATGCAATTACAAAACAAAAATGGTGCTTACCTTCATCCAACTGTACAGACATAGAAAATCTATCACTTGATGATGAAGAAATCCAATGAAGAAAATGACCAGATTTTCCACGTGATTGCCATCTAAAAGATAAAACTTCCCAGTTGTTGAATGGTCAGGGGTCTCCAACGCCCAAGTTAGTCCTCCAATATTATCATAAATATTTAATGGGCATATTATAAATAACAAACAATGAACCTTAACCCATGGGAGTGTGGTCTATTTGTAATAACTAGCGACTTGCCTAACAAGTAGTTTGAGTGCTGCAGAAGTCCTTTCCTAAATAATCACCTTTTGTTTAGAACTTCTACATCGATAAGATCTCATATCTTAATGGGCTTTGCACAATATAAAATACCAATGTAGTGTTTGATGAGGATTTGACAACTGCCCTATATGTGATAATCCATAATTACACCACGTGGTCGTGTCAGGACTCACATAATTCTTGTGATTATTTTCATTCCCTCTCAGTTGCCCCCAAGCTTTCACTCTCTTTAAGTTCAATAAAATAGTGGATATAGCGATTATGTTTTGGACTCGACCCATTTGATGTTTTGGATTCGGGTTTTGTTGTTATATATAGTTGTTCTTGCCTTGTTTCCCACTATTCCTCCTTGAATTTGGCTATTGGGTTGGATTGATTGCGTTTGGAACAGGTTGGTGGCTTTTTTTTTTTTTTAAACTTGTGTTGCCCAGATTTTTGTTTCTTCACTCGAGTGACACTTCTTGTGCTCAAGCGGTCTTTGTTATGCTCTAGTACTTTTGCAGGTCTACAAAAATACTGGGAGTTTGTATTCTTCGCTCGAGCGAAGCTTCTTACGCTTAGGCGATGACCTCTGTCTGCAAAACTACTGGGAGTTTGTATTCTTCGCTCGAGCGAAGTTTCTTACGCTGAGGCGATGACCTCTGTCTGCAAAATTACTGGGAGTTTGTATTCTGCACTCGAACGGTGCTTTTTGCGCTCGAGCGGTAAAACTTACTGTGTCTGGCCGCTCAAGCCACACATCTTGTGCTCGAGTGAACTATGCATATATCAGTTTGTAAAGTCACTTTTCTGAGTCACTTTTTCACCTATTTCTCTCTCTAAACATTCCAAAGCTCTATTTTCTCTTACTCTCTCTCTCTCTAAAACTCTTTGATTTCACTCAAATACACCAAGATCTAGTGATTTTTTCAACCTACTCCCTTTGTTAAAAAGGTAGAGATCACCTAGAGCTTCGTTTTGATCCGAACAAAATTGGGTTTCAGTTTGATTGGAGTCTCTTCACTCTTCCTCTCGTCTTCTAAGCTTGAGGTAGGGATTCTTCACACTCTTGTAAGAGTTTTATCTTAATTATTTGCTATTTCAAAAGATTATAGTGGTTTGGGGTTTTTGGTAAAACCTAGGGTTTGAAATCAAAATGAAAAAGATGGATTTTCAAATGGTTTCTTGGAAAAGCTTGTGGTTATGGAATTGGGGTTGATGTATGTTGAAATGAGGTATTTCTTACATTGAATTTGATTTTAAAGAGAAACGAATTTTGCCCTAAAATGTGAATGTTTGAGATTGCAAAGGGAAATTGGAATTGATGTTGAGAATTATGAAATTGAAGTAATGTTGATGATAATAGCGAAGTTGGATATGTATTATCACTCCCATCTATATGTTTTGGAAAAGTGTATCCTTAATGAAATTTATTTATCTATTTAGAGATATCTATTTGGGCTATCGGTGGAGGATAACTATGAGTGCTATAGAAATTGCATGAGAATTAGGTAAATTAAAACTAATTCCTCATCCTTGTGCATTGAACATTGTTGCTCATTTAATACATTGAAAATGTGTATGATTTTGAGAAGAAGGGGTGAACATGGGAAAAAGGTGTGTATCACCAAATCAAGTTGGCCTGTGTGTTCAAGGTAAAAGTCCTGAAAAATGCACATATACATGGGTGTCAATTCCCACGAACGAAATATCTGTAAAATGGCAATAGTAGCGCTTGTATAGACTACGTTTACATGGGTGTCGTTTGACAGTTTCCCGCGGACGAAATATCCGTGAAAGGTTGTACTAGTTTGAGATTTTCCCCTTTTTTCTATTGTAAAAAGTATGGTTTTGAGAATTTGTGTAAACCAGGCATAGCACGACTTTTGAAAAGGATATAAATGTTTTGGTACTGGCACTGCATATGCATAAAACCTTATGGCTTTGCTAAGATTTATACATTGTGTTGTAGTATTTCTAGTGGGTTTTGGCTCACCCTATATAGGAAAAGCATTTCAGGTACTGGTGATATGCCTCTACCAAGTACTTAGCTTGGGAGGACTGTAGAGCTAAAGGCTCATTGTTGTTATTTTGTATTTAATTTTGTACAAGCCTAGGGCTTTATCTGTATTAAGCTTAATACTCTTTTTTGATGTACCTAAGCATTGACTTGGAAAGATGTAAGCCTTTAGGGCATATGGTTATCTGTTTAGCTTTCATTTCTTTTCACTATCTTATAACACATGATGTAGATTCAAGATGTACTATTTATGAATGTATATCGCATGTGTCACCCTTTTGTATATTGAACTTTGATTAATGAAAGGTTATTATTTCATTTATGTCTCCATTCATTGGTTGTTAGTAAATGGGTATGTTGTGTTTATTTCGGGGCATTACAACTTGGTATCAGAGCATACTGAGTTTGAATACTTTGGGTACGTAGGAAGTGGTTTTTACCACAACGGGTTTATCTCGCTTGATAGAGATGTTTGTATGTTTTGTAATGCTATGTGATAGCATGCTTATGTGATTATATGGGTATGGGGTTTAATTCCTAACATGTTGATTGGGTTTACGGGTTTCTAAAAGTCCTATTAGAAGAGCACTTGATCACTGCTGTTTCTAATTGGAACTCTGGCAATGCCGCAGGACCATCATTATCTAGGAAGAAAATTCATATGTGTTTATGTGACTACGAGCTTATGTAGAGTGAATTATTATTGTCCATCACATTAGGACGAGAGTGAGTTAGCTTCGGTATATTTGTAAATGTGTTAATCTCCTTTGTTACCTTCATTAGGATGTCAGGACGTGGATGTGGTGGTGGTAGGCGTGGTAGGCCTAGAAGACATGAGGTGCCTTCACCAGATGAGATTCTGACGCAAGAGGAAAGGGTTGATCAGGCCAACATGGCCAAACTAGTTGGTCAACAGGCAATGGGCGCTTTGGCCCGTGAAATGGTCGGGGCTTTGCGGGAATCCATGGGCATTCTCAAGGCTAAGAATCAAGTCCAAGCCCAAGTAGCTAAGGCAAGCCGTTGTTCTTAAAGAGGGAGTTCTTCTGATCTAATTCGGATGAGTTTTTGGGTGACCCTAGGGAGCCACTGAAGGCGGATGAGTGGTTAGAACAAATAGTGAAGATGTTCGAGATTCTTGGCATCGAGGACGACAGGCTGAGAGTGACCTTTGCATCCTTCTAGCTAAAAAGCGATACAGGTCAATGGTGGAAGTATGCATGTGGACGCGTTGGGGTGACTTGGGAGGCCTTTGTCAATGCCTTCCAGGACAAGTTCTTACCTCCCACAGTTAGGGAGAAGTTAAAGGAGCAATTCTCAAAGCTCAAGCAACTCAACACACCTGTAACTGAGTTTGAGGCAACCTTTACTAGCCTCTCTAGGTTTTCACCAAAGTTAGTGGCGATAGAGGAGTGTTGTTACGTGGAGTTCAAGAAAATCTGAGGACCGGGCTTCTTTTCAAGGTAGTCGATTCAATGATTAGAGATTACGGGCAACTTGTAGAGTCAGCGACTTATCTTGAGACCGTGATGCAAATGGAGGAGGAGCGAATGAGGGGCTTTAGAAGGAGTCAGGATGTTCAGGGGGACAATAAGAGACAGAGGGTTCTACCCTATAGCAGTCCCAGGGAGCATAGTTGAGGTCAACTTTTCTAATACCGAGTTCGGGTTCTAGGAGAAGTGGTCAGGGAGATTTCATTTGCTTCAAGTGTGGCCAATTGGGCCACAAGTCTCTAACTTGCCCGTAAAGGGGAGGAGGGCTACGGTCTGTCTCATCTACGGCTCGTTCTAAGAGCCAAAGTCAAGGGAGATGGCAGCCACACACTTGTTATCAATGTGGACAGACAGGGCACTTTAAGAGGTTTTGTCCTTAGTTAGGTGGCACACCTAGTCCGTCTGGTTCGAGGCAGACATAAAGCCACCAGCCTACACAGTCAGTTCAGGCCTCGAGGGCCAATCAGGAAGCCTCTTCGACTCAGTCAGTGCATCAGATGTATGCTCTAAGGGATGAACAAGTTGAGCAAAGACCTACAGGGCGTGTGTATGCTATTACCATGCCAAACCTAGTACCAACGCCTTCGATAGTGAGAGGTACTTTCTTGTTATGCAATTTTATTGCTAATGTGTTGATTGATAAGGATGCATCCCATTCATTTATCTCATCTGCATTTATATCAGCTTTGGGGGTTAGAATTAGCTCGGTTAACATCTCCACTCAGTGTAGAGTCACCTATTGGTGGTGTGATTGTTTTGGAATAGGAGTGTCGAGATTGTCACATAGAGGTTGTCGATCGCTGACTCCCTTTTTTCCTTTGTGTTGATTAACATGTTGAGTTTTGACGCTATATTGGGTATGGACTAGTTATCATTGTATCGGACTATCATAGATTGTTACCATCGGAGGGTTACTGTATGTACCTTGAGCAGTGATTGTTTTTATCTCATGGGGGACAGAGCTGATAGAGTTTTATCACTGGTCTATGATCCTCATGGTCGGAGTAAGCTTAGTTGTCTTCTTGCAAACTTCTTGGGTAGTGAGTGTGACAAGGTCCGAGTTGGTTTGCCAAGGGTAGTTTGTGAATGCCTGAATGTTTTTCTTGAGGATCTCACCAGTTTACTACCTCATCATGAGATTGAGTTCTCTATTGAGTTAGTGCATGGCACGGCACTGATCTCTATGGCACCAGATAGATTTGCACTCGCTGAGTTGAGTGAGTTAAAGATTCAACTCCAGGAATTATTAGATAAGAGTTTTATCCACCTAGTGCTTTTCCTTGGGGAGCACCGGCTCTCTTTGCCAAGAAGAAGGATGATGCCTTGCGCCTTGGTATGGATTACCAGAAGTTGAACCGGGTAACTATTAAGAACAAGTACCCAATGCTGCGCATAGATGATTTGTTTGACCAGTTGAAGGGGTCCAGTTGTTTCTCTAGGATAGACCTAAAATTGGGTTATCACCAGTTGAGGGTAAAGGAGGAAGATATCCAGAAGACAGCATTCCGTACGCGGCATGGCCATTATGAGTTTCTAGTGATGCCTTTTGGGTTAACCAATGCACCAATCGTGTTTATGGATTTGATAAACCGAATCTTCCGTGAGTTCTTAGACCGCTTTGTAGTCGTCTTTGTGGACAACATTTTGATTTACACACCATCTAAGGAGGAGTACGAGGAGCACTTATGAGTGGTGCTTGAGTTGCATAGACCCCACAAACTGTATGCTAAGTTTGAGAAGTGTGAACTCTGGTTGAAAGAAATAAAGTTCTTAGGCCACGTGGTATTCGGGGAAGGAGTGACTATAGATTCATTCAAGATAGAAGCCATACAAGATTGGGAACAACCTAAGAGCGCCTTTGAGATCTGTAGTTTCTTGGGGTTGGCCAGGTATTACCGTCGGTTTGTGAAAGATTTCTCTAGATTAGCTTCACTATTGACTAGACTGATGAGGAAGGGAATTAAGTTTGTATGGAGTGAAACTTGTGAGAAGTCATTTCAAGAGCTTAAGGTTCTATTGCTCCAGTATTGATTATTCCGGAGAGGAGTTTGGGCTATTCGGCGTATTGTGATGCTTTAGGGAAAGGTTTGGGTTGTGTATTGATGCAAGAGGGGAAAGTAGTAGCTTATGGCTCACAGTAGTTGAAAACACATAAGAGAAACTATCCTACTCATGACTTAGAGTTAGCAGCAATGATCTTTGCCTTGAAGATTTGAAGGCATTATTTGTATAGTGAGAAGTTTGAAGTATTTTCTAATCACAAGAGTCTGAAATACCTGTTTACACAGAAAGATCTAAATTTGAGGCAGAGTGGATGGAGTTTATGGAAGACTATGACTTTGACTTGCACTAATCATTCAGGAAAGGCCAATGTAGTGGCCGATGCCTTAAGTAGGAAATCCATTGGCAGTGTAGCTAGTATTGCCATTTGGGAATGGGAGATGTTGAGTGCTATCGGTGTGTTTGCCTTGCGTCTTGGAGAATCCGTTGAGTCGGCAGCTTTGTTTTCAGTAGTTGCACAACCCACACTTGTGAGCCGAGCTATAGAAGCACACAGGGGTGACCATGAGGTAGAATTCCTCCGAGAAAAGATCTCCAGTAGGAAGGTAGAAAGAGGCTTGAACATGTACTCCCGTTGAACATGTACTCCGACTCAAGTGTTAGATACCTTGATCATTTTTTCGTACCGGAGTCTTGTCGAAAGGAGGTACTCCAAGAATTTTACCATTCACGCCTTGCGGTGCACCCGGGAGGCACAAAGGTGTATCATGACCTTAGTTGTCAGTTTATGTAGAAGGGGATGAAAAAGGATGTAGCCGTGTTTGTGTCGAAGTGCTTTACTTGTCAACAAGTGAAAGTTGAGCATCAGAGGCCAATGGGTTTGTTGTAACCTTTACCCATAGCCGAATAGAAGTGGGAGCATGTCACTATGGATTTTGTTATAGGTCTTCCGAAGACTCAACAAAGGAATGACGCTATTTGGGTGGTAGTAGATCGATTGACCAAGTTAGCGCACTTTGTACCTATGCGCATGAGTGACTCAGTAGATTATTTAGCCAACCTTTACATTAGGGACATAGTTCGATTACATAGGGTCTCGGTGACTATTGTTTCGGATAGAGATCCGCATTTTATGGCTCGGTTGTGACAGAGTTTGCAGAATGCCTTGGGCACTAGCTTGACTTTTAGTACCGCCTATCATCCTTAGACTGACGAGCAGTCAGAGCATACTATTCAGATCCTCGAGGATATGCTTCGAGGTTATGTTCTTGACTTTAAAGGATCATGAGAAAGGCATTTGTCTTTAGTGGATTTTGCCTATAATAACAGTTTCCAGTTGAGTATTGGCATGGCACCATTTGAGGCCTTGTATGGCCAACCGTGTAGATCTCCTATGTGTTGGGTCAAGGTGGCTGATGCACCTATGTTGGGTCCAGAGTTAGTTCGAGAAACGACGGAGAAAGTTGCACTTATCCGTAAGAGGTTAGTCATGGCTCAAAATCGTCAGAAGAGCTATGCTGCCTGTAGGAGGAGACCGTTATCCTTCGAAGTGGGAGATCACGTCTTCCTGAGGGTATCACCTAGACGAGGTTTGGGAAGAGTGGGAAGTTATCTCCTAGATTTATTGGGCCTTTTGAGATCCTAGAACAGATTGGGGAGGCAACTTATCGTTTGGCATTGTCGCCATAGCTCTCCAGAGTTCATGACGTGTTTCATATTTATATGCTCCAGAAGTATAAGCCGGATCCATCGCATGTGTTGGATTGGACCAAGTTAGAGGTAGACGAGGATGCCTCGTATGAGGAGAGACCAGTGAGAGTCTTGGATACCCAAGACCAAGTCTTGCATGGGAAGACAATTCCTTTGGTGAGGGTTATGAAAACACCACGGGGTCGAGAAAGCAACTTGGGAACATAAATTAGAAGTCTATGAGAAGTATCCAGACCTATTTGTTGGTACTTGAACATGTTTTGAGAGTTTTGTTGTGTTAATGTAATGTAAACATTGTATATGTTTTGAAAATGTGAATTGTATATTCAGTACTGAGAATTGGTTTATCACGTTGATATGAATGAAGGACCGGTGGATGGGTCATAGTGATGAATTTGAGTTATTATCATTGTTGTAACTCGTTTAAACTTGCTTTTAATGTTTAGTTTAAATTTCGAGGATGAAATTCCGAAAGGGGGAAAGATTATAGCGATTCTGGTTTGGACCCAATCCATTTGATGTTTTGGATTCGGGTTTTGTTGTTATATATAGTTATTCTTGCCTTGTTTCCCAATATTCCTCCTTGAATTTGGCTATTGGGTTGTGTTGATTGCATTTGGAACAGGTTGGTGGCATGTTTTTTTAAACTTGTATTGCCTAGATTTTTGTTCGTTCGCTCGAGCAACACTTCTTGCACTCAAGCGGTCTTTGTGAAACTCCAGTACTTTTGCAGGTCTACAAACATACTAGGAGTTTGTATTCTTCACTCGAGCGAAGCTTCTTGCACTCGAGCGACGACCTCTATCTGCAAAACTACTGTAAGTTTGTATTTTGCGCTTGAGTAGTAAAACTTATTATGTCTGGTCGGTCGAGCAACACATCTTGCACTTGAGCGAACTGTGCGTATATCAGTTTGTAAAGTCACTTTTCTGAGTCACTTTTTCACCTCTCTCTCTCTCTCTAAACATTCGAAAACCTAATTTTCTCTCTCTCTCTTTTTCTCTCTAAAACTCTTTGATTTCACTCAATTACACCAAGATCAAGTGATTTCTTCACCCTACTTCCTTTGTTAAAAAGGTAAAGCTCACCTAGAGCTTCATTTTGATCTGAACAAAGTTGGGTTTCGGCATCATTGGAGTCTCTTCACTCTTCCTCTCGTCTTCTAAGCTTGAGGTAGGGATTCTTCACACTCTTGTATGAGTTTTACCTTAGTTATTTGCTATTTCAAAATGTTATAGTGGTTTGGGAGTTTTGGTAAAACCTAGGGTTTGAAATCAAAATGAAAAAGATGGGTTTTCAAATGGTTTCTTGGAAAAGCTTGTAGTTATGGAATTGGGGTTGATGTATGTTGAAATGAGGTATTTCTTACATTGAGATTGATTTTAAAGAGAAATGGATTTTTCCCTAAAATGTAAATGTTTGAGATTACAAAGGAAAATTGGAATTGATGTTGAGAATTATGAAATTAAAGTAATGTTGATGATGATGGTAGAGTTGGATATGTATTATCACTCCTATCTATATGTTTTGGAAAAGTGTATCCTTAATGAAATTTATTTATCTATTTTAAAATATCTGTTTGGGCTATCAGTGAAGGATAGCTATGAGAGTTGTAGAAATTGTATGAGAATTAGGTAAATTAAAACTAATTCCCAATCCTTGTGCATTAAACATTGTTGCTCATTTAATACATTGAAAATGTTTATAATTTTGAAAAGAAGGGGTGAATGTGGGAAAGAGGTGTGTATCACCAAATCAAGTTGGCCTGTGTGTTCAGGGTTAAAGTCCCAAAAAACGAGCGTATACATGGGTGCCAATTCTTGCAGACAAAATATCTGTAAAATGGCAATAGTAGCACTTGTATAGGCTACATTTACATGGGTGTCATTTGACGGTTTCCCGCGGACGAAATATCCATGAAAGGTTGTACTGGTTTGAGATTTCCCTATTCTTGCTATTGTAAAAGGCATGGTTTTGAGAATTTAGATATAAACCTGGTATAGCACGACTTTTGAAAAGGATATAAATGTTTTGGTACTGGCATTGCATATGCATAAAGCCTTATGGCTTTGTTAAGATTTATACATTATGTTGTAGTATTTCTACTGGGTTTTGGCTCACCCTATGTATGAAAAACATTTCAGGTACTGGTGATATGCCTCCACCAAAGACATAGCTTGGGAGAACTGTAGAGCTAAAGGCTCATTGTTGTTATTTTGTATTTAATTTTGCATATTCCTAGGGCTTTATCTATATTCAGCTTAAGACTCATTTTTGATGTACTCAAACATTGACTTGGAAAGATGTAAGCCTTTAAGGCATATGTTTATCTGTTTAGCTTTCATTTCTTTTCACTATCTTGTAATACATGCTGTAGATTTTGGATGTACTGTTTATGAATGTATATCGCATGTGTCACCCTTTTGTATATCAAACTCTGATTAATGAAAGCTTATTATTTCATTTATGTCGCTATTGATTGGTTGTTAGTAGATAGGTATATTGTGTTTATTTCGGGGCGTTATAGTGGAAGCTTTTAATTTGTTTTTCTAGTAGAAATAGCCATGTAATATTACTTGGCTATGCATGACATATGAGTGCTAGAGCTTATTTCAATAATGCCTAACCTTGTTAGGACTTATTCTAAAAATGCCTAACCTTGTTAGAACTTATTATGAAACTGTCTAGCATTCCAAAGAATGCCTAACCTTGTTAGGACTTAGTCTAATAATACCTAGACTCACTAGGTCTTATTCCAAGATCCTAACCTTGTTAGGACTTTTTACCTAGGGGCAGAGCAATTCATCTTGCCAAAGGGCAGAATAAATCATCATGCCTAGGGGCAGAGCAAGTCGTCTTGCCAAGGGGCATAGCAAATCATCTTGCCCCCTGAATTTACCAAGGAACAAAGTAATTCATCTTGCCCTTGAGATCCACCAAGCGTAGACATCTCAATTCGGTGGCATATCTGACCAAAATAACAATCTCCATCCAAGTTCTGTGTCATATCTAACCAAAATAACGGTCTTTATCTAGTTTTGGTGGCATATTTGACCAAAATAAAAGTCTCTATCCACGTTTGGTATAAAAATTCATGCTTCATCGATAGTAATAAAAATATGCCATAATGCATGATAAATGCCATGGTCAAAATAATAATTCATAAAATCCATGCTCTGCACATAATGAAAATCTAACATAATAACTGATAATAATATCTTCATACTTGGAATAATAATGCATGTAACGCCCCTAAATTTATGATCCATTTTATAATTGAAAACATTGAATATATTTCAATTCATTTCTAGAAATGCTATTAAAGAATACAATATTTTATCCAAAATAATCTCTTTCTCGTTGAACTATTCCAAGAGGTAGATACATCATAGTTCCAATAATATCTAATCATAAATAATAACAGTTCCAGAAGCAAGAGAATACAAAAGTAAGGTGCCCTAACAACATACACATTTCAAGGACAGTCCTTGATTACACCACACACAAAAAAAAAGATGTTCAATCCCACTTCACAAAATAGCCCAGAGCTTCAACAAGTAACATCTAGTGAACTCACATGCTCCATTCAAAAACACTTCCACCGCCAAGTCACTTAGGCGGAATCACACCATCAAGTCCTAAAAGTTTTGTTAGATTGGGGTGAGCTAATGCCCAGCAGGATTGCTATTAACAAAATATATAAATGATTGAAATGCATATGATCATGTTATGCGCATGCCTTGATAAAATCCATGTTGTTCTCTTTTGAAAACAATGATGTTCAATGCACAACTTTTATGCAAACACTCATATTCAACAATGGGGTGGTAAATACGTAATGGCGTCTCAAGTAAAAGCCACAAACCATACATACATATATATATAGCTATATAATAAGGGAAGAGGGTTTTTGAATTTATCCTAGAGACAATTGTCCTACTAGGACATTTTAATGGTCATGATTCATTTATGTATTTAGATGGACGGCTGATATGATAACCTTTTCTCTCACCTTACCATAACTTCCTGCCCAACACCCACACCCGCCCACCCACTCTCTACAGAGGAGAGACCCACGCTCATCGAAACTCTCCCTATACAGTCTCCTCTCTTTGTCTTTCAAAACACCCACCCTCTCTCTCTCTCTCTCTCAGCCTTACTTCCCACCGTAACACTGGTACATTTCTCTCTCTCAACCTTACTTCACTTCTACAACATTTGCAGTTTGATCCAATTGAGAGGAGAAACCACCGATTTGACAATTTCTTCATCCGAAAGCACAGGCGGCAAATCCATCAGTTTGGGCACAAGAGGGGGGACATCCTAAAGCACAAAGGAGGAGCAAGGAATCTCTCTCCCCTACTATTACTCTGCATCAATCAAACCTTCTAATTTTGTTTCTCTTTTACAAATTCATGTACTTTTTTTTTTCTTTTTTGTGTGGTGGTTGGTGAGATTGGTGGTTTTATTGTGGAATTATGTCCATGTGATTACTGTTAATGAAGGTTAGACAATTTAAAGATCTGGGTTTGTTTTTCTTTTTTTTCTTTTTTTCTTTTTTTTCTTTCTTTTTTTCAGAGAGAGACAAAGTGCAAATCTATGCATACAAGTTATGTGGTTGAGATGTTTTAGCTGTTTTGTGAATTCCTATTCAAACCTTGCTTATTAAAACTTTTTGAGATTTGAAAATTTCAAAGGGGAGCGTGAAGAAAATGCATCAGAGGCTTTTGGTGATGATAATGATGATGACGAGGCAGATGTATTTGGGTTTTTTTTTATGATGATGATGGCTTTTGGTGAGAGAGAATGAGTGTTTAGGTTCTATGTTTCTAACCTTAAGATGTGTTTGGGTTTTTTTTTATTTTTTTAATTTTTTTTTAAAGTTCTGTTTGTTCTTTATTTATATATATATATTATGTAAGGTTTGGATTTAATTTTTAAAAAAGTTTTGGATCTGAAATAATATTTGATCTTCATAAAATGGGTTTTGATTTTAGTTTAATTTATGAAATGGATTTAATTCTTTAATGGAAAACGAGTGTTGATTTTTTATGGTTTTGAAAAAGTTTTTGAAATGGGTGTTGAAAATATATTTGTTTGGTTTAATTTTTCAAAAATTATTTTTAGACTGGTTTTCGTTTATTATTACTCAACTTTTTTTTTCTCTCCATATTTTAGTCATTTTTTTATACTTTTTAGATATATCAAAATTAGATGCATTTAAAAAGTAAAATACAAAAAAAAATTCATTAAAAAAAACAAAAATTCGACTAAAAATGCACAGATTTTTGTTTGAATTTTTTTTATTGTTAGAATTTTTTAATATTTTAGTCAATTTGTTTTACTTTTCAAATATAGTTAGATTATGTGCATTTAAAAAGTACAAAAAATGAGTAAAATACCAAAAAAAAAAAAAAAAAAAAAAAAAAAAAAAAAAGAAAATTTTAAAACAATTTTTGAAAAATCAAACCAAACAATTTATTTTTATCAAATTAATTTCTATTTTTTCAAAAAAATCAAAAAATAATTTAAAAAATAAAACCAAACCGCTATATCATGTATTATTTTTAATATAAATTCAATAAAATTAATAATTTTTATAAAAAATATTAACTTTGATATTAGAATAATTTGAAGACATTTCATCATAAAATACTAACATTTAATTTTATAATTTTTTAATAAAAATTTAAATAAATTTAATGAGCTGAATTTTTAATACATATAATAGCATTATAGTAGAAATTAAAATTTCCTCACAAAACTTAAGAAAATTTGAAGAAGTTTTTGAAATGGGTGTTGAACTAAGGAACTCATCGCCACCTCCACTCTGTGACTGTCCACCACCATTAAAAAGGAAAATCTTAACATTATGTTTTAATAATTTTATTTTGATTTATATTTTAATCTCATTATTAATTGCACCGTGCCTTCAGGCACGGGCATACACTAGTATATATATATTCTTGCATAGAAAATATCCTCGCATTTGCCAACTCCAAAAAGGGCAAGGTGATGGGCACCCAAAAACCTTTTTTCCTTTTTCCACATTCACCGCCTCCAAAAACGATAGGGCCAGTGGACACCCAAAAATATTTTCTCACATTTGTTCAACAATAAGCTCAAGACAGGGAAATTGGCCATCTTGACTCCCCGCGTAGATACCAATACAGTACTTATCAAAATTTCAACACCTAATTCAACTACCCGGACTCACACAATATTTACCCCATTCTCAACCTTTCAAAATATTCAAGAGATTTTGATAATTGTGGAACCAAAATCATGCAAAATGCAACATGGTACAGGAGTTTGTAAATGCATCACTTCACCTATAGTTCATTCAATGCTTCCATAAAGAATTTACATAACCAAAAACGTTCCAACTTTCGCATTCCAACAATATCCACATTCCATTCTCATGACAATAAATTTCAAAACAACTTGAAAGGCAATATTTATACATATTTCAACTATGTATCTACTCAATTTCATGACCCAAGGTCCAATTGAACAAAATTTCATATTTAGAGCTAGATTCAAAACTAAGGTTTGAATAAAATTGGGGTCTTCCCCTCATCTATGTTTCCAAAGTAAAATTTCCTCATCAACACTCATTATCCTCAAGAGTTATTCCAAATCTTTCAAAAGTTTAGGTAAACCCCTTTTTCATGCATCAAAATCCATTTAGTACAACATAAACATCTCATACATACATAAAATTAAGAAAATATCACATATCCACCTCAACTCATAGACATACTAGGTTAGGAATATCCCTATCTCAAAACAAGAGCTAGAAGTTGAAAACCCAACTAGAAACCTTGATGAAAACACGATCCAATCAGTGAGAAGTTTGGTCTTCGCTTGTTCTTCACTCCTAATGCAAGTTTTTGAAGAGATCCTTGGTAAATATAGAAGAAATCAAGTATTTGGGACTATGGTTTTCAGATATAGGTGTAGACGGCCCGAACGTCCCAGCTCCACGCGCGAAGGCACGAAATCCGTTTTATTCATTAGCTACTACAGTTCAGACTCAATGTTACGGTTTTAAATCTAATCTCGCAAAGTGCAATGCAAGACTGATAAATCACCAAAGAGTCCAAATCCGGTAAATCGTTTTGAAAAACTGATTTTTATAAAGAAGTGCCAAACATGGACTGCTTTGCCAGATACAGAGTCGCCACCTAAATATTTTTACTTTGGGAAATTTAGGAAACCCTGACTCGTGCCTAAGGCCACGTTTCCGTCATCACCAAAGTTGCCTCGGCTCGGGAACTTGGGTACAAGAGGGGAAGGTCATGCAATGAGCACCCCCGCTCGCCTGATCAAAGGATCAGCCTTTACTAACATGATATATTGTTTTTGAAAACACATGTATTCTTATTCCGGTTTATTAGCTAGCTTACTACGTGATGCGCACAGCATACAAGTATAGACTAGATCGCCTAAGTTGGAACAAAACATCTCATGTTTGTTTGAAAATGGTTTGAAGGTGCTACTCGCAAGTAGGCTAAGACGTGGATTTGCCACCCTCAAGTAGGCTTAGAAAACATGATTTTGCCACTCTCAAGTGGGCTTAAAACTCGCATTTCTAGGAATTGTTCCAATTCAAGCAATCCAACCTTCATCCACAGGCATTCATGCAGTTAAACATTTAAGCAGTTAGTCTCATGGCAAGCATGCTGTCATGGCAACACTTACACTCATGCAAGGATGCTAAAGCGAAAATACTTACAGTGTACTCCAAGCCAAAACAACAACTAGTTAGAAATCATGCATGATCCTAGTTTATGTTAAAATGGCTAATGCAACACATGCAAAATGCAACTAAAAATAGGCTCGGCTATTCTAAGATGTCATGTGAGATGCAACTTGATAATCATGTATTCAAATCGGAATTGAAATACAATGCAGTTAGTATGATGCGCCGAGCCCAGTACATGCAATACAAATGAATGGATGCAAACATGCGAGCATAAGAATGCTAATTGAAACATGACCTAAAACTAACCATTAAAAGCAGGTAAGTAAAAGGGAGAAAGACGTGGGATTGGAAGACATTCACACACTCACTGTAGACACCCCATTTTTGACTGCCCTTAAGACTTGGGCACTGCTGATGGTTTACTTGTTGGAGAAAGGTGTGTAGGGCGAAGGTTCAATTTCTTCAGCAAGGAGAGAGGCAAATCTCAACTTCATACCCCATTGTGGACCAAAATTATTTTTGATGGTTTTTATACCTTAAAACCCTCTCTTTCAAAACATTTTTGAAATAAAATTCCCACGATGTTCCGACGCTCGCATTTCGGTAAATGTTGCGCTTTTCGGTAAATCGAGCAAGGACAAAGGGGAGATGAATGAAAGAGAGATGAAATCTTTGAAAAATCTTTCAAAAGACCTTACTTAGGGGTTTGAAGTTGAAGAAAAGAGGAGAAGAGGGGAGAAAACTAGTTTGGGAGTGGTTCAGCATGAATCCGGGAAGGAGAAAAGTCCGCGCGGCTTCCCCGAAACGGGCGTAACTCTTTGTACAAGAGGAATTAAAATATGGGGCCACCACCATTGGAAACCTTACTTCCGGGGCTTCATTTTGCACTCAAGAATCTCCTAAGTCCAAATCCGGGGGGAGGAGATATGGTTGGTTGAAGTCCGGTTGGACCGAATCTGCGCGGCTTTACGGAAAAGGGCATAACTTTTTGCACAGGAGGAATTTTAATGCAAGGTTTGCGCCATTGGAAAGCTAACTTCCGGGGATTCAATCTGGACATCCACCGGCACTTTTGACCTTACCGATTGCCGACCGGCACAAAAGATATCCGACCGGCACAAAATATTGCCGGCCGGCCAAAAGTGCCCAGAACTCAGATTTTTGACAGATATTTTGCTATACGCTGTGGCAGATATTTTTAATTGGATATTTCGACCAAAAGATCTTATTTTGACATATATAGGGCCTTATATCTCATATGCTTAGGGTTAGAACAAAAAAATCAAGTTTTTGGGAGCCTCTCACTCTAAGAAATCTCTCTCTCTCTACACTTCCAACTTCTAAACCTCTCAAATCCTTGGCCATTTCTTCACCAATCCATAGAACCACTACCACCACTCCATTCCAGCTGTAAGGAGGAGGTTCTTAGAGGCTTAGAAGCAACATTTCTCAAGTCAAGAAGCAAGGAAAGAAAGGTCTTCAAGGGTAAGTCTCAATCCCTCTCTTTTACACCATTTTCTTGTCTCTTTTCTTAACCCTACTTGCTCACTATTTTGAGCTCCGACCAATACTGAAAGTGGTCCTCTTTTGAGCTACTCTTGATGTTTGTTTAAGGGCTCAACCCTGTTTGAGCCCTCCATCTTGCACTTGCTTCAATATCCTCTTATATGCCATTATTTTGCATTGAATATTTTGCCTATGTGTGATCTGTTTTCGAGCATGATGTAAACTGTAAGAGGGCATATTTTGAGCCCCTCTTCAACATTGAAGAAGGGCTCAACCATGTTCGGGCCCCCTATCTTGCACTTGCTTCACAATTCTTCCAATTTACCGTAAGTTTGTATGATTTGATTGGCCTACATGTAGTCTGTTTTGGAGCATGTCATGAACTGTGAGTAGGCTTATTTTGTGTCCCTCTACGACATTGTAGAAGGGATAAACCTTGTTGGGGGTCTCCATGTTATGCTTATCTTTATATCCCTCTTTGGCCCCATTTTTGCATGCTTTGTTAAGCCTATCTAGCTTCTGTTTTCGGCCATGGTCAGTACTGAAAATATCCATATTTTGGCCTTCTTGTCATGTTTTGTTAAGGGTCCAAGGCTGTTTGATGAATGTAAGGCATACCTCATGTTGTAGCCTTATGTATCCTAGATCTTGCATGACATTTTTAGCAAGCTTGCATACTGAGTTGGGGGATGTCATCTACTGTAAATGTGCATATTTTTGGTCCCTCATCAGTGTTGTAGAAGGAAATTTTTCTGTTTGAGCATTGTATCTATCACTTGCCTCATTGCCTCCCTTGAGGAGCCATTTTTGCATGCCATTGTTGTCCTATCAATGCTCATTATTTCGCCATTTTTGTATTGTAAAAAATGCTATTTTGGGGCTGCCTTGCTACTGTTTTGCATGTCATGTACCAATTATGCATGTTTAGTATGGCTGTAGGCCATTTCGGGCGCTTAATATCGCATTTCGGGACCGTTCCGTGCATTTGGTGTCATTTCCCCACCTTTCGGGACTGTTTTGCATCATTTGTGGGTGCTGAAATTCCATTTGCATGTTTGCATATCATTTTCCATGTCATTTCGTGCCTTAGGGCCATTGCCTCGGTTTGCGTGCCCACGTGCGCGCACTTCGAGGCACTTCATTTTTCATCTCGGCCTCCTATGCGAGTGTGGCAGAGGCCCACTTGTGTTGGTGTAAGTCCATGTTGCATTGTGTATGCCATGTTTCAATGCGTTGTGCATGTTATGTTGTTAGCGTTGTGTATGCCATGTACTTGCATTGCATGTTTGTATGTTAGCTTGCATGCTTAGGTCGCATGTGCATTGTTGTGCATTGCCTTGCCTCTTGATCAACCATGATTGAGGTTGGGTCCCTTGTATGTTTGGTGTGCATTACATTTGATATTAAAATGCACACTTGACTCTTTGGCCATCATGCATGAAAATGCGCGATTGGTGGCCCGAGAATCGAGGCGCATCCTCCTTTGAGTCACAAACATGATAAGGAATATGTTTGGTGCATACATGCTTTGAATTACATTGCCATGCAAGTTGTGTCCTCTGCTGCTGTGAGTTGCAGGTTCTGCAGGCAATTTGTGCCGGCCGGCAGTGTTTAGTGCCGACCGGCAGTCAATTGGTAGCCGATGGATCAATTCAGTGCCGGTAGCCACATCCTTCAGCCGGTGGTGTTCTACCTCAGCCGGTGGTGATCTCCAGTGCCCAAGGAAGTGTTCCTGAAGTTTTGGCAATCTTCAGAGGAGGAAAGCAGGGAAAACAGAGGCAATCATGCATGGCAGTGCGATTCCGAGCGAGTTCCGGGCGTGTGATGCATTGGACCCTCATCCCGAGGCCATTTACTGCTTAATTAGATTAATTAATTTATTTAATTAATTTAGTTGATTTGTAATATTTAATTAGCTAGAATAGTTGATTATTCATTTGGTTCTGTATTATTTATTTGGACCCTCTGCGCGAGGGCACAACTGTAATAAGTGTGTGTGAGTGGGTGTATGTCTTCCAATCCCCACTTCTTTCTCCCTTTTATTTACCTGCTTATAGTAATAGACTAGGGCACATTTATTTTAGCATACCTTATGCAATGCATGCGTGCATTCATGCATTTGTCACATACATCGGGCTCGGTACATCATACAAACTGCATTGCAATTTTCAATTCCAAATTGAATACGTGCTACTCGCGCATCTCATGCGCCATGTTTAGGGTTAGCCGAGCCTGTCTATATTACATCTACGCCTGTGTTGCATTAGCCACTTAACATGAACTAGGTCATGCATGTTTGCTAACCGGGTTATTGTTTTTGGCACGGAGTACGATGTAAGTTTTACGCTTTAGCATACCACATGCGTGTCAATGTTACCATGACAGTATGATTGCCATGCGGCTAAATGATTATGTGTTATAAACTGCTTGAATGCCTGTGGGTGAAGGTTGGATTGCCTGAGTTAGAACAACTCATTGAAATCCGTATTTTAGCCTACTTGCGAGTAGCAAAATCTAACACGTTTTTCGAGATAAAACAGATATGCAATGTTTATTTCCAAGTTAGGCGATCTAGTCTATACTTTTGTGTTGTGCGCATCACATAGTAATTCTAGGTTAATAACCGGAATAAGAACGCATAAAGTTTTCAAAAACGGATATCACGGTTAGTAGAGGCCGGTCTTCGGACCGGGCGAAAGGGGGTGCTCATAGCTGACCTTCCCCGATCGTACCCAAGCTCCCGAGCCAAGACCACTTTGGTGATGACGGACATGTGGCCTTCGGCACCGAGTCAGGGTTTCCTAAATTTCCCATTTTAAATATTTAGGTGGCGACTCTGTAATCTGGCAAAGCAGTCCATGTTTGGCACTACTTTTCAAAATCTGTTTTTCTTCAAAACAATTTGCCGGATTTGGACTCTTTGGTTCAGATTGAGAACCGCAACAAAAGGGAGTCCGAACTGTAGCGCGAGGTCGCCCCCGCGGACGTGCTACACTCACGCACACTTATTACAAAAGTTGGCCCTCTCGACGGAGGGTCCGAATAAATAATATAAACCAACTAATTAATCAACTACCCTAGCTAATTAATTATTACAAAACTCTTAACTAATTAAGCAAATTAATTAAGTTACAAAACAGTTAAAGCGGCCTCAAGAGGAGGGACAAATGCATGCTCGATTGGCTTCGCTCGGAAATCCGTTGCCATGCCACATGTTGCCTCTGTTTGCACACTTATGTTCCTCTGAAAACTGTGAAAATTCCTGTGATAGTTCTGAACCACCTCATGGACATCCTGAGAGGCCATCGGCCAAAAGATATGGCCATCAGCCAAGGGAAATCGGTCATCGACCACTTTTTAGTCTATCGGCCAAAAATTGTTAGCCGATCAGCACTGCAGATAGCCGATCGGCCATCTCTTCCTGCAAACTGTTCCTTTTGCTGCAACAGAGGACAAACAAGGGCATGGCAATACATTTGCAAGGTAATGTTGTGCAACTACACCCCTTATTATGTTTGGAACTCAAAGGAGCTTGGTGTTCGACTCTCGAGCCATCAATCACGCATTTCGATGCATGATGGCCAAAGAGGCCGAATTGCACACATCAATATGGAATGAATGCACAAAAACACACAAATGCCTCACACTCTATCATGTTGGATCAAGAGTGTCGGCGACCGACGATTGAGGTACGTTTCGTCACTTCAAGTACAAAACGTCTATTGGTTCTCGTGTTTGGTTTGACACCCCAAACCAAACACAATGCAATGCATGCAACATGGAAAAGCTATGCAATGCAACATAAGCATGCCAAATGCAATATGACTCAAACATGCAGACAAGGCTAAGGTAACAAGCATGCCAAATGCAATGCAACCTAAACAAGCATGTGACAAAATGCAAACTAGCAAGCATGCAAAATACAACCTAAACATACAAACATGCATGGCATGCAAAGATGGACAAGCATGCAACAACATGCAAACTAGCAAGCATGCAACAACAAGCAACATGTCAAGCATGCAACAACATGCAAAGATGGACTTAATCCAAAATGGGCAGATCTCAGCCATGCCCAAATCAGTGGCCAAGATGCAATGAAAATAAAGACAAAAGCACATACAAACATGCATACACTTTGGTTCACAAACAAGGCATGAAGATACCAACTCTTAAGAGCACTTAAAGAGTGAAAAAGTATGAACATGTGACAATACTATAGGCCTTGAAATTAAGCATGGAATGATGCCAAATCAATCAAGCAAAACAAGTATAGCATGCAAGAAAGCTCAAAGCTTGAAGATAGCAAAAGGACTTACACCAAGGCTATGCAAAACATGAAGCAAATGGCCTAAGCGAACCAAAACAGTCCTAAAGCATACCAAAGTGAGTCTAAAATATGTATGGACCAAAGCCAAAACAAACTAGAACAAAAGTCCAAAAGGCATGAGGCATGCAAAGCTAACAAGGGCTGTTACACTACACCTGTTACAACCAAGCATGGCATGACTTAACCAATGAAAAATAGAGTTATGGCATGTCAAAATAAGCCCAAAAACCCACTGAGATGGCATCCCAAAAGCCTAAGTATGACAGCATGCACAACGATCCATTCTTAAGGCATAAAACACCAACCTCTCAATACATGGAAAAGGTGACAAATTTAAGTGTATGGCTACACTACATGGACTGAAATCTCATATGAAATGATGCCAAATCATGAAAATGATCCAAGCAATGCATGCTAGTGACTTGGACACTCAAAGCTAACAAACTACATTAAACCATGGCTATACAAAACAACGCATGCATGACCAAGACAATACAAATCAGAGCTAGAGCATGGTAAAACATGACTAAAAGCTTCTTTGAGTTGAGCCAAAACAAGCAAGAATGATGACCCAAATGCAAGGTGCATGTTAAGGCAATAGAGAGGATTACACTACAAGTGCATGATGCATGTAAGAGACTATCAAACCAACTTAAAACAGAGTTATAGTATGGAAAAATAACACCAAATACTTGCTAAAATGAAGCCAAAACATGCTAAGCAAACATGCTACCAATATGAGCCATTTATACTAGCAAATGAGACACAAGGAGAGGGGGGTGTCCCTCTCCTATTCAAGACTCCAAAACCACCTCTCCACCACTGAAAATCCTCTGGATTTCAGTGGTGAGAAGGTCAAAACAAGATGGTTCCAAAGCTCAAAAGGGAAGGCACAAAACAAGGCCAAACAAGGCCTAAGAGGGGGTAGACTACCCCCAACTCAAAAGTGACCTTAAACAAACATCACAAGCATGAAAAATCAGAAATTTTTACAGTAGAAAGTTAAGCTTAAATCAGCATGCAAATAGGTCTAAAAGCTTAAGCCAAAATGGGAAATTAAAAGGTAGTTGACTCACCTTTAAAGAACACCTTCAAGAACACAACTCCAGCAGCCTCTTCTAAACAAAACCAGTCCAAGAACACTAAAATCAACTCCCTAGTACCTCAGCAACAAAAGGATGGTGTTCTAGTAAGTGTTTGTGTGCAATAGTATGAAGAAAACACACTTTTGAGCACAAACAAGGGCCAAACAAGAGAGAGAGGTAAAATATAGAGAGAGAGATATATAGAACTTGTATATCCAATTCTCTGAACCTCTGGAAAGGGAGGAGGGCCTCCCTTCTTATAGAATTTCAATTCTCAAGCTTGTTGAACAAGCTTGAGTCTTGAATGCAATCCCTCCATACACATGTATGGAGGATGAGAATTGTGCCCACCAGCTATCACAGCTGGCACAAAATATCTACAAAAAGCAGATGGAAAGGTCGCGGCTCAAAAATATGGCCGATCGACCAAAAAGAGTGCCGATCGGCCACCACTTATGGCTGATGGCACCATGCCTTGGCCGATGGATTGTGGGGATGGCCAACAAGCCACCCTCTTCCCTCAGAAGCAAAAACACAAGTCCTTGGTCCACAACCAAGCATAAAACAGACAAGTTGAGAGATCCTAAGGTAAGGCTCGCAGCCGAGACCTTCGGAAACTCAAAACGAACACGAGCATAGATGATCATTGAGTGTTCAAACGATGACGTCCAAGTCTTGAGGACGGTCAAAAATGGGGTGTCTACAATAAGAAAAAAGAGGAAGAAAGGAAACAAAAAGGTAAGAAAAACTGGAGAGAAAATCAAATTTTAATTGGCTGACTCTGAACAGACCGCTCGAGCGGGTGACATGGTCACTCGAGTGAAAAAGCCTCTTTTCCAGAATTTCAAACCTGCAGTTGAGATACTAGATGATCCCCTTTCACCGCTCGAGCAGTACTTCCACCACTCAAGCAGTCCTCCTTTTCTCAGAACATCACAATGCATGAAATTCATGCTCCGTATATAATAATATCCGATATAATACATGATAAAAATATATGTCCATACTCAGAATTTTAAGGCATAAAATCCATACTCTACAAATAATAAAATCTAGCATAATACATAAAAATATCTCCGTGCTTGGAAGAATAATACATAAATTTCATACTTCACAAATAATAAAAAATTCAATATAATAATTAATAATAATATTTCCATGTTGCTCAGAATAATGACGCATAAAAATCCATGCTCAATCTTCGCGATTTTTGACAAAGAGGTAACCTAGAAAAATAATGAAAGAAACCAAGTTGATGATGTAAGACCGAGAGATGGAGTGGAACCAGGCTATTGACATCCTTGTGGACAGGCCACGATGGATGTTGTTCAACTCTTAGTCAAAGAGTTGCCAGGCTCAATTGAGTTCCTCTACTAATAAAAAACTGCCCGGTAATCCAAGTAGATATACTGCTCCACAAATCCATTGTCATGTATTACTGAATTTCAAGGCGATGCTCTATGTTCAAATGGGTCAAACTTTCAATCTCAAAGTTCACCATGATTCAAAACAATACTTTTCACAACCAATATCTAAAAATTAATGCCAAGTTTTGTTGATGATAAAATTAATATTATTCTTTTGTAATGCATGCATCGTAACATATTTCTAAAAATAATTTATATATAGATATATAAATAATTTAACATAATTTTATAAAATATTATTTTAAAAAATTAACCCGTGTATCGCACGGGTCAACTACTAGTAAAATATTATAACACAATGTTTAGGGTTTTCTTTTTTTTTCCTCTCTTTTAATCAATTTCCAAAATAACCACTCACTAATTACTTTATTCTATTTTATAATACATTGCCTTCTCAATCTAAATAAATTAACATTATTTGATCAATTATACTGATTATATATATATATATATATTTATATACATGCATTGTTAAAACCTCACCTCTTCATTATAGACTTGCATCATAAATTTATTTAAACTTAATTAAGATACCCTCCAATAATATTTAATTTGTACTTTAAAATTTACCAACAAAGTATTTGTGATTTGTAAAATTATTATTAATATTATTTATTTTTATTTTTATATTCGAGTTCTCACATTCTCTCCTAAAAAAAAATTAAAAAAAAAAAATTCGTCCTCAAAACTCATATGAGTAAATCATGAGAATAGGTGTAGGTACTTCTCGTGCATCTCATCCTCACATTCCCAAGTCGCCTCTTCAACTAGATGATTATACCATAGTACTTTAACTAATTTAATAGCATTTGTACGCAACATATTTTCTTTCGAATCCAAGATCTGAACATGTGTCTTCTCATACGAAAAATCTTCATTAATCTGAAGCAGCTCATAATCAATCACATGCGACGGATTGTACACATATCTCCTCAGCATAGACACGTGAAACACATTATACACTCCTGCCAACCTAGGGCGTAAAGCCACTCGATGAGCAACCTCACCAATCTTCTCAAATACCTCAAATGATTCAATGTATCTAGAACTCAACTTTCTTTTCTTTATGAACCTAATGACTCCCTTCCATGGTAACACTTTCAAGAATATCATATCCCCTACATGAAACTCTAAATATCTCATACGATGATCAGCATACCTTTTCTGCCTACTCTGAGTAGTTGACAATCTCTCTCTAATGGTAGCAATCTTCCGTGTAGCATCTTCCACCAAGTCAAGTCCCAAGAGCTGCCTCTCACCAACCTCATACTAACACAAAGGAAACCTACACTTTCTCTCATACAAGGCCTCATAAGGAGCAATTCCCAAACTAGAATGATAGCTATTATTGTACACAAACTCCATGAGTAGCAAATAATCATCCCAATTAACCTTCCACTCCAAAGCACAAACCCTCAACATATCATCAAGGATCTGAATAATCCTCTCCAATTGCCTATCTATCTGAGGGTGATAAGCTAAACTAAAATTTAACCGAGTACCCATAGCTGATTGTAATGCACCCCAAAACGTAGACACAAAACGAGGGTCTCTGTCCGACACTATCAACATAGGTGCACCTTGCAATCTAACAATATTATTTATTACCATGGAAATCAAATGAGCTGCCTTTGTCAGTCTATCAACAATCACCCAAACTACATCATGATTACTACTGGTACGAGGTAACCCAAACACAAAATCTATGGTAATATGATCCCACTTTCACTCTGGTATAGGCAAGTTGTAGTTTCCCTGCAGGTTTCTGATGTTCTACCTTAACCTATTGACACACCAAACACTAAGCCACAAATTCTATAATCTCTCTTCATACCATCCCAACAAAAATGTTCACCAAGGTCTCGATACACGTGACGCCCCAAAAATCAGAAACATCAAGGAATACATTAACAAATAAATACAAGGTTTTTCTATAGTTACAAGTGTGGCTCTCTAAGATTAACTTTAAGGATGAAGTCTAAGAAATACCACTAATGAGTCCTTTGGTCAATAATCAAGTAAGATCCCAGGAAAGATCGCAGGAGTCAATATAGTCTCCTTTCAAAGTCCAATATGCTTATATAGTAATGTTACATTTTTTACAGATCTTAACAAGGTAATAACACAAGGTCTACATAAGTTGACAGAAAAGAAGGATAGGTTCACAAAAGATATATGTATATATAAGTAAAACAATAATTACTCCCTCCGTCCCAAAATAATGATCCCTTTTGGGGAATCTAACATTTTTTGGTAGTACAATTATTGCATTTGAAAAAAGTTGATTTTCCAAAATTATCCTTTTGATAGTACATTTTTTGAGAATATCAATGTCATAATTGTACTTTTTATATTGTTTATTAATTTAAAAGAAGGGCAAAATAAGAAATTTATATTATTTTTGTACTTGATTTTTGAAAAGGGACTAATATTTTGGGACAATGAAAAATGGAATAAGGGACTAATATTTTGGGACGGAGGGAGTACAAGATTATCACTTAGTTACAAAATAGGAAGTTCCATCAATTTTACATTCTCCAAAACAAAATAAGATTACAAATGGATTAAACAAAAAAATCTCTAACTTCTTCTATTATAGTCAAATGTCTTCAAATGTTTTGGTTTTGTCTCCGCCTGGATAATAATCTTCAATACCTGGCATGAAACACCATGAGTATGGAAGGCCCAATAAACGTACACATACACCGTTTCTTTTTCTCAATTCAATACACAATCACAATTATAACAAACAAATAATGAAGCATGATATTCAAGTCAAATCAAAGGATTACAAGGTTATATGTTAGTAATCTAGAAATCCCCCAAAGAGATTTCATCCTCACAACCACAAAAATCGGACTCGAATTATTCAATATGCCCCATCTTTTGCTGATTTGCATACCTTACCCCAAATGCCTACAACAGTTATGTACCGCATAGCGCCAACCAAAGACCTTAAAAGATATGGTAAAAATAAGGGCCTTGCCCATAACCTCCTCCAACCTTATCCGTCATAAATACCTAGGGTCCGAATACAACCTGTCTATTCAAGGGTTCCGAACAACTATTTGTGCAAGACTTAACCTTCAATTAGGGAACACGTCCCATCAATCCATACTTGAAATTAACTCGTTATCATCTCATCATTATTCAAGTGATCAAAAACCCAATACCACCCCCATTTAGTTTCCCCTTGAATTAGATATTTTAAGTTAGAACAAGTTATTTACATATGAATATCATCAAAGCACCATGGTAAGAAATGTAGACATAAAAATGTAAAAATCATACTAAGGCCCTAACAAGTGATAAGAAGCACATTAATGAAATTAAAGCATGAAATCATCAACAAACATAAATTTCTAGATTAGATACACTTTAAATATCACAATCTAAGAGACGTTTCCAGTTTTTTTTTTTTTTTTTTTTTCAAACTCAGGCTTTCTATGGTTTGTAGAGAATTTTATCTAGTTTCTAGATCATCTTTCACAAATGTGATATCTTCTCTAGATTTTTAGTTATTAAAGAAATACTCTAGTACTATCCAGATTCGTCGACTGTTACAAAAATCGAATTTTCTCTTAAACCACTCACTCTTTTTCAATAAAACCATTTTTAATTGAAATCTAACACTTTAAGAAAAGTTTTGATACAAAAATGAGGTTAAGAGGATTTTTTGGAATTTTTCTAGAATTTTTGAAAGTGGACTAAAAATACCGATTTTTCTTGCACAGAGCTTGAAATAAGAAGGGTAATAGAAAGAGAGGGCAACCATGAGTAATTTCCCACTTCTATTATGATGAAAACATGCTAAATAGTATATAAATAACTCAAATTTTTAGAATGAAGGTATGCCTTTGGAAATAATGTGAGAAGTGGGTAGAAAAATGTAGTTTTGCTTCCATTAAGTGAAAATACAAGTAGGAAAAGAAATAAGGCTCAATTATTTTATCCAAACACAAGAACACTATGAATACACATCTGAAAATGATACATTAATCCTCTAAGATCATGTATTTGAATGAGAAAATAAAAGAGAATGTTGTGTTGTGGCTTACATGAATGCCTACGAAAGTAGTTTTGCAAGACTTGTTCTCTTTCTCTTCTTTCTACCTCCACAAGCTCACTCTTCAATCCTCTCCCTCTCTCTATGTCGTGTGAGTGTGTACGTGTGATGTTTGATGTGCTAATATGTGGAGGATGGTGGTGTATTTATAGAAAAAATAGTGTGAAAAGTCCAAAATGCACATTGGTTGGAATGTAATGGGATGGACTTGGATTTAGTTAGAATGGAATGAAATAGAAGGTGTTTAGGAAGGTTAAGTGTGGTTTAATTATGGCTAATCCTAGTTTTGTTGGTTTGGAACTAGAATGGAATCACAGTACAAAACAAGCATCCATGATCTATGGTTCTATAGTCAAGATTCTTTCATATTTTCATGCGATATGTTCACAACAGTACACCTGTTGAAGATGTAGAGGATGATGCTAATCCTAATGAAGTTGAGCCAGAAATTGAGAAAGAGCATCCAACTCAAGAACCGCCACCACAACTGGTATCAGAGCTTACGGTTTATTTGGGTTTACTTATTTGTGTAAATCAATGGAGGGGAATGTGGGGCGTATGTCTAGCTTCAATGGAAGCAATTGGGTAACTTGGAAAACTAAAATGGAGAACCTATTATTTTGTAAAGATTTGTATGGACCCATTGAGGGTGATAGTGGCAAACCCGAGGATATAAAAGATGATGAATGGAAGAGGCTTAGTCGAAAAGCCATTGGTGTTATCCGTCAATGGATTAATGACAGTGTATTTCATCATGTTGCTACTGAAACTTCAGCACATGATTTATGGAAAAAATTAGAGGGCCTTTATGATAGAAAATCAGCCACAAATAAAGCTTTTCTGTTTCGTAAGTTGGTTAATTTAAAATATAAAGAGGGCAGCCCTATTCCGGAACATCTGAATGAAATAAAGAATATTGTTAACCAACTTGCTTCTATGAAAATTATTTTTGATGATGAGTTGCAGGCTTTGATGCTACTTAGTTCTTTGCCCGAAAGTTGGGAGACTTTGGTTGTGACAGTTAGTAATTCGGCGCCCGATGGAGTTGTCACAATGGACCAAGTCACTAGTAACTTGTTGAATGAAGAAACTAGAAGAAAATTAGCGGGTTCCTCTCATTCAGAAGCATTTGTTGTGAAAGGCCGAAGCAAAACAAGGGGGAGGAGTAAGACTCCTCATGGTCATGATCAAAGCCGTGACAAATCAAGAGATGGTTCTTTTTCAAAGAAAGACACTGAGTGCCATTATTGCCATGAGAAAGGGCACATGAAGCGAGAATGCCGAAAGCTCAAGAACAAAGAGAAAAGGCGTGACAAAAGTGTGGATAAGAAGCAAGAAGACACAACGGCAGTTACTACCGATGATCTCATGGTTGTTTGTGAAGATGATTGTATCAATTTTGTGGGCCAAGAGAGCAATTGGGTGATTGATTCTGGTGCTTCTTTTCATGTGACTTCTCGAGTTGATTTCTTCACTACCTACACCAAAGGAGATTATGGTTCAGTTCGAATGGGTAATGAATGTTTGTCCAAGATTATTGGCATGGGTGATGTTTGCTTGGAAACAAATTTGGGCTGCAAGTTGTTGCTTAAAGATGTGAGGCATGTTCCCGACATTCGCCTCAATTTGATCTCTACTAGGAAGCTAGATGATGAAGGCTTCAACAACAAATTTGGTGATGGAATATGGAAGCTCACAAAGGGTTCTTTGGTGGTGGCTAAGTGCAAGAAGACTCATACACTTTATTCGATGAAAGGAAAAATTTGTAAAGGTGTTGTCAATGCACTTAAAGATGATACTTCTACCGAATTGTGGCACAAGCGGCTTGGCCACATAAGTGAAAAGGGGCTGCAAGTATTGTTCAAGAAAAAGCTTCTACCCAGTTTGAAAGGTACACATCTCAAAACTTGTGTTCATTGTTTGGCGGGTAAACAACATAGAGTTTCTTTTCATAAAAATGTTGCTTCTAGAAAAGAAAATGTTTTGGAGTTGATTCATTCGGATGTTTGTGGTCCTTTAAAAGTTAGAACACATGGTGGTGCACTTTATTTTGTTACTTTCATTGATGATTATTCAAGGAAAGTTTGGGCTTTTCTGCTAAAAACTAAAGATCAAGTTCTAGAAGTATTTAAGCATTTTTAGGCCATGGTTGAAAGAGAAACAGGGCAGAAATTAAAGTACATCCGATCAGACAATGGTGGTGAATACATTGGGCCATTTGATGAGTATTGTCGCAGCCAAGGTATTCGGCATCAAAAAACAGTTAAGAAGACTCCTCAACAAAATGGAGTTGCCGAGAGGATAAACCGCACCATTGTGGAAAGAACAAGGTGCTTGCTTTCACAAGCTAAATTGCCAAGATCCTTTTGGGGTGAGGCATTGAAGACAGCGGTTGACGTGATCAATTTGTCTCCTTTCTATCCTTTAAATGGTGATGTTCCTGAAAGAGTTTGGACTGGTAAAAATGTGTCTTATGAGCACTTGAGAGTGTTTGGTTGCCAAGCTTTTGTTCACATTCTAAAGGATGAGAGGTCCAAGCTTGATAGTAAGTCAAGACAATGTATTTTTCTTGGCTATGGGCGTGATGAATTTGGGTATAGATTGTGGGATCCGGTCGACAAGAAAATCATTCGAAGCCGTGATGTTGTGTTTCTTGAAGACCAAACAATTAAAGACTTTGGCAAAGGTGATCAACCGGAGCCAAAAACTAGTGACATCATTGACATGGATCCATCTCCTTCATCTTCAATTGATGATGAAATTGGGAGAGATGTGCAGCCACCTGTTGAAGATATAGAGGATAATGCTAATCCTAATGAAGTTGAGCCAGAAATTGAGGAAAAGCATCCAACTCAAGAACCGCCACCACAACTTGAGTTGAGGAAATCTACAAGGGACCGACAACCTTCAAGAAAGTATCCTCCCAATGAATTTGTGTTGATTTCCGATCAAGGGGAGCCTGAGAGCTACCAAGAAGCAATTGAGCATGCAAAGAAAGATGATTGGAAAAAGGTCATAGAAGAGGAGATGAATTCCTTACTTGAAAATCACACTTATGATTTAGTGAAGTTGCCTAAAGGGAGGAAAATTCTGAAAAATAAGTGGGTTTTCAAATTGAAGAATGATAGGAAGAATCTGAAGTACAAAGCACGTCTTGTTGTGAAAGGCTTTGGGCAAAAGAAAGGTATTGACTTTGATGAGATTTTCTCGCCGGTTGTGAAGATGTCTTCTATTCGGGTTGTACTTGGCATGGCTGCAAGTATGAACCTTGAAGTTGAGTAACTTGATGCGAAGACCGCATTTCTTCATGGTGACCTTGAAGAAGAAATTTACATGGAGCAACCAGAAGGTTTTGTGGAGAAAGGAAAGAGAAATTTGTTTGCAAATTGAAGAAATGTTTGTATGGCCTCAAGCAAGCCCCGCGGCAATGGTACAAAAAATTTGACTCTTTCATGATGAATAATGGTTTTTCTAAAACCACTTCAGACCATTGTGTGTTTGTGAAAAATTTCCCAAATGGCAAATTTATTATTCTTTTGCTTTATGTTGATGACATGTTAATTGTGGGTCAAGATTCTACCATGATTAACAAGTTGAAATTGGAGTTAAGCAAGTCTTTTGCTATGAAAGATCTGGGACCGGCAAAGCAAATACTTGGTATGAAAATTGTTCGTGATGGCAAAGAGGGGCTGATTTGGTTGTCTCAAGAAAGCTACATTGAGAAAGTTCTTGAGAGGTTCAACATGAATAAAGCAAAGCCGGTTGGTTGTCCACTTGCGGGTCACTTCAAGCTTAGTTCGAATCAATGTCCTACAAGTGAGAAAGACAAAGAAGAGATGTAGAAAGTTCCTTATGCTTCAGCAGTTGGTTCTTTGATGTACGCCATGGTTTGTACAAGGCCGGATATTGCTCACGCCGTTGGTGTGGTGAGTCGTTTTCTCTCTAATCCGGGTAAAGAACATTGGGCAGCGGTAAAATGAATTCTAAGGTATCTTCGAGGGACTTCGAAGGTGTGTTTGTGTTTTGGGGATGGTAAGCCGATGCTTGATGGGTTCATAGATTCTAACATGGCTGGTGATATTGATTCTAGGAAATCTACTTCGAGGTATTTGATAACTTTTGCAGGGGGAGCTGTGGCATGGCAATCTAAATTACAAAAATGTGTTACTCTCTCAACTACCAAAGCTGAATTTATTACTATTACGGAAGCTTGCAAAGAAGAGTTATGGTTGAAGAAATTTTTGCAAGAATTGGGTTTAAAGCAAGAAAAGTATGTGCTTTATTGTGATAGTCAAAGTGCTATTCACTTGAGTAAAAATTCTACTTTTCATTCGAGATCGAAACACATTGATGTGAGATACCATTGGATTCGTGATGTGTTAGATTCGAAATTGTTGCAACTTAAAAAGGTTCACACGGATGATAATATTTCGGATATGTTGACTAAGACTTTGTCGAGGGATAAACATTTGAAGTGTCGAACTTTGGCGGGTATGGTTAATATCTCCACCTAAGTTGGTAGGGGGAGAATTGTTGGGTATACCTCCTTATTGGAGTGTAGGACCCAATTGGTTTTGGAAAAAGAGTTTAATTTGGTTTAGTATTAATTATAATATATTTTTATATATTATATTTAATTTGTGGAGACCCAATCCATTTTGGAAACAACTAAGGTTTGATAATAAACCCTAGATTCACAATATTTTAGGGTTTGTTTTTGCTCATCCCGAGGTGAAGAGAACGGCTGCTACACATACTCCACTTTGGTGAAATCAATTATTTGGGTGTGTGAACAGTGGAATTAATTTGGGTGGTTCTTTGGTTCATTTTCGGTGTTGATTTGGTTCGTTATTTTGGATCTTCTACAACTCTGGTTCTAAAGATTTTTGTTTATCTATTTGGTGAGGTCTTTCCTCTTGTTTATTTGTGATTATTTGGAATTCACCTAAGGGTGGTTTTGTGAGACCATTAGTGTCTCGTTTGTAATCGTTTGGAAACTTATTTGGTTGATAGTTGAATCGGATTTCGATCCCGTGGACGTGCCTCACATCGAGGGAACCACGTAAAAATTCTTGTGTTGCCTTTGATTTAATTTTTCCGCATTAGTTTTATTCCCATTGATTGATTTACTTGTGGGGAATCATTGATTTTCCCTAACACAATGTACATGCAAGAGGTGGCCAGCCATGTGCTTAGGGTTTTGAGGGATTTTTTCAATTCCTTTTGTGTACAATTTGATATATATTGAAGATATTTTGTGTACAAAAGATTTATTTAAGAAAAAGGTACAAGCATATATATATAAGTACTTGATTTTTGGGTCAAATTGTAAATCTAATAAAATATGGGGACTAAGGCTTAATTTATGAATTAGATTATCTATTTAAGTGTAGAATTTAATTAAATTAGGGTTAGGGAAAACAATTTAGTTTAGGTTTCTCATTTTCTAATTAAAAGACGATCAATCAAACGAACATAATGAGAATCAGAAATCTAAGGTTTTGAGCAATCAATCTATAATTAGGGAGTTAATTAATTAGTATTAGGGTATTAGAAATGATTCCTAAGTTAGTAGGATCAATTAGGGTTTGCATGGTTCCAATTGGGATGCATTTTTTATTCTAGGATTAAAATTGCAAGTAAATGAGGAATCGAGGGTTTTTATTGAAATTACCTAAAAGTAAAGGCCTTAATGAAAATACAAAATCCAGGGGTCTCATAATACATCTTCCAATATGGGATGGGGTCGTTACAAACTACCCCACTTATAAATCCCCACGTCCTCATGAAGGTCCATAATTAATCAGAATTAGAGGCGAGCATGGTTCGGATTGGTTTGGTTCAGGATAAAACAAGGACCAATCTGTTGTCTATGATTCCACAAAAATTGGAACCAAACCAATCCATTTAAATCATGGAACTAATCAAAACCAAACCATTTAAACATGGTTCGGTTCGGTTTGGAACAACGGTTTCACATGATATGTTCACTAGAAAAATTATATAACATTCACCAAACAAACTAATATTAAGCAAACATTGTTCAACATTAATCTACCCAAGATTTTTCTAAACATAAACATATCATTCTACCATTAACTTAAACAAACATAATATCTAGTAAATATACAAATTGTTCAGCATGTAACATGCATAAAAGTCCCATTAAATAAACATTGTCGTGGCAATAATAATTACAAAACTAAAACTTATGCTAAATCATTAAAAAAAAATAGTTCTAGCAGCATAAAGAAGAGAAAACTGAAACAATATAAATTTTGGTTTGGTTTTATATATAAGAGGGTAGGATTGTATACATCAGGTGTATGGTAAGTATATGTGTGGGATCTCCCAGACAGGGGGTCCGAGAGTGCCCGACAATTTGTACCCTCGGTATGGTTCCACGGTGTAATGTGCAACAGAATGAGAGTCCAAATCTGGCAATTCCATAGAAAAACCACTAATCACAAGAAATGCCAAAAATGGACTACATCACCAAACTCAGAGTCGACACCTAATCTTTTGGGGAAAACTAGGAAACTCGTGACTTGTGCCAAAAGGCAATGATCCATCGTAATCAAAGTGTCTTGGCTCAAAAACTTAGGTATGAGAGGGGAAGGTCATGAATTAAGCACCTTTGCTCACCCCAATCAAAGATCGTCCTCTAGTAGTCTATGATATGAGAATTATTATCACAATATGTCAATATAAACCAATTATTATTATTGCTGTAACGCCCCGAAATAAAAGTCAATAAACCATCCACCATATTCATTAAATAACAATGCATGAATAAGTAATTATCTCCCATTAATTCCAATGATTGTACAAAAGAGTAACATGTGCAGGTACACAGTCACAAGCCTTACCCTAAATGTATAGCATATGTTACATAGTAGAGAAATAGAATGAGAGTTAAACAAATAAGAAATGCCCTAAAGGCTTATAGCGTTCCAAGACAGTGCTTGGTTACAACAAAAATGGATTTAAATCCAACATAGTTAAAGCCCTAGGCATGTACAAAACAAATACAACAAAATAATCAAAATGAAGCTCTTGCTTCCAAGTACTCCCAAGCTATTGCCTTGGTGGAGGGCATATCATCAACACTTGAAAATTATTTTCCCACATAGGGTGAGCCAAAGCCCAGTAGAAATAATCCAACACAATATATGAATCTTAACAAAGATATAAAGGTGAAATGCATATGCAATGCTCATGCCAAAACATTTTATATCTTTCTCCAAAACCATGTAATGCTAGCTTAATATCAGAATTCATAAATCACTTCTTTTATAATAGAAAACTGGGCAGTGAATCACACTTTGGGAATCTCAAAACAATTTCAACCTTTCACGGAAATTTCATCCATGGAAAACCGTAAACCGGCAAGCACTACTATTGTCATTTCACGAAAATTTCGTTCGCGGGATTGACACCCATGTATACGCATGATTTTTAAGACTTTCACCATGAACACTCAGGCCAACTTATTTCAACGAGACAATACAAACTTCCCAAATTCACCCCTTTTTCTCAAAATGACAAACGTTTCCAATATATAAATATGAAATAATGCTCGATGCAAATAGATGAGATAACAGTTTTAATTCTCCTAATTCTTATGCAATTTCTACAACAATCATAGCTATCATTCACCGATAGTCCGAAACAGACATCTCTAAACAGATAAACAATTTCCAATAAGAATAAGCTTTCCAAATCTCAAGATATGAGTGATAATATACATCCAACTCCACCATCCTCATCAATATCAATTCAATTTCACATTTCCAACATCAATTCCATTATTTATACAAAATCAACATTACATATGCTTATGGCAAAACCCCAGTTTCTTCCAAAACCGAATCCAAGTTTCAAAACCAACCATTTTATCTCAACTCAACCTCATTTCAAATCCCACAACCATTTTCAAGAATTTATTTGAAAACCCCTCTTTTCATTTTTAACCTAAAACCCTAGATTTGTCCAAAAATCCCCAAATCACAATATTGTTTTAGAAATAACAAATAACTAAGTTAAAAATCACAAAAAAGTGTGAAGAATCCCTACCTCAAGCTTAGAAGATGAGAGAAAGAATGAAGGAAACTTAAAGAAGCCGAAAATCAACTTTGCTCCGATTAGAACGAAGCCCTCGTCGAGCTCTACCTTTTAACAAAGGGACATAGATGAAGAACTCGATGGATCTAGGTGTATTTGTAGAGAGAAGTAGAGTTTTAAAGAGAGAGGGTATAGATCTAGGGTTCTTAGAATGTTTAGAGAGAGAGAGAGAGAGAGAGAGAGACATCAAAAAGTGATCTAAAAAGCAACTTTTATAGATTGATATACGCGTAGACCACTCGAGCGCAAGAAGTGTCGCTTGACCTACCAGACACAATAAGTGTGACCGCTCGAGTGCAAGAAGTGATCGCTGGAGCGAAGAATACAAACTCCTAGAAGTTTTACAGACAGAAGACCACCGCTCGAGCTCAATAAAGGTCGCTCAAGCCAACACCACTCCAGCGCAAAAAGTGTTGCTCGAGTGAAGAATGCCAACTCCTAGTATCTCTTTAGGCCTGCAAAAGTATTGAGAGTTTACAATTATTGCTCGAGTGCAAGAAGTGGCACTCGAGCGAAGAAGCTAAGATCTAGGCAACAACAATTTGAAAGACAAGCTACCAACCTATTCCAAACGCAACCAACACATCCCAATAGCCAAACTCAAAGAGAAATAAGGGGAAACAAGACATGAACAACTACATAAGACAATGAAACCCGGATCCAAAACATCTAATGGGTCAGGTCTAAACCAAAATCGCTATAATTGCTATCTACACTAAGTGAGGTAGATAAATATAGATCAAATCACCTATTTTGGGATACTCTGATATGTTGCTATTTTGAAAAGAGTTTGACAAGCAGAAATCTCATGAAAAATTTAGACATCTGCCACACGAGAGATTCGAACCATTCCAACTTAGGCAATGAGACCTTCACACAATGAGCAGTCATGGAGATATAGCAAATAAGTACAACCTCATGGTAGCATACTAGACATAGTATGAAGCACTCACAAGCAAGATGTAAAGATGAAAGAAACTCACCTAGTACACCTCTGCACCATGCCAATAGCATAAGGGGTTAGAAAATAATGCAAGATCCTAGATGTTAAACTATATAATATGTAGAGAAAGGATTTAGAGATGCTTATCGGGTACTCCAGCCAAGCAAAAATAGAAAATAGTCTAAATAGAATATGCATGATCCTAGAAGTGATGTCTAATGCAAAATCCATACACAATGGGTCCTAAGGTCTTTGGACACTATCAAGATGGCATACGAAATGGCAAAATGCAAGCCACATAATTAAACTAAACATAATGGTCCAAGCCCGGATGCATGCTCTTATATTATTCATGCGATTACAATGATAATAAATCTAAACTAACAAAGAGAAAAAAAGTATAGAGAATAAAGAGTGAAGGTAAGGAGAAGAGAAACCCATCCCAACGTACGCAACAGTATAATGAATACGAGCTAAGAAAATGACAAGATAAGATAAAGAAAACTCCAACAAGGATAGAGAGGTTCTCTCCCTCTAACGCATAAGAAATGAGTATAAGTTACCCAAATCCATGAGAGATAGTGGTAAGAGAGGAGATCCAGTCTATCCTTGAGAAAGAAGCCATATCCGGGTTTCTACATCATCAAAACTAGCATAAATTGTAAAAAGAGCAAAAATTCTAATGAGATGAGGGAGATTCTCATCCTCATACTCATAAAAAGGAGCATAAAATGCTCAAATCCATGTGAAGTAGGTTCGGGATGAAAGAATCTATCCCCTCTCATAGAGGAAATCGTGTCTGGGTTTCTAACCCACAAAATCAAAAAGAAAGCAATTCGAGCTTGGCCAAAGCCTCTATATAAGCCGCCGCTAACCATAAAAAGAAGAAGAAAGAGAGAATCTAACTAAGCTAGCAGAAATTCAAACAATCCCAAAAGATCTTCAAAATAAAATCAAAAAAAGAGAGAGTAGAGATAGATTTAGAGAGAAAATATGAAAGTGGAAGTAGGGATTAACTTTAAACTATCATGGCCCAACCCGATCATAAGCTCTAACCTAAGCTCCGTCTGATCAATAGAGGTCTTCTAGCTTTAAGTCATCCAAGCAAAGTTATGTAGAAAGTAGTCCAAAATTCTCAACAAACTCTCTCTTTCTCTTAGTATATTTGATTGAGTATTAGAGGAAGTGATTAGAGAGGATTAGGGATGTTGATTAAAATTTTGGAACCCTTTTCTCTCAAGAGGGAGGGTGATTTTATAAGAATTTGGGGTTTGGCATATTCCAAGATCCTTGGGATACCTCACAAGAAAGTTGTTTAGCTGACGTCAAAGCAGGTTGTGTCAGATAAGAGTTGTCCGATCGATGTAGAGTAGTCCGGCGTGGTTCCTCATAAAATTGTTTGGTGAAGTAGAAAAGGCTTGGAGATGCGTCCACAGATCAAAGTTTTTTGGTGTGTTACAGAGAAGTTGTCTGGCCAACCTGATCTTATCTAACACATTTTCTTGAAAGGTTTCCTCAATTTTCTCATTCATTTTGGCATTCTAAGCTAACTTTTTTAAAAGATGATCAAACATTTTTAGAAAATACATTGCCTAGAATAGCCAAAATGAATGAAAATGTGTCAATTGCCTTAAAAAAATATTTTGAAAATGGGTTTGAAGGTCCAAAAAACGTTTTGGCCAAAATAGATGTAGGAAAGGTTATTTCTCTCTCCATCTCTTACTTGTTGCTTGGAACGACCTTTGGTGTCTTCATCGAGAGCTTTTTGTGGAGCACCCAAGTCTTAAGCCAATCAAAAATGGGGTGTTTACAATATAGATTAAGTTATATATGGTCCGATTCAGTTCCCATCTAGAACCGAGGACTTAAATCTGAAACCGATCCATGGAGACTGGTTCCCCAATTTTCCAAACCAGAACCAAACCACAGATTTGAAAAACCAAACCAAACCTACCGGATTGGACTGGACTAGTTTGGTTTGCAGATTTTTTGGATTACTTGCTCAGCCCTAATCAGAATACCACAACAAGCTCATGGCCAACCTAGAATAAGTGACTCACATGGTTATGTGCATGGGTCGGCTCTAATACTATTTATAATGCCCCACTACTTGCTGGCCCAAGTAAACTGTGGGTCTACCAAGATAACCCAAAAGCTTAAGTCCAAGTTACCTAGTAGCAAACTCGTGGTGCCTTATATGCCTAAGAACACCCATGCAAACTTCCGATGTGGGACAAGGTCGTTACATGGACCAAACTTTTTAAGGTGGGAATAATGCAACAACCGAGTCATGCATTGTATTCATGGACTTAATCATCATAGGAATTCTCTTATTTTGCTTTGCATTATATATGTGTTATGCTAGCTCTAGAAAGGATTTAGGACTATTGAGTATGAAAAGGAATTTTTGTGTTTGATGGAAAACCCTAGAAAGCATATACTTGAAAGGAAACTTAAGAAGCCTACAACAATTAGAATGTAGAACTTTGGCTTGAGAATTAGAAGGGCAATGTAGAGTTAGGGAATCTATCTTGAATTAGAGAATTGGACACTTAGATGTTTTAAGAAACCTCAGTAAGGAGTTTAATAATTTTAGTCTAATGAATAGAGTTTAATGAGTACTTCATTGAAAATTAAGTGCGATTGGCAAAAGTTAAGAAGGATTAACTAAAGCCTAAGTAGGATTAATTAGACTAACGAAGATTAAGGACTAAGTATGACTAAATAGAACTAAGTATGGTTAATTAAGCTAAGTGGGTAATTAGTGAAACACTTACACTAATTAATTTTTGGTGATACACACACCTCAATATTTCTTACAAAACAAAAGAGAAGAATAGAGAAGAAATGAGAGAGTTCTTGAGTTGTTGAGGAAGAAGAGGGAGAAAAGGGAAAGAATCAAGAAAAAGGCTTGAGAGATTCAAACCATCAACCTATAAATCAAGAGAAATTCACAAAAAGGTAAGAAATTCAACCCTCTTTCTTGTGTTATTGATTTAAATTAGCTAGGAAATCGTTTAGACTAAGTTTTGAGAGATTGAAATTGAAAAAGATAGGAAAGAGTTTGAAAAATAGAAAGGGTTTGAAGAATTTGCAAGAAAATAATGTTTTAACTTTTTTTTACTTTGAATTCATTGCATACAAATGTTTTCCTACAAAGAACACATTATCTATTCATGTTTGAAGCCTTAAACATTATGTTTTGGAGGATTGAAATGAAGAAAAATCAGAAAAAGTTTGAAAGAAAGTTAGGTTGAAGAATTCTTAGATCAAATCTTATTTTTGGTTGTTTTAATCTTGAATTCATGCATTCAAATAGGTTTTCAAGGATCATACATCGTTTATTCATGTTTTGGCAATCATATATCATGTTTTGAAGCTTTTAGGAAAACAAAATGGTTAAAGAACCACAAAGAATACTAAGAACACCTTTAGCCCGAAAATCTACTCAACGAGCACTCAAGCAGCCATCAACCACCGCACGAGCAGCTAGCTTCAAAACCATACTGCATGATTTGCCACACGTACGGCCTAGGCCATCGCACGTGCATCCAATGTGAAATCCCGTATTTTTGAGGTATTAATATTTATGTGAGAGGTATTGGTGATTTATTATAATAGTTTGGTGGTGAGATTTTTAAATGAGAACCTAACTTATTTTCTTACATTTTCTTTATCTCTTTTTATCTCCACCACATTATTATCATTATCTTATTCATCTCTTTTATTTTATTTTATTATTTGTTTCTTTACTTGGGCTCCAAACAAAGCCCCATGTGCCACCCCATTCCTTCCCCATACCCTTTGGATTTTTTATTGAAAGACAACACCATACCTTCACATTTTCATTGTCCTTTCTTTTCTTTTTCTCTTTTTTTTTTTTCCTTTTTAATCATTCTTTGCTTCTACTTTTCCCCTATAAATTGATCCCATTCCCCTTTCATATGTTCTTGCCTTCGGCTCTCTCTCTCTCTTTCTCCTCATTTTTTTCATCCTCTATTTCGGCCTTTTCCCTTTTTTGCCCAAATTATTTGCTAAAAATTTTATATTTTGTTGGGGAGTGTTTAAGTGCTTACAGTAAGCACTCATTTTTTTTCATCCTCTATTTCAACCTTTTCCCTTTCTTGCCCAAATTTTTTGCTAAAATATTTATATTTAGTTGGGGAGTGTTTAAATGTTTAGAGTAAGAATTAGCAATTTTACAAAAGAGGGGAGTTGTAGATTTTGTCAAACCTTACATACCTTATGTCTTAGAATTTTAATCTGTTATTTTTGGAGATCTATGGAGAAATTTTAGATAATTAAAGTGTTGGTAACGGAGGAATTGATTTGAGGTAACTGGATGATATACAATATGTTTCCTCTAAATCGTTTTGCGAAGAGTTTTTATTTTAATTACTTTCAATATGTAGTCCTCTTGATTATTGTGATCATTTGATAAATTTTGTGAAATCATTCCATGTTGATTCGTTTGATTATTCTGGTCATTTGATTAAACTCCGTGTAGTTACTCTGTATTGGAAATGTTGATTTGTCTAACTAACTGACATGGAAATGCTCCGTACATAGATTGAGTGGACCCTGTCAATAGCTTGCACCAATATGCCCGAATAAGTAGTTGTGCTTGGGTGAAGTGGGTGAGGCCAGTGAGGCTGGCCACTAGTCATGTACTGAGTAGGACTGGATATTTGGTCATAGGTAAGTTATCATATGTTAAGTTGATTTGTATAGCGTTTCTGGTTTAAACCCGACCCATTTTATGTTTGGATCTGGGTTTCATTGTCTTATCCAATTGTTCATGTCTTATTTCCCCTTATCTCTCTTTATTTTGGCTTTTGAGACGTGTTGTTTACGTTTGGAACAAATTGGTAGCTTATTTTTCAAATTGTTGCAACACTTCTTGCGCTCGAGTGGTCTTTATGAACCTTCAGTACTTTTGCAGATTTGTAAAACTACTGGGAGTTTGTATTCTTCACTCAAGCAAAGCTTCTTGCGCTCGAGCGACGATTGTCTGTCTGTAGCTTCTTCACTCAAACTACTGGGAGTTTGTATACGAAACCACCATTGTTCCATGGGCATGTAGACCCATTAAAAGCTGAAGCTTGGGTCCTTGGAATTGAAAAATTATTTGAGGTATTTCCGTGTGCCGAGGCACAAAAGTTTCAACTAGCTGCATTCACTCTAGAGGATGAGGCAAGAAGATGGTGGATGCTAATTCGAGAAGACAATAAAGGGATTAATTGGGCACGATTTCTTGAAATTTTCTATGAGAAATATTTTCCACAGTGTGCCTGTGATCAAAAAGTCCGACTTTGAGGAACTTAAGCAAGGTAACATGACAACAGTTGAATATGAAGCAAAGTTCACAGAGTTGGCCAGGTTTGCACCGCACATGATCGATACCGATTATAAAAAGGAGAGAAAGTTTGAGGGTGGACTTCGGAATGCAATTTTAGAGAAAGTAAACATTCTAAAATTACCAAAGTACGTGGATGTTTTAGATAGATGATGCTATCGTTTGCACACCAAAATAAAATGAATAAAACCGATAACAACTACTATTACGAAGTGTAGCGGTTAAGAACGAGTGTCAAACCACAGAGACTAGAGCAAGTTATTTTTAATTCAAAGATTTCGGTTTTGGAAATGGAAAATGAGAAAAATAAACCTTAGGGTCTGGAATCCACTACTGACGTTGTAATTGGGAGTTATAGTATTTAGGCTGCAGAAAATCATTGAAATGGGTACTAAGATATGCCTTGGTTGGGACTCATCACTTAAAAAGATTTATGTTTTAAAATTAGAAAGCCACGAATCATCTTCGCTTAGCACTGTAGACACCCCATTTTTGACCGCCCTTAAGACTTGGGGCACCTCAGATTACTCACCCAATGATGAATTTGTACATTGGACAAACGCTCGATTTCCTCAACAGGAAGGCTCAATTTCAAGCCTCAGAAGCCTACAAACCTTGCACCACTTTTGGACCAAAATAGTATTTTTTCAAGCCTGACCACTTAGAGGCCTGCAGGCCAACTAGTGGCCGGATGGCCAGAAATGAGTGGCCAGTCGTCCCCTTAGTGGCCGGCTGGCCAGTTGTGCCGGTAAAATAGATATTTTTTTGCCACTTGCGCCAGTTGTTCCCATAAGTGCATGCACTGCACCAGCTATCTCTATACTGATATTTCTAAGATAGTAACATATTTTTCTATATATACTTGACCCCCCTCTAGAATTTAGGTTAGAAAAATTTTGTGAAGCAAAATTCTTGAAAAATATTTATCTCTCTCTACCTTGCAACCTATATACACCTTACCTAGACTTCCTAAACTAAATTTTTAAAGTTCTTTGCTAAGGTTATTGAGCTTGAATTTTAGCTCTTGAGGGTGGAAATTTGTTGGTTTAAAACTCAAAGTGTTACTCCTCTTCAAGAGGTATAACTCTAGCTCTTTTACACTACTTCTTTCCTATTTTTTTTTTACTATTTTTGAACTGTTTTTTAACTGTTTTTATGGGCCGGAACTTGTGGTTTGAAGCTACTAAAGGTAGAGGGGTCAATCACCCTTCTTTGAACCTTGTCTCCTAAGCTTTTGCCCTTGTGTTTCCCATCTCTTCCGCAACTATTTTCTAACTTTTTACCACTAATTTTTAGAGATTTTCATGGGCTAAAAATGTAGTTTTGAGGTCCCCAAAATGGAGGGGTTAGCCACCCCTCCTTATGCTTGCTTACTAGCTTAATTTCTCCATTGCTTTAGCTAACTTTTTCAAGTTTCTCCATGTTATTTTCAGCACTATTTTTAGCAATTTTAGGACTGTTTTAGGTTGTTTATTTCATTTATGCTTTGTATAGTATGCTTGTAGTGTAGTTGTCCTCATAGTTTTGGTAGTTTTGGTGGTTTAGGCGTTAGCCACCAACCTATTTCAGTTGATAGCATGTATTTCATGCTTTTCATACTTGTGTCCATATATAATCACTTTTGCAACCTTTCTCCTTTCTTGGCTTTTTTATTTCTTTGAGAGTTGTTTCAATCAAGTGTTGTTTAAGCTTGAGAAAGAGACCCTTCAATGCTAAATGGTTTAATCTCTTCGAAGGTTCATTACCAGGGCATTACCTTTCTCTCATGCCCAAAACAACTTCTTGTTTGACACTTCTCTCCATTAGTGGACTTAATGCTCATTTTTGGACTAAAATTACTAATGAATGGAAAGGAAAGTAAATGAGGCAATAAAATTGGGGCTAAAATGGAACAAAATAATAACATGGTTTGGGGTTCAATCAGACGTTAGTTGAAGCCATTGAGTCTTGAGTCATTTCATACTTGTTAGTTATGATAATGATTCAAGATTCGATGTCAACCACTTCTCTTGATTAATATCATGATAGGGAGAGGGTTTTGTTGGTCTTATAGCTTCATTTATTGAGTTTTTGTCCGTTGATCCATAAATCATCACACAATGAATTTGTGTCGATTGATGGTTTGTGAATCAAGCCTATTCCTCCTTTGATCTGTTTGATGATAAGGAGAGGCAGGATAGACAAACATTCCCTGAAAATACTCTGTTTGTGCTCTGTTTCTTGTCTGTTGCAGCAAGGCAGTAACAAAAACTAGTGGCCGACCGGCCACCTCACTGTGCGGCTGACCACTTCTTCTGGCCAGCTGACCACCTCTTTTCAACTAGGCAGTGTCTTTTTCCTTGTAAAACAGAACAGAGACTGGGGAAAAACAGTTCAATTTTCTAACTGCGCAATAGAACCATTCTGTCAGCAGAACAGAGGTATTTTCGAGTGGAAATCTACATTCATGCATGAGCCATATCTCGTTTCTCAGGACCCGTTAAAATTATAATTAATGTAGTATGTTGTACCTAAAGTAGTGGACTTGTAATAATTAATTACTTAGTTAATTGATTCTGTATTGTAAATAGCTAGTTAATTTTTGCATTATACTTAATTAATTAGCTAGAATAGTTAGTTAATTTGTGGCGTTGTAATAATTAGATTAATTAGCTAGGACATTTATTCGAACCCTCTTGTGTGAGGGCAAATATATAATAATGTGCGTGTCTTCCAACCTCTGTTCTTTCTCCCTTTTATTTACCCGCTTATAATGGATAGCCTAGAGCATCATGTTTCGTTTAGCATGCTCCATGATTTGCATTCATTTGTCTCGCATGCATAAGGTTCAATTCATCATTCTAAACAAACATGGTTATTTATTACTTCATTGAATACGTGCGCTACCACATGCCATCAAATTGATTCACATGCCATACTAATAGCCAAGACTATTATTTGCATATCGTATGTGTTGCATTAGTTATATTGCATTGATTAGGAGCATGCATTTTTTCTAATTATTTTATTCGCTTTGGCTTGCCTTAGAGTACTAGGTGAGCATTTTCGCTTTAGCATATTGCATACGTGTGATTGTTGCCATGTCAAGCATGATTACCATGAGGCTAAGTGCTTAAGTGATATATCTGTTTGAATGCATGTGGATGAAGACTAACTCCTTAAGTTGGGATGATTTGCTTAAATGTACATATGAAATCACTTTTTCAAGTGGTACATATACAAACACCTTTCAAAACACACATGAAATCAAAATGTTCCAACTTTTGCAAATTAGTCTATACCTTGTGCATCACATAGTAAGTTAGTGTAACAACCCCGTGCAGACACCCCATTTTTGACAGCCCTTAAGACTTGGGCGCCACAGATTGATCACTCGATGATGAAAGTTGTGCTATGCAAATGTTCGATTTCTTCAACAAGAAGAGCTCTAAATCCAAACCTTACACCCTATTTTGGACCAAAACTTTTTTTTAGACCTTAAAACCCTCTCTTTCAAAATATTTTTGAAAATGTTTCTACAATGTTTCAAAGCTCGCATTTCATTAAAAACTACACTTTTCAGTAAACCGAGTAAGGGCAAAGTGGAAATAAATGAAAGAGAGGTGAACCCTTTGAAAAAAATCTTTAAAACATCTTATGTAGAGGTTTTGAGTTAAAGAAAATAAGAGTGGAGGGAAGAAACCTAGTTGGGGAAGAAGTTGGGCATGAACCGTTAAGAGAGAGTCGAGCTGCCCTCACTAAATCAGGTCTATCCTTTTGTACACTTGGACTTTAGTTATGAGGCCACAACCATTGGAAAGTGGACTTTCAGGGCTACATTTTATGTGTAAGAATCTCCTAAAGCCGAGTCCGGATGAGGGAGATATGGCTGTTTGAAGTTAGGCATCAATCCGATTAAAGCCAAAAATGAGCAACCTTCACTAAAATAGGAATATCTCTTTGCACACTTAGAATTTAGATGTGAGGCTTCCACCATTAGAAAGTATACTTCTGGGGCTTCAATTTAGACTCAAGAATGACCTGCGAAGGACTTCGGATGAAGGAAATATGCCCATTTGAAGTCGGGCCCGAAAAATAGATTTTTGTGGCCAGCCACTGATGTGGCTTGCTGGCCCCTTGCCAGCCATAGGTGAAGTTTGCCGGCCCCATGCCAGCCATGGGTGAAGTTTTTCGGCCACTGGTATCAAAAATCAATTTTTTTTTGCAGATATTTACCTCCAGCTGTTTGCACAAAGTTCCAGCTGTCCATTTGATGATATTTTCGACCAAAGCTCACATTTTTCTCTATATAGATGACGTATCTCTCATATTTCAAGGTTAGAAAAACATTAGGAGTGAAGAAATATTTTGAAAAATATCCTCTCTCTCTACAATCCTCTTTCTCTACAATTCTCTCTCTCTTTTGCAACTTGCATAGCCTATGCCCAAACACTCTAAACCAAACCTGGAGAACTTCTTACTAAGGTGATTTGAGCTTGGATTTGAGCTCTTGAAGCACTTGAGAGTGTGAAATTGGTTGGTTGTGACTTAAGGGTTCATTCCTCTCCAAGAGATATACTTCTCTTACTTTTGCACCATCTCTACAACACTTGTTTTCCATGTTTGCTTGCTATTTTTAAGCTCTTTAAAACATGTTTTTATGGGTTGAAGCTTGTGGTTTAAGGCCATTAAAAGTAGAGGGGTTAATCACTCTTCTTTGAACCTTGTTCTCTAAGTCTTTCCACTTGTGTTTCCCATTCTTTTATCAACTTTTGTTAAGCTTTTTACCACTGATTTTCAGAGGTTTTCAGAGGCCTAAAAAAGTGGTTTTGAAGTCTTAAAAATAGAGGGGTTAGCCACCTTCCTTTGGCTTGTTTACTAGCTTAAATTGTTCCATGTTTTAGATTTCTTTCCAGCACATTTTTGTACTATTTTTGGACTGTTTTTGGACTATAAAAACTCTACATTTTTGGGCTGAAACTTAGGTTTTAAGGCCATTAAAGGTTGAGTGGTGGTGCACCCTTCTTTGTACCTTGTTTTGGAGGTCTTTACCCTTGTGTTTCCCACCCTTTTACTATCTATTTTTGAACTTTTAAACACTGAATTTCAAAGTTATTTCAGTGGCTAAAAACACTTTTCGAAGTCCAAAATTAGAGGGGTTAGCCTCCCCTCCTTGTATCTTGCTTACTAGCCTAGCATGCTCTGTGTTTTAGCCTATTTTTCTAGCTGTTGTTAACTCAATTCCAGCATGTTTTAGGACTATTTTAGACCTATTTTAGGACTATTCTTAGCTATTTGCTGCATTTGAGCTTTGTTTTGCATGGTTGCAGTGTAATAGTCCTCACAAGCTTGGTGTTTTAGGTCATTAGGCATCACTTGTTTGAGTTGATTGCATGTTTTTGGTATTTTTTTGCACTTCATTTCAGTACCTAATCACCTCTGCAACCTCCCTCATTTCTTGGCTTTTCATTTTGCTTTGAAAGAGGTTCAAGTCATTTGTTTGCCTAAGTGTGGAATTGAGGTTTCATGCTTAATGGTTTAATCCCTTTGGGAGTTCATTACCACCGGTATGAGACTTTTTCCATACCAAAAGCAACATGTGTTTTGAGCCTTCTTTCCCTTAGAGGACTCTAACTCACCATTTGGACTTAATTGACTAAGTAATGGTTGGTAAAGTTAAAATGAGTAACTAACAACTTGGGACTAAAATTGAGCAAGATAATAACCTGTGTGTTATGTGTTCAATCGGACGTTAATTGAACACAAGGAAAATTGGGACATTTCATACTCAAAGTGATGAAATGTCTCAAGTTTCCTAGGTCTCCATTACCCTTGATCATGCATGATAGGGTGATGGTTCTTGAGTGTCTTGTTTTGCATTCATTGAGATTGCATACCTTGAATCATAAGCCATCATGCAATGAACTTGCTTGGATTGGTGGTTTGTGGTTTAAGTTCACAACTCCTTGGATTTGTCCATGAAAATGAGGGGTGAATTGTGCAGATAATCCTTGGAAAAACCCTCTTTTTGCTCTGTTTGTCCTCTGTTGCAGCATGATGATCCAGTGCATCAATGGCCGGCAGACCACTATCCATGGCCGGCAGGTGTCCGACAGGTGGCCGGCAAGGCACCATAGATGGCCGGCAGACCACTTCCATATCCAGCACCTGGCCGGCAGCCTTTTCCAGTGGCCGGCTGGCCACTAATGTAAACCTCAATAGAATGTTGGTAAGGTGGAGCAAAATGGTTCTGGAAGTGTTCAACTCTGCAAACAGAGGCTTCCGAGAGCAAAAATGAGGGATATGTTTGGTTTGCATTTGGGAGATGAGTTTTAGAAAAAAATTTCTAAAAAATTATTTGGTTTGAGTTTTTCTCAAAAAATTTCCAAAATCACTTTCTCTCTCTTACACATCAATCAATCACTTTTTCTCTCTCCTCTCTCCTTCTCAATCACTTTTTCTCTCACACACATCTACTCAAATTCTCCCAAAATATCAAATCATCCCAAACTCCCAAAAAAACAACTCTCCCAAAATATACAACCCAACAAACCAAAAAAATTTATAAACTCTCTCCCCAAATTTTTTTTCAAAAACAACTCTCCCAAAAACAAACCAAACAAGCCCGAGGTCTTTTCTGGCGGTATCCAAGCATATGCATCTTTCATTTCCCGAGGCGAAGTAGTGGCAGAGTAGTTAATATCTTTAATTACTTAGTTTGCTTACATTTGTGTTGTAACTTAATTAGTTTAGCTATTTATTTCATTTGGTTTGTAATAATTAACTTAATTAACTTAATTAGCTTAGCTTAGTTAGCTAGTTAGTTTATTCATTCGGACTCTCCTTCATGAGAGCAAAATGTAATAATGTGCATGTCTTCTAACCCCACGTCTCTCTCCTTTTTACTTAACCGCTTTTGATGGTTAGATTAGGGTCACGTTTCAATCAGCATACCTTATGCTCGCATACATTCATGTTGTCTCGCATGCACCGAGGCTCAACGCATCATTCAAACTGCATTGTCATTTCAATACCTTTTTTCAATACGTGTTTAAACCGCATGTTATCAAATCGATTCATATACCATATTAGTAGCCGAGCCTATTAATTGCATTCTTCGCATGTGTTGCATTAGACACTTAGCATAGTTAGGAATCATGTGTTGCATTAGAGTACTAGGTGAGTTTTTAGTGCTTTAGCATATTTGCATGATTATGAATATTTCCATGTCTAACATGCTCACTATGAGACTAAATGCTTATTTGATAAACTGTTTGAATGCCTTTGTTTGAATTGGAACGATTCAATAAATGTGCGTTTTACGCCCACTTTGTTAAGTGGCAAATCAATTTTATGCCCATTATGTTTAGTGGCAAATTCGCAAACTTTAAGCCCACTGAAGGTGGCAAATTCAAACCATTTTCACAAACAAACATGAAATTGAGTTGTTCCAATTCTTGCAATTTTAGTCTATACTTGCTTGTGCGCATCACATAGTAAAGCTAGCTTAAAAACCGAAACAAGAGCACATAATGTTTATAAACAATCATATCATGATTAGTAGAGGCCAATCTTTGATCGGGCGATCGGAGGTGCTCAATTCATGACCTTCCCCTCTCGTACCTAAGTTCTCGAGCCGAGACAACTTTGGTGATGACTAACACGTGGCCTTTGGCACGAGTCATGGGTTTCCTAAATTTTCTCGAAATAAAATATTTAGATGGCGACTTTGTATCTGGCAAAGCAGTCCATTAATCGATTTTCCAAAAGATTTGCTGGATTTGGACTCTTTGGTGTTTATCAATTTCACATTGCACTTGTGAGATTAGATTCAGAACCGCGGGAGTCCAAACTGTAAGGCTTCTTTTCGAGTTTCTAAAAAGGGTGCGAAAAAGTCGAGCTACACCCCGACCCATGATTAACATATAATCCATCATTAAGAATGTTTAATAAGTATCCAAGATGAAATTGTGTGATTAATTATTGTAGACACCCCATTTTTGACCACCCTTAAGACTTGGGCGCTACTGATGGTTTACTTGGTGATGAAAGGTGTGCAGTGTAAAGGTTCGATTTCTTTGGCAAGGAGAGAGTAGGAGAGAGTCAAATCCAAACCTTATACCCCATTTTTGGACCAAAAATATTTTGACCAAAGATTTTAGACCTTAAAACCCTCTCTTTCAAAATATTTTTGAAACAAAGTTCCTACGATGTTCCGACGCTCGCATTTTGTTAAATGTTGTGCTTTTCGGTAAACCGAGCAAGGATAAAGTAGAAATGAATGAAAGAGAGATGAAATCTTTGAAAAATATTTCAAAACACCTTGTTTAGGGGTTTGGAGTTGAAGAAAAGAGGAGAAGAGGGAAGAAACCAAGTTGGAGAAGAAGATGGGCATGAATCGCTAAGAAAGAGTCGAGCAGCCCTCGCTAAATCAGGCCTATCCTTTTGAATACTTGGCTTTCAGCTATGAGGCCACCACCGTTCGGAAGCTTACTTCCGGGGCTTCATTTTTCACTTAAGAATCTCCTAAAGCTGTGTCCGGATGAGAGAGATATAGCTAGTTGAAATTAGGCATCAATTCGGTTGGACCGAAACTGAGCAGTCTTCACTAAAAGAGGGATATCTCTTAGCACACTTGGAATTTTGATGTGAGGCTACCACCATTGGAAAGCTTACTTCCGAGGCTTCAATGTGCACACAAGAATGACTTGAAAAGGCATTTAGATGAAGGAGTTAGGCAGCTTCAAGTCGGGGACCAGGACTGATTTTTGCGGCAGACCACTAAGAGAGTGTGCCGACCACAAATGGAGCATGCCAACCATATGCCGACCAGAAATGATCCTTGTCGACCAGAAAAAGTGGTCGGTCGACCAGTTGAGGTGGTTGGTAGACCAGAAATTTCCAGGAAGCCCAAAATCTACAGATATTTCCTCTCCAGCTGTTGTGCACTGCATTAGATATTTCCAAATCAGATATTTCGACCAAATGCTCATATATTGCTATATATTGAGCCATATCTAGAATTTTGAAGGGTTGGCAAGTTTAGAGAGCCTCTCTCTCTAAAGTCTCTCTCTCTCTAGAATTTTGAAGAGCAAAAATTCCAGTCCCTCCCTCTAAAAGCCTCTCTTTCTTCTTGTTTTGAGCCTTAAGCTTAGAATCCTCTGCACTTTTGCAAAGAGACCCTTGATCAAACTTAACCATCATTGGGCTGAGATTCTTTGAGGATCATTTGGAGCTCCTAAGGTGGTTTTAGCTCAGAATTTGGACCTGTTTTGCAGCTGTGCATCAAGGGGAAAAACTCTCTCCCTTTTAGCTTATTTTGCATGCTTGCTTGGCCATCTTTTCACACTACTTTGGGCTGTTTTTGGGGTGGTGTTGAACTACAAAAACCTTTATTTTTCCTCTATTTTTCAGTCCTAAAAGTGTTGGTTGGTGCCTTGTTTGGCTAGGGGGTTATTCTCCCTTTTTGTTCCTTGGCTTGTGAGGCCTTTTGAGCCATCTTTCACCACCTTTCAAACCAACTTTTTTGGCCTTTAAACCACTGAATTCCAGAGGAATTTTAGTGGTGAAAAGGTGGTTTTGAGGCCCCAAATAGGAGGGGGTAGTCCCCCCTCCTCTTGTCTTGTTAGCATGTGTTGTTGGCCTCATACTTGAGCATGTTTTTCTACAATCTCTTGACTTGATCTAAGCATGTTTTTGTGACTTTTTTAACATGTTTTAGCTCTGTTTGTGGCTGGCTTGGCCACTCCTTGCATGCTCCTTACACTTGTAGTGTAAACCTTGCTCACTAGCTTTGCATACTTGCTATTTTAGGCTATAATTCTAGCATGTTTTGGCTCCACTCCAGCACATTTTTTGCCATTATTTAATATGATTTAACTTCGTTTTTAGTTGGTTCGATCACTTGTTGCATGCTTCTTACACTTATAGTGTAAATCCTCTTTGCTGGCCTTGCATGCCTAATGAGTTAGCTTGTTATTCTAGCATGTGTTGGCTTAGTCTCAGCCCATTTTTGGTGTTATTTTGACATGCCATAACTCTGTTTTTGGTTGGTGGAGTCATCTCTTACTTGGTTTGTGCACTTGTAGTGCAATCTTGCCCATTAGCCTAGTGTACTTGGTGTTTTGGCCCTTCATGCTAGCTTGCCTTGGCTATACTCCATACATGTGTAGACGTCCCCGAACGCCCCGGGAGGGAGGACTCCCGTTCTTGTTCGTTTTTGCGGGTCTACTACAGTTCGGACTCAAATTGTCACGGTTCTAAATCTGAACCAAAGAGTCCAAATCCGGCAAATCGTTTTTGAGAAAACAGATTTTTGAAAAGAAGTGCCAAACATGGACTGCTTTGCCAGATACAGAGTCGCCACCTAAATATTTTTTAATGGGGAAATTTAGGAAACCCTGACTCGGTGCCAAAGGCCACTTGTCCGTCATCACCAAAGTTGTCTTGGCTCGGGAGCTTGGGTACGATCGAGGAAGGTCAGCTATGAGCACCCCCTTTCGCCCGGTCCGAAGACCGGCCTCTACTAACCATGATATCCGATTTTGAAAACATTATGTGTTCTTGTTCCGGTTATTAGCCTAGATTTACTATGTTATGCGCACAGCAAACAAGTATAGACTAGACCGCCTAATTTGGAAACAAGCATTGCACATCCGTTTGTTTTAGAAAATGCTTTGAAATTTGCTACTCGCAAGTAGGCTAAAGTACGGATTTCAACGAGTTTTTTCCAACTCAGGCAATCCAACCTTCACCCACAGGCAATCAGGCAGTTCATCTCATATAAGCACTTAGCCACATGGTAATCATGCTGTCATGTTAACATTCACACGCATGCGAGATGCTAAAGCGTAAATACTTACATTGTACTCCGTGCCAAAACAATAAACTAGTTAGCAGATATGCATGTCCTAGTTCATGTTAAATGGCTAATGCAACACATGCAAGGATGCAGTTAGAGTAGGCTCGGCTAACCCTAAAATGGCATGTGAAATGCTGCAATTATCACGTATTCAATTTGGAATTGAAAATACAATGCAGTTTGTATGATGTACCGAGCCCGATGCATGTAAGACAAATGCATGGATGCACGCATGCATAGCATAAGGTATGCTAATTTAGACGTGCCCTAATCTACCATCATAAGCAGGTAAATAAAAGGGGGAAAAAGTGGAGGTTGGAAGACATGCACACACACGCACCCACACTTATTACAGATTCGCCCTCGCTCGGAGGGACCAAAAGAATAATACAAAGTAATTAACTACGCAAGCTAATTAAATATTACAAATTACCTAATTAGTTAACAACTAACTAAACTAGGAAAAACAATAAACCGCCTCGGGAGGAGAGCCTGATGCACCGCACGCTCGGGTCCTGCTCGGAATTGCACTGCCATGCATAGACTGCCTCTGTTTTCCCTACTCTGCCCTTCTGAAGACTGCCAAAGTCTCAGAGATGCTTCTTCAGATACTGGGGATCACTATCGGCTGAGCAGAATGGCCACCGGCTGCAGCATGTGATCATCGGCTGGAAATGAGGCCATCGGCCACCAATACATTGCCGGTCGGCACTAAATATTGCCGGCCGGCAAGAAGTTCCTGCAGAACCTGCAACTCACAGCAGCATAGGGCAAAATCTTGCATGGCAATACAATTCAAGCAATGTATGCACCAATCATGCCCCTTATCATGTTTGCGACTCAAAGGGGCATGTGCCTCGATTCTCGGACCATCAATCACGCATTTCCATGCGTGATGGCCCAAAGAACCAAGTTGTGCACATTGATTTCAAATGCAATGCAAACAATCAAACCAAGGCCCAATCCCTATCACTAAATCAAGGGACAAGGTATGCATGCAAAGTACAATGCATCCTAGGCATGTTAGCTAATATGCAACATGATCATGAGGGCAAGCATGCAAGCATGAACATGGACAATGTACAAACATGTAAGGTAAGCATGCAACCAAGCAAATGATGGTCTTAAACATGAATTAGGCAGCTCTAACTAGGCCCAAAATCAGTGGCCAAAACCATGGAAGTGAAGGCCAAAATGCAAACAAACATGCAAGCACTCATGATCCAACACTTAGGCATATAAAGGCAACTCTTAAGCACACTTAAAGAGACCGAACAATAGACAATTAGCATGCAATGAAAAGCTTTAAAATCATGTTATAGGAGGTGCTAAACCAACTTAAACAAGACAAACATTAGCATGCAAATGGTCCAAGTACTTGAGGCAAGCCAAGAGGCTTAGACCAAGGTCAAACCCACCAAGCCTCACAAGGCTAAGGGGACTTCAAACAGGTTAAAAGAAGGCTTGAACAAAGCCAAGGGTGCCCCTAGATGGCATCTAAGTGGCTCAAGTCTAAAGGCATATACAATGGCCAAAACATGGAGCACAAGGCACAACCTTTTAAAGCAACAAAGAGACAACCAAGGCAAGCATACAAGCATGTCTTAAGGACTGAAATGACATGTAGGATGGTCCTAAACCACTAAATTAATGCAAGCAATGCATGCTACACATTCTCATACTTGAAGCATACAAGCTCAAGTGCAAAGGAGCTATACTAAGCATGCCAAGATCGACCCAAGCAACTATGGACAGACCTAAAACATGGCAAAATAAGCACAAAACCTTCACAAGGCTAAACCTAAAATATGCTAGAACAAAGGCTAACAACCTAAGGCATATTAAGGCAATAACAAGGCATTACATGGTAGGTATGCTAAGCATGCATGGTGTACCAAAACCAACTTAATACAAAGTTAAATCATGACAATATAAGCATGAAAAAAAACAGCCAAGACATGATCAACAAAAGCCTAAGCTAGATGCTCCCTTAAGAGGCTAAAAATGGTCCTTTTCAAGGACAACAAGGAGAGGGGGTGGCCCTCCTCTTTTTGAGACTTTAAGGCATCATCTTCACCACTGAAATCCTCAAGATTTCAGTGGTGAAGAGGCCCAAACACCAAAGTCCCGAAACTTGCACAAAATAGCACAAAAAGGAGCCTTACAAGGCTTAAGAGGGGTCAAACTCCTCCAAACCACAAAACACCCTTAACAAACAATCAAGAGGGCTTAAAAACAGAACTTTTTTGTATTATACACTAAGCACAAAAACAGCTCTAAGATAGGTAGAAAAGCAATACAAAAATGGGGAATAAAAGGGAAGTTTCTTACCCTTGAAGACCACCTTCACAAACAATGCTCCAACAGCCTTCCTTGGCTTTAATCCAGCTCCAAAACACTAAAACAACCCTCCAAAGGTCTCAAGTCCAAGAGATGGTGTGTTGGTGTGTGTTTGTGAGCAAAAGTAGGACAAAACACACACTTATAGAGATAGAATATGTATCTAACCCTAACCCTAGAACTCAAGCTTTACAAAAGCTGTCTAAAATGTCTAAGAAGAGTCTAACCCTTGGCCAAAGAGAAGAGGCTCTCCTATATAGGCAATTCCCTCTTGTAAGGCTTACAAAACAAGCCATTCAAGAGGGAAATCCCCCCATACACGTGTATGGAGGGGAAAGGGGTGGGTGCCAGCTATCACAGCTGGCACAAAATATCTACAAAAAGTAGATGAACAGTGGTCGGCCGCTCAAACTTTCCATTTTGACAAAATTGATGGCCGGTCGGCCAAAAGGAGTGCCGGCCGGCAATATACATTGCCGGTGGACACAAACAATAGCCGGTGGCCTCTAGCCATGGCCGGTGATGTGTGGGGATGCCCCACAAGGCATTCCCTGCCCCTCCAAGGCAAAACACAAGTGTTTAGTGCAAAACCAGACACAAAACAGTCGAGTTCGGAGATCCTGAGGCAAGGCGCGTAGCCGAGACCTCCGGGAACTCCAAACGAACACAAACATGGATAATCACCGAGTGTTCCAACGGTGACGTCCAAGTCTTGAGGACGGTCAAAAATGGGGTGTCTACAACATGTTTTAGCATTATTTTGACATGCTTTAGAACTTTTTTGGGCTGCCTTGGTCATATGACTCATGTTTTGTATAGCTATAGTGCAAATGCCTTGACTAGTCTTGAGTTTTGAGGCCCCTACCATGCTATACTTGTGATGTTTGCATGCCTTGGCATCATTTGGCATGGAATTTCAGAGCTCATATCTTTGCCATACTCCCATGTTTATTACTCTTTAATTGTGTTTAAGAGTTGTGCCTTTATGCCTTATTTGTGAGCTAATACATGAGCATATCTTTCTTGCCATCTATGTTGCGAGTCTAGCATGTTTTTGCTACTATTTTGACCTGCCTTAGGTCTTTTTTGAGTGGTTTAGGTCATTTGAGCATTGCTTAGCATGGTTGTAGTGTAAAGCCCTTGACTAGCTTCGTATTTCAAGTCTCTTGGCATTTATTTGAGCTATTTGCATGATATGGCATCATTTAACATGTTATTTCAGAGCATATAGCCTTGCCATACTCTCATATAATTCATGCCTTTATTGTGTTCGAGAGTTGTGCTTTGTGCCTTACTTGCGAGCCAACGAATGAGCATACATTTCTCGCCTTTTTGTGCCTAAGTTTTGGTGTGTTGGCCACTGTTTTGGAGCATTTTAGGTCTATCCATATGTGGTTTAAGTCCATTGAGTATTGTATTGCATGCCTCTTGTATGATGCTCTTTACTTGCTTTGATGCTTTAGCCTCCGAACATGCCATGCATGCATTGTTTGCTCGATAGAATCTTGTGCATGCCATTCTAGCATTGATAGGAGAGCATGTTGTTTACATGTTGTTGCATTGCATTGTGTTTGCATGTTATTGCATTGCATTGTGTTTGGAATGTTGTTGCATTGCATTGTGTTTGGATTAGGCGTTAATCCAAACACGAGAAACAAGGGGCATTTCATACTTGAAGTGATGAAACGCGCCTCATTTCTTGGTCGCTAACCCTCTTGATCAAGCATGATAGAGGTGGAGACCCTTATGTGTTATTTGTGCATTCATCGACATTGACTTGCGCAATCTTGGCTTCTCGGCCATCGTACATTGCAATACTCGGTTGATGGCTCGAGAGTCGAGTACTGCACTCCCTTGAGCTTGAGAAATGATAGGGAGGGTGGTTGTGTACATATATCTTGTAAATACACTACTATACCCCTTCTTGTCCTCTGTTGCAGCAAAACTGGAGTTTGGCAGATTTTCTGGTCGGCAGACCAGTAAAGGTGGTCGACCAACCACTTTTTCTGGTCTACAACGAGTTTTTTTGGTCTACAGGTGGTCTACACCACCCTTTTCTGGTCGGCAGCCCACCAGGAGGTCCCTATGTTGGAGCAAAAGCAATCTGGAAGTTTGTGCAATGTTCTGAGATCAAATCAAGTGCAAACAGAGGCAATTATGGGCATAGCAATGGATTTCCAAGCAAGGCAATCGAGCATGCCTGCACCTCTCCCCCTCGGGGACCTCTTTCAACTGCTTTAGATGCCTTACTTAGTTAGCTAATTTGTCAGTTTTGTACTTAATTAGTTAATGTGCTTGATTAATCGATTTGTTTTGTAATAATTAGTTAACTAGGAACAGTTAATTAGTTTTGGTTTGTAATAATTAGTTTAATTAGCGTAGCTAGTTAGCTCATTATTTAGACCCTCCGTCGAGAGGGCACATGTTGTAATAAGTGTGCATGTGTGTGTGAATGTCTTCCAACCCCACGTCTTTCTCCATTTTATTTACTAGCCTTTGATGGCTAGTTTTAGGGCATATTTCAATTAGCATACTTATGTTTGCATGCATGCATCATTCATTTTGTCTTGCATGCACCGAGCTCGGCGCATCATTCAAACTACATTGTATTTCAATACACTTTCTTGAATACGTGTTTCAAAGCATGTTATCAAGTGTTGCATTCATGTGCCATCTAGGGTAGCCGAGCCTATTTAGCTACATTGTACATGTGTTACATTAGGCATCTTAACTTAGCTAGGATCATGCATTGATTTCTAACTAGTTTTCTTTCTTTAGCTCGGAGTACGCTGTGAGTGTTTACGCTTTAGTATCTTGCATGTGTGTAAGTGTTGCCACGATAGCATGCTTGCCATGAGACTATTTGCTTAAATGATATAACTACATGAATGCCTGTGGATGAAGGCTTTATTACTTGAATTGGAACAATTCATCGAAATGTGAGTTTTAAGCCCACTTGAAGTGGCAAATCATCATGTTTTAAGCCCACTTGAGGGTGGCAAATCCGCGTTTTAGCCTACTTGCAAGTAGCAACTTCAAACCATTTTTGAAAAACAAACATGAGATGTTTTGTTCCAATCCGCGTGATTGAGTCCATACTTGTATGCTGTGCGCATCACATAGTAAGGTTAGCTAATAAATCGGAAAAAGAACACATGTGTTTTCAAAATAACGTATCATGTTAGTAGAGGCCGATCTTTGATTGAGCGAGCGGGGGTGCTCATTTCAGGGCCTTCCCCTCTCGTACCCAAGTTCCCGAGCCGAGGCAACTTTGGTGATGATGGACACGTGGCCTTAGGCACGAGTTAGGGTTACCTAAATTTCCCAAAAACAAAATATTTAGGTGGCGACTCTGAAATCTGGCAAAGCAGTCTATGTTTGGCACTTTTCGATTCAAAATTAATTTTTCAAACCAATTGTCGGATTTGGACTCTTTGCTGATTTATCAGTCTTACATTGCACTTTGTGAGATTAAATTCAGAACCGTGGCAGGAGTCCGAACTGTAGTAGCTAGAACTACAATTCGCGCCCTCGTGCGCGAAGCAGAGTTCGGGGCGGTCTACAATTATGTGTTATGTGTGTGATTTGCATTGTATCTATCCATGGTAGAAATATCTGTTTGTCTTTCTGTTTTATTCTACAAATTGAAGGCCTTATCGAAATCCAATCACGAAATTGATTTAGGCTATGTGTTATTTGGAATTTGTAGAATTTTATGGTAGGTTTCATTAAAATTTGATTCGGAACCGAAATAAATAATGTTGATTAATTAGCCACTAATGAGTTTTCTAATCAAGCCTATAAAAGGCCCAAGTGAGCCCTTGAATTCGTTTTTACACTCTCATTCCCTCATTCTTGAGTTCAACGTGTAAAAGAGAGAAACCTAGAGAGAATTGAGATCAACAAGGGAGTTGTTGGAGAATTAAGGGAATTAGCTTGGAAGCTCATAGACATAACAACCTAGAACTCAATTGAGGATCTTAGGTGAGTAATTGGTTCCTAAACTTTGTAATTAAGTTGGTAATGTAGAGAATTCGAGAAGTTCTTGTAATTAAGTTTGAGAATTGAGGTAGGATTAAGGAAAATAAGTTATATCATGCATGCATGTGCATTTCATGGATTTTGATGTTGTTTTCAAAAGAATTTTCTCATGCATGTCATAATTCTAGCTTGGTTCCAAGAATTTAGCATATTTCCTAACAATTGATCTTAATTGATCATGTTTTGAAAGGTTTAAGTTCAAGACATTACATGCATGTCATGTTTCTTAAGTTTCAAGTTGATTTGGTACAATTGGTATGCTTTTGAGTCTTGCTTTTGTGAAAATTGCTTTCAATTCATGAGGTTTTATGAGTTTATCTATGATTTTGCACTTTTGGTCTCTAAAGAATGTGATTTGGAAGGTTAAAGTTGGGTTTGGAAGCTTGGGAGCAAATCTAGATATTCTGGAATTCTACTCCTCCGCTCGAGCAATAGATCCTGTGCTCGAGCGACCACCTTTATTTTTGAACCTCCGCTCAAGTGACCAAAAGTTAGCTCGAGCATAAATTGCATGCTCCCAGAAGTTTGTACATTGTGTATACCGCTCGAGTGACAATAGTTGCACTTGAGCGAATACTTCTGTCTCACGCTCTAACGACCGTCAAGCGGAAAAATCAAGCAACCAGTACTTTTGCAGAGTTTACAGACCACTCGAGTGAAGGAAGTTGCGCTCAAGCAACCTCTCACATTTTTGATCCTCCACTCAAGTGAAGGAAGTTGCGCTCTAGCGAGGCCGCTATTTTAGTATATTTGCCTAAGTATTGAACAGCATGTTTTGGCATCCTCATTGCATCCTAGGCATTCCTAGGCCATAATTAAGACATACAATGAGGGTAAGACCTAGAAACACACTAAGAACAAAACGCAGTGAATTAAATGAAAGTATGAGTGTGTGTTTCAATGTATATCTGTTCTGTGTTTATGTAGGTCACGCGCCGTAAGCCATCCGGCTATCTATTCTATCTGCTTTGGAGCCATCAGTGAGTAATAACTTAGTAAAGCTATGTTTAACTTTAATTATTTTCTGAATGATATGAAATGGTCTGTTTTTTTAAATGGTATTATCTGTATGAATGAATGGTTGTCCAATGTTTCTAAAATGTACTCATGGCATCATTAGCTTCAGATGACATTTGTTATCTATTTTATTATGTCCCAATTATGGGCCAACTATACATCTCATGAGTCAACTGTATATGGATCCTTACGAACGTCCTATTTATGGGCCAACTGTATGTCTCATGAGCTAACTGTACCATCTCAGTGCATGTGAGTCAACTGTAAGCCTTATGGCCGTCCCTTTATGGTCTAACTATTTCCCCTAGTGCTAATGATGTACCACATATGATTAGCTGCAAATTCTGGTTACGAATATGCTTCTAAATCTATTTCTGTTATGAACTCTGATCTCTAAATATGATTATGAATCCATTTCTGTAACTGTTTTGGACAACATTCGTAAAACCTTTACCTTGTTATTATTCACTGGGCTTCTGCTCACTATTTATATTATGTATGGAGGTGAGCAGGCGCATGACCAGGTCTAAGCTGCTACCTGGAGAGTTTTGTTTTGTCAGCTAGCCACCGTGCCTCCCGGGGAGGTTTCCGTTTGAAAGTCAAGTTTTGTGAATCATGTGAAGGATGTTTTTGTTTTGTTTTGGTCTCACTGTACTTTGGGATAAGTCCCTTATGATACTATCTGTATGGTGGTGCATGATGTATAGAAGTTTGACAACATATATATATATATATATATATATAAGTTTTAAATTTTCTGTCTCATGTATGTCTACACAGCTCTATGGACATTGTATTTCGTCTATTTGCTTCCGCAACCCCTTATATTTTGTTATTCTGTTCAGAGGCCTTTGGTAATCCCAGGATTACTGGCCGGTTACGACGCTAAATCCGTAGGGGCAAGTTTGGGTTGTAGCAGTTAGCCTAATAATCAAAACAAGAACACATAATGTAAATAAGAATCACATTATGATTACTAGAGGCCGATCTTTGATCGGGTGGGTGGGGTGCTCAATTCATGACCTTCCCCTCTCATACCTAAGTTCCCAAGCCGAGACACTTTGGTGATGACGGATAAATGGCCTTTGGCACGAGTCTCAGGTTTCCTAAATTTCCCAAAAATATTTATGTGGCAACTCTAAAATCTGGCAATGCAATCTATTTTTGGCATTTTTTATTCAAAATCAATTTTCTAAAAGAATTGCCGAATTTGGACTCATTTGTTTTTTCTTCCTATTTCACATTGCACTTGTGAAATCAGATTCAGAACCACAGGAGTTCGAACTGTAGGGCTATCGTATCCAAAAAAAACACAAAAAGCAAGCTACAAGCACAGACAGTCACCACTAAAATAAACTAAACTAAGATTGATGTACAACCCCTCTTACTAGGTATGACTCGTCTAACAATTTTAATACACAAGTAGTGAAAACAATTGTATAACATATATTTATAACTAGTGAACACATAATTTGATAAAACATTATTTGCTCAAAAATCTAAGTTATATAACAGTACCTAAATCAATTAAAAATATACAAAACTAAATACAAATTACCCCAATCACTTGATCAGAGTTTCATCTTAACCCTAAGATATGGAAATTAATTCCACATACTAATATTGCAACCACTATAAAATATATACACTCTAAACCTTCCCATTCTTCCTTTCTTTCTTTCTTTTCTTTTCTTTTTTTTTTTTCTTTTTCTTTAGCTCCGCTCCTGTGACGCCCCAAAAATCACGAACTTCAGAGAATATATTATCAATTAAATACAGAGTTTATCTAAGGTTAGGAGTCTAGGAAACAACACTAATGAGTCCTATGGCCAATAACCGAGTAAGATCCCAGATCGCCGGAGGAGTCAAGTTAGCCTCCTTTCTAAGTCCAGCTTTCTTCGGTAGCGCACTAGCCTTTTGACAAATCTTAAAAGGCATTGACGCAAGGTCTCACAAGCAACGCAGAGATAAGCATAGGATTACAAGGTAAATAATAATTACAGTGTCTCAAATTTTAAATTTACAAAACGAGTTCCATTACTATTACAATCCAAAAAGAATAAATAAAGGCACAATTGGACTAATGAACGAAATGGTTCCAAACTTTCTCTAAGGCAAACTTAAGTCTTCAATATCTTTGACTCTTTGTTGGCTTCATACGTTTCTTCGATACTTGGCATGAAATGCCATGAGTTTTGAATGCCCAGTAAACGCACACACACCCCATCCCTTTTTCCCAATCCAATACACCATCACAATTATAACAAGTAAGTAATGAAGCATGATAATCATTCAATAATAAAGGATTACAAGGTTAGATGTTAGAAATCTAGAAATCCCTCAAAGAGACTTCGTCCTCCCAACCACAAGAATCGGACGCGGATTATTCGGTATGCCCCCTCTTTTGCTGCTTTGTTGCAGAACTAACCTCGGATGCCTACCAACGGTTATATACCACGTAGCACCAACCGCGGGGCCTCAAAAGAGACGGTAATAATGGGCCTTGCCCAAATCCCTCCTTACACTAAATACCTAGGGTCCGAATACAACTGCTCCGTTCAAGGGTTTCAAAAACCACTTGCGCAAGACTTTAACTTCCAAATAGGGAACGCATCCCGTCAACCAATCAATATCTTAGTAATTTTGTCCAAAAATTCGCAACCCATTACCTCCCATTAAGTTTCCCGTTTGAGTTAGATAATTTAAGTCAGAGTTAGGACATGCTCTTGAAACAACATCTATTGCACAAGTTTGAACAACTAAATAGTACAAATAGAAGGAAATAAGGTTACAACACACAAGATTCATATATGAAGATAGGCACAAATAGCTCTAGGCATATTCAAGTAGTTAAGGGAATAAATTCGCACATGAATATAATTTCTAGATTTGCATAAATGTGAGCACCATCGAAGGATTAAAATAAAATACATAAACCTATGACATGTGAAATATCATATCGTGACATGATCATAAATTAATAAGCATATTCATGAACACAAGAGCATAAAACACTCATGCAAAACTAAATTTCCAAATTCAGTACCATTTAAAGATTAAAATAAAAAGGGCTATTTTAGATTTTTACCGAACCCGGCCTTCCTATGGTTCGTAGAGAATTTAATCTAGTTTCCAGAACATATTTCGGAAATGGGATAGCTTTTTCTAGATTTTTAGTTATTTAACAAACACTCCAGCGCTATCCAGATTCGTCGACTGTTACGAAAATTTGATTTTCTTACAAACCGCTCACTTTTTTCTATGAAACCAATTTTCCTTGAAAACTAACTTCTTAAGGAAGATTTTGGTATAAAAATGAGGTCCAAAATATTTTTCTACATTTTTCTAGAAGTTTTGAAAGTTGGCTAAAAAAAAAGATTTTTAATGCACAATACTCAAAAACAAGAGGATTTGTGAGAAGAGAGATCCACTAAGGGAAATTTTTCTTCATTTCTTTTTTACGATGAAAACATGCTAAATAATAGATATTAGACTCAGAAATTTATCTTGAAGGTGTGCCTTCGAAAATTTTGAGAGATTGATAGGGGAAAATGTAGTCATATACCGATTAAGAAAAATAGAAGAATGGTAGAATCAAGACTCAAATCCTTTCATTTTTAACAGAAGAATACCATTATAACACATCTAAAAATACTATTTTAAACTTCTAATAACATGTATTTGAAAAAGGAAAATAGAAGAGAGAGTTGTGTTGTGGCTTACTTGCTAGGCTAGGCCAAGTTGAACAAGATTGCTCTCCTCTTCGTTCCTCTCCCTCTCAAGACTTTTCTCTTGCTCTCCTTTCTCTCCTCTAGGCCGAATGTGGGTGTGTGTTTGTGTTGTTTGTGTATGCTATGCTAAGTGGGTGGTTGTATATATAGGCAAATTTGGTGTGAAAACACACAAAGGCCCACTAGTTGGAATTGGATTGAAAAGTTTGGATTTACTTGGAGTCTAATGGAATAGAGAGTGATTAGGGAACTTAATTATGTGATTAGACATGATTTAGTTAGTCTCTAGTTGGAATGGAACTAGGTTGGGGACACAATCCCTAGATTTAGGGGTACTTGGTACTTTTGCTTCTAGATTGCCATGATGACAAGCCTTGAAAATTGATCCCTCACACTTTCCTAGGTTGGCCGGCCATGGGGAAGGAAAATGGAGAATATTTTATTCAATATATGAGTACGATGGATATATTTCCAATGTATATATAGATCCACAAATTGATTCAGTGGTACTATAGTATAAAAAGTACATGTACTAATTTGGGGCAAATCTTGAAATTAATAAAAGAAGTGAGGGCTTGGAATTAAATTCATGTATTGGAACCTTAATTATGTATTTAATTATGATCTAGTTAGGTTTAGGGCTAATTTAAATACCTTCTAGTTAGAAGTACACACATATATATAGCAAATCTTTAAGGTACCAAAGTCATTATTGCTCCAAGATTTCAAGGGATTTGTTTGTACTAAAGTACAATGATTATAGCCTAGGAGGTATGATGGCTAGCCATGTGATGGTGAATTGATGGACCAGTTTTATATATATATATATAATTTTTTTTTTTTTTTGTACAAATCTTGGAAATTGTAAAATATAATGTTAAAAAAAGATTTTGGGGTACAAGTGTATATATAAATATATAATGGTACTTGTTTGGGGTCAATTTGTGATTTAATAAAAATGTGAGGGCTTGGGCTCAATTAAAGTATCTATTTCAAGTGTAGAGTTAATAAATTAATGTTAGGAAAAATAATTCAGTTTGTAGTATCTTGCTTTGAATTTAAAGGTAAATAACCGAACGAAGACTGTGAAAACCGGAAGTTAAGGTTTAGAGCAATTAGTCTAAAATTTGAGAGTTAAATAATTAATATTAGAGTGTTAGAAATGATTTCTAAGCTTCCAGGGTCGATTAGGGTTTGTATAGGTTCGTCCGTGATGCGTTTTCGGTTCTAGGGTTTAATTTGCGAACAATCAACGAATTAAGGGCTTTATTATAATAACTCAAAATTTTGGGACCTAATAAGGTTTACAAAAGTTAGGGTTCTCACAGCTCTGTTGCAAAGCTTCAGCACTTTCCCTCTCTTTTTGTGTGCTTTCCAATTCCTTAAAATACTTTGCCTTTTATAGGCAAAGCATGACCTACAAAAATAAATAAAAATAAATAATATAATAATAAAATATAATACTATGTATATCATTAAGTTGGAGGTGTGGGAGGCTATAGACACCCCATTTTTAGCCGTCCGCAAGACTTGGACGCTTTATTCTGAGCGCTCAATGATGAAAGTTACATTGTCAATGGTTCGAATTCTCAATGAAGGAATCCGGTTTTTAGCTCTAAAAAAATCTCAACCTGCCATACCCAAGCTGTTTCTATACCTCTATCCCTCTATCCCTCATAAATTCATTTTTTAGCACTGTGCCAACCTACACTAAGCCTGAAATAGAGGAACAGGGGAGCCACATTGGGGCCCAGCTGTGCCTTTTGGTCGATAAACACTGTTCTGGGAAAGAATCAATCAGCTGTCTATTTTTGAAGATATTTGTGACCTATTTGGCTTGAATTCTATAAATACAAGCTGATATCTCTGTTTTGAGGGTTAGAAAAATTTCCAAGAGTGTAAAAGATCTTTGAGAGCTCATTTTTCCTTAGCAAGCTATCTTTAAGCAAGCCTATCATCCTTGAACTATATCTATACATTACACACACCCTTAGAGCTGAACCTTGGAGCCTTGGTTGAGCCTTGAGAATCATAATTCAACCTTAAGAGTGCTCTAGGATCAAGTTTGGTTTACAACCAAAGCTTGCTCTCTTCAAGAGGTATAAGCTTGTCACATTTTTCCTTGCTTTCATTTCATTCCTTTTTCATCTTTTTCTTGTGTTCTAGTACTGTTTTGGATCCATTTCAAGTGTTGGAACTTGTGGTTGAATAGCTACCAAAGGTAGAAAGGCTTAACACCCTTTCTTGCACCTTATTTCATAGCTCATCCCCTTTGTTTTACCACTATTTTCTTGCCTTACAAACTAATTTTCAGAGTTTAAAGGGGCTGGGAAACATGTTTTAGAAGTCCCAAAAGTGGAGGGGTTAGCCACCTCTCCTTTGTCTTGCTTACTAGTTTTGTAACTCTTTGTTTTTGGCTATCTTTTTATGCTCTTTCAACATATTTTTTGGCTACTATTTTTTGTATGTTAGGGGCTGTTTTAGGGCTGTTTTACTTCCTTTAATTAGTGTATGCTTTGAAAACTTTGCTTGTTGTGTTGTAAGTCCCCATGGCTTCGGTTGTTTAGGCCTTAAACACCGAGTCATTCGAGTTGATAGCCTTCTTTACTTAGTTTTCATATAAAGAGTCTCATTTTAATAATCAACTTCGCATAATCATTTCTGCACTCTCCCTCCTTTCTTGGTTTTCTTTGTTTGAAAGTTGTTTCAACCAAGTGTCGTTTAAGCTTAAGAAAGACACCCTTCCATGCTTAATGGTTTAATCTCTTTGGAGGTTCATTACCAAGGCATTACATCTCTCTCATGCCAAAAACAATTTCTTGTTTGGCACTTCTCTCCTTTTAGTGGACTTAATTCTCATTTTGGACTAAACGATTAAAGAAATGGAATGGTAAGATAAAATGGGCCTAAAATCGATTAAACTGACATAAAGAAGATGAATAAAATTGGTTGGATTCGGCCAGATGTTATGCCGAATCCATTACGTCAAGAGTCATCACATATCAATTCATGATGTTTTGATGAATCTTGAGACATGTCTATCTCTCTCTTTGAGCTAACTACATAATAGGAGGGAGGGGTGGTCGTCTTTCATTGCATTTATTAAGTTTTTGTCCAATCGTGTTTGAAATCATCAAGCCATCAACGTACGCCTATTGATGGTTTTGGAACTGAATTCGTTCTTCTCTTGAGTTTTTCCATGATAGAGAAGAGCAAAAAGGACAAACATAGTTTAAAACTGCTCTATTTGCACTATTTTCACCTCAGGCCACCATAAACATTTTCTGCAAGAAAATAGGGCACGGCCGGCCTTGTTTGGACCTAGCCGAGCCTTATTAGCGGCTGGCCGGGCTCCAATATTTGGTAAATAGAGTATTTTGGCAGAAACAGGGGCAGTGGCTGAGAATGAAATAGGGCAGATTCCCAGGGAGGCAGACAGAGTAGCTTCTGAAAACCATCTGCATGGACGCACATCCGATTCTTGTGCATTATTAATGTTGTTCATGTTATTGTTGTAATCATTGTTGTAATTATTATCGTTATTATTGTCGTAATTATTAGTGTTGTAATTCTTATTGTTATGTTATCCTTGTTTTAATAAATTAGATAACTAGTTATTTATTTATTCATTCAAATTTGTAATAAGAAGTTTAATTCAGACACTTAGACATTCAGACCCCCTTGCTCGAGGGAAAAATATGTAATAATTGTATATGTCTTCCAACCTCATTTCTTTCTCCTTTTATTTACCCGCTTATAATGGTAACATCATATTTACTTAGCATTTTCCATGACTTGCATCCATTCGTCTTACACGTATAACAGGTTCGGCTCATCATTCTAACCAATGTCAATTTTAAATTCTTTGCTCGAACACGTGCTTTATCGCATGCCTTGAATTGAATCACACACCATGTCAGTAGTCGAGCTTATTATTTGCATAATATGTGCGTTGCATTAGTCATATTGCATTGTTTAGGAGCATGCATTTCTTCCAATTATTTTGCTTTATTTGGCTTGCCTTGGAGTACTAGGTGAGCATTTCTCGCTTTAGCATATTGCATTGTCTGTTTGTGTTGCCATATCAAACATAGTCCATAAGGCTAAGTGCTTAAGTGATATACCTGTTTGAATGCCGGTGGATGAAGGCCTTTTACTTAAATTGGAATAATTTGATTAAATGTAAATACGAGCTCACTTTTTCAAGTGACATGTATTCAAAACACTTTCTCACAACAAACATAAAATCAATGCGTTCCAAAGTGGGTGAATTGATCTATACTTGTGTGTTTCACATAGTAAGTTAGCATTAATAATCAAAACAAGAGCATATAATGTAAATAAAAATCACATTATGATTAGTAGAGGCCAATCTTTGATCGGGTGAGTGGGGTGTTCAATTCATGACCTTCCCCTCTCATAGCTAAGTTTCCGAGTCGAGGCACTTTGGTGATGACGGACTAATGACCTTTGGCACGAGTCACGAGTTTCCTAAATTTTCCAAAAATATTTAGGTAGCGACTCTGAAATGTGGCATTGTAGTCCATTTTTTGGCATCTTTTGATTCAAATTCGATTTTCTAAAAAGGTTTGCCGCATTTGGACTCTTTTTTGTGTTTATCTGTTTCACATTGCACTTGTGAAATCAGATTCAGAACCACAGGAGTCCGCACTATAGGGCTAGTTGTATCCGAAAAGAGCATGAAAGCAAGCTACAGAGGCGTGGGTGCACAGTTAAATATTGTGCACCTTTTTAATATAATAATATATATATATATATATAATATCAAAAATGTATTATTTACATTAGTTTTTGTACAAACAGTTAAAATATATAAAAACACACAAAAAAATATGTAAAATTATAAAATATTAAAAATAAATAGACTAATAAAATGTATTTTAGGGGCCTAAAAATGTAACATTTAGGCTCCAATCACACCCTCCCAACTTATATTTTGCTAGTCCTCAAGCAAAACAAATTAAAATAAAATAAAATTTATCTATGTTGTTTTTGTAGGGAACACAATTGCATTTAGCGTAAGCAACTAGCCTTTGAACCCCTAGGTTACCCCGAGTGGACAAGTTATAGTCTCATGAGAGTTTGCAGTGAATATACCAATAAAATTCAGATTTTTTTCTTTTTCAAACATTTTTTCCTTTTTTTTTTCAAATATTTGTTTTTTTTTAAAAAAAATTTAAGGTCAGAGAATCTCTTCAATCCAAATGCTACAAGTCTAGAAGATTGCAAATTACCTACATTAGAAAAATAATTAGTCAGAGTACAAAGCACTAACAATCATTAGGCATACAACATTTATTTCTAAACTCGATGTGTGTGATTTTTTTTTAATTTACCCAAATATGTCCTCAACTTCAAAATGAAACACAGCCCCAAAATTTCCATCTGAAGCATGCTTTGACTCAATTCTCTCTAGTTTACTCTCAACAAATGAAACACTCTGAAATGGCTCAGCTCACTAGTGTATGTATGTGAGAAAAGAAAATTATGTTTATCAAAACAAAAATTTCTCACATTTAACAATGAAAAATGTTGTATGGAAAAATTAAGTATAGTCTCATGATAGGAAATCCGAAAATAATGAAATTATGCCACTTTGTCATCTGAAAAATCATGCCAATCCCAAGATCAATTAGGGCTTTATTTTTTGTTGTAATGTTGGGTTAAAGGGAATTATTTACAAAATTGGGTAAAGGGTAGAAAAACAGGTATCCAAGAAATGAACTAAGCTAAATCAGCATATATGAAACAATACTTTACTAACCCGCCTTTTAACTCCTTTTTTCACATGTGATTCGCAACCATCTTAAATACTCTTCATGTTATAAACTTTTTTATTTTTCTTTTTTTGTAACATTGGAGTAAATACAAACTTCTCCCTTTTTTTTTTCTTTTTTTTTTTTTTTTTTTTTTGTATAATCTCCTTTTTCTGCTCACAAGGTAGCTTCCTTCCAAAATAACAGATAAAATCCATTCTTGAGACACTGGAGGAAATGGCTAAATGGATAAAAGTTTTTCTGTATAGGCTCAATGGAAACAAGGGATAATTGAACCAAGATTTTTTTTTTTTTTTTAATAAGGTTCAAACAAAGAAAGATGGCCTAAAATCATTTATCAAAATATAGCATGATCCATATGTTACAAGGACAAAATAGCATAAAAATGATGATTTCAATATTTTTCGACCAATTGAAAGAATAATGAGACTTACAACGACATGATGTGCTGTCAAAGAAAAATTATGAGTAAATGTCAATGTACAAGGACAAAATAGCATAAAAATGATGATTTCAATATTTTTCGACCAATTTGAAAGAATAATGAGACTTACAACGACATGATGTGCTGTCAAAGAAAAATTATGAGTAAATGTCAAATAACCCTCCAAAAATAATGATAGGCTCAAATCTCAGACGAGTTATAGTCTCCGTATTAGACATCAAGATTTTTGAAGGTTGTGTCCAAAATCAGCTAAGTAACATCTGTATAGTGACGTGCACGTGATCAAACTATGTATGAAATAAATGAGTGTTATAATGAGAAATAGTGCAACAAACTAAGACAAAAATTATAATCCTAAGGTAACAAAATTACATCTAAACTTAATCACCTCATGCATAGAATGAAGAACAAACAATATAATCATCACTCAAAAAAAAAAAATTTATTTTTGAAAAAAAAAATAGAAAAATATTATACACAACAAGAAAAAAAAACAACAAAAAGTTTTTTTTTTAAATTAAAAACACATGAAACAAAATAAAAGTAAAAATAAAAATAAAAATAAAACATAAATTTCAAATGAAATGGTCTTTTAGAGCCAGATTCTAAGGTTTACTATGACAAAGTTCCTTAGTGAAAATTGTCAATTGCATCCTTACCGTAACACGTGTCAAACAAAATTACTTTTGTTTTACTCAGTTGTTCCGAAATAAGGTTTGTTTGATCTTTCACCATGTGGAAACTTTACCTGCAAAAGGATTAGAAACTAAACACAAATATACACAAACAAAAAAAATATATTATTATTATTACTTTTTTTTTATTTTTTTATTGATTATTTGATTATTTTTTCCCCGCTTTGTTGAAGCATGCGCGCTGTTTTCTTCTTCTTTTATCTTTCTCTTTCTCCTGGCCTTTCTCTTTGCTGAAACATTGAGCATCGCATCTGAATTCACAAATTCAATGACAACGGCGCCGATACATCTAACCTCGATCGTCTCTCATCGCTCTCTATTTGTGCTCTTCTCCTTCTTCTTTCTCTTCTTCCTTTTCTTAAAGCCGAACTCTGCAAAGGAAATGGCAAAGTGAGTATCAGCCAAAATCTGTCCATTGCAGCCTAAATTGTTTTTCTTTTCTTTTCTTTTCTAACATGGCCTATACTCAACCTCTCACCCCCTTTTCTGATCTAAATGAAATCCCAGAGGAAGTACGTGATACTACAACATCAAACCTCATCGGAAATCCCCAGCCCCACTTTTAACCCGTAGTGCCACTGGACCAATTATTAGCAGCCAAATCTGACATGGATGCCAATTTGCACACCCTAAGTCTATATGTAAAGGCCATGACTTCAGTGTCAAATGTGTCTCGTCGATTACAAAGTCGAACGAATGAAGTGCAGTGGTTAACTGCACAACTTGCCCTTTTTCAGTGTATGTATCAAGATGTTTGAAGGGAGAACGGTTAGCTGAAGACACATTGTAACATCCCACCAATTATCATATACCTGAACTAGTTAAAATGTACTCTTTTTTTTCCACATATACAACACAATTCCATACAAATGTTCTCTTTCTCATTGAACTGCAGATTTAAACTTACAAAACAATTACAATGATACATATCCTTGTTTAGTGAGTTAGAGAAATTTCAAAACAATTACATCGTTCTTCTAATTTACCAATTACATAGGAACATTACTACAAAATCAAAAAAAAAAAAAAAAAAGTTCATAATAAAATAAAAGTTTTCATAATTTAGTTACAATATCAAGTTCACAAAAGATTAGACTTTCCAATAAAAACAAAAGAAATGTCTTTATCTTCTTCTTTTTCATTCACGAGTTTGGGACACTTCATTTCCTGAAATGTTAGTAAAAAATAGGAATGAGCTATTTTACCCAATACAGAATAGCTTTAAAGAAATATATAAACATTTGATGTAAATATGACCTGTATTAAGTCCAAGAGTTCATTTGTATTTTGTTTAAGCTTTACAAAATAAGTTTTATTTTATAAAACACCATTTACGATCAACCTCCACACTTTTTCTGTCCTCACACAGATGGCATGTGGACGTCTCACACCCTTCCACTTTTGTCGTCCTCACACGAACTGGCCAGTGGACACCTTACAACATCCCCACATTCGCTGCCCTCACACGGACCGAGTAAGTGGGCACATCAATCACAACCCCACATTTGTCGTCCGCACACGAACTGGGCAAGTAGGAACCTCAAACACATTCCATAACATGTAAATTTTCATGTAACACTAACAATCACAATTATAGCGATCCTAATTTCGACCCGACCCATTTATTGCTTTTAAATTCGAAAAACCACATCCGTAGCTGTCATGACCCAAACCCGCCCCTATAGGTTCAGCATCGTAACTGACCAGTAATCTATAGATTACCAAAGGCTTTTTAAACAGAAATCAAATTATTAGGGGCTAGCGAAAGCAAAATACAAACATACATTGTCCATTAAGTTGTGCAAACTTATATTAGACAGAAAATATTTAAACCTTTTATATACATATATTATCACATCATTCCTAAGTCATCATATATACAGATGAGACAAAAGAGACTTAGCCCTATATACAAAATAAACAAAAACTTGTTTAACAAACTAAGAAAAATAAAAACTCAAACTTTAATCACATAGCCTTGATCACTTGACATATCTGAAACCTCCATGGGAGGCACATAGGTTGGCTGACAAAAACAGATTCTAGGCAGATGCCTGTAAGCCTGGTCACGCGCTTAATCACCTATATACATATACATAAATAGTGAGCTGGGGCCCAGTGAATAACAACATGTAAAGGGTTTATGAATGATGTCCAAAACAGATTCAGAAATCAGATTATATATCAAAACAGATTCAAATTCACATAGTTATACAGATTTCTTAAACAATTATACGTGACACATCCATTAGCTAACAAATCAGTTGGTCATAAAGACCCACATTCACTTGGGATGATCATAAAGACCCACATTCACTTGGGATTGTCATAAAGACCCACATTCACATGCGATGGTCATAAAGAACCACGTGCAGATCATATAAGCGACTATGCATAACCAATTCCATGAATGGAACCCACTTGAAACCCTGGTACCAAGTCACAAATATCACATGAACACTTGATGCTAAGGATGCCAAGAATACATTTCAGAAAAACTAGACAATCATTCACGATTCACAAAATAGCATTTCGTAAAACAGATTATATCTTATCATTCTGAAAATACTTATAATCAAGCATAGCTTTACAGAGTTGCTACTCACAGATAGCTCCAGAGACAGATCAGACAGACAGTGGCGCGTGACCTACACAAACACATAACAAATACACATTGAAACACAATATCACTTTTTTAATCAAACTTAACTTTTCTTGTCTTTTTTCTATTTAAGTAATTCGAAGTTCTCCTACGCTTATTCTTTTTTTATTCAAATGAATCGGATTCTCATTTCACATATTCTTTCATTACTAAATCCTTCTTTTCCAAATAGACTGATTTTTTACTTGGCTTCTTAATCTACTACTATTAAATCAAACTTATTCTTGAACCAACTAATTTATGTTGATTGGTAGCTTATTAATCTTCATTGAGTCAGAAATAATGTCTAGGATGCTTGGAAAGAAATGAGAATAAAAATATAAAGAATATGTAATTTTTCAAAACATGCTAAAAATAGCCTGACCGCTTGAGCAAACTGTATTGTTTGCAAAAATATCGGATGGGTCAAAAGTGCGCTCAAGCCAACACATGGTTGCTTGAGCGACTAACAAACATAAGGTGGGTTCACTCAAGCCACCAAGTGATAGCTCGAGCGATCTATCAATTTTCTGGATTTTCAAAACTGAAAAGTTAGCTTCCAAATTCCATTTTCAAAATTTAGGGTCTTGCATGGCTTACTTCAAAACGTAAAAATACCTTGGAAAATACAAATACATGACCATTAGAAGTTATTTACTCAAAACCTCACCAATTATCAAAACTTAAATTAAAATCTCATGCATATAAGATTTTCCAAATTCTTTGTCTTAATTTCAAAGCATGAAATTAAAGTTATAAAACTCTTAGAAAAATATTTGCATGTATGAAATTTAAATCAAAATTAAACCAATTTTTTATTCTTAATTTCTGAATTCGTCCAAATTTAGATTTAATTCATTTTCTTCCTATCAAACCCAATTTTAAACCCACAAATTCTTAAACATGAATCAAACTTTCAAAACCCAATTTCATGCCTCAAAACTCATGCAAACTTCATCAAAACATGAAAATAAATATGAGTCATGATCATTCTTCAACTCAATTAAATCAAAACTTCTTTTAAATTTAAAGATCAAACTCTCAAATTTCATGGACTCATAATTTTTAAAACTTTTCTTCAAAGTCATTTATATACTCCATTGCATGGATCAAATCTTCAAACAATTTTTGTTGCATGTAATTTATAGAGCTTAATTTAACTATAACTTTCAAAATCAAACCCAAAATAATTAATTTCTAAAGTAACTTTCATAAATTTCAACTTAGCTCCAATTCTTCATTTTCTTGCCAATCTCTTTTTAATTTCATAAAATTGACTTCAAACTCTTTTTCTATTTTCCTTCAAAACATGAAATTAAAGTTATAAACTTCTTAGAAAATCATTTGTGTGTATGAGACATTTATCAAAATCCAACCAATTCTACATTATCAAGCTCAAACTATAATTTGACTTCTTAATTTATATCAACACTTAATCCCAAACCCATAAACTTTAAAATATGAATTAAATTCTAAAACCTTGAACATCCACAATGCATGTAAGGATAACCTTCAAATTTATGAAGGATGACAAAGATCAAGCTCAAATATTAAATTACAACATCAGTTTCTTAATTATCAAACCTAACTCAAATTTTCTTCATTCTTTTCCTAATTCTTTCTGTTTCCATGAAATTAAACCCATTTACTTCTTGATTTTAGTTGTTAAGTAATTAATCTATCAGAATTAAGCTTGAATTCTTACCTAAACTCTTGAATTTGGTGAAACCCTTCAAAATTTCTATAGTCCCTCTTCAATTCTTCACTTTTCCTTTGCTTTCTTAGTTGTTTATCTTGCATTCTCTCATTCTCTAGCAAACTTTCTTTTCCAACAACCAAGATGAGGTGTGCTCTCTCTCTCTCTCTCTCTCTCTCTCTCTCTCTCTCGATTTCCTTCTCTTTTCTCTCTCTCTTTTTTTTTTTTTTTTTTTTTTTTTTTTTTTTGCTACTCAAAGCTGAGTATAATGACTTGAACCCACTAGGTTATACATTCACACACACCTCACTTATTGCCATCAACATGACACATACACACACACTTGTCAACACACACCCAAAGAATTGCTCAATACACCCACACCCACACCCACACCCACATATATCCTCAATTCTAGATTCTTCCAATATTCAATTTATGGTCTTAATAAATCTTAATTAGCACATAATTAAATTAATCATAACTAATCATAAATCTCACATAATTTAATTTGTCTAATTTGACTTCCATTAGAGCCCAATTAATTATATTTAAATTTAACATTCTGATTTAGATTTTTAATCAAACTCCCAAAAAGTTCCAAATATCAAATTAAACTTATTGCGTTCATCAATTTTTTTTTTTTTTTTCCAATCTTTAAGGCCTTCAATTTCAAATCAAACTCCGAATCTCCATCAATAAATTACATACTCAATTGAACACCTCTTAAATAAATTTAATTCATAATAATCTTGATTCTCAATTCTCACAACTTAATCAACTCCAATTCAGACCCACTTAATAAAATCTCAATTTTACTAAACTGAATCAAATATTTGATTAAACTCCCATATGGTCCGATACTTGAAATTAAAATAATTCAATTCACCAATTATAATCTCTTGAGCCATTTAGGCTTTCAATTTCTAAGTCCAAAATAAATCCTCAATAGAATCATATACGAATTAGTCTCCATAATTTTTATAAATCCGAGATTAAATTAGAATAATGGGCAATTAAGATTCAAATAACCTTAATTAATTAAATGCTAATTATTATACATGGTGAGGTCGTCATAGTAACGGTCATTCTTCTTCCCTTTCATGTTTGGTTTTGCTTCTAGGGTCGACACCATGGGTTCCTGGGGTTGACACCACCTTGTTGCCTTACTCTTTGCGTCTCTACTGGTTTTTGGGGTCAACACTAGTCTTCCTGGAGTCGACACCACCTTGCTGCGATGTTTTGGGAGTGGCCACTGGTTTTTTGGGGTCAACACCACGGGTTTGGGGGTCGACCCCCTTGTCTGCTACAAACATAAGTGTCTCAGCATTTTTTCTTGAGGGTCAATACCACTGCCTTGGGTGCCGACCCCTGCGACTTATTTCCAGAATTTTGGGTTCGGTTGGGCCCTACTTTTGGCGTTTTTTTGACTTATTCTTTCATTGACTTTAGGGCTATTATTCTACCACTATAAATAGACCTCAAACACACTTTACTCATTCATTTCTTCTCTCTCTCTCTCTCTCTCTCTCTCTCTCTCTCTCTCTCTCTATGTTTTCCATATTTGAGATGTGAATCTCTCCCTTTCTCTCTAAACTCAACTTTTCTCACATAGATCTCTACATCTACTCAGTTAGAGACATCTTTTCACATTAGTCCTTTGAGAAAGGCTGTAGATCTCATTAAGGGCTTTCTTTTGATCCAAGAGCTTCGTGTTTTCATCGACATTGGCCTTTGGGACTTTTTGGCTTTCTCCTCTTCTGGAGTTGAGATAGGGTCTGTTTCCTAAACTCAATATGAGTTCGGTATCGTATTTGTGGCATATTTTGTTATTTATATTTGGTAGTCATTTGGTTGATTTTGAAATGTTATTTTGGGCTTGAGGGTTTTGTGAAATTGGAGGTTGTTGGGCTATGATTTTGCCACTACAGTTATTTTTGGTAATCAAAATTTCATATGGATTTCTAAAAGTGAAAAGGCCTCAATTTGTAGAAAAACCCTAAATGATATTGTTTTGGGAGTTGCATTGATTTTTGGTAAATGGTTTGGTTGGAAAGATATAGAAAGAAAATAGTTGTGGGATTTTGAAAATGGGTGTTGTTACGCTTTTGAAAAAATATATTTGTATTGTTATCTATTAATTATTGCATTAGAGATTATTGTTTTGGCTATCGGTAGAGGATAGCATTGTCGTGTGTTAGAAATTGCATGTGGATTAGGCAATTTGAAATCATTCATATCATGGAGCATGCAATGGATTTTTGGAACTTGAAACCATATGTTTGGAAAAAGGTTTTGGAAATTCTCGTATTATGTTTTGGAACATTTGCATTGTTTTGAAAAATAATATTTTGAATCACACATATTGTGCTATTGGAAAAAGGTAAATAAAGTAGTAAACCTATGAGGGGGTGTGTGGACTCGCCTTTTTCAGCGCCCCGCCTTTCGGAAAGGGTTTGAAAAAAAAGCCTCACAGTTCAGACTCCCACGGTTCTAAATCTAGTCTCACAAGTGCAATGTGAAACTGATAAACACCAAAGAGTCCAAATCCGGAAAACCTTTTTGGAAAATCGATTTTAAATCAAATAATGCCAAAATTGGACTGCTTTACCAGATACAGAGTCGCCACCTAAATATTTTATTTTTGGAGAAATTTATGAAACCCTGACTCGTGCCAAAGGCCACGTGTCTGTCATCACCAAAGTTGCCTCGACTCGAGAACTTGGGTACGAGAGGGGAAGGTCCTAAAATGAGCACCCCTGCTCGCCCGATCAAAGATCGGCCTCTACTAATCATGATATGTATTTTTAGAAACATTATGTGTTCTTATTCTGATTATTAAACTAGCTTTACTATGTGACGCGCACAAGCAAGTATAGACTAGTTGCATGACTTGGAACAATTCAACTCATGTTTGTTCGTGAAAAATGGTTTGAATTTGTCACCCTCAAGTGGGCTTAAAAGATGCGGATTTGCCACCAAATATAGTGGGCTTAAAACGCACACTTGTTGAATCGTTCCAATTCAAACAACAAGCCTTCATCCACAGGCATTCAAGCAGTTAATCATATAAGCACATAGCCTCATGGCAAGTATGCGAATCATGGAAATATGGCAATCACACTCATATAAGTATGCTAAAGCATAAGACTCACCGAGTACTCCAAGCCAAAACAGAAACTAGTTAGAAAAATGCATGATCCTAACTATACAAGATGTCTAATGCAACACATGCAATAATGCAATTAATAGGCTCAGGTACTAATATGGCATATGGATCGATTTGAACAACATGCGATTAAACATGTATTCAAAGAAGAAATTGAACTAGCAATGCAGTTTGAATGATGCGCCGAGCCTCGGTGCATGCAAGACAAGATGAATGGATACAAGCATGCGATATGCCAATTAAAACATGTCCCTAATCTAACAATCAAAAGCGATTAAGTAAAAGGAAAAAAGACGTGGGGTTGGAAGACATACACACACGTACACACACTTATTACAATATTACACCCTCGCGAAGGAGGATCCAAATGAATAAGCTAACCAACTAACTACGCTAATTATGCTAACTATTTATTACAACAATTGAAACAAATTAACTAACTTATTCTAAGCTAATTAAATATTACAAATCAAATCAATTAGCTAAATACTAAGCTAATTAAGTACAAAGCAATTAAACTAATTAATTAGCTACCACTAATTAAATAAACAAAGTAATTAAATGGCCTCGGGAAGTGAGGGATGCATGTATGCTCAGTTTCTCTACCCAAAAAGCCATCGCCTTACCATTGAACGCCTCTGTTTGCACATATTTGAACACCAACAGTGCTGCTAACTCCCAGAATGCCTCTGATCCTCCTTACCAACATACTGTGCAAATGTCATTGATGGCCGGTCGACTACCAATGGTGGCCGTCGGCTACCATTGGTGGCCCGTCGGCTACTACTGCCCTGAACTTCCTTTTGCTACAACAAAGAGCAAACAGAGGCAAAGCAGTGTATTCTCAAGGGTTGTTTGTACTATTACTCTCCTTATCATCACACAAGCTCAAAGGAGTGTAACTCTTGGCCCTCAAACCATCAATCAAGCAATTTCCATGCATGATGGCTAAGGAACCAAGTTTGTACAAGTTAATGAGTGCAAATCAAGACTTAAAAAGACCACCACCCTATCATGCATGATCAAGGGTGATGGTGACCAAGGAAAATGGCACATTTCATCACTTTTGAGTATGAAATGTCCCATTTTCCTTGTGTTCAAATTAACGTCCGATTCGAACACATGCAATGCAAAACAAAGAATGCTTATCTTGCCTCTTTTACTTTTCATTTTGTTTACTCATTTTACATTACCGATTCATTCTTTAATCGATTAAGTCCAAAAGTGAGTGTCCTCTAATGGAAAGAGGTGTCAACCAAGGGGTAATTTAAGGCATGAGAGATCATGCCGTTGGTAATGAACCCTCCTCAAAGAGGATTAAACCATTAAGCATAACCTCAATCTTAAGCGTAAAGGATCCCAAGTTTGAAACAACTCTCAAAAGTAAATAAAAGAGTGAAGCAAAGAGAGAGGTTGCAGAGATTTTAAGTGCTGAAATGGAGTATAAAACAACACTAAAACATGCTATTAACTCAAACGAAGGATAATGAAAGCATTAAAACATCAAGCTAGTGAAGGAATTAACACTACAACTATGCAATACAAGCCTCAAATGAACTAACCAGCCCAAAACAGAGCCAAAACAGGTTATTTTAGAGGCAAAAACATGCTGGACTTAAGCTAAATTAAGCTAGAAAAACATGCTAACTCATGAAGCTAACTAGGCATGCAAACAAGACACAAGGAGGGGAGGCTAACCCCTCCAATTTTGTACTTCAAAACAAAGTTTTTACCACTAAAAAATCTCTGAGATTTAGTGGTTAAAAGGCCCAAAAAAGTTGGTTTAAAAGTGAGGAAAAGATGGCACAAAAGCTTAACAAACAAAGGAGCAAGAAAGGTGGACCACCCCCTAACTCAAAGAGACCTCAAACCAACACTTTTAAGTCACAAAAATAGAGTTTTTGACAGTTCAAACTTAGCCCAGAAACAGTTTGAAAAGATGACAAAACAAGTATTGAAAACAAGCTTAAATAACAAGTGTTATACCTCTTGAAGCTAAGGCACAAAATAGGTAACAAACCAAGCTCAAACCTCCTTCTAGAGCTCAAACAAGGCTCCAAGTGATCTCAGCCCAAAGGTGAGAGTATTTGGTTAAGGATTGATGTGCAAAAGCTAAGGGAAACTAAGCAAATGTGTGCAAAATAACAAGAGAGAGAATTCTAGAGAGAAAGAGATTTTTGTTCTAAAAATGCTAACCCTCAAAACCCCCTATATATAAAAAAATAAGTCTTGAGCTTGTGAACATCTCACCATACACGTGTATGAAGATGCAACTCAGTGAGCAACAACTGGCACAACTGTCAACAAATATCTGGAAAAAGAGACCAATGGCCGTCGGCCACCACTGGTAGCCGACAAGAACAAGCCCTGGCCGACAGCCTAGGGGGCTAGCCGACAGGTCATCCACTCCTCCAGACTAGAGGCAACAAGCTCTTGGTGCAAAACCAAGCACAAAATAATTAAGGTTTAGAGGCTCAAAGACAGGGCGTTCCGCCGAGGACTTCGGGCGCTCAAAACGAACACAAACAAGCATAATCATCGAGTGCACAAACGATGACGTCCAAGTCTTAAGGATGATTAAAAATAGGGTGTCTACAGGGTGTTAAAGCAGAATTATGTTGGCTTGTGTGTCCATGGTGAAAGACCTAAACCCGCGCGATAGGTGTCGAGCCTTCTAGTTAGCACCAGTAAAAATGAAATTGTGACTTGTATAGTTACTCGTATGAACACTGGCCCTGGAGATTTACCCATTTTATTTATTATCATTTTGACTTCAAATGATGTTTTGGAAAAAGGTTTTAGCAATGTATTTGCTATTGTTTAGCGATGTATTTGCATTTGATTTAGCAATGTATTTGCTGGTTAGTATTGAGATACCTGGATTGGTTTTTGGAAAGGGATTTTATATCAAATAGATGTTTTGAACTCAGAAAACGTTTTGATTAAACGTAAGGTTTTGGTAATTGGAAAAAAAAAAGATTTTGTTGAGAAATCAGATAGATTTGAAAATGCATTTGGGCATATTGTATATATGTATTGCATCATGATCATTTATGCTGGTGGAGTATGTTTAGTTTCTAAAATATTCTCTACTAGGCTTTATGCTCACCCTACGTGGCTGAAAATGTTTTTTAGATGTACACGTATGGATGTGGACTGAGACGTGAAGCTGTGTTCGGAACTGTATAGGGCGGTTCTGTTATTTGTAGGCCATGGGCCATTTATGTTATTTATTGGCTGTATGTCATTCTTATAAGGGTTACACCCTTTGTGTATGACGTAAGCCTCAGGGCATTAAATTTAATTTATAACATCTATGTATGTTTTTAGTTACAAAACATCCATTTGACTTAGATGTTGTATCTAGAAATGTATGAAATCGGATAAACACATGTATTGTGTGACTATATTATATTCATTTGCATGAGAGTTGTTATCTATTATTCATCGTTGGGTGGTTTATTCACGTAAGTCAAACCATGTAAATATGGGACGTGGCAACAAAGATTCTCCAATTTTACTTATCAATCATCCACTACATCAAATTCATGAACAACCCCCTTAAGGTTTATATGAATACCCTATTGCACAAAAACCCACATATATATATATATATATATCATACATCTCAATTATGCTATTCATCACATGATTCACACTTATTTAGATCAAAATATAAATATATAAGGGTAAAGATATTCCTACCTCAAAAGTTGTAGAATAAGGGATGAAGACCCAAAGATGAATCTTTACAATACCAAGATCCAATCGGTCTAAAATGTAGATCTTGATGAGATAAATAACTTTGATGAAGAAGCAAGGATGTATTCTTGCTAAAAATAGATGAGATCTAGTGTTTAGGGGTAAGGGTTTTCGAAAATAGAGTTTAGAGAGAGAAGGAGAGTGAAAAAATGAAGTCAAAAAGTGTTTAGATCGAAATTTAAGACTGTTGTCCCGAACAGATCGCTCGAGCGAACTTTCCTTTGCTCGAGTGAAATACCAAAATACAAAGAGACCGCTCGAGCAAACTTTCCATCACTCGAGCGGTATACGCAAGGTCTCAAAAGTTTTGCAGAGCTACAGTGAAATTTCTAGGAGCTCGTATTCTATGCTTGAGTGACCATTCCTTCACTCGAGCGGTCTTGTCTGCAACCCTGCGAGATACGGGAGCTACAAATCTCTGCTTAAGTAACCAAATGACCGCTCGAGTGGTCACCCAAAAATAGCAGTTGCAAACATAACACAGAACTAAATAGAAGAACAACAATTATGGCCAACAACCTGCCATCTTGGTGTTCCTCGTTCAACAGCCAACGGGGTGCAATCTCCTTTACAAACCTTGTAAATGGGAAGGCAGGGCCTTCAAGGGCATCACCATAATCAATTTCGTGGCGAGGTGATCGGTAGTAGAGTCGAGCAGTGAGGCTACCTGCAAACAAGATCGGCTTTTGACCTTCGTTGCCGAGACATTGCTGGAATTTGAGACAAACAGCTTCTTCTTTTTTTCCTTTTCTTTTTTTTTTATGTATTTTTTTTAATTTATTTTATGTATTTGTGTTGCATTTGTGTTTTTTTTTTTTAATGTAAAATAAAATTCCATTGAATAAAAATAAAATTGTGTGAAAAGTAAAATTGTGTTAAATGAAAATAAAACAAGAAATAAAAATAAAAAATATACCAAGAAAACAAAACCATTTATTTTTTTTTTTTCAAAACACATCCGAAAATAATAAAAATAAAAATAAATTTTTTTTAAAAACCTTTTTTTTCAAAACACACCCGAAAATAAATATAGAAATATAAATAAACACACAAAATAAACACAAACCAAACCCTCCCCAACTTAATTGACATTGTCCTCAATGGCACATACCACAAGGAACAACCAAATTAATTATAGGAAAGAAATCGATATAAAAATAAACAAAAGAAAAAAAAATAATATTAGTAAAAGAATCTACCCTTATCCTACTCGATTACAGGGAGGTATGCACTCCAAAGGTTTCTAGTCGATTGAAATGTGCCTTAGTGACGTTCCCTAGGTGTATGAACTATACCAGGTTGGTTTTACTGTATCAGACGTTTTATCTCTTCGATATACTGGTTCTACAATGCCGCTAACAAGCCCTACAGCACCAAACCACATTAAGCTGAGGAAGACACTTCCCCAATGGAACAAGAACCAAGCCTATTTGAAGTAGGAGCTCAAGTATTTTCTTTTAAACCAAAATATCTACACGGTGGGACTTGTGTTAAACACAAGATCAGACCATTAGTTGCCTCTAATGCAACACTAAGTTTAACATCTTTAGCCAGATGAAACTGACTCAATTGGTTTGTTAACCAGGGTCTACCAAGGCATTGGATACGTCGCACCTAGTAGTGTTAAGTGTATGAATTAGCTCACCACTCTCACTTTCAACCACTGTAATTCATGACTTCTTGTGTACAACCTATGTATGACTCACCCCCTTGCTATTCGAGATGGGATAAGTGATACTCACATCTGGCATTTTTACCACTTCCTTTTTCATTACTTCTTTCATTGTGACACTCTTATGCTCCTTGAGTATACACAAAAGGCGACATTCATGCTCACTAGACAAGTTAGATGGAATAATCACAAGAAGAATGTCATTAGGCCCTAAGAAAGAGTATTTAAGTGAAGCTACAAGAGGTTTCAACTCAAGTTTTGGTAGAGTCACAATGGAAGGTACTGCAAGCTCCTTAGAAAGGGTGGGTAGGAGCTTAAATCGAGAGTTCCATAGCTGAAAGTTCATATGAGGAGCAAAGCCAAGCAAAGTGTTGACCTCTTCAATAGATCTATCAATATCAATATTCTCAAATCTGAAATGAGTAAGACATGCCTCTAAAGGATCTGTTGAGAGAGTAGATGAAAGAATGTCCTCCACCAATTCATCAACCACATCAACTACAAAACATTCACTATCATTGGAAGGATGTTGGGATGCGTGAAACACATTCATCTTGACTTGCATATTTTCAAATGATACTTCCATCACTCTCATCTTACAATTAATACATGCATTGGCAGCGGCTAAGAAAGGTCGTCCTAAGATGGTTTGGATCTGTTTCTTATCAATTAATGCATGTTCCATGTCAAAGACAAGGAAATCAACCGGAAAGTAGAACTTATCGACCTTAACTAGGACATCCTCAAGTATGCCACGAAGGGTTTTGAGGGAACGATCAGCTAACTAAAGAGTCACTGATGTACGTTTCAACTTACCAAACCCAAGTTCTTCGTACACTGAACAATGAAGAAGATTGACACTAGCACCTAAGTCAAGCAGTGCCTTTTCAATTGAATGTTCCCCTATGACCCAAGAAATGATAGGTGAACCTGGATCTTTAAGCTTAGGGGCAATATTGTTGGTCAAAATAGAACTGACCTGTTTAGTGAGTAGAATCTTTTTTGTCACATGGGTCTTGGATTTAAGCTTTTAAGGGCACAAGTCCTTGAGAAATTTGGCATAGGAGGGTACTTGTTTAATCGCCTCCAACAGGGGGAGATTGATTTTCACTTGTTTGAACACCTTCATCATTGCTTCTATAGATGCATGCTTCTTCTTACAAAAAAAAAAAAAAACAATGATCATTTAAACACTGGAGATATGGTGCCTTCGGCACATAGGGTGCCGTAAGCTCACTCGGAAGACTCAAGGGAGGACTATTAGACTCGTTACTTTCCTCTAGTGAATTTTAGATTTGACTGCCTTGCTTACGCACTCTTTCATCGGTCCCACTTGTTCAGTTTGGTATTTCTCAACCACTCTAAGAGTCGTGACAGCTTAGATTTTCTCTATGTTCTTGCCATTAAATGATTCCACCCTATACTGCCCTTTTGGATTTTTGGCTGGATGACTAGGCAATTGTCCTTTCTCTCTCTTACTCAAGGTGTTAGCTAGTTAGCCAATTTGGGTCTCAAGTTTTGAAATGAATTAGTCCTGAGAATGAACAAGTTGGTTTGTAGCATCCATCCTATGCAAGAGTTCTAACACTATTCGCAAAAGTGGTGAATTTTTTTGCGAAGGATATAGGTATGGTTATTGAGACATAGAAGGGTAAAGAGACGGATTGGAAAAATTTTGGAAATTCTGCCTTAGTGGGGATGGAACATAAGAATTTTCTTGTGGTTGTAAGCACTAGGAAAAGTTTGGATGGTTTCTCCATCCCAAGTTATAAGTGTTTGAGAATGAATCATTACCGAGTTTAGAAAAACCTTCGATCACATTGACATGCTCTGGAACTGATGGGCACTCGGTTGCACAGTGAATAGGATTTAAACAGATTATGCAAGCCTTTTGGTATGGCGATTATGCTGGTTGTGAAGAAATGTATCCTACTACTAACAGTTGGTCCATTTTTTTAAACAATATTTCAACTTTCTGAGTAATATCTACACTATGACCTACCTCATATGGGCCACCTTGCTTCATACCACTAAGGTTTGGTTGCTTCTCATGTCGAGAGACAAACGCATGGTGGAGGGAATTTTCACTCAGATTTTCAAATAACTCTCATGCCTGTACATCACTCTGAGTCATAAACATCTCACCACAGGCCGAGTAAACCATTTGTTTAAATGAGTCAGTCAAACCAGAATAGAAAATGTAAACAAGTTGACACTGGGGTACCTGATGGTGAGGATAAATCCTGAAACCTTTCCTAAGTCTTATGGAAGTGCTCACTATCAATTTGAGAAAAATTGGTGATGGCACGTTGTATCTAATTGGTTTTACTTATGGGAAATATTTGTCCAAAAAATTTTGCCTCAATTGGTCCCAAGTTGTGATAGAGTTGGCGGGCAAGGAATTTAGCCAATGTTTGGCCTTATCCTTAAGTAAAAAAGGAAAAAGTCTCAACCTAAGGACTTCATCGGTAAAATTTTGAAGTTTCACAGTAGAACAGGTCTCTAAAAACTCACTGAAATGTTTATAGGGATCTTCATTACTAAGCCCATGAAAAGATGGATGCTTTTGAATGGTACTAGGCTTAATCTCATAATGAGTTGCTTCGGTAATTGGCAATTGGATGCAAGATGATGAAACATCAGCAGTAAGGGTAAAATGTGCCTTCAGTGATCTAGGTTGGTCAACTAATGCTTCTGCCATTGCTAAAGTCGATTTAGATTTCCAAAGATTTCTAAGGGTCCGCTCTAGTTTAGGGTCGTACAATAATTTTAGAAGATAAGAACGACGACCATGCATACAACGCACTCACACCTTTTTTTTTTTTACAACTACACAAAGAAAGAAAACACCTGCAAATTAGTACAACAAAAATAAACAACACTCTACAAGATAATAAAATAAATGTACAACATGTCGGGAGTCGTAAACTACCCATTAAGGAAAATTAAAGTGCGATAAATAAAAATGCGATAAAAATAAAAGGGCATATAAGGCCTCTCAAAAAAAGAAAAGCTATAAAGTAAATTGCAGTAAAATAAATATTAGTAGTTAGTACTTAGAATTTTTTTTTTTTTTTTTTTTATATCCTCAAAGTTATATGTCCAGCAAAGGTCATCCACCAGTGTCCAGCAAAGGTAAATGTCCCAGAAGTTATATGTCCAGCATGGGTATTTCCTCAATGGTACGATATGAATTTTTTTATGGTTTTATGTTGTTTTTTTTTTTTTTTTTGATTTTTTTTTTTTAGTTCATCTACACAAGAAAATCTACACAAAAAGAAAAATCAGTAAAAACAAAATCTAATTGAAATTTCTGGAAAAAAAAAAAAAACTTACCAAAAGTCCTCGGCAACGGCGCCAAAATTTTGATGTTGTCGTTTGGACACCAAAATAAAATGAATAAAACCAGTAGCAACTACTATTACGAAGTATAGTGGTTGAGAACGAGTGTCGGACCACAGAGATTAGGGCCAATTATTTTTAGTTCAAAGATTTCAGTTTTGAAATGGAAAGTGAGAAAAAGAAACCTCTGGGTCTAGAACCTACTATTGACCATGTAATTGGGAGTTATTGCATTTAGGTTGTAGAAAATAATTGCCATGGGTACAACTATTGGTCTTGGTCAAGACACATCATTTAAAAAGATTTGTGTTTTAAAATTAGAAAGCCATGAATCATCTTCGCCTAGCATGAACCGTCACCATTAAACTAAACTAAACTAAGGTTGATGCATGACCCGTCTTACTAAATATGACTCATCTAACAATTTTAATACACAAGCAATAAAAACAATTGTATAACATGCATTCATGACCAATGAACACATAATTTGATAAAAACATTATTTGCACAAAAATCTAAGTTATACAACAGTACCCAAATCAATTAAAAATCTATAAAACTAAATACAAACTACCCCAATCACTTGATCATAGTTTCATCTTAACCCTAAGATATGGAAATTAGTTCCACATACTAATATTACAACCACTATAAAATATATACACTCTAAACCTTCTCACTCTCCTTTTCTTTCTTTCTTCCTTTTTTTTCTTTTCTTTTTTTCCCCCTTTTTTCTTTTCTTCAGCTGGGCTCCGTTGCAGAGCTTCAGCACTTTTCCTCTCTTTTTGTGTGCTCTCCAATTCCTTGAATTACTTTGCCTTTTTATAGGCAAAGCATGACCTACAAAAACAAATAAAACAAAATAAAAATAAATAATCTAATAGTAAAATATAATATTATATATATAATTAAGTTGGAGGCGTGGGTGCATAGTTAAATACTGTGTACTTTTTTGATATAACAATATATATATAATATTTAAAATGTATTATTTACATTAATTTTTGTACTAACAAATATATGAAAACACACAAAAAAATATGTAAAATTATAAAATATTAAAAATAAATAGACTAATAAAATGTATTTTAGGGGGCTAAAAATGTAACATTTAGGCTCTAATCAATAGAGCTTTAATGTCTGAGACAAATTTGGCATCCCATAACCAGCCATTTGAATGGAGAGAAAAGAGGCACGGTTTTTATTCAAACAAAGGATCATTATCTTCAAAGAAGCAAAATTTGGGAACAGTTAGTGCCTCCAATTCTACAAGGGATTCTGCACCAACCTGTAATGTGTGTGGCAAGAAACACTGGGCACTTTGTTACTGTACTTCTAGGGCGTGCTATAGATACAGCAAGACTAGGTATATGGTCAGAGATTGTCCCCAAACTGAATATAGAAGTGGAAGACTGTAACGCCCCGAAATAAACATAATGTACCCATCTCCTAACAGCTAATAAATAGCAACATAACTAAAATAATAAGCTTTCATTAATCCGAGTTTAATATAAAAAAGGTGACACATACGATATATATTCATAAATAGTACATCCTGAATCTACAGCTATAAACACCCCATTTTTGACCACCCTTAAGACTTGGGCGCCTCAGGTTGTTCACTCGATGATGAAAGTTACGCTGTACAAATGTTCGATTTCTTCAACAAGAAGAGCTTCTAAATCCCAACCTTACACCCCATTTTGGACCAAAACAATTTTAGGCCAAAACAATTTTAGACCTTAAAACTCATTCTTTCAAAATATTTCTCCAAATGTTTCTACGATGTTCTGAGACTCACATTTCGTTAAAAATTGCACTTTTCCGTAAATCAAGTAAGGACAAAGTAGAAATAAATGGAAGAGAGGTAAACTCTTTGAAAAATCTTTAAAACATCTGATTTAGAGGTTTGGATTTGAAGAAAATAAAGGAGAGGGAAGAAAACGGGTTGTGGAAATGGTTGAGCTAGAAACCATTAAGAGAGAACTGAGCAGCCTTCACTAAATTAGGCCTATCTCTTTGCACACTTAGACTTTAGTTGTGAGGCCACCACCATTGGAAAGTGTACTTCCGGGGCTTCAATTTAGACTCAAGAATCTCCTAAAGCCGAGTCTGGATGAGGGAGATATGGCCATTTGAAGTTAGGCATCCATCCGGTTAAGATAGAAATGAGCAACCTTCACTAAAATAGATATATTATGTATAGATTTGTTACCTCTTGACATTAGACATTTTGATGTGATTTTGGGTATGGACTGGTTGTCTAAATATTGTGCCACCATTGATTGTGTAATGAAACGAGTTTTGTTTAGACCTCCGGGGCATGAAGAATTTGTATTTGTGGGTAATGGTGTAGTACCCCCGCCTTACTTAATTTCGGTAATGAAAGCATGCAAGTTGCTTAGAAGGGATGTCAGGGTTATCTGTGTAGTATTTTGACTGATCAATCCATGAATACTGTGTTAGATGATATTCATGTTGTTAGAGAATTTCCAGATATATATCCAGAGGAATTTCTAGGGGAATTAGCTGATAGGGAAATTGAGTTTACTATTGAAGTCATACCAGGTACTCACCACATCTCAAAGACTCCATATAAAATGTCAAAGAACTGAAAGAACAGCTGCAAGAATTACTTGGCAAGGGTTTTATCCGACTGAGTACTTCACCTTGGGATGCGCCAGTTTTGTTTGTGAAAAAAAATGATGGAACCTTACGTTTATATATTGATTACCAAGAGTTGAATAAGGTAACGATCAGGAACAAATACCCTCTATCTCATATTGATGACTTGTTTGATCAGTTGCAAGGTTCACAAGTGTTGTCAAAGATCGATTTGATATCCAGGTACCATCAACTGAAAATAAAAGCTGAAGATGTTGAGAAAACTGTATTTCAAATAAGGTATGGACACTATGAATTTCTGGTTATGCCATTTGGGGTTACAAATGCACTGACAACATTTATAGACCTTATGAACCGAATTTTTAAATCCTACCTTGACGAATTTGTGATTGTTTTTATTGATGATATCTTAATTTATTCGAGAAATAGAGAAGAATACGAACAACATTTGAGAACAGTTTTGCAAACACTTATGGAGAAGAAATTGTATGCTAAACTAAAGAAATGTGAATTTTGGTCAGATGAAGTTATGTTTCTAGGTCATGTAATTAACAGAGATGGGATTTTAGTAAACCCATAAAAGATTGAGGCGATTATGAATTGGCCTACACCGACAAATGTGACAGAAGTCCGAAGCTTCATGGGGTTGGCTAGGTATTACAGAAGATTTGTAAAGATTTTTCAAAGATAGTTGTACCACTTACCCAACTTACTCGAAAGGGGGCAACCGTTTGAATGAACTGATGAAAGGGAATCTACGTTTCAAGAACTGAAAACAAGACTAGCCACAGCATCGATTTTGACATTGCCCTTAGGTACAAAAAATTTTGTAATTTATAGTGATGCCTGTTACAAGGGTCTGGGTTGTGTTTTGATACAGAATGGTAAAGTGATAGTATATGCATCTCAACAACTGAAACCTCATGAAAAGAACTATCCAACTCATGATTTAGAATTGGCTATGGTTGTCTTTGCTTTAAAGATTTGGCGCCACTATTTGTATGGAGCAAAGTGTGAAGTCTATACCGATCACAGGAGTCTAAAGTACTTTTTCACTCAAAAGGAACTACATATGCAACAAAGAATGTGGTTGGACTTGATTAAAGACTAGGATCTCCAAATTCAATATCATCCGGGTAAAGCTAACACCATAGCCGAAACTTTGAGTAAAAAGTCAATGGGGAATTTGGCATGTTTGATCACCGAATAGAGGGAGTTACTAAAAGATTTAGAGAAATCCGAGTTTGAAGTGGTGTTTCACGAACAAGGCAGAATGATAGTCGCCATTTCAACTCAACTGGCAATCATTGATGAGATCAAGCAAAAGCAGTTAGAGGATGGGGTCCTCAAGAAAGTGTTTAATGAGTTCGAATCAAACCCAAGACTGGGATTCAGTATTGAAAATCAGGTGTTGAAATTTCAAGAAAGGTTGTGTCCCTAACGAATTCAATCTTAAGCGAATAATTTTAGAAAAGGCTCACAAGTCAAAGTTTGCAATGCATCCAAGCAACAATAAAATGTATCGAGACTTGAAACAAAGTTTTTGGTAGCCTAATATGAAAAGGCAAATTACAGAGTATGTATCCAAAGACCTTCAATGTCAGCAAGTCAAAACTAAACATCAAAAATCGGCAGGGCTCCTTCAACCTCTCCTTATATCAAAATAGAAGTAAGAGCACATAATCATGGACTTCATCATTGGTCTACCTTGAACACCGAGAGATATGAACTCTATCCGGGTTATTGTGGATAGGTTAACTAAATCTGCACATTTTCTACCTGTAAGGACTAGTTATGATGCTTATAGATTGGCTACAATTTACATTGATGAAATTGTTTATTTACATGGAGTACCTGTATCCATTGTTTTGGATAGAGATCCAAAATTTGTGTCTAGATTCTGGAAAAAATTTCAAAGAGTAATGGGAATGGAATTGAAGTTTAGTACCGCATTCCATCCGTAAACTGATGGGCAATCAAAAAGAACTATTCAAACTTTACAGGATATGCTCCGAATGTGTGCTCTAAACTTTTAGGGGAGTTGGGAAACTTATTTGTCATTAGCGGAATTTGCATACAACAATAGTTTTCCACTCTAGCATTGGCATGGCACCATATGAAGCCTTGTATGGCAGGAAATGTAGGTCTCTGATATCTTGGATTGAAGTTAGGGATAGGGTCTTATTGGACCTGAAATTGTGCAAACAACAATCGAAAAGATTAAAGTCATTCAGCAAAGGCTTAAAACAGCACAAATCCGACAAAAGAGTTATGTGGATCATAAAAAAAGGGCTTAAGTATGAAGCTGGTGATCATGTGTTCATTCGTGTGATTTCGATGAAGGGTTAATCGAGGTTTAGCAAGAAAGTCAAATTATCACCTCGATACATTGGACCATTTCAGATTCTGGAAAGGCTTGGTCCAATTGTGTGCCGAGTTGCTCTACAGGCCAGGAATGGAACAAATGCACAATGTGTTTTATGTGTCAATGTTGATGGGCTATCTCTAAGATCCATTCGATGTTATTGATTATCACCAAATAGCCCTCGATGAGAATATGAAGTATGAAAAAAAATCGATTCAGATTATTGACCGATAAAGGAAACAGTTGCGGAATAAAGAAATCCCTATAGTAAAAGTAGAATGGAAGGAACACTAAGGCACAGAAGCGACTTGGGAAAAAGAACACAAAATGAGACAAAGGCACCCCGAGTTGTTTCCGACTTAAGGTAACGCAAGTTTGGAGGATCAAACTTCCTAAAGGGGAGAAGACTATGACAACCCCATCATGTATTATGCTTTTAATTCTTTAATATGCATGTGCTTATGTGCTAAGTGTGAATTTGTATGTTATTATTGTAATTAACGTGGTTTTTGACTTCATATCTATTGATCGTAGGAATATCTATTATGATTTCTGTTATGGTCTAAGCATTAAAGGCATTAATGGCGTCAAAAACCGAAATTGGTTAGTTTATTGAGATCAGCATAACTTTTAGAGTCTATTGGAAAGTTTGATTAAAATTTGATTAGGATTAAATTACTTAGATAAAATCAATTAAGTTAGGTTATACTTAATTAAACCTTAAACTCTAATTAACTAGCATAATCCCTAATTAATGTATTAAGTTAATCATGCATATATATATATATGTTAAGTGACAAGATTAGTTCATTTCTTGAACTCAAAATTCTGAAATATACACTTTAGAGAGAGAGTGAGAGCAACTTAGCGAGAAAGAGGACTCAATCTTGGAGATTTGGCTAAAAGGCTTGTGAATTAGGAAAAAGAGCTCAAGATTCTTGCTAAATTTAGCTTGATTAAAGACTTTAGGTTCATTTGCAAGGACGAATCAACAACCAAATCACTGTGAGTAATATCTTAGTAAATATATTTTCTTAATTACTCTATTTTCTGTATATCCTAATATGGTATGTTTTCTGAACTTATGATTTTGAAAGTGTGAATGAGTTTCTATATGTCCGATCAACATGATATCTATAAAAGTGATTGAAATAACATGAATGTGTATGATGGACCTAAGGTCATTTTGTATATCTGAAATGGACCCGAGGTCGTTCCGTATATTTGACAAGATAGACCCAAGGTTGTTCTGAATATCTAATAAGTCTGAATATCTGTTATCTATTAACCCAATAATCATTATACAACTGTAATTGATTGGACCCAAGGTCGTTTCGATAAGCAAGATCTGTTTCTATTCTAAATCTCTATTTTTTTTGGACCCAAGGTCATTCTGTCATGTATTGGACCCAAGGTTATTCTACTATGATACGAAATTAATATGTGAATGATTTTATTCAAGTGTTAGAACTCATTTATATAACATCTTTACTTTGATATTATGCACTGAGCTTTCGCTCACTTCATTATATATATATATATATGTAGGTGAGCGGCAAGATGTCCAGCCCCAACCTTAGTAAAATTGTGGAGAAATGCCAAGTTTTTGTGGAGTCAGCTAAAGATGCCTCATGCATGAGACTTTTGTCTTTTGATTTTATGTTTTCTTTTGTTGGTCATGCTTGATCGCTATATATAAGTTTGGTGTTTGTATGTTAATGATGTATGAATGATCTTGGACATATGATATCTTTCATGTATGTATGGGTGTGAGTTATTAATATAGATGAGATGTCATTGATATGCCATATATACACAGCTCATTAGACAAATCTTACATTTTTGCTTCCGCTTTTGGCTCCATATAATTAAATATGATTCGATTTTTATCTAAGGACATAGGTAATCTCAAGATTACTGGCCGGTTATGATCCAAACCTTTAGGGGCGAGTTTGGGTCATGACAGGTACCCGGGTTGATTATTCTATTAAGATGTTCTAATGGATGTACCATGATATCATGTTTTGATTATGAGATATTCTTATGAAATGTTCGAATGTTTTTTTAATGTAATATGAAAATTACTTTTTGCATATGAGATTGGGATTCATTCATTTACCACTTTACCTTGATAATATTCATTAGGTTTTGACTCACCCCTTAACCTTTTATGTATGTAAGCAATCAACACGAAAAGCAACGATAGAGACTCGCTTTTGAAGAGTTGTTTTTAGAGAGTCTTTTGCTTTGTTAACACTTTTGAGACTTTTATACTTTTGAGAGGCGAGATTTTGTTGAGTCATATAATAGTTAATAGGTTTTTGTACTTTGTGGTTGTAAAGGTTTGTACCTCTGCAATCTATGTACATGATGTAAATTATTTAGAAGTTAAGTAATGAAGTTTGTGTGTTTCATTTTATATCTACTAATGCACTACTCTAATGGACTTAATGGATTAATAATGAAAGTTTCCGAAGTATAGCCCAAATATATCTTAGTTTATTCTTTGATTTGACGAGTTAGGCATTTGGTAGTGAATAATTACTGGTCGGTCACCTCACTATCCTATAGGGGCAAGATGGGGTCGTGACACACCTCTTCACATTGCTTCACTTTGACCCAGAAAGTCAAACATGCTTGGACTTCACTGGCGCATGCCATAGGTTAGCCCCTCATCTCTTGTCGACAGATCAATCAACAAAAATGGGTGCAAACAGTAATGTTGACAAGTAAACTAAAAAAAAATACCTTTTTATATTTTAATTAGTAAAAAAATAAAAAGTATAATTAGAGTTGCTCTTAGTCCATACCACTTCACATCAACCATTAGATATTTTATATATATATATATAATTAGTTAGTTTTCTACTGATATTAGGTTAGGTTCAAGTTTCTATTATTATAAATATATGTAAAACTTATTGTGAGGGGATATAATTTTTTTCATCTGTTTTTATGGAGTTTTAATCTTCTTTGCTAAGACTAAAGGTGAAACCCCAAATGAATTCTTTATACGCATAATTCAATAACAGATTTTATTATTAAATTATATTGATTGATTCGTTTAAATTTTTTTTTGTAAAAGTTTCTATTCTATAAAATTCTTTGTTCTATGGTAAACTCTAGGCACAATAGATGTGACAATTCACTTCAGGTGACCGCTTGAGCAGTGAAAAGACCGCTTGAGCGGAGATGGGTGCTCCCAGTAGTTTGTTTTGCAAGTCGAGAGACTGCTCAAGCGAACAAGTAGTCGCTCGAGAGAAGATGTGGAGCTTCCCTGTATTTCCTTTTGCAGGCACAGATACTGAGAGGTCTCATTCATCGCTTGAGCGGTGAAATGACCACTCGAGCAGTCTACACGATATCAGCCACTTAAAAAGTGACTTTTAGATCATTTTCTACACTTTTTCTTTTCTCTCTTCTTTTTCTCTCTTTAGCTCTGAAAATCCTAGCTACTTCTCTCTAGAAATCTTCCATTCTTACTTAGATTCACAAACTCATTGCTTGCAAAAGTTGAAATTTGAGTGAGGACCAAGCTTTCTATCGATTGGCTTGGGATTTCGCAAAGAGTTCATTGATAATCTAGCTTTTTGGTCTTGAAACTTAAGGTAGGACTACTTTTAACTTTGTATCTCTTTGATTTGGAGATGATTATGTGGTGTTGCCATGAAATTGTTGAGTTTATGGATGTTGAAGTTATAAAATGAAGGTTTTCTTACAAAAATAGTAATTTCCCTACAATTTTTTTAAGATTTCTACTTTTAGCCACGGATTATGAAAGTTTGTGATGAAAATTAATATTATATATGTTGGACGGACAAAAGCCCTAAATCTTGCAAAAACCCTAATTTTGAAATTTTAGAAATGATGTAATAAAGTGAAAACGACTCTTAAGTCTTTAGATTGATGATTGGCTCATGATACTAATGTGGTATTTGAATGGAGAATTGTGAAATTGAAATGTTCTTGAAATATTGGATATTGTCACTTTATTCTTGCCACAATTGCTTGGGTGGTGAAAGATTACTTTTACTTTAATGAATGTATGAATACTTGGAAACTTCGGAAAGATTATTAAGGGGGAGATAAATAGCATGTGCGTCCGGGTAGAGAGTCGATTTGTGAGAAAATGATTGTGTTGTGTTGGTGCCCGCGTGGGGAAGTTTGGGTGCCCAATTGCCCTGTCTTGAGCTTATCGCCGAACGAATGTAGGGAAATGTTTTTGAGTGTCCACTTGTCCTGCCGTATTGTAGTTAGTAAAAGTGGAAAAACGGATGATTTTGGATGCCCATTTCCCGCCGTGTTAATAGCTGGCAAATGTAGGGATATTTTTAGTTATGAACCTAGTTATATATATATATTGGGACTCTCCTTAGGGACTTCATGGCATATTTACCCCCAATGTTGAATTTATAATTTTTGTGAAAATTGTGGATTCTTGTTTTCTCTTTTAAAACAATATTAAGAGTTGAATTAAATGTGTTTCAGGTTGTGATAATGCCATATGGATCTTTGAATAACTAAATACTTTATTAAAAATTCTTCTACTGGGCATCTAACTCAATCTTATCTAACATTTCAGGACTTGGTGATGTGTCACCACCCCAATGAGAAGGAGGTGAAAGTTTTGTGTTGGACAGAGCACGAACGCTCATCGATGTATCTTGTGGAAGCTCCGAGCATACTTATTTTGGGATTGTGAGTCCAATTTGTTATAACAAGGCATGGCCTTGATAATTGTGAGCCATTAGGGCTCTTTTTTTCTTTTTCTTTTTTTTCTTTTTTTCTTTTTTTTTTGTATTATCTCCTCTAACTTTTTGAACTATACTAGTGTTGATGTAACTAAGAATTGAACATGAAAATTTGTATTTTTGAGATAATAATTCAATGAGAAAGAGGGTATTGAACTAATATTGTTGGTTGGTAGTGAATGGATTGAAATTTGTTATATTATAAAAAATGTTTTACTATTAATAATTTGGGGGCATTACAATAGAAACTTAGAATATCTTGTGAATCCAATAATTAGATTTTTATGATGTAATCAATCAATTAAAATAAATATATTTTTGATACTACTTTTTCGAAATAACTATTTTATCTTCTAATTAGAAACACCTTTGTGTAATTTTCAATTGAGTTATACAAATTGAAACATAAATATTTTACAAAGAAAACATTGATGGTGGATTGTTGATGCCTTAATGCGTTGCTTACTTAAAATTATTTTCAATTAATTAATTCTATCAAATCATTCAAACATTTTCTAATTTATTTTATTTTATTACCGTGGCACCCTATATAGTCTTATACTTGTAAATTACCATGTCATACGAGTATTAAAGTTGATTTACAGGTGAATTATATTAATGGCCTTTATATTTTGGGATTTATGTCACTTTAATCCTTAACTTTTCAATTGTGATATATTTGACCCTAAATTTTGAATTTTGTTCCAAATAAGAACAATTGAAGATACCATTCAAGGGCAAAACCGTCAATTTAATAAAATATAAACTAATTTGACAAAAATAAATGTCAAAAAAATATTTTTGAATTTTTAAGAATTATTTCTACCCACTAAAGATTAAAATTATGTAAAATTGATAAATCTCTTAGACATTTATTTATTTATTTATTTTATCAAATTAAATTTTATTATGTGTTTAGATGATGATCATGTAATGAGTGATTGTTTTTATTTTCATTAAATTAGTTTCTATTTTTTTAAAAGTCAAATATGACGACAGCTTTGTTATCATCATTAAACCAATCCATTAAATCAAAAAATCCAAACTAAAAATATTTCATATATTAAATATATCGATTAGACATTAAAATCCTAACAATCACCCATTACATAATCATCATCCAAGCACATAATAAAAATTAATTTGGTAAAAAAATAAATAAATAAATGTTTAAAAGATTTATCAATTTTACATAATTTTATCTTTGGTTGGCAGAAATAAATTTTAAAAATTTAAATTTTTTTTGACATTTATTTTTGTCAAATTACCTTATATTTTATCAAACTAACAATTTTATCCTTAAAATTAAGCAATGGTATCTTCAACTATTCTTACTTAGAACAAGATTCAAAATTTAAGATTAAATGTGTCATAATTAAAAGTTAAAGACCAAAATGACACGAGTCTCAAACTATGAGGACGGTTAGTGTGATTCGCGTTTGATCCACCCTATTCATTTATTTATTATCAAATTAAGTTTCATATTCATACAAAGTTCTGATATAATATAATCAATAAAAAATGATGTAATAAAATATAATCAAAAAATGATTCTACATCAATTAATCTAATAATTTTCTTCTAATCCAACAAACTATCGAATTAAAATTATTTTATTTTATTTTGAAAATTTTACATTTTAATTTTAATTCTATTAATAGGTTCCATACCCATACTTACATTTTTGTAAATTTAATTTTTGTTTAAATAATAATTTTATTAACTAATTAATTAAATAACTTCATAAATTACATTTTTGTAAATTTAATTTTTTGTTTTAAAATATTAATTTTATTAACTAATTAATTACATAACTTCATAAATTACATTTTTGTAAATTTAATTTTTGTTTTAAAATATTAGTTTCATTAAATAATTAATTACATAATTTAATAAGTATTTTTTGTTACTACGTAGTATAATATTATATAAAGTGATTATTACATTTGTATTGCGATTTTTTCTTAAATCATACATGTCATAACATATTTTCTACTCAATTTTTAAAATGATTTTTTGTTATATAGTTTCACTTTTTTAACTATTCTTAATTACAAAATAAAATACATATATACATATCAACATAGACATGAATAATATTTATTAAGTGAACAAGTGGTGGAATGAAACTCGAATTTAGCCTCTGTTTCGCACATCACAAAATGGAATTTTTTAGTTAAAATAGGTATAAAAAGATAAAATATATTTTTTAACTCAATAACACAAAATATTACATCTATACCATAATCATTTCATTTTTTTACTTAGAAAAATCAAAAAGCCTATCCCAAACGAGACTTTTTAGCCCCAGCTAAAATAGTTAGAAAGCCAAAAAGTTAAAAAGTCACATCCCAAACGAACCCTTAAGACCATAAGCCTGATAAAGAATATTTTTAGGGTAAATTACACTAATGGTCCCTATAGTTTGGGGTTTGTATTACTTTGCTTCCTGACTTTTCAATTATGATACATTTGCCCCTGAATTTTGAATTTTGTTCCAAATAAGAACAATTAAAAATATCATTACTCAATTTTAAGGACAAAATCGTTAATTTGATAAAATATATACTAATTTGAAAAAAATAAATGTCAAAAAAATATTTTTAAATTTTTAAAAATTATTTCTGCCCACCAAAGATAAAATTATGTAAAATTAATAAATCTTTTACACATTTATTCATTTATTTTTTACCAAATTAATTTTTTTATGTGTTTGGATGATAATCATATAATGGCCGGTTGTTTTTTATTTTCATTAAATTAGTTTCTATTTTTCCGAAAGTTAAATATCGCGACAACTTTGATATCATTATTAGACCAATCCATTAAATTAAAAAAAAAAATCTAAAACTAAAAACATTTCATACATTAAATCTATTGATTACACATTAAAAGCCTAACAACCACCTATTACATAATCATTATCCAAACACATAATAAAAATTAATTCGGTGAAATAAATAAATAATGTAAAAGATTTATCAATTTTGCATAATTTTATCTTTGGTAGGCAAAAATAATTTTTAAAAATTCAAAAATATGTTTTTGACATTTATTTTTGTCCAATTAGTTTATATTTTATCAAATTGATGATTTTACCCTTAAAATTGAGTAATGGTATTTTCAATTGTCTTTATTTATAACAAAATTCAAAATTCATAGTCAAATGTGTTACAACTGAAAAGTCAGGAAATAAAGTGATACGAGTCCCAATCTATAGAGACTGTTAGTGTAATTCGCCCATATTTTTATCATTAGAGTGGCATGTGATATTTAGGGGTTGTTTGGGAAGTAATAGATTAGTATATTTTTTGACTTTTTACGAAAAAAATGTGAAATATGTGTTGGGTTTGAAGTGATGTGGTAAAGAGGTAATATGACTTAAATAAGATAATTGTGACCTAAATAGGATAATATACTAAAATAGCATGTGCTATTTTAGCACATGCTAAACAACCACTTAGTAAAACTTTTATTTTAATTTTACTTATTTGAATTATAAATTCTCTTTGTATGCCTGTTGCTAATTTAATTAAGAATAAATTACAAATACATTATTTGATATTTGTTTAAAATATGGATTATCCTATATAGTTTGAAAAATTATAAATACCTCTTATCAAAAAAATTTATTTGACAAGAATTAACTAAAAAAATGAAATTCCTAACTGTTAATTGGACTTGATGATTTATTAATAAAAGGAGTCATTTATTATGAAATTAAAAATTTCAAAGAATGGGATATTATTTCCAAACTAAGAAAGACAAATCGTATTTTAAACAAATTTCAAGAGATGTATTTAAGATTTAGGTTAGGTTTCTCTCATGTTGGTCATTTTAACGTGAGAGAGCATTTGAGTTTAGTGAGGCCGTTTTAGGATTGGCTTTAATGATCCGAACTATTCACTTTTTAGAACTCGCTGAATTAAATATTTATGCAAAAAAATCAAAATAATTGGATATCAGTAACTATATTTTTAAATCAAATTTGTATTACAAAAAATAAATGATTATTCTTAAAATTATATTTATCGTCTATTTTTGTAAAACAAATATGATTCTAATATATAGCTACCAATGTTTAATCATCTTGATTTTTTACATGAAAATTTGACTCAACGAATCTTAAAAAGTGAACGATTCAAATCATCAAAATCGATTTCAAAATTAAGTTTACTAAATCTAAATACTCTTACATTGAGATGACAATTTAAGAGAAATCAAATCATTATAATTTACCCTTTAATTAAAATTAAACGTTATCAAATGTGTTTATTTTGCCACTTGGCAATCTGACAATGGACAAAGCATGCATGAAGTTTCCCCACAACCCCCAGCATCACAACGATTAGCTGGACAAAATGGGAAAATGATCCGGACCCCTTTTTTCCCATCTCTTTTGACTCCCTCTCCTTCTGATCTTTTCTTTTTCTTTTTTTTTCCTTCTCTTCCAATCACCTTTCACCACTTATGCGTGTGAGGGGGGATGGGAATGGTAATTGAAGGAGGGTTTTAATCACATGCCATGGAGCTAAACCTCAACAAGACGAATATTCCTAATCCTATGGAATAGGCAATCACAAGATATTCGGTGATTTACATTTGATCCACTAGTTAGCCCGGATCACGATGCTCTCCATTAATCACCCTTATGACTAGATCAACGGTCATAAACTCACAATTACTCCATCAAGTTATACACACCATATGTTGTCGGTTATTATAAGTAGGGATGCTTGTGGTTCGGTTATAATCAAGAAACCTGCAATCTGTTATTCATCTGTTAGATTGGTGGATTAAAAAAAATTAATTTATATTTGTCCGTTAAATTAGAGGATACGAATTGGACAAATTGACGGATAGATGCGAATTGATTTGGTGGTTTAAATTTTTATAAATTTTGAATATAATACAAAAATTTATCAATAATTTTTTTTTATAACAATCTAACTCAACATAACTAAAAAATTATTAAGTAAATTATCAAATACTAATAATAAATACATATAAGAAAACTATACGTTATCAAAACTATTTCATTATTTTTTTATTAAAAAACTATTTAATTTGATTTTAAAAAATTACAAAATTAAGCCTTATATTTTTCACATAAAAATATCAAATATCAACACTTGTCATTTGATAAAAAGATTTTCAAATTGAAAACACAACAGAATATCTAAATTCTTTTTCAATTAAAGATACAAACAGAATATCTAAACAAATTGAAAATACAAAATCTTTCAAATTACTAGGAGTGCTCGCGGTTTAGCGGTGTGGTTGCAGCCAAAGAAATTTCAAATCTGTCATCTGTCCAAAACTAGATATATTGAAAAAATTCAATCCACAACCGTCTGCTTATTATCACGTATTCGTCCAAAATGTGGCTGATCAATTTGGTTCAGTTGGTTTGAGCGGATCAAAATATCCGCTGAGTATCCCTAATTATAAGTATTTTTTAATCCGTGTCACGTATAAGTAACGACGTCGTTGTGCCCTTGATTCATTTGGTTATATTAATAGATTATTTTAATTTTTGATTATTTTAGTATGTTAAAATAATTATATTATAAAAAATAAATTTTTATTGATAAATCTCATTTATGAGTGTTCTAACCTAATAAGTCCATGAAGAAAATTTATAACCTAATTAGTTTCATTTGTTTATACTTTTATTCTAAAAGGTCTTTTTTTATTTATTTACATTATTTTTTGGACTATTATACCCTTATATTTATTGTTGATATATATTATAGACTAAAAGGATATACACGCTTTACCATAATTCATGCTTTTGATTGTGATTCAATTTCACTCTTGTTGTGGTGTTTCTTTGTTGTGCTAGGGTTTCGTTGGTGTTGGAGGAAGATGACGAATCAAGACTACCTTAGTGTTGTTTGTTTGTGCTCTTCTTTTTTACACAATTTTGCAAAGTCAGACATTGATCAGAATGAGAGAACAAGTAGATAATTTCGTCTCAAGGTTAGTATTATTTTGTTTAGGGGTGCATGTTCATTTATTTTTGGATTTATATAAAGAATTGTATGCTCTATTTTTTGCTTTCAACTTTATTTTTTAGAATAGATGGAGATGCAAGTTTATTTTTGTTGAATGAGGTTATGATTTTTGTCTAGTAATGCATTCATATAGGGCCCTATTTTTTTGGATGTTGTGAATGTTTACATTGTGTGAACAATGTGAAGGTCACATATTATTGGTTATATCATGGGAGAATGTTTGCATGTTGTTTATTGCCATTATATTTAGTGATGTGAATTTGAACTTGTCTAATCTATAATGATGTGTAATGGTGGCAATAAAATTTGTAACGCCCTCAAAATAAACCCATAAATCATACATTCTTGACATACTTAGATATAAAAGAATAAAACATAATTACATATCATCAGAGTATTCATTACAAAATGTATTACATGTTGACAACAAAAGTAAATGCCCTATAGGCTTACAACTTTCCAAGTCAACACTTGGTTACAAAAGAGAGTGCTAACTCTACACCGAATAAGCCCTTGGCTTGATATACATGTAATACAACCAAAAATAACAAAAAAATGTCCAACAACCTCAAGCCTCCCAAGCTACGTCCTTGGAGGTGGCATACTACCTGTACCTAAAAATGATGTCCCATATAGGGTGAGCCAACGCCCAATAGAGATATGCTAAACATAATATGAGCAATAACTAAAACATTAGCATTTGACAGATGTTTAACTCACATAAATAAATTCATAACCCATTTCAATTACATGACAAATGTGTCCATGTTTCATTTCATTTTCAATACTTATCCAATTTCTCAATTCATAATCCTGACTCAGAACCTGGCCATATACTTTAAATGAGATTATCTCATATCAATAACTCTTCCATTTCAACAGTTCAAATGAGATAACAACTCATATCAAAACACTTCCATAAGCCACAATAGATACACAGATTCGCTGTATCAATAACACATAAAACACTTCCATACTTCACAAATGAAACACGGATTTGCTGTATCAATAATTCGATAGATACACGTATTTGCTGTATCAATGGAGTCCATCCCCTATCTCCTCCCACATAACATCCGTTTTAGGAGTCCATCCCCTATCTTCCCCTAAACCGTGGAGTACATCCCCTATCTCCTCCCACACAATACAATGTATATAAACATATATCATATACATAATCCATCAATACATAAATTCAATGTATTATTCCAACCATCATATTCGATGACATATTCAATTGATTAGTTTTAGTTTGCCTAATCATCATGCATTGTTTATAACAATCAAGACTATCCTCCACCGATAGCCCAAAACAGTTATTTCTAAACAGATAATAAATTCCTCAACAGATATAAAATCTCAACATTTTCAAAGTGAGCGATTAATAAATCCAACTCCACTATTCTAACTCATAATGAGCCAATTCCATTATTTCCAATTCAATTTCACATTTCCATAACAATTGTCATTAATTACACTAATGACCCAAATATACTCAAACATGGCATTTTTTCCCATTTTCTCAATATTGACCCAAAGGTCCAAATATTATCAACAATATCAAAACTATCATTTTAAGACCCAAAATACACATTTGTGAGTCAAAATAACAAAACCCCTCTTTTGAAAATAACACATTTCAAATCCTAACTTTCCAAATCAACCCATCTATACAAATAACTCAATGTCTATATTAAAGCACATAAGAATGAGTAGGAATCCCTACCTCAAAAGATGAAACCCAATGGAGGAGATGAAGAAATCTCGAAGTGCTCCAAACCAAGAAATTTTCGGATCAAAAGATAGCCCTCGACAAACTCAACAACTTTTACAAAGGCACCAAGGGAGTGAATCACTCTAGCTAGATCAAACCCTAGAGAGAAGGGAGATTCTAGAGAGAAGAGCTCTCAAAATCGGTTTTGGGAAAGTAAGAGAGAGAAAGGGAAATGAAAAAGTGATCCAAAAAGGTGAAATCCCTACATGTTATACCAGTCGCCCCGTTCGAGCGTGGAAACCCCCGCTCGAGCGTCAGACACAGAGTCACGCTCGAGCGTCAAAAGCGCCGCTCGAGCGTAGATTGCACACTTTCAGAAGTTTTGCAGACATGGTCCCGCCTCGAGCGTCAAACTCCCCGCTCGAGCGGAGGAACAAAAACAAAAGGTCACACTCGAGCGTCAAAACTCCTGCTCGAGCGTCTGAAGACCTGCAGACAAAAGTACTGGGAGGTGGAAAATTACGCTCGAGCGTCAAAACGCCCGCTCGAGCGGAGAAGCAACAACGAAGGGCCCGCTCGAACGTCAAAAGTGCCGCTCGAGCGTGAAGGCCAAAATCTGGGCATCAATTCTAGGTTTCAAAACACAACCAACCTGTTTCAAACCTGCCCAACACAACCCAAGACTCAAATACAAAGAGTAAGGGAAGGAAATGAGAATAAGACAACAACACAACCACGGAACCAAGTCCGGAACATAATATACAAAGGAAAGGAAAACCGAGATCGCTATAACCTTCCCCCCTTAAAGAATTTCGTTCCCGAAATTAAGTACAAGTTTTCAAAAACAAGTTTTTCTCAATTCTCAACAACATTACAATTCATTTTCCAACAACTTGACCCATTACCGGTCATTCCATCTCTATTCAAGAGGCATTTCACAATATATACACAATATGCATTATTAGCATGCTTTCCCTTGAAATCTACCAATTTCAATACATTTTTCACAATTCCATATCATATTCAATGTTCATGATATATTTTCATTTCTACAATACATTCAACATATGCAATGTTACATTAAACTTTCATTTCAAGGCAAGTTCCAAAATACTTCCATAAATCCAAAACATATATGATGTTTTACAACTCAAGACATATTTAATGCTCTTAAAGTTCATTAATATTACAAAATCCCAATACATGGTTAAGTAATTACAAACAAGTCCGGATATTTCTCACGGACATCCACCTCACGTTCCCAAGTGGCTTCCTCCACTCCGTGATGTTTCCACAAAACTTTCACCAAGGGAATGGCTTGCCTCGCAAGACTTGATCCCACCTATCCAAGACCCGAACCGACCTCTCCTCATACGAGATATCCTCGTCAACCTCTAAGTCGGTCCAATCCAACACGTGGGATGGATCCGGCTCATACTTCCGAAGCATACTAACATGAAATACATCATGTACCCCGGACAACTGCGGCGGTAAAGCTAAACGATAGGCAACCTCCACAATCCTTTCAAGGATCTCAAAGGGACCAATGAACCGAAGGGACAACTTCCCACTCTTCCCAAACCTCATCAAACCCCGTCTAGGTGATATTTTCAGAAAAACATGATCACCCGTCTCAAATGCCAAAGGCCTCCTCCTACGGTCAGCATAACTCTTTTGGCGACTCTAAGCTGTAACAAGCCTCCTACGGATAAGCTCAACTTTCTCCGTCGTTTCCCTCACCAACTCCGAGCCCAACAAAGGTGCATCACCCACCTCGGCCCAACAAACCGGAGACCTACAAGGTCGGCCATACAAGGCCTCAAACGGTGCCATACCGATACTCGACTGAAAACTGTTGTTGTAGGCAAACTCCACCAAGGGCAAGTGCCTCTCCCACGTCCCATTAAAGTCAAGGACACAACCTCGAAGCATATCCTCAAGGATCTGAATAGTACGCTTGGATTGCCCGTCAGTCTGAGGGTGATAAGCCGTACTAAAGGTCAACCTAGTGCCCAAGGCACTCTGCAAACTCTGCCACAGCCTAGCAGTAAAACAAGGGTCTCTATCTGAGACGATCGACACTGGGACCCCGTGCAACCTCACTGTGTCCCGAATATACAAGTCGGCAAGATGGTCTACCGAATCTCTCACACGCATAGGAATAAAGTGCACCGACTTAGTCAACCGGTCTACAACCACCCAAATAGCATCACTACCCCGCTGAGTCCTCGGAAGACCTACAACGAAATCCATGGTGACATGCTCCCACTTCCACTCGGCAATAGGCAAAGGTTATAACAAACCCGCTGGCCTCTGATGCTCGGCCTTCACTTGCTGACAAGTAAGGCACTTCGATACGAAAACTGCCACATCTCTCTTCATACCACGCCACCAAAACTGGCGACCCAAATCACGATACATCTTGGTGCCTCCCGGATGCACTGCAAGGCGTGAATGGTGGAACTCTCGGAGTACCTCCTCTCGACAAGACTCCGGTATAAACAAGCGGTCTCGGTATCTCACACTCAGGTCGAGATACACGGACAAACCCTTATCAGCCTTCCCACTGGAGATCTTCTCTCGAAGGGACTCTACCTCAAGGTCACATCTCTGTGCCTCTAACACTCGGTTCACAAGTGTAGGCTGCACAACAACAGAAAACAAGGTCGCAGCCTCAACAAATTCGCCCAGAAGCAAATCAAACTCGCCAAGTGCACCCAACATCTCCCACTCTTGGATGGCTATACAAGCAGCATCACTAATGGATTTCCTACTAAGGGCATCGACCACAACATTGGCTTTTCCCGGGTGATAGTGCAACTCGAAATCGTAGTCTTTTATGAACTCCATCCACCTTCTTTGCCTCAAATTCAAGTCCCTCTGTGTAAATAGATACTTCAAACTCTTATGGTCCGAGAACACCTCGAACCTCTCACCATAAAGGTAGTGCCTCCAAATCTTCAAGGCAAAAATTACAACTGCTAGTTCTAGGTCATGAGTAGGGTAGTTCCTCTCGTGTATTTTCAACTGACGTGAGCCATAGGCAACCACTTTCCCCTCTTGCATCAACACACAACCCAAACCCTCTCGTGAGGCATCACAATAAACTGCATAACCCAAACCTCTCTCCAGAATAATCAAAACCGGAGCGATGGTCAATCTAACCTTCAACTCTTGGAACGACTTTTCACAAGTCTCACTCCATACAAATTTGACCCCTTTCCGCGTCAATCTAGTCAACGGTGAAGCTAGCCTGGAGAAATCTTTCACAAATCGGCGGTAATACCCAGCTAATCCCAGAAAGCTGCGGATCTCAAAAACACTCTTAGGCTGTGCCCAATCTTGCACTGCCTCAATCTTGGATGTATCAACAGACACCCCTTCCCCGGAAACCACATGGCCTAAGAATTTAACCTCTCTTAGCCAGAACTCACACTTCCCAAACTTGGCATACAGCCTATGGGCTCTAAGCAATTCGAGCACCACTCTCAAATGTTCCTCGTGCTCCTCCTCCGAAGGTGAATAAATCAGAATGTCGTCCACGAAAACGTCCACGAAAACGACCACAAAGCGATCTAAGAATTCCTAGAATATCCGATTCATCAAATCCATAAACACTGCGGTGCATTGGTGAGCCCAAATGGCATCACCAGAAACTCGTAATGGCCATACCGCGTACGAAATATCGTCTTCGGAATATCCTCCTCCCTAACCCTCAACTGATGGTAACCCAATCTCAAGTCTATCTTAGAGAAACAACGGGAACCCTTCAACTGGTCAAACAAATTATCTATACGGGGCATAGGGTATTTATTCTTAACCGTAGCCCAATTCAACTTCCGATAATCGATACAAAGTCTCAAGGCACCATCTTTCTTTTTAGCAAAGAGGACCGGTACTCCCCACGGCGAAACATTAGGGCGAACAAAACCCTTATCCAGCAACTCCTGGAGTTGAATCTTCAACTCACTCAACTCAGCTGGGGCAAAACGGTAAGGTGCCATAGAAATCGGCGCTATGCCGGGCACTAAATCAATAGAGAACTCTATCTCTCGATGAGGTGGCAAACTGACAAGATCCTCGGGAAAAACATCCGAATACTCGCAAACCACTCTCGGCAACTCAACCCCGGTCTCATCACACTCACTACTCATAAGGTTAGCGAGAAGACCACTAAGCTCACTCCGCCATCGCGGATCGTACACTGGTGGCAACACACTACCAACCCGATCCCCCAAGAAATGGAAACAATCCCCGCACAAGGTACATACTGTGACCCTCTGGCGGTAACAATCAATAACAGCCCGGTATGACAATAACCAGTCCATATCCAAAATAACATCGAAACCCGACATGGGCATAACTACAAAAGGAAACGGAAGCCGATGATCTGTGACCTCTATATCACAACCTCTACACCCTTGTTTCAAAATCAACTCACCCCCAACAGGTGATACAACACAAATAGGAGATGCTAGCTGTGCCAACTCCAAACCCAAAACAGATGCAAATGCAGCAGATATAAAAGAATGGGATGCACCCGTATCTATCAACACATTGGAAACCGAGTTGCAAAACAAGAAGGTACCTCTCACAACAGATAGAGCCGGTACAAGATCCTGTGCGATAACAGCATACACACGCCCTGAAGGCCCCTGATCTACCTGCTCACCTCTATGAGCAAAAGACTGCTGCACAGACTGGGATGACGAAGCTCCCTGATTGGCCCTCGAGGCCTGAATTGACTGAGCTGGCTAAAAACTCTACCTCTGCCCAGATACACCAGAAGTGCCACTCAACTGCGGGCAAAACCTTTTCAGGTGCCCCGCCTGACCACACTGGTAACAAGAGAGCAACTCGCCTCTGTCCTGACTCTGGCTCTGAGGCCGAGCCGAAGATGATGCTACTCTCTACCCTCCGCCCTTCTGCGGGCAAGCTAGAGACTTGTGGCCTAGCTGACTACATTTGTAACAAGTCACGTCTCCCTGATTGCCTCTCCCAGGGCCTGCACTCGACACTGGAAAGGTAGATCTAACAAAGCCACCCTGAGACTGCTGAGGGTTAGAACCCCTCTGTCTCCTGCCATCACCCCTGGCCATCCTAACTCCTCTTGGAGCCCCTCTGCCTCTCATCCTCCTCCTGCATCATACTCTCCATATGGGCCGCAGCATCCACAAGACGCCCATAGTCTCGGGTCATAGAACCCTCAACTCTCATCTTGAGGCCATGCCTCAGCTTCCTCTCAAACTCGATACAACGGTGCTCCTCAGACGCCACAAGCTCAGGTGCGAACCTGGATAGACTGGTAAATGCGGCCTCAAACTCGGCCACTGACAAACTCAGCTGCTTGAGCTGGCAAAACTGGTCTCTCAACTTCTCCCTGACAGCTGGAGATAAATACTTCTCTTGGAAAACATCCACAAAAGCCTCCTATGTGCCACCAATACGACCCCTCATAAACTTCCACCACTGACTCGTATCACCGTTTAGCCGAAAAGATGCCAAGGTCACCTTCAATGCTCCGTCTTCGATGCCAAGCATCTCAAACATCTTAGTTATCTGTTCCAACCACTCATCTGCCTTCAGTGGCTCCTTAGGATCCCCAACAAACTCATCCGGGTTAGACCGGAAGAACTCCCTCTTCAGAAAGGAAGGCCCTGCATCAACAACCTGGGCCTGGACTTGATTCTCAGCCCTGAGAATGCCCATAGACTCCCTCAATGCTCCTGCCATCTCGTGGGCTAAGGCGCCCATGGCCTGCTGACCTACTGGCTCGGCCATATTGGCCTGGTTAACACCCTCCTGCTGCGCCGGAATCTCACCCGGTAAAGGCATCTCCTGCCTCCTAGGTCTACCTCGCCTACCACCACGTCCTCGTCCTGACATCCTAATAAAGGTAACGAAGAACATTAGCACATTCATAAATGTGCCGAAGCTATAACACTCGCGTCCTAAAGCATGGACAACTGTAAGTCACTCCACGTAAGCACATAATCACGTAAGCACTTACGAATTTCATTTCCGGATAATGATAGTACCGAGGCGTTACTAAAGTTCCGGTTAGAAACAGCATTGATCAAGTGCTTTTCCAACAAGACTCACAGAAACCCAAGGATCCAATCAACATCCTAGAAATTAAATCTCATACCCAAATAATCATATAAACATGTTATCACATAAGCACATAACATTACACATATGTCTCTAACAAGCGAGACAAACCCATTGTGATACTAATCACTTCCCACGTACCCAAAGTATTCAAACCCGGTACGCTCTGATACCAAGTTGTAACGCCCTATAAATCATACATTCTTGACATGCTTAGATATAAACGAATAAAACATAATTACATATCATCAGAGTAATCATTACAAAATGTATTACATGTTGACAACAAAAGTAAATGCCCTATAGGCTTACAACTTTCCAAGTCAACACTTGGTTACAAAAGAGAGTGCTAACTCTACACCGAATAAGCCCTTGGCTTGATATACATGTAATACAACCAAAAATAACAAAAAAAGGTCCAACAGCCTCAAGCCTCCCAAGCTACGTCCTTGGAGGTGGCATACTACCTGTACCTAAAAATGATGTCCCATATAGGGTGAGCCAACGCCCAGTAGAGATATGCTAAACATAATATGAGCAATAACTAAAACATTAGCATTTGACAGATGTTTAACTCACATGAATAAATTCATAACCCATTTCAATTACATGACAAATGTTTCCATGTTTCATTTCATTTTCAATACTTATCCAATTTCTCAATTCATAATCCTGGCTCAAAACCTGGCCATATACTTTAAATGAGATTGTATCTCATATGAATAACTCTTCCATTTCAACAGTTCAAATGAGATAACAACTCATATCAAAACACTTCCATAAGCCACAATAGATACACAAATTCGCTGTATCAATAACATATAAAATACTTCCATACTTAACAAATGAAACACGGATTTGTTGTATCAATAATTCGATAGATACACGTATTTGCTGTATCAATGGAGTTCATCCCCTATCTCCTCCCACATAACATCCGGTTTAGGAGTCCATCCCCTATCTTCCCCTAAACCGTGGAGTACATCCCCTATCTCCTCCCACACAATACAATGTATATAAACATATATCATATACATAATCCATCAATACATAAATTCAATGTATTATTCCAACCGTCATATTCGATGACATATTCAATTGATTAGTTTTAGTTTGCCTAATCATCATGCATTGTCTACAACAATTAAGACTATCCTCCACCGATAGCCCAAAGCAGTTATTTCTAAACAGATAATAAATTCCTCAACAGATATAAAATATCAACATTTTCAAAGTGAACGATTAATAAATCCAACTCCACTATTCTAACTCATAATGAGCCAATTCCATTATTTCCAATTCAATTTCACATTTCCATAACAATTGTCATTAATTACACTAATGACCCAAATATACCCAAACATGGCATTTTTTTTCCCTTTTCTCAATATTGACCCAAAGGTCCAAATATTATCAACAATATCAAAACTATCATTTTAAGACCCAAAATACACATTTGTGAGTCAAAATAACAAAACCCCTCTTTTGAAAATAACACATTTCAAATCCTAACTTTTCAAATCAACCCATCTATACAAATAACTCAATGTCTATGTTAAAGCACATAAGAATGAGTAGGAATCTCTACCTCAAAAGATGAAACCCAATGGAGGAGATGAAGAAATCTCGAAGTGCTCCAAACGAAGAAATTTTCGGATCAAAAGATAGCCCTCGACATATTCAACAACTTTTACAAAGGCACCAAGGGAGTGAATCACTCTAGCTAGATCAAACCCTAGAGAGAAGGGAGATTCTAGAGAGAGGAGCTCTCAAAATCGGTTTTGGGAAAGTAAAAGAGAGAAAGGGAAATGAAAAAGTGATCCGAAAAAGTGATCCAAAAAGGTGAAATCCCGGCATGTTATACCAGTCGCCCCGCTCGAGCGTGGAAACCCCCGCTCGCGTGTCAGACACAAACTCACGCTCGAGCTTCAAAAGCGCCGCTCGAGTGTAAATTGTACACTTCCAGAAGTTTTGCAGACATGGTCCCCACTCGAGCGTCAAACTCCCTACTCGAGCGGAGGAACAAAAACAAAAGGTCACGCTCGAGCGTCAAAACTCCCGCTTGAGCGTCTGAAAACCTGCAGACAAAAGTACTGGGAGGTAGAAAATTACGCTCGAGCGTCAAAATGCCCACTCGAGCGGAGAAGCAACAACGAAGGGCTTGCTCGAGCGTCAAAAGCGCCGCTCGAGCGTGAAGGCCAAAATCTGGGCATCAATTCTAGGTTTCAAAACACAACCAACCTGTTTCAAACCTGCCCAACACAACCCAAGACTCAAATACAAAGAGTAAGGGAAGGAAATGAGAATGAGACAACAACACAACCACGGAACCAAGTCCGGAACATAATATACAAAGGAAAGGAAAACCGGGATAGCTATAAAATTTCTAGTTTGAGATTAGTAATGCAAAATATGGACATAGCTATATATTTTTTTCAAGATGTGAATGTTCATATATCATTGGTTATTTCATATTTATGATATTATGTGGTTATAATATGGATGTTCGCTTCCTTATTTTTTTTATTTTTACAGTAGATGGATACCTTCATGTATCAGTGTATGTATGCTTATTGGGTAGATATTTTAATGAATGTGAATGTTTACATTCACTGAAGTTATTATTGTTATGAATTATTATATTTTAATATTTTGCATTTTATGATGTGAACTTCAATATTAGAAACATGTGATGGTTGCATGACATTGTAGACACCCCATTTTTGACCGTCCTCAAAACTTGGACGTCACCACTTGAACACTCGGTGATTACCCATGTTCGTGTTCGTCTTAAGTTCCCGGAGGTCTCGGCTATGCGTCTTGCCTCAGAATCTCTCGACTCGACTGTTTCGTGTCTGGTTTTGCACCAAACACTTGTGCTTTGCCTTGGAGGGGCAGGGAATGGCTTGTAGGCCATCCCCACACTCCACCGGCCATGGCTTGAGGCCACCAGCTGTGTTTTGTTGCCACCGGCCAAATGTTTGGCCGGCCGGCACTCTAGATGGCCGGCCGGCTATATTTCTTTAGTCAATTGCATTTTTGGCCGGCCGACTACTATGCATCTGCTTTTGCAGATATTTTTGGGCAGCTGGCATACACTGTCACCCCCTCCATACACGTGTATGGAGGGATTGCCCTCTTGTTAGCTTCCTTTGGAAGCTTTACAAGAGACAATTGTCTATAAAAGAGAGGGTCTTCTCTCTTGTTGGGGGTTAGACATTTTTTAGACAGCATTTCCAGAGCTTTGAGTTCTAGGGTTAGGGTTTGCATATATCATATCTCTATATCTCTCTTTGTGCATTTTGTGTGTGTTTTGCCTTGGTTTTGCACACAAACACCCACCATCACACCTTTTCTTGGAGCTGAGGCCCTTGAGGGTTATTTTTGGAGTTTTGGAGCTGGTTTGAGCTTGAGGAACCAGCTGGTCCACCATTGGTGAAGAGGGTCTTCAAGGGTAAAAAGCTTGTCCCTTTATTCCCCATTTTTGCATTGTATTTTTGCCTACCTTACAACTGTTTTTGAGCTTTGTGTATAACATATAAAATTTCTGTTTTTTAGTGCTCCAAATAGTTTGTTAAGGGTGCTTTAAGATTTGGGTTTGTTTGACCCCTCTTAAGCCTTATAAGGCTCCATTTTGTGCCATTTTGAGTGGACTCCGGGACCATGTATTTGGGCCTCCTCACCACTGAAATCTTGAGGGATTTCAGAGGTGAGGATGGTGCCTTAAGGTCCTAGGAAGGAGAAGGCCACCCCCTCTCCTTGTTGTCCTTAAAAAGGACCATCTTTGCCTCTTGAGGGAGCACCATGTTTAAGTGTATGTTGACCATGCCTTAGCTGTTTTTCATGCTTATTATGTCATAATATAGCATTGTTGTATGTTGGTTTTGGTACACCATGCTTGCTTAGCATACATGCCTTGTAATGCCTTGTCTTAGCCTTAACATGTCTCATGCTTTGAGTCCTTATTCAAGCATGTTTAGGCCTAGCTTTGTGAAGCCTTTATGTTTATTTTGCCATGTTTAAGGTCTGTCCTTGGTTGTTTTGGTCGATCAAGACATGTATCGCATAGCTCCTTTGCATTTTGGCTTGTTAGCCTTAAGTGTGTGAATGTGTAGCATGCATTGCTTGCATCATTTCAGTAGTTTGGAACCATTTAACATGCCATTTTAGTCCATTTAACATGCTTGTATGCTTGCCTTTAATGCCTCTTTGATGCTTTGGAAGCTTGTGTTGTATGCTCCATGTTTTGGGCAATTATGCATGCTTTTAGATTTGAGTCACTTAGATGCCATCTAGGTGTTCCTTTGGTATTGTCTAGGTCTGCCTTGAACCTATTTTAAGTCCTCTTGGCCTTGTGAGGCTTGGTTGACTTAGTCATGGTTTAAGTCTTCTTGGCTTGCCTCAAGTATTTGGACCTTAATTGCATGCCATGCTTGTCTTGTTCATTTGGTTTGGCACCATTTTAGCATGATTTCAGAGCTTTCCATTGCATGCTAATTGTCCGTGTTTGCATCTTCTTAAGTGTGCTTAGAAGTTGCTCTTTATGCTTGAATGTTGGTCCATGTTTTCATGCATGTTTGTGTGTTGGACGTCACTTCCATAGCATCTTGGCCACTGTTTTAGGCTTGTTTGAGAGTTGCCTAAATTAGTTTAAGTCTATCCCTTTGTTTGTTGCATGCACTCCTTGTATGTTGTAGCATATTGGTGAGTTGTTGCATGATTGAAATTGCATGATTGAATGCAGTCACATGTTGGCTTGCATGCTTGAATACCCACATTATGCCTTGCATACTTGTTGGTTGCATTGTCTCATGCCTTGCATGCCTTATATGCTTGTTTGCATTTTCGTGTTGCATACTAGTCAACATGCTTAGGATTGCATTCCATGAGCATGCATGCTAGACCTCTTGAAGTGAGTATGATGGAGGTTGGGCCTCCTTCTGTGTTTATTTGGTTTGCATTTCATTTGAAATTGAAGTTGCATGCTTGGTCTCTTGGGCCATCACGCATTGAAATGCACGATTGGTGGTTTGAGAACCAAGGTTCATGTCCCTTTGAGTCATAAACATGATAAGGGATGTGTTGGTACACATATTTACTTGAAATGCATTGCCATGCCAAGTTTTGCCCTCTGCTGCTGTCAAACACAGATTCTGTAGAAATATTTGGCCGGTCGGCCACATTCAGTGCCGACCGGCCACCATTGTTGGTCGATGGATCAAATTTATGGCCGGTGACCATTCTCTATGGCCGGTGGTGTTCTCCTTCAGCCGGTGGTGTTCCACAGCATTCAGAGAAGCAACCCTAAGACTTTGGCAGTCATCAGGGGAGCAGAGCAGGGAAAACAGAGGCATCTTGAGCATGGCAGTGGACTTCCGAGCGGAACCGAACGCGCATGCATTGGACCCTCTTCTCTAGGCTGCTATTTACTGCTTAATTAGATTAATTAATTTATTAATTAATTAGGTGGTTTGTAATATTAATTAGCTTGCTAGTTGGTTAATCTGTATTATTCTTTCGATCCCTCCGAGTGAGGGCTAATTTGTAATAAGTATGGGTGCATGTGTGCATGTCTTCCAACCCCCACTTCTTTCTTCCCTTTTACTTACCTGCTTTAATGGTTAGTATTAGGGCATATTTATTTAGCATACCTTATGCTATGCATGCGTGCATCATTCATCAGTATTACATGTACCGGGGCTCGGCACATCATGCTAACTGCGTAAGTATTTCAATTCCAAATTGAATACGTGCTATCTGTGCATTTTTACATGTCATCCTTAGATTAGCCGAGCCTATTCTAGTGACATTTTGTATGCAATGCATTAGCCACTTAGCATGAACTAGGATCACGCGCATGATTACTAATATGTTCTTGTTATAGCACGGAGTACTTTGTAAATATTTTATGCTTTAGCATCTCGCACGAGTGTGAATGTCAACGTGACAGCATGCTTACCATGTGGCTAGATGCTTATGTGATATAACTGCCTGAATGCCTGTGGGTGAAGGCTGGATTGTTTGAGTTGGAACAATTCATTGAAATCCGTGTTTTAGCCTACTTGCGAGTAGCAAATCTCAAAGCGTTTTCCAAACAAACGGATATGCAATGCTTCATTCCAAATTAGGCAATCTAGTCTATACTTGTTTGCTGTGCGCATCACGTAGTAAATCTAGGCTAATAACCAGAATAAGAACGCATGATGTTTTCAAAACAAGATATCATGGTTAGTAGAGGCCGATCTTCGGGTCGGGCGAGAGGGGGTGCTCATAGCTGACCTTCCCCAATCGTACCCAAGTTCCCGAGTCGAGGCAACTTTGGTGATGACGGACACATGGCCTTTGGCACCGAGTCAGGGTTTCCTAAATTCCCCCATTAAAAATATTTAGGTGGCGACTCTGTATCTGGCAAAGCAGTCCATGTTTGGCACTTCTTTTCTAAAAATCTGTTTTCTCAAAACGATTTGCCGGATTTGGACTCTTTGGTTCAGATTAAGAACCGTGACACAAATCGAGTCCGAACTGTAGCGAGGTCCCTCGCGGACTTGTTACAGACATGCAATGTAGAGTGAATGTTTACATATCACTGATTATTGTACGAGTTTTACATGATTATTACATGGTGCAAATATTCATATTGTAAGGAGTTATTACTTGTTGTGAATTATTACATTATAATGTGTTGTAATTAGTGTTGTGACCATCACATTATTAATCAATGTTAATATTCACATTCAGAAATAATCATACAAGTGCAAACAACATTAATGTGCTATTTTACCGACATATATTTGTAATGTGAAAATTCACATCAACATTTATTTATCGCAACTCATATTAAGCTTATTGTTATGTGTATACAAATTGTTGGCTATATATTTTGTATAAGCCAGTTACAGTTCGACACGTGGCAGAGTAAGGGTAATATAGGAAGACTATTCAAGTCTCCGATCCTTATCGTACACGTGGCAGTTAATATTGGTTCTCGCGTGATCTGAGTAGTATTGGATCAGGAAAGAGATGCAAGGTGACGTGGCTTCAACGGTTACTTATATTCAAATTCAAATATAAGAGGGAAGCTCAACTACAAATGATGGCGTAGTGGAACTACCTATAAGGCAACATGATCGACGATCATGGAGGAGCAGTTCGACGGTTTGAAGTGCAGTTCGAAGGTCATCCTTGACAAGTATAAATAGCAAGGAAGCCCCCAGAAAAAACCCCCAGACTCAGATCCAACAAACCAGTCATTTACTTCATATTTTCTTTTCCAGTTTTACATTTCCAGTCTTTACATTTCCTGCACTTTGAATACCTGTTCTTTACATTCCTGCACTTTAAATTCCTGCACTGCACTTCATTCATAGGAGTAGTTTCAAGTAGATTATTGCTGTAAACCTTTACGAGGCTAAGTTTGGCTCATTGTAAGTTTTCATTTTAATGAAACACTTCAATTGTTCGTCATTTACCTGTTATTTTGTTTAATTTCTCCTAAGTCAAGCCACCAGTAAAAGTCCTCTTCATTGAGGCTGAAAGAACTAAAACACAATTGTCTGATAATTAGTTGGCAATTATAATTTCTGTAAGGACTGATTGATCCTTGCTGGCACGCTCACATTTACAAATATAACCCTCGAAAAGCCAAAAAGCCAACATATATTTTTGGCACGCCCGATGGGACTAATTAAAATGGCTAGACGAAAAAGACAAGGAAAAAATGAACGCTTGGAAGAAGGCGTAGAAGGAGAGGTAGAAATACCTAATCCAGAGGATAATGTGGTAACAGATCCTGTGGAAACTCTCATGTTATCAGAACCTATAGTCGAACAGACCAGTACTTCGGGACAAGAACCATATGTTCATAATATTGGACGAAACCAAGGAATTGGACCATCCACTGTTCCATCTACTCAGCCAACAAATCCATGGGATGGCCTAGTAGATGCCATGGGACAACAATTAATGAACACAATGGAAAGGTGGGCAACATCCTTTTTGGATCGAATGAATAACCACCAACTAACAAACACAAGACATACAGAGGAAGTTTTAAATGTCCCTCAGCAAAGATTGGCTAGAGATAAACAGCCTATGCAAGTTAATGGACATTCTAATGGTTAAACTAGTAATCAGAATTATGAAAGACCATCACATCAGTCTTGGTATGAACCCATTTCGAGGCCTATAGCAGGTCAAAATGCCTCAGTGCTCAACAATGAAGCCATGCAAGTTGGTAGATCTGGCCCAGTACAAGAAGCTGGCATAAGAATGGTCACAAATCCCATGTTCGAAGCCATACCTGGCACTAGGGGGTACAATAATCCCTTATTCGAATTTATACCCGGGAGGTTGGAAGGTTTTCCCACAAATGGAAGGGACACAGCACCTGTTTCAGCACCTTTCGTAGGTCCTTTCGCAGGACAGGCTCAAAGGGGTTACCCACACCCCCAACAGCAACCTGCACCACAGGGGCAACCAGTCCCAAATGTACCACCTTATGGACCAAGAGGACCACAGGCATAAGTTTGTCCACCAAACCCTGTGTTTGTTCCTCCAGTAGTGGTTCAGCAGGCACAAAATATGGTCCCTAGGGACCAAATTGCTGATATTGTTAGGGAGATGTGTGGACCGATGGCTCGGGAGGTCCAGACTCCTGTATACAGAAAACCATACCCAGAATGGATAGATAGGGTACATGAATACCCAAGGGGGTTCAGAATACTAGATTTTACCCTTTTCTATGGGAGTGGAAATCAATCAACAGTAGAGCATATTGCTAGGTTTGCTGCTCAATGCGGTAAATTTACTAATCACGACTATATGAAACTGAGATTATTCCCAAATTCTCTAACTGGGGGAGCATTTGTATGGTACATCAACCTTACACCTAGCTCCATTCAAACTTGGCAACAAATGGAAGAGGCATTTCATGCCCAATTCTTCCAATCGGAGCCAGAGGTTTCCATGGCAGACTTGGCAAGATTGAGTCAAAGGCCTGAAGAAAAGGTTACTCAGTTTATTGCTAGATTTAAAAGGGCTCGAAATAAATGTAGAGTCATCTTGCCAGAGCCAGAATTCGTAAGATTGGCTCAAAATGGTTTAGAGTTCAGGCTTCGAAAGAAGTTTGACTCAACTGAATTCAAAGATTTGGTGGAACTAACCTATAAGGTGTCTCGATATGAAGCATTATTAGAGGAGAAACAAGATCGAAATAATGCATCGTATAAGACATATTATAGAGATCTTAATTATGAGATCGATGCAGCAGAGATTGTGGGCAAAGAACCTGTAATCTGTGAAGCATTAATTCATAAGGATACAACAATTGACCAGCAGTTTAAAAAGAAAGACTTTCACAGGAAATACTCTTTCGATTTAACAAAGACAGATGACATTTTTGATCATTTGCTTGCGGTCAATTTTCTTAAGTTACCAAAAGGAGTAAAACTGCCATCTCCAGATGAACTTAAGGGAAAAGTATATTGTAAATGGCATAACTCTTGGTCTCACTCGACTAAAAACTGCATTGTTTTTTGAGACAGGATCCAAGAACAAATTCGGAAAGGAAGTTTGAAATTCCCAGCCAAAGCAGAAAAGGCCATAGGGATTGACAGTAACCCATTTCCAGAAGTTGGAGAGGTGGCAGCCAATGTCATTATGTCAGATTTCCAGAACTTGTCCTTGACAGAATTGGAAGAGGTCAACGTGCAGATGCATGTTGCTAACCAGACAACCATAAAGAAGGACACTAGAAACCCACCAGCTATTGGACAAGGTTTCTCACACCAGAGGGAACACTCTGATGAAGAATCACTGGATGATGATTCCTTAGAGGCAGCAGTAATGCAAAGGATGTGTCCCAAGTGCAGACTGAGTTATAAGTGATTGAAAGGGCTTCCAATTGATGGGAAGCAATATTACAGGGATGTGCAGAGACGCCCTAAACCAACTAATGCTTATAACAAAAGGCTGTATCCGGCTAGTGTTAGGCAGCAGCCATTGGTAGTTGAACCAGCAGTCGATAGAATGCATGCTAAAGGCAAGAGGCCCATGTATGAGTCCAGGCCACCTAACTATTACAGAATGGAGAGCAGTCATTCTGAAAGAGGACTGGAGAGGAGTTCAGGTTATGGGATCAAAGCCAGAGATTGGCCCCCTAGACCAACCTCACGCAGGACAGAAAGTGGCCACCTTCATCGAAGGCCTGAATCAGGCTCGAAACAGAAGGTCAGAGCCAAGCACTTACCTTCACAGCCAGCTTCGAAGATGGCTTCGAAGGTAGAAAAAAGCAGTTCAACATCTGACTCAGTAAGTTCGTGGGTACCTGGAGTTCCAGACTGGTTTGTAATGCAAAACAAACCTAGGGAAGTGCCTGCCCAGAGAAATGTTGGAAACCAAGGAAGGATGGTTAAGCCTCCTTTGGTGGCTCCGAACAATTGGGCATTGCTTAAACACCCAAAAAAAAAAGGAACCAGACATGGTCCCAGTCATTTCGAGATCACAGAGGAGAAAGATTCAGCGCAGGTACACTCAGTACCAGAAAGATATGAAAGAAAATGGAGAGAGCTTTTCATTGGTCCAGACAAAAGGAAAAAAGACTCCAAAGCCAACGCTACAAAGCAAAGTGGGTTGCAGCAGAGAACAGTTGGCCAAGGTTCATTCTGAACTAAAAGGCAGAGAGAAGTCTAGCTTAGCAGGATTGGAGAAAGCTCTGATGGAGAGTGATAGCGAGACAGAAGAAGAAATTGGCATAAGCCAAAAGAAAGAAATGGTGGAGGAAGAAATGTTCGAAGCCTTCATGGCTGAGCAAACATTTCTGGTTGAAAAACCAGTCGAGAAAAACCATTCGAAGGAACCCGTTAGCAATGAAGTGCCAGAATGCAGCATGGAGGATGCTTCTGAGGTAACTGATCAAGATAGCCAAGAGGGGAAACAAGCACAGCCAGCCATCCAGTTTGGCTCATTTCCTCCAATATCAGTTAATATGGTACATATACTACCTCATGAGTTTGAAGCTGGGGATGAGAACCAAGATGGTCAAGAAGTTGATCCAATTCCAGTCTCTAGTGAAAATTCACAAGTGAGTATGGTACAAGATGATTCCGGAATGGTAACCCCAATGGAAACTGAGTATGAGAGTGAAGAAGAGGTGAGCATTAACCTCTCATATCCTTTTGAATATCCCTCGAATTCTATGACACAACATGTCAAGCCTTTGTACATTAAGGCCTTCTTTGATGGGATACAATTGAACCGAGTCCTGATAGATATTGGGGCAGCAGTGAACTTACTACCGAAATCTTCTTTGAAGAAACTAAGGAAAAAGAATCCCAGGTTGATCCCAACTAGCACAACCATTGCTGGCTTTGCTGGAGACAAACAGATGGCTCAGGGATTTCTACCCATTAACTTGAGTGTGGGAACCAAGGACTGCATGACAGCATTCTTCGTAATCGACAGTAATGCTAAATACAATACTTTACTTGGGAGAGATTGGATTCACACTAACAAATGTGTGCCTTCCTCTTTGCATCAGAAAATTATGATGGCTTTAGGCAATAGAGAGACAGAGGAAATTGATGCAGATCTTCAACCCTTCATAGCCTATGCAGACTTTGCAGAGGCCAAACTGTATATTGAAGGAGTGACACCACTCAGTATACTGAGGAAACTTGATGGCTCAGCCGAAGTGACGGCTGATGAGGAAGTGACACACCTGAAGCACTTAGTCCAGAAGAGTGCTGATGAAGAGGTTGTCGTTAAAGATGACAATGATGCCTGGTTGTAGGCAAAGAGATGAAGCACAAGAAGCCAAGTCCTTGACTCTGATTAAATTCTTAACATTGGATGTAAAAACAATAGTTTAGAAAGTACAGGAGTAAGAGAGAGAAGCCATGATAATTGGCTGCAAGCAGGAGCAACAACAGTTCAGAGTTTTGACCCTTGATAAGTACTGTGCATTGGACATTGAAGCAAAAGTCCAGGAGATACAGGAAGAGGAAGCTTTGTGGACAGATTTTGTCTATGAAGAAGAGGGCAGAGATGTTGAACTAAAGAACCTGGGAGCAGAACAATACGAGAAGATTGCTTCGAAGGTAGAAGAAACCAAGGAAGAAGCTTCAATAAGTTCTCAGACACAAGACCCCTTAGAAGAAGTAAATTTAGGGGAAGGTTCTATGCAACAGCCCACCTATATAAGTGTTTGTTTGAATGATCTGGACAAGGACCAGTTATTGGTTGTTCTAAAGAAATATAAAGATTGCTTTGCATGGTCTTATAATGAACTACCAGGATTGGATAAGTCATTAGTGGAACATAGGCTCCCTATGAAGCCTAATTTCAAACCATACAAATAGAAACCAAGAAGAATGAGTCTAGAAGTAATTCAGAAAGTCAAGGAGGAGATTCTTAGACTACTCAAGGCAGGCTTTATTAGGACAGTCAGGTATGTTGAATAGCTATCTAATATTGTGCCTGTAGTTAAGAAGAATGGTAAAATGAGGGTATGCATTGATTTCAGAAACTTAAATCTAGCAACTCCAAAAGATGAGTACCCTATGCCTATAGTAGATCTGTTGGTAGACAGTTCAGCAGGGCATCAAGTTTTATCAATGATGGATGGACATTCTGGTTATAACCAAATCTGCATTGCAGAGAAGGATATCCATAAGACAGCATTCAGATGTCCTGGAAATATTGGCACTTTCGAATGGGTTAAAATGCCATTTGGCCTGAAGAATGCTGGAGCTACATATCAGAGGGCTATGAACACTATCTTTCATAACCTCATTGGAGGGTATTTAGAATGTTATATTGATGACATTGTAGTGAAATCCCAGTCGATGGAGGAGCATCTGTTTCGTTTAGAAGCAGCTTTTGAAAGAATGAGAAGGTTCAAGTTAAAACTCAATCCCCTTAAGTGTGCTTTTGGTGTGTCATCTGGAAACTTCTTGGGTTATGTAGTGCACAAGAAAGGAATACAGATTGATCAGAATAAAGCTAAAGCCATCATTGAAGCCAGGCCTCCATCAAGTAAGAAAGAATTACAAAGGTTCCTTGGACAGGTTAACTTTCTTCGAAGGTTCATTTCTAACACTGCAGGGAAAACTAAAGTATTTTTTTCCTTGTTAAGGCTGAAAGATGAAAAGGAATTTGAGTGGACAGCAGAGCATCAAATTGCTTTTGAAGGTATCAAAGCCTACTTGGCCAACCCTCCAGTGCTGATGCCACCAAAGGGTAATAAGCCCTTGAAGTTGTACATAGCTGCAGCAGAAGATTCATTGGAAGCTTTCTTAGCCCAAGACAATGAAGAAGGCAAGGAACAAGCTGTTTATTACCTTAGTAGGTTTCTAAATTCTTGTGAATGTAAATATTCAGCTGTTGAAAAGCTGTGTCTTGCTTTGTATTTTGCTGCAATGAAATTAAGATACTATTTTTTACCTACAACTGTCTTGGTAATTGCAACCACAGACTTGGTTAAGTACATGTTATCTAGACCTATGTTGAGGAGAAGAATTGGCAAGTAGATACTAACCTTATCAGAATTTCATCTAGAATATGTCCCTCAAAGGGCAGTAAAAGGACAAGTTTTAGCCAATTTTCTGGCAGACCATCCATCTCAAACAGAGAGCTAAGAGATAATGGAACTTGGTATGGCTAGTGTTGAGCCATGGCAGATGTGGTTCGATGGGTCAAAAGCCAATGGCTTAACTGGAATTGGTATTGTGATTAAATCACCACAAGGGGTAGAAACCACACATGGTTTTAGGGTAAATGAAGCTACTTGTTCCAATAACTAGGCTGAATATGAAGCCTTAATAGTGGGACTGGAAATTCTTATTGGATTACAAGTTCATGCAGTTGACATATTTGGAGATTCTCAATTGGTGGTTAACTAAGTGAAAGGGATTTTCAAGTGTCAAAGCATAAGCATTTTACCATACTATGTTGTTGCGTTACATCTGCTTTCTCAATTTCAAATAGCAAATGTGACTCATGTTCCAAGATTCTTGAATAATAGAGCTAATGATGTGGCTCAGAAAGCTTCGAACTTCAAGAGAAGAGATAATGCCCAAAGGGACATAAGCCAAACAACATATCAAAGATTAATACAACCTTTGAACAAAAGGAATGTGGTCTTGGAAGTCAATCATAATGACTTACAAGAACAAGATTGAAGGCATCCAATAATGCAGTACTTGGATGGTCCATCTTCGAAGGCTAGCAGAAAAGTTAAATTGCAGTCTATGCAATATATGATATATGGTAATGCTTTCTACAAAAGAGGGGAGATGGTTTGTTGCTGGAATGTTTAGGTCCAAAAGAAGCATTAACAGCTATGGCTGAGGTTCATGAAGGCATCTGTGGTGCTCATCAGCCTGGTATAAAGATGAGATAGTTGCTTCGAAGGCATTCCTACTATTGGCCAACTATCCTTAAAGACTGTATAGAATATGCAAAAGGTTGCTAGGCATGTCAAAAGCATGGCACAATAAGGCATGTGCCCATAACTGACCTACATGCAGTAGTGAAACCTTGGCCATTTAGAGAATGGGCCATGGATATGATGGGAAAAATACACCCACCTTCTTCAAAGCATCATTGTTTCATTCTAGTGGCCACTGATTACTTTACTAAGTGGGTCGAAGCCAAGCCATACAAAGCTGTAGACCAGACAGAAGTCATTGGGTTCATTAAAGATTTAATCCATAGATTTGGCATCCTACAAACCATAACTGTGGATAATAGGACTGTGTTCGATGGGAAAATAGTGAGGTCTTTTATGGCAAAGTTTGGAATTAGCCTTGTTAATTCCACACCCTATTATGCACACGCCAATGGTCAAGCTGAATCATCCAATAAGTCCTTGAAAAAGGGAATACAAAAGGTTGTGGAAGATAATCCTAGGGATTGGCATACTGTTGTTGGATGTTTTGTGGGCTTACAGAACTTCCCCAAGGTCAAGCACATGAGTCACTCCTTATGCCTTAGTATATGGGCATGATGCAGTTTTACCTGTGGTGATTAATGTTAAATCTTTGAGGGTAAGATGCCAAGATCAGTTAGATCCTGAGCAGTACCATCAAAGTATGTAGTTGGAGTTAGAAAGCATAGATGAAACCAGAATTTTGGCATTAAATAGCATTCTTTTCCAAAAGAAGAAAGCAGCCAAGAATTATAATAAGAAAGTCAAACACATTGGCTTTGATGAAGGTGATTTGGTATGGAAAACAATACTCCCAATAGGAATTAAAAGCCATAAGTTTGGCAAATGGTCACCTAACTGGGAAGGACCATATCAAATTCATAGAGTTCTGCCTTTTGGAGCATACCATTTAAGAAATTTGAATGGTTACGTACATCCCAAAAAGATTAATGGCAGATATTTGAAGCCTTATTTTCCAACCATTTAGGAAACACAAGGAATAAAATAAACACTAAGCACAAGAACATAAGACTGCTCAAATGATGGACAAAAATTTGTTCTTTCATAAAGAATTAAGTACATTTTGCCACAAATTGGCCCAAAAATCATTACAGTATTTTAATTGTTTTTGTACAACAGATTTCCTATTGGTAAATGCTGAAAACAGTCGAATAGCTGCAGCCATCTCTTCCTTTCAATCAGCCAGTCCTTGGTTGGTAATTTGCAGTTTAGTGTCAGTTCGGACTAGGGCTTGATTCACTACGGACAGCTCCTCTTCAAGCTGAGCTTTCCTCTCCAGCAGCGGACTCGAAAGTGAGAGGCAGAGGAGTGTTGTTCCTTAAGCTTTGACACTTCAGTATGTACTTGAGAAACAAAACTCTGGTCACCAGCCAATTTCTCATCCTCAGCCTTGGCAGCCTGACAAATGCTGATGTAAAAATCGACAGTAGCTGCTGCTTGAGATAGATGACTTGAAACATTCATGCCAGACTGCTCACCAATTTTGCAGCATTGAAGGAACCCATTTCTGATTATAGGCCTTTGCAGAGCCTCGAAAGGGATCCTCGAAAAAGAAATCAACAGTTCCAGGCATGTGTCCAAGTCTATCGAAGGTGCAGAAGGTTTGCTGCTGGAGGAAGAAGAGCTCTCAAAAATTTCCAGCAAGGAATCAGCCAAAACTAATGGCTCAGCTTCAACATTCAATGTTGGAGAGGTAGAGGATACGTTGAAAAGACTAGCTAGTCTTCTTTCAAAGATATCAACCTCATCCATAGACATGAGGGGCGCAGAGAGTGTTGTGGTGGAACGCACAGAGGACTGCATGGGGGTAGGAGAAATGGATGGAGCATTTTTGGCAGTCTCTATGGTCTTAGCCACCAATGAATCAAGCGATGAGGGGCTGGAAGTAGGCAAAGGTGATGAATTATGAGTTGGAGAACTACCAGCACCCTCAATTGGGGAATTAGCTGCCTTCGAAGAAGAGGTAGCAGTTGGAATTTCCTTGGAAGGAGAAGGAGGAGCAAGGCTCGAAAGAGAAGTAAATTGAGAGATAGCCTCAGTGGTTATTGCTGCAAAGAAATATAAAGTAATGTCAAGTCTCAATATTAAAGATTCGACAAGAAAAAAATAGAGGCATGAAAGAAATTACTTGTTCCAGAAGCGCTGGCACTGATGGGAGAGCTGCGAAGAGAGTAATGTTCGGCAGTCTGTTGCCTTCTTGCAGCTTCCCTTTGTAGTGCGTCAGCAGCAGCAGCTTCATCTCTCAGAAATTGTTGCTGCCGTCTCTTCTCAGCCCTCTCGAAGACAATTATGGCCTTAGAATACTCTTGTTCTACGGCCTTAGCAGCTGCTTCGTGGACGGGATCTTCAACCAAGTTAGTAGCTGAAGCAGTTACTTTCCTTCTTTTTTCTATTGCTTCGGCAATGGTCTCGGAATCGGAGTCTTCGACGAAATCAGAAGGAGAGACAGTTATCTTTCTTCTCTTTTTTCTCTGTATTGGTGTTGTCGGCTCCTTCTCAATTTCCTTCTCAATTTCTTCAGTCTGAGATCCGGATTTCCTAGAAAATAGCTCATCTTCTACTTCTCTAGCAGCTGTTTTCTGTTGAACCAAGTCAATCACTTTTTTCCTTCTTTTCAAGGGAGACTCCTGCTCTTGATCTTCTTCTTCTTCTTCTTCTTGAACCTCAGATATTTCCTTTTCTAGCTCAAGGAGTCTCATCTTCTTTTGCTGTTGACCACCTTCACAGAAGAAGAATTAAGAATAAGATAACTAGCATTATAGAGAAAGTCGAAGGAAAGAAAACAAAGGTACATACCTTTCTTCGAAGCAGCCCGAGTGACTTTAGGAGGAGTTGAGGCAGTAGGAATGGACTGGGTTGTGAGAGGCACAGTGGAAGAAGTAATAGTTTCGGCTTCCTTGGGCTTGGGCACATCCAACACCTTTAGTAGGTTTTGAGGTGAAATGGCCAAATAGACTTCCATATTGCTCACCCACTAATTTTGGTATCTCTTTAATACAGTACCTTGAGGAATGAAAGGGGTATACTCAAAATTAGCCAAGTCATCTATAAATTTGAAGGTTGCCTCTTCTAGCCTCGACCTCCGAACCTTCAAATCTCTCCTAGTAAGGCTCAAATTGGTGTTGCTGCAGAGAGGTATTGGGACTCCTTGTGTGAAACCAAATTGTCTAGCAAATTGAGCAGGACAATAAGGCTTAGCTATGCATTTATAAGCTCTGAGATTCGTAATCCTGATAAATAGCTGTCTAGGAAGCAGAAGGGAAGCCCATACATCCTTGTGAGCAGGCGAGGCACAGAGCCTGTCATTTAGGAAATTATTCAACCAAGTTGGACCAATGCTGGGTTCGAAGGGACGGAAACGGTGAGTAGGAGGGGCAGTTGGTAGTTGATGGAAGAAAGAGAAATAAAAGGCAAAAGTAGAGGGAGAAAGTGAAGCATTGGCCAGTCTTATGCCATGGGTAAGAGAGTGTAGCCCAGAAAATTTAAGGCATTTGGATTGTAATTCAGTAAAATAGGCGAAAAGCCAAAGCTGAAGAATCCAGAATGGCCCCCCTTGATTAGCATCTAAGGGTTTCTGACAAAAGAGTGAACAAACTCTATATACATGGTCTAGAACATATGGGGCCAAGGTTACCCTTTTCTGCAAAACAAAGGCTTTGGCAAGAGGGGCAAATTCAGGCATGATTCTTTGGAATGAGGTGCAGAAGAGGAATTTGCAAAGCCAATATAACAAGAAGGAAAAAAATTCCCTATCAGTTACCAGGCCCTCTCTTTTATTCTCAGCTTTAACAAAATCACTGTAAGATGAGTTAAGAGAGGCGAGGGAGAAAGGGACTGCTAAGTCAGGGAAATCTGGTGTAATGGGGGTACCAATAGGGGATACTCCTAGTAGATGGCAAATATCAAGAACAGTAGGGGCCATCATCCCACATCTAAATTGAAAGAAATTAAAGATAGGGTTCTAAAAATATAAAGCAACAGGAACTAGGAAAGGGTCCTCTGAGATAGTTACCCTAGATAGTCGGAGAGCATCGAGAAGGCAGAGCTCTTGAAGGTCCAGTGTCCTAGCAGGGATAACCCGGTCATACCATTCTTGCCACTCCGGTCTCACCGTGGGCCAGCATCGGTGAGGGCGATTGATTCTCCAGTTCCTCCAGTCGAGACCACCTTCATAAATGAGACATTCGTTCTCCAGACGAGGATATAGGGCTGGGAGCTCATTAAGGATCTCTTTGAATATGGGCCCGAGCACATAATCTTGCTGCACATGGCGACGAGGGACAAAAATACGCCCATCGATAGCGCTTTTCTCCCCAGCCTTGTACTTCTCACATTCTGCATCAATGAGTCTTTTCAAGGCCACAGATGAGCTCACATGCTCTATGACTAGCACTTTTGGTGAAGAAGAAGCCATTGATAGTACGCTTTTTCAGAAAGTGAAGAAGAGATTAGAGAGAAGTGGAAGACTGATGAGGGTTTGTACGTTAAGAGCGTAAGTAATTCCAAAACGCGAAACAAAAGGGTTTTAAAAGCCTTTGTGTCCGGAAAATATATCACATAAGTCGTTAAGTACTAAAAGTACGAATACGAGGAGTCTCTTCCGATATTGATAGTTTTTGGAGGGAAGAGCACATTCCGGATGGTGATGCTAGCTTCAAAGCAAGATATTTGGCTTCGAAACTAGATTTTGGCGCCAAAAATCAAACAACAACGGCTTCGAAATACAGAAGTCGGCTTCGAAGCATACTACATGCTTAAAAATGTAAGAATACTCAAGGATGGATTTACTTCGAAGAGATTAAGGACCTGTAATAGGTTTCTTAACAAAAGTAATACCCTTGAGGCAAAGTTTGAGGACCTTTGAAGAAGTAAATAGTTGTTCGAAACATCTAAACCAATAGTTGGTTTGTATATACACAGAGAATTGTTTGTTCGGTTAAAACAGTGTACCCCAAGAGCAGTTTCCATATTATTGTGAGTATGGACTGTTGCAAGACTAGTCAGTACTAACCATGACTATATTTTGGTTATGATTAAAACAGGCTTTGAGGGGAAAGAGTGTTAAATTCGAAGCACCAATTCTAAACAAAAATCAACAAGAGTTGGTAACCATAGTCCATAAATTGGAAAATTCATCTCAGAATCCTTATTGAAATTGATTGGATCTATATTCGAAGGATAAGATTGTTAAATTCGAAGCACTGATTCTAAATGAAAATCAGCAAAATTGTCAATTGTATTCCAAAAGTTGGAAGAATTCATGTTGATTTTAGTGTTTTAACAATTGTGTCCAGTTTCGAAGAATGAGTTTGTTCAGAAAAAAGTTCTAAAATTGCTTTTGAAGATGAATGGAGATAAAATCAAATAATGGCAAAACAATCTTAGTTGTATTAAAGAAAAAGCAATTACATCGAATGACTCTCTTTGGGTACAAGTTCAAGCTCATAGAAATAAGGAATGGAATAAATAACAAGATCATGAAATGTTGTCCAACTATGGTCGATGAATTTCTTTTCTTTCTTCATTCTATTCTCCATTTCTTCCAAGATTGGCTGTTGAAGTTGATGTGCTCTCACTTGATAAAAGAGCTCTTCAGCCTTTATTTCGAATGCTGCTTCTTTCAATCCTCGCTCCAGTTCGCCCATATCCATGTCATCCTCGTATGCAGAGTCTTTATTCTAGAAGTCATCGAATTTCTCGATGAGTTTCTCTGCTTCGTACTGAGTATGAACTTGAAGGGATGAGAGTTGGTCCAAAGATTGAGCGGTTGCCATAGCAGTTCGATACTAGTGAAGGAGTAATGGGAGTTGGTCTAGAAACATGTGGAGTTCTGCTTGAGCAATGGGGCTAAGGACCTGACCCCGTGTTAGAATATCACAAGCCCATCGAAAGTTCTTGAGAGGAACATCGTCCTCCAGAACGTCAAAAGGCAAGTGAGAGAAGGCTGCAAGCAAAAACTGGGCTTGTTTTCGCTCAGCTGGAGTAGGGGAAGATGGAGGCATGTAAGGAAGAAAGACCTTATCCGCAGAAAAGGGCGAGCCCCAGTCTCTCTGGCCAAGAGGGAGTTGGTGGAGGAGAAGGTGTGGATGCTTCTAATTCAGGAGATGGAGAAGAAGATGTGGATGCTTCCATTTCAGAAGATGGCGTGAAAGCAGAAGGAACAAATGCATTAATGTAATCGAGCCAGTCGGAAGAGCAGAGTTTCGCCCTATTGGCTAAAGATGATGGATTGTGCCCTTGGGCCTCTTCTAGGCATCGGGTGGCAGACACTATCCTTGTAGGCATGGAGGATGTGTACCATGCTACAAGTAAATTGTCCTCCAAATTACGTCGGAGGTCGATGGGCACATAAGGGTAAACTACCGAGCTTCGAGCATCAGAAGGGAAATCTAAAGGGTCAGTGAACTCAACAAAATGATGGTTAATTCGCTCCCTTAAGACACGAGTCTCAGATTCCAACCAGCCAGAAATCCCAGAACCCTCGAAGGTAGAAGGAGCCACAGCTCTATCCCATGCAGACTGTGAAGAAGAATCTCCTATGTCCATATCTGCAATTTTTTGAATTAAAGGATTGAGGGTAATATGTTCGTAATCCAAAGATCAATAATTTGCGAAGGCCTCCATGACTTAAATACAGGAAGTTGATTAAAGGTGGCTAATTAATGTATGGAATTTCCTTCGAGGAGAAACAGCATCATCAGATGACTTTTCATGTACGTTATCAATAGAGAAGAAGTTTGATTCAGCCATGAAAGGGATATCAGTCCGCTCGATTACTAAGGTGGTGAGGATATTCCAAAGGTTGGAAATGAAATTAATGCAAGTAATCATCAATGGGTGACGGTTGTGTTTCTAAAAGCACAAAGCCCATGCACGACTATGATCTACTAATATCACCAAGTATTGGGTATATTAGTGCGGGGGGTAATGTTGGCTATATATTTTGTATAAGCCAGTTATAGTTCGACACGTGGCAGAGTAAGGGTAATATAGGAAGACTATTCAAGTCTTCGATCCTGATCGTACACGTGGCAGTTAATATTGGTTCTCGCGTGATCTGAGTAGCATTGGATTAGTAAAGAGATGCAAGGTGACGTGACTTCAACGGTTACTCATATTCAAATTCAAATATAAGAGGGAAGCTCAACTGAAAGTGATGGCGTAGTGGAACTACCTATAAGGCAACATGATCGACGATCATGGAGGAGCAGTTCGGCGGTTTGAAGTGCAGTTCGAAGGTCATCCTTGACAAGTATAAATAGCAGGGAAGCCCCCCAGAAAAAACCCCCAGACTCAGATCCAACAAACTAGTCATTTACTTCATATTTTCTTTTACAGTTTTGCATTTCCAGTCTTTACATTTCCTGCACTTTAAATACCTGTTCTTTACATTCCTGCACTTTAAATTCCTGCACTGCACTTCATTCATAGGAGTAGTTTCAAGTAGATTGTTACTGTAAACCTCTACGAGGCTGAGTTTGACTCATTGTAAGTTTTCATTTTAATGAAATACTTCAATTGTTCGTCATTTACTTGTTATTTTGTTTAATTTCTCCTAAGTCAAGCCACTAGTAAAAGTCTTCTTCATTGAGGCTGAAAGAACTAAAACACAATCGTCTGATAATTGGTTGGCAATTATAATTTCTGTAAGGACTGATTAATCCTTGCTGGCACGCTCGCATTTACAAATATAACCCTCGAAAAGCCAAAAAGCCAACACAAATATAAGCAATCACCAACAATATGGATGTTTACAGTGTCTACACTTTGATCAATGTAAATGTTCATAGCGTTGTTTCTTTACGTCGAAATAAGGTAGATGATTTAAGATTTTGAGAATATGAGAGATTTTCTCTCTAGAGTAGGGAAGATATTTTTTTTTCATAAAATAAATGAGAGATTTTCTCTAGAAAATGAGGAAGAGATTTTCTCTCTAGAATAAGGGAGAATTTTTTTTTCATAAAATGAGAGACTATTATTATTTTTTATTGTATAATGGTTTCAAAATGGGAACACGCTCAAAAAGTTTGGAATGATGATTTGGCCATATTATCTTAAATAACTCCTAATAAAATATTTATAAAAAACAAATTAAATGACATTTAGGAGTAGTACCTTCTGTAAAATTGACCCTTAAAAAAATGATTGAATTCTCTTTTGATTAGATGTTATGTTTAAAAAAATAATAATACTCCTTCCGTCTCAAAATAATGGTCCTTTTTAGGGAATATAATTTTTTTTGGTAGTATAATTATTACATTTGAAAAAAGTTGATTTTCTAAAATTATCCTTTTGATAGTACATTTTTTGAAAATATTAATGTCATAATTGTACTTTTTATATTGTTTATTAATTTAAAAGAATGGCAAAATAAGAAATTTATATTATTTTTGTACTTAATTTTTGAAGAAGGACTAATATTTTGGGACAATAAAAAATGGAATAAGGGACTAATATTTTGGAACGGAGGGAGTAATTATAAATTTTATGTCACATTTTATCGCTATTTAATTTAGGGGTGATTTGTGATGATCTAAATAAGTGTATTTTTTGACTTTTTATGAAATATGAGTTGGGTATAGGTTAGATTTGAAGTAATGTAATAAAGAGATGACATGACTCAAATAAAATGATGTGACTTAGATAAGAAAATGACTTTATGACTTTTTAACTTTTTTAGGTTACGACAAACACAGCCTACTTTATTTTTACCCCCCCAACGGAGGGAGTAATTATAAATTTTATGTCACATTTTATCGCTATTTAATTTAGGGGTGGTTTGTGATGATCTAAATAAGTATATTTTTTGACTTTTTATGAAATATGAGTTGAGTATAGGTTAGATTTGAAGTAATGTAATAAAGAGATAATATGATTTAAATAAAATGATATGACTTAAATAAAAAATGACTTTATGACTTCTTTAACTTTTTTAAGTTACGACAAACACGGCCTACTTTTTTTTTTTTAAACCCCCCCCCCCCCCGGGCAAAAAAAAAAATTCATTCTTTCCAAGGACCCTAAATTTAGAGAGAGAGAGAGGGAGTTCGGGCGCAAGAGATTCGTAAGATTTTTTAGAGAGGGAGAAGATATGCAGACGGAGGCTAGGGTTGGGGTGGTGGTGGAAGGGGGAGCGCTCGATTCGAGCCAGGGATGTGTGGCCGTGGACGGCGGTCCGGCGCATAAATTCGTGGAGCAGCGGAGGGCGTGGCATCAGCAATCGCAGATCGGGACCATTTCGCAACTCTTAGCCGGCGGCGTCGCTGGTGCCGTCAGCAAGACCTGTACGGCGCCGCTTGCTCGGCTCACCATCCTTTTTCAGGTTAAATCTTCTCAAAATTTCTCGTTCTCCCGTTCACTGATACTTTTAATATTTTTCAGGTGACGGTTGTGAATTTAGACTTACGTTGTTTTGGGTACGAGTTAATTTTTGATTTATTTTATTTTATTTATTACGAAAAGAGAAAAATAAATAGATGATGGCATATAAATAAACTGATAAGCCAATAATCACTTTGGATGTCCCCAAAAGGGGAAGTTATTGGTTGGTCTTGGATACCGGCATGTGGTGCCCAATACTGTTGTGATTGGTGGAAGGGGCATGTGAATTGTGATTGGTGTGGCATCCAAAGACCAACCAATAATTTTTCACCCAGAATAGCCCTTAATGAGAATGTGTAAAAATAAGGAAATTATAATATACACCCTTACCATATGATACTAACAAGTTCGGTGAACTTTGTTTCATATTCAGCAACAGACATAGTACTTGTCTCAGCTGTTCAAATTCAGTTACTTTTCTGTCCCTGACACACTGAGGGAAACAAATTCTTTCAAGTAGAGCTGGTTATAACTTATAACCAATTTAAAAGCCTACAATAACATGAAACATGGATGTAATACTTGTAAAAAGGAAGGGGATATAAGGATGAAAATGGTGGGAAACAAGATAGCCAGTGTAACAATCTTGACCTATGATTAACTGTTACTTAATGGGCACAGCTGATCCAACTGAAAAGTTAAATAGTGATGAAATTTGATGCTGTTTTATTTTTTAGTTATGATTAATTTTTTTCTTTAGTTATTATGACATTATTTTAGTTATGAGTGATGAGTTCTCTAGTTATATCTTAGTTTGGTTATAATATATATATATTTTTTTTTAGTTATAACCAAACTAAGTCTTTAAGTCCTATCAAATGGGGTCGGTTACATAAATCTTCCTTCTCCACGTGGCTCTGTTAAAGGCCATTTCGTTAGTCATATTAAGTAAATCCATATCTCTATTTACAACGCGAGCCGGTCCTCTAGTACTTTCATCTATTGTCATTGCACCGCATCTCTTCACTACTATCTCTATTGGTTTTCATTGAATATGACCAAACCATCTCAATCAATTCTCTCTCAACTTATCTTCTATCGGTACTACTTCTACCCATTTCCGTATACACTCATTCTTAATTCTGTCTTGTCTAGTTTTGCTACACATCCACTTTAGCATCCTCATCTCAGCAACACTCATCTTATCGACATGTTGTTTTTTGGTTGCCCAACACTCTGTCCCATACAACATCGCTGGTCTAATAGCTGTTTTATAAAACTTACCTTTTAGGCTAGTGGGTATTCGTTTATCGCTCAGTACCCCAGACGCACTTCTCCACTTAAGCCATCTCGCCTTAATTCTATGGGCCATATTTGCATTAATCTCCCCCACTGTTGTGATAATTGACCCTAAATAACGAAAATGTTCACTCGTAGGCAGTACTTGGTTCTCAATCTTCACTTTTCTTCTTCTTTCATTGCTACTTTTACTAAATTTACACTCCATATACTCTGTCTTAGTTCTGCTTATTCGAAATCCTTTAGATTCAAATGCTTATCTCCAACTCTCCAACTTTGAGTTAACTCCTTCTCTAGTCTCATCCACTAACACGATATCATCTGCAAAAAGCATACACCATGGCACGTCATCCTGAATATTTCTCGTCAATTCATCCATAACTAACTCAAAAAGATAAGGGTTTAAGGTAGATCCTTAGAGTATCCCTATAGTGATTTGAAATTCATTTGTTTCTCCAACATGCGATCTAATAGTGGTCACCACCTCTTCATACATGTCTTTAATCACATTAGTGTAACCTTTTGTCATTTTCTTCTGTAACACCCATCATTTTATATCCCGAGGCACTCTATCATATGCGTTTTCAAGATCGATAAATACCATATGAATGTGTCTTTTTTTTTTTTTTCTATACTTTTCTATTACTCTCCTCAACAGATAGATCGCTTTCATTGTTGACCTGCCAGGCATAAACTCAAATTGATTATCTGATATCTCTGTTATATCTCGCAATCGGCGTTTCATCACCCTTTCCCACACTTTCATTATATGATGCATTAGCTTGATTCCTCTATAGTTGTAATTCTGGACATTTCCTTTATTCTTATAAATTGGCACTAAAATACTCTTCCTCCACTCATCTGGCATGTTCCTAGTCAACAAAATTTTGCTAAACAACTTAGTCAACCAAGCAACTCCTTTTTTACCCAAACACTTCCAAGTTTCAATAGAGATATCATGGGGTCCTAAAGCCTTATTTGATTTCATCTTCTTAAGTGCAATCTCTACTTCAAAATTCCTAATCCTACGATAGAATCTATAGTCTTGGTTTATCGTATTACTAGCTATTTCTTTCCCTATTGACGTACCTCCATGTTCCTCATTTAATAATTTCTCAAAATAGTTTTTCCATCTCTCCTTAATCTCTTCATCCTTCACCAATATCTTAGAATCCTCACTTTTGATGCACTTAACTTAGGCCAAGTTTGGGAAGACTAAATAAGTGTACTTTTTGTCTTTTTTGACTAAAAAATTGAGGTTGAAAATATGGATGTTTGGGTTAACTTTTTGACTTTTTATGGAAAAATGTGTAATAAAAAATTGTGAAAATTGGTTTTTAGAGGAAAATTTGAATTGGGAGTTGTGCAGCCGTAATTGTTGACTTTTGGTGAATAGTGTTAACTTTTTGGCTTTTTGGATTATTTGGGAGTACCCAAACAAGGCCTTAATTAAAATCTCTTGTTTTCTTCTTCCGTATCTTAGCAAGTTTGTATACCCTCTTCTCTCATTTCTTACTATCTAGTCTAGTGTATAGGTCATAATAAGCTTTCAACTTATTCTCTCTCACTACTTTCTTGACCTCCTTATTAGCTAATCTATAGCTCTTAATGTTTTCCTCAATTTTATCCTTCTGCCACTTTTTAAAGCACTCTTTTTTTGCCTTAACGATCGCTTGAACCTCTTCCCTCCACCACCAAGTTTCCCTAGAATTGGGTCCCGTTCCTTTCGACTCTCTAAGCACTTCCCTTGAGATTCTCCTTATACAATTGGCCATCAAGTTCTACATAGTGTTAGCATCATCTTCCAAGTCCCAAGCACCTTCCTTATCCATTCTATTCTTAAATATTTCTAGTTTATCCCCTTTGAGGTCCCACCATCTCGTCCTATGACGCTTACCATTCTTCCTAGCTTGGTATTGCCCTTTAAAATATAAATCTAGTATCAAAATCTTATGTTGAGAGGCTAGACTCTCTCTAAGAATCACCTTACAATCATTGCATTTTAGGTGGTTCATTTTTCTCACTAAAAAGTAATCTATTTGGCTCTTAACTGACCCACTCTTAAAGGTTATCAAATGCTCTTCCCCCCCTCTTATACATAGTATTGGGCACCATTAGGTCAACAGCCAACGCAAAATCTAAGATACTCTCTTCAGCCTCATTTCTATCACCAAAATTGTAGCCACCATGAACCCTTTCATAGCCTAGTTCATCTATGCTGACATATCCATTGAAATCTCCACCTATAACTAGGTTCTCTCCTACGGATATCTCCTGTAAGATCTCATCCATTCGCTCTAAAAAATCCCTCTTAGTTTGATCATCTAATCCTGCTTGAGGGGCGTATGCACTAATAACGTTCACTATATTTCCTTCAATAACTAGTTTAATTAACATAATCTTATCCCCTTTCGTAATGACTGCCACTACATTTTTCACAAGACCCTTGGCAACTATGATTCCTACCCCATTCTTGTTTCTATCCTTATTACTATAATACAGTTTAAAACCAGTATCCTCAATTTCCCTAGCTTTATCGCTCGTCCACTTAGTTCTTTGTGCGCATGCTATACTAACTTTCCTCCTAATCATAACATCTACCAATTCAATCGTCTTACCAGTTAAAGTTTCTATATTCCAGGTGGCTATCCTAAATCTATAGTCTTGGATTAGTTCTTTATCCGCGCCCGTCCAAAAAAACGTGGGAACTTTTGCCCATTTTTCACCACACCCAGGCGTCGATGCGACGCCCCTTGCTCACCTTTCAAAACACTCGGAGGCAGGCGCAACGCGTCACTTGAGGGGAACGACCTAGCATTTAATCGATTTAAAGTAGGATTCATTTTCATATGGGATCCGAGTGGCTTTTTTACGTGTTGGCTGTCGGCTACCTAACACACAATCCTCCTCCTTTACCCGGGTTTGTGACCGGCGGAGTTGTTAACTACCCCGGCAGAGTTTCTTTTTTAAGTTGTGACTCAGAAAATTGAAATTATGTTATTTTTCTTTTTAATTATAAGGTGCATAACCATAGTGTTTCCCTGTAAAAATAATTTTGTCAACACGAGCTTTCAAATGAAAAATTGCAAGTTTCGTACAGCCATAATTGTCAATTAATATTTTTAGTTCATATTTGAAGCAACAGTGTGAAAGATTTCCATGGTTGTGGGTGGGAACTCTCTCTCTCTCTCTCTCTCTCTCTCTCTCTCTCTCTCTCTTTGAGGGGGTTAGCCTTGCACAAAGATAGTTTAAAAATACTACCTGGTGTGAAACACGCAATCACTCAAAGCCCACAAATTTTCATGTTTGGCTTGAAGATTATAAACAATTAGAGAATCTGAGAAGTGTTTCCAACACGGGATGAGCTTTTCTCCATACTCTTCCATATCCCTCTTATGGGTCTCAATTCGTACTCACACCGATGATCTGAACCATCTACTTCGTAGGGTCTCGTAATGACGGTTATCTATGTAAAAAATCAATTTCATTGAACAACTATAAATACAGAATCAAATTGTATTTTGTTTTATAAAATGAATAGTTTAAGTTTATTATTATATTTGCCATTCATTTTATAAAATAAAATGTGATTTATTTATGTGTTTATGTGTATAGTTGTTCGATGAAACTAATTTTTTACATGGATGATTTTTATTATGAGGCCTATGACGTAGATTGTTCAAATTATCGATATGGGTCCAGATTGGGGCCCATGAAAGGAGTATGGAGAAATGAAGGTATATCCCGCATCTTTGACCTTTCATATCCAATGGACATGGTTCTAATGATAGAACATGTATGGTAGTTTTTAGTGACTGAATGAACAAAATGGGGAAAATAAGAAGAAGAAGATCACTTCAAGAGGATCAAGCCTCCAAACCTTTAAGGTGAATTCTCATTGATTGCATAAAAGGCCATACCGCATCTACACCCTTCTATAACTAGAACACCAGCCAGCAACGGACATAACAAGATTACCGGAAAAGAAAATAAATCATGCCAAGACAAACAGCACAATTGCCTCCTAAAATTCAGCAGAATCCTACCAATATAGAAAGCAATTGTATCATTCCTCCACCCTTATCAACAACCTTGCCCTCAAGGTTGGGAAGCAACGAACTCCTGAAATTTCTCCTTGAGTGGTAAGATTCCCAAGTAGCATCCTCAACTGGAAAGTTGGCCCACTGGACTAGAACATTCACTCCTTCTTCATTCTTGCACTAGACTAGTCGTCAACCCAATATAGCTTGGGGTTGAATCCTGGTTTCTCCCATCCAGGAAAAATCTGGTAGCTGGCTTTGAATAACAAGGTGATCTCCAAGCTTCTTTTTCAAACAAGAAACTTGGAAAGCATTATGAATCTGAGCACCTTCAGGAAGTTCTAACAGACAGGCCACAAGTCCTATACTCTCAAGCACCTTACAAGGACCGTAAAAATGCGGCAATAACTTCTTAGAAGAGTGAACTTGGATGGAAACTTGTTTGTAGGGTTGTAGCTGCAAATAGACGCAATGTCCTACCTCAAACTCCCTTTGTTCTATGCATGTCAACTTGTTGCTTCATTAGAGACCGAGCTTCATGTAGATTACTTTCGAGAAGTTGCAAGCGACGATCCCTTTCTCTTAGATCACAATCTGCTTGATGCATGCTTGAAGTGCCATGGGTATAAGAAGTAATAAGGGGTGGTGGACGACCATATACTGCCTCAAATGGAGTTTGTTTGGTAGATGCATGATAGGTACCATTCTGCCCATGAAAACCAACAAACTCAATCCACTGGCCGATCACCTATGAAGCACCGCAAATAGTTCTCATGGCACCGATTCACCACCTTTGCTTGGCCATCTACTATGAAGCACGGACACGCGACATGACATGGACACGCAAAAACGCAAATTTTCAAAAAATATGGGACACGACGCGTTTAATATATATAATTAATTTTATTTATTATATGTCTAAAATAAAAAAAAAATTATTAATTTTTATACAATTATAATAATAATAAAATTAATAAACATATTTTTTTTAAAAAATTAATAAAAAATGAGTGTTTTTAAATAAAAATAATTTATTTTATGAATTTTAGGTTTAATAAAAATAAAGATAAAAAAAAGAAAAAAGAAAAAAGAAAAAAGAAAAAAAAAAAAGAGTGAAGGAAATAAAAGAGGAGATAGAGAGAGAGAAACGGGTGAAATAAAAAAAGAGGGGAAATTGAATCAGCAAAAGGGGGAAGTGAAATGAGAGAGAGAGAGAGAACAGGAGAAGTCGAAGAACAGGGAGGAGAAGAAGATGGAGACAGAAGAGGATGAGGCGAAGAAGAAGAGAGCAGACAAATACCTCAGCTTCTTCATTGATCTGAACAGGTTAGGCTCCTCTCTTCTCCTCCCTCTATCTCTTTCTTTGTCTCTTTCTCTTTCTCTGTCTGTCTCCTCTCATCTCCTCCCTCGATCTCTGTCTTCTCTCCTTCCTTGATCTCTTTCTCTGTCTCCTCTTCTCCCTCGATCTCTTTCTCTCTTTCAGTTAGGGCTTCGATCTACCTCAGGCGTGTCCGGAAAGTGTCACGGCGTGTCCATGGCATCTCCGACTGCAAAAATTCAAAAAAAAAAAGAGTACACGTTAGAGAGAGTGTTGGACACGTGTCCACCGCGTGTCCGACGTGTGTCCGTGTCCGACACGTGTCCGACACTCATACGCAGGCCTTGGGGACGTGTCGGTGCTTCATAGGCCATCTATCTGTGGATGATAGTTTGTACTCATATTCAGTTGTGCGCCTTGTAATCGGAAGAGCTCCTTTCAAAAATTGCTTGTGAACACTTTATCTAGGTCGCTAACTATTGATTTTGGTATTCCATGTAGTTTGAAAATGTTATCCACAAAAACTTGAGCAACCGTGACAGCAGTATAAGGGTGAGGTAAAGGACAAAAGTGAGCATATTTTTGTAAGATGGTCCATAATGACAAATAATACATTTTTCCCTTGTGAAGAGGGGAGGCCTTCTATAAAATCCATAGAGATAGCCGACCACACTTGGGTAGGAAAGCAGTCCAGGGCTTGCTACTGTTTCTGCTTTTATTTCTCTAGCACGTGTCACATTCTTGTACAAAATGGTTAACCTCCTTCTGCATCCCCTTCCAATAAAAAACTCGGGAGAGTCTGTTGTAAGTGTGGAGTTAGCCTGAATGTCCAACAGAGAGGAGATGCATGGAACTCGTGAAGCAATAATGGCTTGTGGGTAGAATTAGCAACCAATACAATTTGGCCTTTGTACCGAATGTCTTTGCCATCACAAGAATATTACAAATGGCTTTTGCAGAATTCCTTCCATTTGATGTGTCCTAATAGTGGATGCAAGGTTCTGAAAAGCGGTTGCAGTCGCCGTAACGGTGGCGGTGGCGCGGTTGCGGTTGCGGGGTGTAAAGATCGTAGCGTAACGGTTGCAGTAACCAGAACCGTGAATTTTTTTATTTTTCACAAAATTTAAAAAAAACTTACCGATACGCATATTTTTTTTTTCATAATCATATTTATTGGGTTTTAAAATAAATATTGATCAATTTTTATAAATTTTTAAATATAATCCAATATATTTCATATTTTTAAATCACTATAAACTGAGTTTTTTACATTTTATTTTAATAATTAATGACTTTATATGTCCATATTATGCTTGTGGCAACCAAAAAAAAAAATATATATATTGGATCTAGATGTATAAAATTATTTTTTTAATTATTATACTTGTGTAAGCATATGCAACTTTTAATTTGAATAGTTTTAAAAAAAAAATTATACATGCTAATATAATCATATAAAAAATAAAAAATAAATTATAAAGATTTTTTTTTTTTGTTTGGGTTTGAATCACTTGAATATTCATTTTCTTTTTGGATAACTAGTAAATAAAAATAAAATAAACTAATCAAAAAAAAATTGACATGTATAAAAAATGTATTAATATATAATTATAGGTGTTATGTTTTCTAGATATTTTACAAAAAAATCAATCACTAAACAATGACAAAAGTAAAATAATAAATAATAGCCTAAATATATATATATATAAATAGATAATAACCACACTTATTATTATTATTATTAAACAATATATAGATAGATGCACACAAACAAAATGGTTGAATGATAGCAGCTGAATAGAATAGTATAGGTTTTACAGTTTTAACAAATCAATAACATGCTCTTCATCTTTTCTCTTCTCCTTTCTCTCTCTATCCCTTACTCTTCTATCTTCCCTTTTCATCTTCCCTCTTCTCTCTCTATCCGTCTTCCCCCATTTTCAGTTTTTTTATTTTTATTTTTTTCGAAAGAAGCAGTTCGAAACCGTTACATAACGGTGCGTAACAGGTTGTTACGGCCGTTACGGCACCGTTACGACCGCTACAGCAGTCGCTACAGTTGACACACCTGTGAAT